>CM049593.1:8285736-8885736 GCA_026979955.1 Megalurothrips usitatus
CTGTCGGCGCCGTATCGCGGCCGCCATCGTCACCGGGTCCGGCCCCGAACACTGTCCTCTCGGGCCTCTCTCTTCCTCTCTCTCTCTTGCTCTCTTATGTGGCACCCCGCGAGCGCGACAGAGACGGCGCTACGAAATCAGCAGCGCTCCCCGTGCGCTGCCTTGTGGATGGGGCGGCGGCGGCAGCCCTGGCCATGACACCGCCTCTCCTCTCTCTCTCTCTCTCTCTCTCTCTCTCTCTCCCTCTTCGGAGAACGAGCCAGCACCTCTCCATTTCCCTCATTAGCAGACTACCCCCGGGACCGGGCGGGCTGTCAGCCGGCCAGGTCAGGTCCCCCCTCACCTCGCCTCGCCTCGTGTCACTTGTTGCGATACTCTCGAGTGGGCCTCGGCGGCCTCGGCCTGCGCCGCCGCCGTGCGCCGGGGAACGTCTTCCTCCCAGCCCGACCCCGACATATGGCTCGTCACCAAGTTTTCTGACGGCCTCATAAAACACCCTCCCTCTCCCCTCCACCCCTTCCAGCGAGCGTTGATGACTCCCTCCCCCTCCCCTCCTTTTTCTAGACCCGCTCTGTGGAGCTCGAGCGCTTGAGCCGCGCGGATAGCGGGAAAAAGTACTATATAGTGCAGCGGGGGTGGCTCGTCATATTCGTCACCGGAGACGGAGACACATAGGGGAGGGGGCGGACCGGGACGAGACGCATGTGCGAGAGAGAGAGAGAGAGAGAGAGAGAGAGAGAGAGAGAGAGAGAGAGAGAGAGAGAGAGAGAGAGAGAGAGAGAGAGAGAGAGACGCCGGTCTAGCAGCCTTGTCGGCTGCTGCGGCTGCTGTGCCGTCACCACGTCTCCCCCGGGGCGGCGGCGGCGGCGCCTAGAGCCTGCGGTATGAAGTGGATCCCCCCGGCCCGGCACAGTAGGTATAGGCCCGGACTGCACGGGGCTGGGCCGGGCGGGGGAGGGGGGGGGGCGGCATTACCCCCTCCTTCATCCCGTCTTCCCTCCTGCAACTGGAATCCTATTTTGGCTCCGGGCCGAAGAGGGTGGCGTGAAATAATGGGCATCATTCCATTATAACCGGGTCTGGCTGCAGGAGGGGGAGGCAGGAGGGGAGGAGGGGCACAAATTGACCATTACCCTTAGCAAAACGCTCGCCGCCTGGAATGCGGCGCGACCAGCGCGACCCTCCCCAGAACGCCCCGTTAGCACTTGAGCGGCCCCCCGGTGTCCCCGGCGCCCCCCCGGCGCCCCCCGGCCCGGCTCCGCTCACTCCTCCGAGCCGCCGCCGCCGAGGATCAGAAAGAAGGCGCCGCGCCGCGCCGGGCCGCGACGGCGCAGGGGATTAGATGGATGACCCCCATCCTTCCCGCGCGAGTAATCGGCTCGCATCAACCCGGCCGTGGACGGAGTGAGGGGGGAGGGCCGCCCAGTCCGCACACTCACTCCACTATCTGTCTCCGCGTAATGCTCGCTGGCGGAAGGCGACGGAGAGTCGCTGATTCGGCTGCTTCGTGTTTGCGTGTGAGTTCGCGGAGCAAAGCTTATGTTGCTGCCGACGAGTTGCAGTCCCACGGGCGAAGCTACGCGCCGGTATGTTCCGCCGGACCCCAACCCAGAGGCCGGACGGAGCACCCAGCGCGAGCTAATTCGTGGTCGGCTCTACGTAACCTGAGACGGGAGGTAGGCAACGCCCGAGCATGTACGCCGAGGGGTTGCCTACCTTCCGCCTTCGGTTAGGTCGGATCGACCACGAATTAGCTCGCGCGGGGTGCTCCGTCCGGCCGCTGAGTTGGGGTCCAATCAGTGTTGGGCCAGAGGGCGCTGCCGTCGCTCCCGTCTCGTCGGACCTCAGTTCATTGGATCGTTTTAACTCTAATTTTGTATGTCTTAGTGAGAAGAGCGAAACACCCTTGCACAAACACATTTGTCTTTATATTGTTTGACTGTCTGAATGTTTGTTTTTGTTGTTTTTTTCCACAATTTTCGAAGATGACATAAAATGGGCTAGTTTTTTTGTTTGTTTTTTTAAAATAAACTTGAATGTCAAAAATTTATTTGGAAAAAAAAATTGTGAAGGTGGAATGGTTATTAATACCAAGCTTGTTCCAAACCCGTGAGATGCTGGCAAGTGACCTGATTCCGGGTCTGGAGATCATCTGCTGAACTGTGACTCTTTTGTACCGGACACTAAGGTGCGAACAGGTTCAAAACAGAAAGAGAAGCTCGATTGTATTTTTATTATTTGTTTATTTGAGACATGAACGTTTTCACGACAGGATATTCTGGTGATTGGAAATAAAGACACCCATGTCATTTAAGTTCATTGTTTATCTTGCATGGGGTACTTCGCAGAAGAACTCCTATTCACATCTTGTAAAAGGCAAGATAGTAATTGAACTTGTAAAACAGAAGTTTTATTGTAACATATTATGCAGGAAAAAGGGCAGAAAACTATCTCACAAATTATCTACAGTATAAAAAATAATTCTACTAACCCTCAATTGTTGCTTTGCAAATTAAAAGAAAATAGTTGATTTACTTTTTATGATCACAACAGAACAGATAGAAAGACAAGCTGATTCATTACATTCCAAATAAATCTATGAATGATAATACAAGCAAAATAATAGTACAAATTTCTCTCTTCCCCAACAACCATTTCATACAGCTGCTTCCAGAAATTGTATTTGATTCAGAACCACTGTATAGGACACAAAGGAACTTCTAAAAATACACTGCTAATTCGCAGCACCAAAAAAAAAAAAAAAAGTAAGATTGTATAAAAGTGCAACAAAACCAAAGAAAAATCACAGGCTCCTCTTAGGAACATGATGGGATATTGTTTAACTTACAAAATCTAAAACAATGCATAAGAATTGGAATGGAGAAGACCTTCTTAGCTTTATTTACAGGGAATTTTCTTGTACTATTCAGGGCACCTATCAACACAAAAGGCGATCCTCAGAAAGAATGGAAAGGGAGGGGGAGGGGCACTCTTAACTTATAAGACTGCCTAAGACACAAGCACAAAATATGATTGATTGGTGCTTGAGTGAGGCTACTTTTAGAAGTACGAGGTGTAAGTGATGACACTAATCAGCTAAGTTAAAGGAAAGATCTGAGGGCGGGACGAGATGTGGCATGGTAAAAGGTGGTGTGGTGACTGGTTAGCTCTGGGCATTAAAAGAGCTGAAGATTTCCTTGATGTCTTCAAGAATCTGTGGGAGGAGAAAGTTGCAATTTGAAAGACTCAACTTGGTAGAAGAAAGCCAAAAATATAAAATGACACAACTGAAACATACCTCAGGTATAGTTCTGTTGGTGTTCACTCTCCTAACCATATCTGAGGCTTCATAGTGATTGATAATGGGCATTGTCTCATTAGTGTACGTGTTGAATCTCTTCTTCAGTGACTCCAGGTTATCATCAGTGCGGCCACTGCCTTGAGCACCTCTCTTAAGACACCTGTCCGTGCACACCTATTGATAGGTAGAGAATATATTAGAATATTATTTAGTCCCTGTTCAACAGGCAAATGAAGACAGCATAGTCAGTTAACATGATACTGTTACCTCTTCTGAGCAGTCCAGGAATAAAACAAATTTCACATCAACACAGTCAGACATGACCTTCTGCCAACCATCAAAATTGTTCTGATTGCGGGGGAAACCATCAACAAGGAAGCGGTCACTGCCAGACTTCTCAATGGCCTAGAATACAGAAGAATAAAATTTACAAATGTACACAAACAACAGTTTTTTTGTTTGTTTTTTTAAACAGCACGCTACAAAAACTTTGCATACCTTCTTGAGAAGACCACACGTGATTTCCACGGGTACAATTTTCCCAAGTTTAATGTACTCTTTGATCATGTCTCCATGCTCAGAGCCTGCAGTATTTTGTTCTTCTCGAAGAAGATCTCCAGCAGATAGATGGACAAAGTTAAATTTCTGCAAAAAGATAATGTGATGGTTAGACATTCGTATTATGCAAACTAATTAAGCACTAAGTGGGAACTTTGTTTCTTACATCAACGAGATTTTTGCAGATAGTCCCTTTCCCTGAGCCCGGGGCTCCAAGGACAAAGACAATTTGAGGTTTCTGTGCGGCGCTCATTGCGAATCTACGAATACCCTGGAGAAGCGTAATGAGCATTAAACCTATGAGAAACAGTGCAAAAAATGGCTACAGCAACACCCCAAACAAAAAGAAAGTTACTATATTAGAGAAACGTGCACTCTGTAGTTAAAACTATAGGTGAGTAAAGAGTAAAAGAAAAAACCTTCACATAAAAAATGCAATTTTACAAATTTTATTACATTTGATTTGAAGATTAACATAAGCAAATAATGTTACTGTGGAGAGGAACTATAACCTAGGCAAAAACGCAGGAGATGTATCTAAGCGATAGCCACTATGGGGTACCACATAACATATGCAAAAAACTGCATGAAACTGCTACTTTCCCCATACATATCATTCTCCAAGTTGCCATTGCCTTGAACTAATGAATTTTTGGCACTTATCAAACAAAAACTTGTCTTGACAACTCGACTCCACCGGTGGCACCAGTGGAAAGCGGGAATAACTTGCTGACTTATTTATCTTTGAAGGTCGAAGGAAGAATGATATTTACTGCCGTAAGAGACGATCGAACAGGACTAGATTCTTGGCAAGGTTCTTGAATGACAGAGAAGCCGAACCTAAAACAGAGATGCAGATGCTGTGCTGTGCCGTCGGCGGGTGAAAGCAGACGACTGTGCGTACACGGTGGCAGTCAAGCGATCGATTGGTCGAGACAAAGGAGCATCTACCCCCTTACTGGTCGAAATTTTTGAATCTCTTGAAGTGCAGGGCCGGGGCAGGTGGTTTGCTTGGACCCCTTCAAGCTTCAAGGCTACCAAGTTTTTTCCCCGTCAATTCTCCGTAATAAATTTTATTATCATTATTATGAATGGTCAATTAGATTACAACTATACGCAACCACAATTACTGCTAGCGGGAATGACATCAGCAATGACACCAGCGTCATAGGTAGACAGGTGTTTGATAAGAATGGAGATTGGATGTGTGCGTGGGCGTGCGCGCCGTGATAAGGCAACACAAAAAAAACTTGAAGAAAGAAAGATAAGGGAGAATAGGATTACAAAAGAATAAAATATAATTTATTGAAATTAAACACAGTACTTAAAACAATCATTCTCACTTCAGGAAGCGCAAATGAAAAACATAGATCATTAAATTAATACATTAAATAGCATCACACAGTTCTCAAATGCAAGCATTTTGTTAAGAAGATGTTGCAAGGCTGATGAAACAGGAAGCAGCCTAAATATAGGAATTGATTGCTCGAATACTTAAACAATTATCAAAACAAAACTTAAAAACAAAAATAATAATGCATTTGTTCAGACACTGGATGCTGAAGCAAAATCAAGATCATTAGTCTTAACTCCACATACACTTTGCTCCATAACTTATCATAATACACATTTTGAAAGACAGTACATTAATAATATCATGTAGAGAAAATCAAAAGTAAGAAAATAGAGCTGAAGTACAAAGGCAGAAATATGAAGGCCACAATGACTATGAATACAAGGTTTTCTCCATCCATTCTTCGAGGGAGAAAGACACGCTGTTTGTGTTGTCAGGATCCCTCTCTCGGAACAAATCTGCAAGACGTAAGAAAAGAATCTCAGCTCCTAAAATTCAAGAGGAAACAAAAAGAAAACTAATTTTGAAGTAGTGCTTATGTTACCTATCATGGTCTTCATACGGATGGCACACATCATAAAGTCATCAAATGTTACAGTGCCATCAGAAGCACCATATCTATGGAACAGGATGTTGAGAATATGATTGTTGAGTCGGTATCCCGCTGAATTGAGGGCTTGTCTCAGCTCAAAGGCACTCAAGAAACCGGAGCCTTCTTTGCTGTACAACTTGAAGACCGCCTGAAAAGTATTTAAATACAAATCAGATCATAGGACAATCTTTTTCTTTCAGAAAGAAACTATTACCCTCTTATGGGGTATAAATTAAAAAGTGAGCTCAGAAATCTTGCCTTCCAGCGACGGATGTCTGTCCACAGGGCCTTGAATTCCTCATATCCAAGTTTGCCAGAGTGATCAGCATCCATCATAGCAACCATGCTGCGGCAAACTTCCTTAGCAAAACCAGATGAGCGAGTGTCTGAAAAGGACAAATATGCGATTTAAAATTTCATTCAAAAGGATATGTGAAGGGTACTTATCCCTGTAGGTGTCAAAGATAGTTGATCCAGTTTTGACATCTGACAGATTACATAAAAATATTCAAAGCCCAACTAAATGCAGCCCTACACTTTTAAACAGCAAGATGCTTCAAAAGAACATTGGTTATACTCCATTATTTGTGACTTAAGATTAAATCAAAGCATAAAGCTGCATCAATATAATAACCATAGGAGACCAAACAAGTCTGCATTATTATTTGAATATGTAGGGGACTTTTGTGATTTGACTTGTAGCTTTGTGCATTTTTTATGTTGGTTTCAGCACCCCTATGAGACAAGCAACAACAGCATCAACTCAAAGCAGAGCATAGGATTAAACATAAGCACTTATTTTCTCACAGTTTATGCAAAGGTGAAGCAGTGGTTTAAGGACAAATTTAGTGCTCCCGACACACAGACAGAGACAACTTCAATAAATGGCTTCCAGGTGAGCTGAAAGATCTTCCCTAAACTATTTACACAATTAACCAGCACCAATGAATCAACTGATATGATGGAGGACAAACAGACACAGACAAACAATAAATCTGCATTCACTCCAGGCACCAAAAACATTCAGATAATAATGTAATCAATAAATACAAATTGTGTGCATAACTAACACAAGTCTATCATGTACAGTTACACAAAAATAGTCCTTGCTACTGGGTACTGCTGGGCATCAGGGAGTTAGTGCATCGTTGGGAATTTAGTGTCAGGTCGACAGTGTTCAGTCCACCAGAGGCCTCTACACAAGGAGCCTATTATCCACATTTATGCTGGGGTTCCAAATGGCGTTCTGCTTTCCTGATTACAATTTTGTCTTACCAGCGGCATGTCCATCACCCCCAGAGGCGAATGCCGCACCCAGTGGCGTATCCTTGCAAATGACTCCACACAACAGGTTAACCAGCTGGCCAACCAGGGTATCATCTTCCATTGGTGCAACCGAATGCTGGGTCGGGGGTCTAGGTCTACTGGGCAGCTCTAGCAACATAATCATAAGCAGGCAAGGATTAGAGCTTGACGCTGGGCTGCGCCTGGCAGGGCTGGCAGAGCCAAGACACCTTACAAGACACGTCACGTCACGTCATGTCACACACATCACACTGGACCACCACACATGCCAGACAGGTCTTGGAGAAACGACAGACTGGGATGGAAAAAAAAAAGACAGTGTCAGCATTTACTACTTGTGCTGGTATTCTACAAGTATTGACAAAACTTTAAAACTATGTAGTTCATGGGATATTTACTTTCGCTTTTTCCCTTTTTATTTTACTTTACTAAATTGGTAGTAAGATGTGATGTTCCAATGCAGCTAGAATAATTTAACAACTTGAGAGTTTGGTAAATGACACAAAGAAAGGCACCCCTTTTCTGTCTTGAAAAGATTTTGAAAATAAAAGGAACAAATGTTTTAACTCTTGACCAAGATTTATACAAGCTGTCATCAAGGCTGCTACATGAAGAAAAATGACATAAAAAACCACACATGATACATTAATCACAAAAGTTACACACACACAAACCAAGACTAAAATCACACAATACCAAGATCCTAACACTTTCTGCGAATATTATTCCTTTGATAAGGTCAATCAAACAGTATATGAGAAACCATATTAGTTCTCCCCCAAAACCACTACTCCCACAGGTATACATCTCCATGATTTCTACGGGAAGTTCTGATAGTCAGAGAAAATACCAAAGGTGAAAATTAAAGACAGCCTCACACCTTGATCAACGTGCAACAATTTGTGCAATGTTGAAAGTAGTAAGTGGGTCAGTGGAGGTAGGAGGGCATAAGGAATGAGCATGTTCCAAAGTTAAAGCGCGGTTCAACTTAATAGAGAGAAGGCGGCCAGTAACCCTTGGTTGGTTTAGGGTGCATGAGAAATGTTATGCTATTGCAAGCGAAGTTTGCAATCCCTCATACTAAGTTACCCTAACACTCCAAGGCTGAATGTCAGTTCCACTACATGATTTCCTGCTTACAACAGAGGTTTATCACAGTATTCATGGAAAGAAACAGCTGCAAATACTCAACATGGACATCAATGAAAGGCTTTAACAAGGGACACCATGGCAGAAGTTTAGAGGGATCGTAAAGTTCGAAAGCCATAGCAAATATAATTAATATTGCAAGCTTTGACGTACCGTTCCTCATGGTGTAGTCCATGATTTCCTTCAGCTCCATCCAGTCCACCTCACCGTCCTCACCGGCCAGTTGGAGGAACAATGCTTTCACCTTAGCGTCTTTCTTGGCCTCCGCAGCATCCTCCTCTTCATCTTGCACCTGCGGTTCAAGCTTTCATATGATCGAATAGTACAACTACGACATATTTAACATTGTACAATTCAGAAGTTATCACGAGGAGATTGACGGACACAATTACTTACTCTAGGATCAAGGGTACCTATGCCGACTTCTTCATCATGTTCCCTAAAAGAAAAGAAAAACGCACACACAATTAAGATTTAAAAAATTTGGGTACAGAGAGTTTCATAAACCAAGAAAAATTAATGAGAAAACAAGACGAACTGCTTAGGCAACTCTGGCTTGCAGAGACACACATTACTTACTCCATGTTGTTATGCTTTTCTGAGTATACTCGAAGAATAAATTCACCCTGTTCATTTGGTTCAAATGTGGACGGAACAATGCAGTATGATCCAGGCGGAAGTTTGAATCTGCAGCTCACTTCTCTTAAATTGATGAAGGATGGAGATCTTGCACAGGAGGCATTGTACTTGAAAAAGTTATAGTCCAATGGTTTTGGTAAACTATCAGGATCATGCCCCAACTGAAATACAACAAATTAGGCATGAAGTCAAATTAATACTTTTTTCTCTTAAGTGGTAAGAGAAAATCACAAAGTCAGAATAAAATTTAGGAGACCCACATTGTAAACAGCAAAACCTATAGTGAGGCATTCCATGCCCTTTTTACGCTGCGCTCGTCTGTTCTTCTGCATAAGTGCTACAATAATTGTACATCTGTTTTCATCATCATCTTCATCAACATCTGTTAATGTAATTCTGTATTGTGGATTGTGCCAGAAGGTATCTGAAACCAATATATCACAAATAGTTTAGTAACATTTTGCAACACTTTATGCAACACTACATTCACAAACTCACCAAGATAATTTCTGCAACCACCAGCAGTGACACCCCTCACCCATTCCCCTTCGTAGGTGTTGGCATCCCACTTCTTAGTGTTCTCATCTTCCAAAGAATCGGGACTCAAATTACACATTTCAAGCTGAGTAAAGTGTTTTAAAAAGTCTTGGTACGACATCCAGAATTCACCATCATCGTCAAAGGCCAAACCAATCTCTTCCTTCTTGTGGTCCGGTATTAATCTCCACTCTGGTGACCTGAGAAATAAGAGCTGTTCATTAATTTCCGATCCATCCGCAGGAGCAGAAAGGGGCAGTCGATACTTTTCAAAATCCAATCCCAAGACAACCGAGACACCATGCTAGTACCCAACATGATGCCACTCATCAGCAACACTTTGGGAAAAGCACGGTTGAGGTACCACCAAGTGCAGACCCTGAGCAGCTCTATCCCCGCCTCCAACTCTCGAGAGACACTCACTGGTCGCTCCAGGGCCCGTTCCACTCGGCCTCGTTGCCCCAGGGGTTGCGGAGGCGGATGAGCGGGATGCGGCCGGTCTGCCGGGGCGTCTGCACGTCCACGTACTGCACCCGGGTGATGCTGTACGCGTGCCCCTTGACCAGCCCCGACGAGGTGCGCGCCTCCGTCACGTAGGGGTCGGGCTCGATGGAGCAGGCCATGAGGGAGGAGCGTTCGTACGCCTTGAGCAGCACCTGGTACAGGTTGCCGGGCGCCTCCTTCAGCTCGTACATCTCGGTCACGCCGCCCGTGAAGTCCTCCATGCCCTCGCACGTCGTGCCGCCCTTGAGCGCCTCGTAGGAGCCGTGCAGCCTGCGGACAGAGGAGGGCTCGAGTGCTGGCGGCCACGCCGCGGGGGGCGGGGCGGGGCCGGAAGGCGACTCACTTGGCGTACGCCTTCTCAAGCAGCGCGCTCCAGAACTCGTTCTTGGTGGCGGAGTGCAGGAACACGAGCTCGCCGTACACCGTGGGCAGGCGGTCGTCGATGACCACGTCCAGCCACCGGCCGTACTGCCAGAACCTGCCAACCAATCAGTCAGTCAAACAAGCACACTTCTCCACCAGGCAAGGCGCTGCGGAGCAGCACAAGCACGTCTGACGCATCCCCCAGGCGGCGCCCGCGTACCTGAAGTGGAACACGCCGCAGTAGTTGTCCTCGAAGCCCTGGTCGTGGGGGACGACTTGGAAGAAGAGGTCGTCGTGCAGCGTGAGGTTGGCCACGGCCGCCAGCAGCCAGCAGTCACCTGCGCGGGGAGCAGCGAGCCGAGTTACAGTCCGCGCACCGCGGCACTGGAGTCCTGGACTCCAGAGACTCCAGAGGCACAGCGGCCCACACTCACCGAGTTCACCCTGCTGGATGTCGAAGCGGGAAGCGCCGCCGACCATGAACTGGGGGTCTCCGACGATGTCCTGGGGGCGGGAGGGGTAAAAAAAAAAAAACACAGTAATAAATAATTAAAAACACACGGCGATCGGGGTCGGTGCTCGAACCCGCGGCCGCAGCCACGGCCCAGCAGCAGCAGGCCGCGCTGTACATGTACTCACCCCCGGGCGCCTCCATTCGAACGGCTTGGGCGGCCCCCTGCTGTAGAAGATGGACGAGTCGACGGCGGGGAAGTTGGGGTCCTCCCAGAGCACGCCCTCCGACAGGCACTGCGCCTGGATCTTGTGGAAGTCCTGCACCTCCCCGCGCGCCCGGATGCCGGAGCCCTTCTCGCCGACCTGCAGCACACGGTGGAGGGCACGACGGGGGTCAGTCCAGGTGGGGGCACGAGTGCACGCGAGGCCGGGCCGGTGACGACGGCGGGGTCTCGCGTCTCACGTGGTCGCGGTCACGCTCGCCCGCCGGCACCGGAGCGCCGCAAACGACTCGTGATGTCATAGGCGAGCAATGTCCCTCCGTCTTCCTCATCGAGCCCCCCCCCCCCCCCCTCCCCTCCCAAGACCGCCCGCAAATGAGAGGAACGAGGAACCGAGGTGGACGTAGGAGCGGCACGATGGCGGCCTTTTCCCAAAATCGCGTCGGCGTCTGCTCGAGGAATTCCCCGCGCCATATCGCAGCCGGCAGCAGCGGCAGGCCACCGAGGCGCCGCCACCGCCCCGCCGGTCCTCGTGGGCAACCGGGGGACCCAGGACCAGCAGGGCCCCGCCTCCCTCAGGGCTCTCAGGGCGACGGCCACCCCGTGCGCAACAGGTGCGAGGGAGAGAGGCAAACTCGCGCAGCCGCCGCTTGCAGCCGCGTGAGAGGGTGCGAGAGAGATGGAAAGGGTGGTAAGGAGAGGGCGTGAGAGAGAAGTGGCGTGAGAGAGAAGTGGCGTGTGAGAGAGAGAGAGAAGGGGTGAGAGGAAAAGGGTGAAAGAGAGGGCGAGAGAGAAAGCGAGCGCGCGAGTGCATGTGTTTGCATAGCTGTCGGCTAATTTGGCACGAGAGCAGAGAGCGCGAGGATAAAGCGGCATGGCAGCCGCAAGTGTGGCGGTGCATCTCGTGGGGCGGGGCGGGGCGGGGCGGGGCGGGGCGGGGCGGGGCGGGGCGGGGCGGGGCGGGGCGGGGCAGTGCCGGTCTGCTCCATTGAGGCCCGCGGCTGCCCGCGGCCTGCCCCGGCCCCGCGCCGCTCTCGCCCTGCTCTGCTCTGCTCTGCTCCCGTCCGCCGCTTCGGAACCAGTCGGGCCTCATTCATTGCCAAGGCCGAGCACACAGCGCGGCGCGGCGCGGCACGGCAGACGCCCCTCCTGCCCCGCTTCCCGTCCCAGACTACTTGCCAAGGCCGCGTAATCGAGGTAACCGTTCCCAGCTCAGAGCTGCGCTGCTCTTGTGGCGGATATGCAATCGGCCGGGGGCGTGGCGTGGAGGGAGGGGTCAAGACGGAGACGGCTTAGGCGGCGCCACATCCAGACAGAAAGCAGCAAGAAACGGTAGCGCCTTTCTTATCGGCTGGCACGCGACCTGGGGGGCGGCTATCAGTGAGTGAGTGCGCGCGCACGTGTGCGTGTGTGTATTTGAATGTTTGTGTGTGAGTGTGTGTGCGGTGAGCAAACAGGGGCACTGGCGCAGCAGGTGCCACTGACCCTGCTCATCAGCCTAGTCGCACACCAACGCTAGCGGCGAGCCACGCGGCACGCGACGCGCACGGCAGGCGCCATACCGGCTCACGTACCCCGACTGTACGTCCGGCGCGTTAGTCGAGGCGAGGGGGCGTGGCACCGCCCCTGTGCGGACCCCCATCATAACCACCCGGCCCCGCGGCTCCTCAGCGGCCCTGGTGTTCGGATCTAGGGGCGTGCGTGACCCCGCAGGGTGACCCCGGCCCGGGGTGGTGGGGTCACCGGAGGTCACCGGAGGTCACCCCGGCCGCGGCCACCGGCCACTCGCCCTTGTAAAAGTCAATCGATTTGTTCCCGCGCGGACCGATCTCGCTCTGCCATTCCACCGCCCGCACTCCAGCCGGCTGCACATCGGTGACGTATCAGTGGTCGCGGTGGGCACCTCATCCGGAGTGAATGGGGGCCGCGGCGCAGCGGGGGGCGTGGTGACAGAGCCCCCGCAGCCACTCGTGCCGCAGGGCGGGGCTCACACACACACACACACACGCACGCAGCGCCGTGGGCTCGTGCGTGCAGCACCCCCGTTGCCTGTGGAGGGCGCGACAGCGGAGGAGCGAGCTCAAAGTAATGCCTTTCCCGACGGGGGAGAAATGAAATACAACTTTTGGTACGAGGATCGCGAGAAACAGTTCGTTCACCTGCGAGCGCGCGACGCGGCGCGGCGCTCACCGCCTCAAGTCGTCGCCGGCCTAGTCACAGACACAGAGGGAGGGCGGGGGCCGGCGGGGGGCCGCAGAGGTGGCGCCGAGCCAAAAGGCACCCGCCCGACTATTTACTGCCCGGGCCGCCCGGGCCGCGGAGCAACACCAACGAACGCGGCCCCGCAGCGGACAGACCCCGCGGCACCCGCTGCAGCGCAGGACCCGGACAGGGACGCGTCACGGACCTCCTTCATCCTGATCACATCTCTCACACGCCACCGGGATGGACGGGGGAGGGGAGGGGAGGGGAGGACAGGGGCCGGACGGCGCGGCACGGGGCCAGACCAGCCAGACCCAGGTGGTGGCCGCCCGCGAGAAACAGACCCCGCGCCTCGCTTTGGGGTGCCACGCGATGTGCCTCTTGGTCTCTCGCCGCCGCCGCCCTCATTCAGCGCCGGAGAATTCTAAATTATTTTTGGCGAATTTCCGCGAACAAGAAGAGTCATTTGCCGCCCGGCACCCGTCTCAGATTCAGATGCGGCGGGGGTCCTGCAGGTCCTGCTAATGGTCCCGGGCCAGGCCTTGGACCGCCTTGGATGCCCATTCCGGGCGGCGAGCCGAGCTCGGCAGAGCGACTCCGAACGCTGTCAACTCGGACCTCTCTCCCTCTCGCTCCCTTATGCAGCACTCGGCGAGTGCGACAGAGACAAGGCCAACGAGGGCAGCGTTCGGAGTCAGCCGGGTTAGGGGCGGGGGCCTCAAGAGGCGGGCGGTTGGCCCAGCGCGGCCGCGGGCCCCGCGCTGCACACACATGTTGGGGTGAGCTCTGGAGGCAAACGAGCTTCGTTCTAATTTTACCCCGCGCGGCCCGCCAGCCTCTTCCCGTCGGAGTAAGCGCGCAGCCCGGCGGCCCGTGTGAAAGAACGGCGGCGGTGGCGGCATGCTTCCCCTGGGAACGATACGGGGGCCCTCCGTAAATCCTGTGGAGCTGCTCCCGCTGCCCTTGGTCGTCGAGACAGACACATCTTCAGCGAGAGTTCAGCCTCGCAAATTTTTCAGCCGGCTCGTGGCTGGCGCCCGTCGCGGAGATACCCCCCTGCGCGGTACCCCCTCATGATACTACCGCGGCTCGTCTTCTTGTCATCTTCTCCACTTCCGGATTAGACTTTTTCGGAATACCCTATCGGGCGCGCTTCGGTTCCCCCACCGCCGCCGTCCTGGAAAACCGGTCAGTGGTGCCAACAGCACGGAGCCGCCGCGCCGCAGCTGCCGACCTCACCCCGCCCCGCCCCGCCCCAGGGGGCCCGCCCAGGCCGCCGCAGACACCACCACTATCATCACATCACATCCGACTCGACTCGACGCAGCCTCATATAGTGATGACGCACCGGCGGCACCATCGGCTGCCATCGCACCGCGGAGTCGGGATTAGCCCGTGGTGAAGGGGGACCGCGCATAAGTCACGCCCCCCCCCCCTCCCCCAGTGTACTCTGTCACCGACTGTCACTCAGTTCCCGCCCACGACACTCGGGGGGGTCTCGCGGGTCATGTTCCAGCAGAGGTGCCGTGCAGCGGGCCGCCCGCTCGCCGCCGCCTCGCCGCCCCGCAGCTCCGTGTCCGTGACACAGCTGATTGCGGTGACGTCACGCTGCCCTTGAAAATCAAACCGCCGTGGCGGTCTCCTCTCCCGTCCTCGGCCGGACACGCAGACGGCCTGCATGAGCTGCTCGCCGGGCTGCTGCATAGCCAGCCAGAGTCCGCAGGGCGTGGCAGCGGCGGCGGCGGCGGCACGGAGCCAGCCGGACAACACGGCCGACATAACCTCAACTTGACAACGGCGGCCGCGCTCCGCTTGTTTATTTCTTACTGCTGCGGCCCCGGCAAGCCTGTCGCGCGGACACGCACGGCACGGCAGGGTAACCCGACACCACCGCAGCTCCCCGCCGAGCCCCGCGGCCACGGCGGGGCGCTGACACCCTCAAAGCAAACGATAAAACGGCCGAGGATGACAGCACGGGGCGCCCTCCAGCTCCTAACCTACTTCCTAGATCCTAGACCAGGAGGCGGCGGCGGAAGGCAGGCGGGGAGGGCGCCGCCGTGCGCGCGAGACAGAGAGAGGAGATACCTACGACGCTAAAGCCGAAGGACGGCCACAGCGGCCGGTACTCCTGGACGTCGCTGGCGATCTTCCTCACGACGATCTCTTCCTCGACTTCACCCATGGCGGAGGCAACACGGACTGCTGCTGCTGCTGCTACCGCCGCCCCGCACCGCCACTACACCGCCGCGCACGGCCGCACGCCGCACGCCTCGCGTGTGACACGTCACGAGCAGCAGGGGGCCGAACACGAGCACGCGAGCGTCCCGTCCGCTCCGTCGCGGTCCTCCGTGCGCCCGCGGTACGTCCTAACGCAGCGCCGTACCGCGCCCCACTGTCAGAGTCGGGAGAGGCCAGGCCAGGCCAGGCCAGGCAGGAGCAAGTCGGTGCCGTGCCGCGGGCCGCGGGTGGCGGGGTCGTTAGGCAGCGGTACGCGACGAGCCCGCCGCACCGCACCGCAGCAGCAGCAGCGCTCGGGAGGTGCGGCGGACGCGGGGCGCGATCGCGATGGGCCGGCAACGGCCGCGGACCGCTGGCGGCCGCGGGTCGGCCGGGGCCACGGCCAGAAGGCCACGGGAGGGAGAGGGGGGGGGGGGGCTCGCGCGCCCTTCGCTGCCCTACGCCCCCCCGCACTGCGACGGGGAAGGACAAATGGCTGCCACTGGGCTGGCGCTACTGCAGGGCCGACGACGCCGGAAGGGAAGGGCTCCAGGGCGGCCGGGCGGGGGACGCCGATGCTGCGCCGCCCTTCCGCCGCCGCCCCGCCGCCGTCTCCTGTCCCCTCCAGCCGCTCTCGCGGCCAGCGACATTATTCGATTGCAAGAGTACAGTACGGCACGCGCAGCGCAGCGCGGCTGAGGACACTTGAGATGGGGGCGGGTCGAGGAGAAGAGAGGCGGTTCGGGGGCTGACTGTGACTGTCCCGCTGGAGCCCGCGACTAACAGCTGACTGCGGGCAGGCCGCACGCATCCTCCGTCCCGGAGTCGTTTCGAACCGTTTTCACGAACAATTTTTTCACGGGAGAAGAGTATCGGGGATACTCCACGCCGCAGCACACTCGACTAGCCACCGTCTTCGTCGCGCGGAGTATCGCCCCTCCAGTATCGTACCGGAGTATTTACAGAATGAGTCGGGCTTGTAGAGGACTCGACGGAGCGTCCTGGCTCGGCGGCGAACTGCTCACTGTCCCACCAGCGCCGCTGGAGCCCGCGACTAACAGCTGACTGCGGTGCAGGCCGCACGCATCCTCCGTCCCGGAGTCGTTTCGAACCGTTTTCACGAACAATTTTTCACAGGAGAAGAGTATCGGGGATACTCCACGCCGCAGCACACTCGACTAGCCACCGTCTTCGTCGCGCGGAGTATCGCCCCTCCAGTATCGTACCGGAGTATTTACAGAATGAGTCGGGCTTGTAGAGGACTCGACGGAGCGTCCTTTGGCGCGGCCGGCTGGAACAGCTCAGGATCCCGGCACCAGCGCCGCCCTCGTCGAGTCAAATTAAAATTAAATGCTTCCGACATCGCCTCCGCCTGCTCCGCCGCCGTACAGTGCCGCACAGCCGTACCGTACCGAGGCCGCCCTACCCCTCGCCTCGGAGCCCTTGGGCCGGGCCCGACTCTGCTCGGGGTTAGCCGCTGACCCAGATGATCGCACGGCACAACCCTCCCTCTGTGCTCCCGGGCCGCTCTCCCGCGGGCTCCGCGCTGGCGCCACACCCGGCCCCGCCGCGCCCCCACCCGTCGCGGCCGGCCGGCCGGCACTCGCCGACTGGCGCCAGGAGCACCCCCCCCCCCCCCTCACCTCCCGCCCCTCGGCGTCCCATAAGGGCATTACGTACGCCCTTCTTCGCGCCTCCCATAATGCCGGCCATAACTTTGGTGAGGCGTGCGAGAGCCGCCACCCGTGGCCGCGACGACGCACTGCCATGTGCGGCAGCAGCAGCAGCAGCAACAGCTGGACACCGGCGGACGGCAGCCGCCCCTGGCCGCCCTCACCCCGTGCCCTGTGGCGTCGTAACACGTAGGCACACAGCGGAGCCGCAGCCGCAGGCACGCGGCACGACCCCTGACGGAGTGGGGGTAGGCAACCCCGTGCCGGGCGCGTCGGCGGGACGGCCTGCCTCGGCCAGCACACGGAGCGAGCCGAGGGGCGGGCGGTACCTCCGCACCTGCGTCGCACCTGCAGCCGGCTTATCGTCGCCGGGGTCACCAGCGGTGGCCGGCCAGCGGTCAGCTGATGATGGCTTCCGGCCGCGCGTATCTCGCCCCCTCATCCACGCCCCGCACCACATCCGCCTCCGGCACGGAACTGCGTCTTGCCCCGGACGGTCCGGCCGCACGCCGCACTACCTCCACCAGCTGCGCGACGGGCGGCAGCATCCTCTTGATCTTGGCCATGGTGCGGTGCAGGGCGTCCATGCTGTCTGACGACATCCTCCGGTTGCAGTGCGGCTCGAACGGCGGCTCGTCGCGGGGCGGCGGCGGCGGCGGCCGGTCCGGCGGCAGGTCCAGCTCCTCGTCCACGGCCTCGTTCAGGGCGTCGATGAGGAGGTGGCGGGCCGCCTCGGACATGGCGCCGCCGTCCGCGTCGTGCGGACCCTCCCCGCCGTCGCGCATGGTCGGTGTCCGCGCGGGCCTCTAGGCCTCGGACGCCCCGCGGTGGTCCCGGACGGTCATGCCACCCCGGAGTTCCTCGGACACGGCCTCGACGGCGGCGGGGGGCGTGCAGGAAGCCGTCGGCGGGGCCCTGAGAGGCTGGCGGCTGCTAGTGCCCTGCCCTGCCTACTGCCATGCGCGAACTGAGCCCGGCCCGACGTCATGGGCTGCGCTGTCCCATGCCGGCGGCGGTGGCGGCCCGCTGGGCCGGCTGGGCTGCTCGGCCCGGCTGAAAGGGAGAGGTCGCGTTCGAGAGGCCGCCCCTCCGCGCCACGCCGCGCTCCCCTTATCACCCTGGATTAGAGGCAGGATGGGCACGGCCTGCCGCTTCGGACGCAGCTCCCCCCGCCGCCCGCGGCCCGCGGCTCGGGACGGGAGACGCGTGGCGTGCCGTTTTGGCGGCAGGGCGTTGTGATAAGATTGCCATGGGAGCTACACACACACACACATACACACATGTGGCACGGCACGGCACGCGTCAGCGCCGCGGGCTGGGTCACTCCCCACGGGGACGGCGTGGCGTGGCGGAAGCGTATGAGTCATGCGTGACGCGAAGAGTTAACAAAAACGAAACGGCGACAACTCGACGGCACTAATGTAGTTACTCGAGGGGGGCCTCCCTGGGAGGTAATTACACCGCTTGCTACAGCGAGCGTCTCTGTCGCACGAGAGAGCGAGACCGAGAGAGAGAGAGGGGGGGGGGGCAGAGACGCCGTAGGGGCGCGGCTGGCGAGGTCCTCGGGGGCTGCCGGCCGGCTCTAGTGGCCCCGAGGGGGGCGGCGCACGCGGTGCTCGCCGCACCTGCATGGACCCCGCCCCGCCACATGCATGCATGCATGCGTGTGTGTGTGTGTGTGTGTGTGTGTGTGTGTGTGTGTGGCGTGGCGCCGCGTCCTTCCACGCCGATTAATGGTTGTGCAGGGCGAGGAAGGGTGAGGGTTGGGGGAGGCGGAAGAGTTACAGTAAACGGGGGCCCTGCGCAACAGTAAAGCTCACTACGGGCTACCGGCGACATAGTCGGGCCGTGTCAAGCTCGCGTCATACCTCATGCGGGGGGGGGGGGGGGGGGGCACGCCGCCGCCGCCGCCTCCGCCACACCGTCCGCCGGGCCGCTTGTGTAAATACTTGATCCCGCGGACCTTCAGCGCTCCGTCACACGCCCCTCATGACCACGACTGCCTTTGCCTTAGAATTGTAGATACAACTTTTGAAGCGGAGGGCCGCCTATTTTAAAAACTGGTCTGAATTATTCAACGTTTGATCCGCTAACGCTCATGCCATTTTATTTAAAGATTTTAGACGTTGAAATTAAGACGTCTGAAAATGTTTTGATGAGTCGGAAATAACTCGAAGCGAAGCTGCCTCCAGAAGGCTTTGCGGCTTCAAAATCAAAATGTCATCCGCGGCGGCCGCGGCGGCGCTGCGAGAGCGCGGCAGAGCGGAGCGGAGCAGGCCGAGAGAGACCAGGTGTTGTGTGGTCTTGAGGTCAAAGCCAGCGGTCTCGCACGGCGCGGCGCGGCGTGGCGCGGTCTGTAGTGGTACACGGGCGGGACACTCACACAGGCGCACACAAACACAGGCGCGCACACACACTCTCACACACGCCGACAGAGTCAGGGACGGATCGGGCAGCGGTGCGTGGGTGTCCACACATTAAACGCTGCTGCTGTTGGCCACGGCCGACACAGTGGCCTGCCCGGCCCAAAAACTTCTTGCTACGCTTTGCGTGGTGTGTTGGCACGGAAAGATGATCAGCAGCTTCGATGTTTTCGCTGATAGCCGCGGTGCGGCGAACATGTGGCGCGGGTCGCGGCCGCGCCCCCCAGGCTCAGACCAAGTCCTCCAGGCCCACAGCCGCGGCCGGCTGGTACTCGAACCCGCGACGCGATGCGGTGCACCTGTCCGGCTCACTCGCTCACTCACCACTTTGAGGCTGTAGATGGAGGGCAGGTACTTGACAATGTTGGCCGCCTTCTTGACGAACACCTCCGGCTCCTGGGCGCCGCCGCTGCTCTGCTGCTGGGGCTTCCTCCGGTAGCCGCCGTCGTCGTCAGGGGCCAGGCGGCGCTGGTAGTCGTCATCCTGGCCGTACCCCCTGCGACCGCCGCCGCCGCCATAATCGTCCCGCCGGTACCCGCCGCCGCCGCCGCTGCGGCCGTAGCCCGCGCCGCCGTAGTCGTAGTTGTAGGACATGGTGCACTAGTGCGGGCCAGTCATCGGGGCCGTGCCCGAGGACGCCGACGTGCCGAGGCGGAATGGGCGTGTGTGGGGTGTCCGACAGCGCCTCCAGGATGACGAACAGCACGTCCCCGTCCCCGAGCGGCAGGGTGCGCTCGCCGCGGTGTCGACGGTGTCCTGCTTGTGCTGGCGACGCGTGCGGCTGCTCCACGCTGCTCCGCTTGCTCGCCGTCGTCGTCCCCGCGGCGGTCCAGACTGAAGGCGTCATCGTCCTGCCGGCCGCGGACTGCGCCGCGCCTCGCCGTGCGCGCCGTGGACCGTGGCGGCGGGACGGGCGCAGGCGGGGGCACCGGGGCGCCGGGGGCGCCGCGGCGAGGTGGGGCTGTGGGCTCCGTCCGCGGGCCGGGCCTCCACGGGCAGCCGGTCCGCCCACACGGCCCGGCCCGCGTCTCTCGCTCTGTCTCGCTCTCCCCGCCGCCCTCTCCGTCCCTTCCCCGCGCCGCTCCCCCTGCGGATAGGCAACCCGCCGCCGTGGGGTCCGCGGGGGGCCGGGCCGTCGGCCGTCCGCGGTGGAGGAAGAGCTCTTAGGGTCGCGTGCCACACGAGTTCGGGGTGCCAAGTGCGGAGCGGCGGAGCGCGCGCATGAACATGAAAACCCCGCCGCCGCGCCACGCCACGCCACGCCACGGCCAGGAAGGATGACATCACCGACTGACCCGAACTAACTGAGCCCGCGCGACCATTCCACTCCGCACTCCGCGCCCAACCCTCTCCCTCCTGATGCCCCTCGACCGATCTGTCCTCGGTGCCCTAGGCGTGCACAGCCTGCCTGCTCTGCTCGTCTCACTTGCTGGCCTTGCCGTCGCCTCTCCCGTCTCGCAGCAGGAGACTCGCACCGCTCGCTGCACGCGCATGCAGTACTGAGTACTCACAGAGAAGGGCAGCAGCGCGGGGTTGGTGATGTCGGGGTCCCTGTTCTTGGGCAGCAGCCTGTTGATGAAGCGGTAGGTGCCCTTGGTCTTGCCCACGATGTCCTTGAAGCTCATGGGCGGCTTCGGCCTGGAACAACAGACCGGGCATAGGATGCGTTGCATCGGCGAGGCGACGGGATGGCGATGACGGAGAGGCCCCGCGCGGCTGCAGCCCTTACACTCACTTCCGAGGGGCGCGCGGCCTGGGCCGGAAGTAGCGGTCCTTGATGCCGCTCCAGTCGCTGTAGTGGCCCGCCAGCCCGGCCAGCCCGGCCAGGCCGCCGAGCCCGGCGCCCCCGCCGCCGCCACCCAGGCCCCCCAGGCCCCCCAGGCCCCCCAGGCCGCTCAGACCGCCCGCCAGCCCCGCCAGCCCCGCCAGCGGGTCGCGGCCCGTGTTGTCGTAGCCGCCCCGCGGCGGCGGCCGGGGGGCGCCGTGGCCGCCGTCGCCCACCAGCGAGTTGAGCGTGCCCAGGGCATCGTTGAGGGCGTCGCCGAAGCTGTCGCCGCGCGAGAAGAAGGACATGGCGGCGGAGGAGAGTCGGCGGCGGGAGCGGAGTCAGCGGCGCGGGCCGTCGGGGCGCCCCTCAACCTGCAACAGGCGAAGGCGGGCCGGGATGAGAAACTCTGCCGGACCGGGTCAGATCGGACACCCTCTCCTTTCTTGCAGTGCCGCAGGAGCTCTATCGGGTCGCTGTCCGGCTGTCGGAGGAGATGGGGGGGGGGGGGGGGTGTCAACCGGCGTCGTGACACTTATCGAGCCCTGGGCCCCTGGGGGGCTCAACCACGGCCTCCGTCGGGGGCGCCACCCTGCTCCGTCCCCTCCCTCCCCTCCCGTCCCCCCTGCGCCACGCCCCGCCACGCACAGCCCGACCCTGCCCTGCCCGCCGGCCGCGGCACTCTGGTGCCAAACAGCTCCGCCTCGCCTCGCGCCGCGAGCAGGGCTCCGCTCTTGGGACACACGACACACGCATCTCAATGACGGGATCACGGAGCGCCTCGGCGTCGACCCCGTGCCCTTGCCGACGCGACAGCTGCCCCGGCCCCGGTGCACGCCGGTGACAGCGCCGCGACCCGCGGGTTCGACTCCCGACGGCTGCGGCACACCGATCCTGACCGAGTATCCGCCCTGCCTACGCGAGAATAGAATCACAACACACACTGACTTGTGCACTGCCACTGCCGCTGGCCCCGGCCCGGCCTCATGCGAAATACGAAAATAAACCGAACCGCTCCGCCGGCCCGTCTCCTCGCGGCCCTGCCGGCGGCGGCCTCGGCCTCGGGCATGTCGGCGGTGGTGGTCTGCTCGGCGGCCGTGCCGCGCCGGCGCCAGGGGGTCCCGGACGTCCCGGACGACGGACCCGGAGGCGAGGCGAAGCGTCAAGCCGCGGGCGCCGCTGTGACAGCGCCACCCGAGGGCCGCCAGCACTGTACTGTGCACAGACTGCAGTGCAGCGCTGCGGCGGCGGTGGAGGCGGGAAGTTCGGCCGTGTTCGGTCGTGTTGACGGACGAGTCCGAGTCCCAGAGCGCGCCGCGCACCGCTCCGGGTGTCGTGCCGGTGTCCGAGGCTCGAGCCGCGCCGAGGCCGCGCCGAGCACAAGAAAGGCGTGGTGAAGTAGTGGACAGGTGGCCCCCGGCGGCCGCGGCCCTGCCCGCGGCCCTGGCGCTTCGCTGATAACAATCGGCCACGCAGATAAGGCGGACACCCGCGACAAGACGGGCGCCGGCTTTCCATTTCCGCCTCGCCGTGTTACTGTACACGGCGTTAAACTCGCAGGGCCGGGACGGGGGTTGTTCCGGGGCGCCGCCGCCTCTCACTCGTTCTGTCACCCCGGGCATACGTACACGTGTACACGGGCCCCCTCCGCTAGGACGGGGCTCTAGGAGGGGTACGGGTGCGCCGCCGTGCCGTGCCTTGCCGTGCAGCCGCGAGGTGCTGGGCCGAGCCGCCGGCTGCAGACTGATCTTCCCTACCGTGCCGCACGGTGGGGCGCGGCGCCCGGGGCCAGGGCCCAGCTTTTGAGATCGGGCGGGGTGTCCGAGGGCCGGCCGGGGGCTGTCCGGGTCGGCATGTCCTGCCGGGTGACTCCTTGACGGGGAGCCAGGCCGCGCTCGGCTCGGCGCCGCGCCAGCAGACCAGACGGCAGCCACCCCTCCGCCGCGCCGCCGCGCCGCCGCTCCCTCGCCGCCCACGCCCCTTGCGCCGCCGCGCGCCGCACCTCTAGTCATCGCCAGACCAAATTTCGATCAATCCAAACTTGCTAACAATTGGCTTCGCAAACAAAACCAGCACGAGAGTGTATATCAGACCGCTCATATCATCCCGCTGTCAGGCCGGCCTGACTACACTCCGGACAGATATAGGGAAAATCGTGTCCGCGGAGCCCCACTGGGGCTGCACGGCCTTCGCTCTGCCCAGGAGTCTGCCTGTGCGCATGCATGCATCGGCTACATCAACCTTGTGCGCAGTGCTATTCGGGTGGGCGAACTCTCCCGGAGCAGCGCGACGACAACGATTCAAATCCTGGCGCGCCTCGCCCACCGCCTTCTCGATGGGGTTTCGAACCGTTCCGTATCGCTCAGCGCAGGGAGGGGCTTAGCCTTGACAAGTGCTCGGGCGCAGGTAACGCCCCCCTTGCCTTCGTCTTGGAATTCGGTTCTTGCTGGAGTTTCAAAATGCGACCGAAATGTATAACGGTTCTCTGAAACTCGGGCAAACCCTCTCCACAGACCTCCACCGGTTGCCTGTTGGCCAACCTGTATGCGTGCGTTGTTGTTGATAAACAGACATGGCGGCCCCAAGCAACAGAGGAACTGTCCGACGTCTGTAGTGATTGTGCACGAAATCTGACGTTTTTAGAAATGTGACGTACTTGATTTGCACCTGCAAGTCGCGAAGCTGACATAGGACATGGAGTCTGGCGAAGACACCCCTCCTAGTGAGATGTCGGGGCGGGACTCTGACCGTTGCGACAGCCCTGGCTGTGATGACCAGCTTTTTAACTTTCCCTTTGTTCCGACGTTCGAACCGACAGCCGAAGAATTCCGCGATCCTACGGCCTACATTAGCAAGATTCGCTCTCAAGCAGAGCGTTTTGGGGCCTGTAAGATCAGGCCACCGAAAGTAAGTGACTTTCCTGATGTGTACCCTAACCTCGATAGGGGACGTTTGACAACAAACCGTACCGTCAACCCTCACGTATGCCCGTTGGCTCAATGACAGATAGTTCGGAATGTATCCATCTGCTCCCATTTTGCTATCCCAAGTGACCATTTTAACCGAATTCTTTTTTCGAATGAATGCCTGAAGTTAATAGTCTGATGTTTGCAAACACTTGAAAAGGCCTGATTTCATTAAATTTTCAGGATTGGTGTCCCCCCTTCGCTGCTGACACCGAAAAGTTCAAATTTACACCCCGCATACAGCATGTGACTGGCAGATTGGTAACTATTAAATATGCTATTGGTGACTGCACTGAAGAAATTACTTCTTATGGTAAATTATTTTGCTTATGCATCTATTTTTATCTGTTGCAGGAGCGCGAATGTCCCAACTGTGGCGACTGCAAGACCAACGGGGAACAACTCTACTGCTGCCTTTGTTACGATATGTACCATGTGTCTTGCCTGGATCCTGGTCACGTGGAAAAAGAAGAAGGTAATCTTTGATTATTTCCTCTAGAACTGCACAGTGTATTCTGTCATTCATTCTTATGAGCTTTTTATCAATGAGCCTTTTTCTCATTGGTTTTGCATTCCTTGTTTGCTCCTGACAGGCCTGTGGTGGTGTTCAAGATGTGTGAGAGGAGATGAGAGTTCTCATGATACATCCTTATCTGATCAGAGGTATTCTTTGAGTCAATTTGGTGATATGGCAGACAAGTTTAAGGCTGAATATTTCAACTCTCCTCCAGCCGTAAGTAACAAATATACTGCAATATTAGAACGAATGGCTAAAAGTATTTGCAATGGGTCATTCTTTAACTCTTGACCTCTTTCATTATTCAGTTGATCTCGGGTAAAGTTATAGAGCATGACTTCTGGAGGCTGAAAACATCTCCTGATGAAGAGGCTATAATTGAATTCGGGGATAACCTTTCTACTGAGGAGTATGGCTCTGGTTTCCCCAAGTCTTACCACCGAACTGATGTTCCTGTGAGTCACTCCTTATCAAGACAATATTCATAAACTACATTATTTGGTTTGCAAGGCTTAGCTAATTTTAACTCAATATTTTTGTGCTCAGGAAATCAAAGAATACTTCCGTTCACCTTGGAACCTCCATAATTTGGCCCGCCTGGAGAACTCTGTTTTACATCATGTGAAGGAAGCAGGTCTCCACATTCCTGTGGTTGATGTTGGCATGTGTTTTACTACCCATGGTTGGATACAAGCCCCTCATTGGTTATACTCTGTGAGCTATCTTCACTGGTGAGTAGTTTGCAATTGTAGACTTGATCAATAGTGTACAGCAGGGTTCTTTTGCAGCATTTTTTTTCATATTTCTTGAATACCGACAGAAGTTGCTAAGACTGCTATACTGCAATTTACAAACGGATACTGTGTAACCATTTTAATACTTTCTTTTCAGGGGAGAGGCACGTACTTGGTACGTAGTGCCTGGTGACTCGGCTGAGACTTTTGAATCCTTTATTCTCAACCAGACTCCCCCTGTGCCATCTGCAGTGACTCCTGAAAAATTATGGGGCACAGGTATTAACTCATTATTTCTAAGAGTTTTTTTTCTTTTCTCTTGTTGAGACATGATGTGGCTGAATTGATTTCATATTAATGCTTCTATCTTCTTCTATATTTTAGAATTTCCTGTATATCGGCTAGAGCAAAAGGCAACTGAATTTGTTATAATGTTTCCAAGAGCATATCAACTTAATTTTAGCCATGGTTTCAACTTTGCTGAGTGTGTGTTGTATGCTCCCCCAGACTGGGTTAGTTCCTTACTTCTTTACTTATATGTAACAGTCAATCTGCCTACTTATCTATTGGAGTGTGATTTCATCACATATTTTTTTTTGTGCTTCTTTTTAACAGATTGAATATGGAGGAGACTGTGAAGCGTACTACTCGTCTAAAAGACGAGCCAATCTGTTTTCCCACTCAGAAATTCTGTGCAGAATGGCCTGCTCTTGGCCTAACTTGGATTCTGCTTTGAGACAGAGTGTTCATGATGATTTGAAGGATTTGCTGAGCGACCATCGCTCCCAGGTCAAAAGGGCGTACAGAAAAGTCAGTATTTTTTTTTCTGTATGTTTGTGTAGGCCTGTACCGCACTTATATGGTACAGGTGAAGACCTCTCTATTTTACATTGAGCTTATTTAATTCTGTTTTTTCCCCAGGGTGTCACCACTTCTTCTAAAGAAATGATGGAAGCCATGGCTTGGGGTGAACGGCGTTGTGTGATTTGCCACACAATTTGTTTCTTGTCTGCTGTGACCTGTTCATGTGACTCGGAGAGAATGGTTTGCCTGGACCATCTGAACTGTCTGTGTGACTGTGATTTTAGTAGTTATACTTTAAGGTATGATTGAGTTCAAGTTTACATACAATGATGAGTTTATTGGTACAATTTGACTTCTTCCTAATATTGGCTTTCATTTCAGATATCGATATGCTGAGGAAGAAATTCCTCGACTGTTAAGTAATTTATCTAGTTGGGTTGAGGAGCTCAATTCTTGGCAACAAAAAGTATCTGAGCTATTTAAGAAATCTTCTGAAAAGGAGGGTGTGTATTAAATATTATTTTGACAACATTCTTACAATTTCTTTGGGGCACCTCTTGAAGTTTTCTTCTCCGTACTTCTGTGTTTTAGATTTGGAGTCTTTCAAGAAACTATTCTCTGAAGCCGAGGAGAATCAATTTCCTGAATCAGAACTGTACCTTCGTTTAAAAACCACTATTGAGGAAGCTGCACAACTAGCTGAGCTTTGTTCTCAGCTTAGCAATAGGAAAGTAAGAACCAGGTAAGCTTTGTTGTTTGAACGTCAAATTAAGAAATTGGATTTGGTTTTACTGTCTGAGCCCATAGAAACTTTGACCTGAATACATTGCGATTATTTTCCTTTTGTTTTGTTGCTGCACAGAACTCACTCAACAACGGATACTAAAGTGAAATTGTCTCTGGAGGAATTAACTAGTCTTTGTGGAGCTGTTGGTGACTTGGCTTGCCGTATTCCTGAGGGTGATGCAGTTATGGCTCTCTTAAAGAGAACCGAAAACTGCCGTCGCCAAGCCACAGAGCTTTTGTCCCAGGATCTACCTGATTCTTCAGAATTAGAAGAATGCACTGAGCAAGCTGGGGGCCTAGATATTCACTTCCCAGAAGTTTCTGTATTGAAGCAGGTCAGTGCTGCTTACTGCTTTTCTATCTCATTTATTTTGAAAGCATGTCTGATTTGTTTGGTTACCTATTTGCAGAGAATCATTCAAGTTGAATGGCTGGAAGAAGTAAACGCCTTGAGGGAGTCTCCAGAGCAGGTCACCATGTATGCTTTGAGGCGTCTTATCAGCATTGGAATTGAACTGCCACCCCATACTCGTGTGGAACAAGCTCTGACTGAACTGCAAGTTTTGCTTCGTAGTGTTGAAGACTGGCAAGAGAGGGCGAAAATTTGTCTTGATGTCAAGTATGTTGATGTATTGCATTTACAATATTCCATCTTAGTTTGTCCAAGTACAGTTACCTTTTTTAACACAATTCTTTACTTTAAGGTGCAGGCAAAATATTAATGTCTTGGAGTCTTTACTTGAAGAAGCAAAGAATATTCCAGCATACCTTCCAAACATTCAAGCTCTGCACAATGTACTGAAGAAAGGGAAAGAATGGATAACCAAAGTGGATGTTATGCAGGTTGCTACCTATTTTATTTTTGAATTCTTAAACTTATTGTTTTAGATTGGAAGCAAAGTACATAGTGTGCTGGGTTCAGGAGATGAAGCTCTTTTGGTCATATATTTTTCTTTATTGCAGAAATCTGATGAGTATCCATATCTTGATATTCTTGAAAAGTTGGTTGGTCAAGGCCGCAGCATCCCTCTGGATTTGGAACAGCTTCCCGTGCTGGAACAACAAGCTACCGCAGCCAAGGCGTGGAGAGATCGCACGTCACGGACTTTCCTGCGCAAAAATTCACTCTATACTTTAATGCAAGCCTTGGCTCCACGGACCGTCGTGGGAGTTGAGTCCCTGCATACGAGTAAGACACTCCAACAAATGCAGTACCAACAGTTGTACCAGTCAACAGATATCAATAATGTGGACTCAGCCACAGTTGTGCAAGTATTTAAGGTAAGCAATGTAATGTACTTTTTCATTTCATTACTTTCTCACAAGCTTTATCCTTGTCTTATATCTTATACAACTTGCTGTTCTTACATTTTCAGAAAGCAGAAATACAAGAAATGATGTCCATGCGAGAACTAAGAGCCCAGAATATGCAGAAACGCTTGCAGAACCCAGGAACCGCTGTGTATTGTGTCTGTAGAAGGGGAGCTCATGGCTTCATGCTCCAATGTGAACTTTGCAAAGATTCTTTTCATGGTGGGTACTAATCTGTGCTACTCTATACTGGTGCTCCATTTTTATATACTGTACATTGTAATTTAAGAAAAAAAACCATTTATGAACTTTATTTGTACTTTTACAGCATCCTGTGTACCTCTTCCTAAAACAACTGGCAGCAAGGCTCGTTTGTTGACTCCAGCTCAACAGATTGCAGCTGCAGCCTCCAAAGAAGTCAAATTTTTGTGCCCTTGTTGCCTGCGCTCAAGAAGGCCTCGGTTAGAAACAATACTTTCTCTATTAGTTACCATGCACAAAGTTCCTGTGCGCCTTCCTGAGGGAGATGCTCTTAAGTGTCTCACTGAACGAGCCATGAATTGGCAGGTTGGTTTAAATACTGAGTTTTAATATCATATTTTTCTGTTTTTCATTTATGTTTATGAACACTTTTATTAATTGCAATACATGTTCTCTTTTTAGGACCGTGCTCGCCAAACTCTTGCTACAGAGGAACTTGCATCTGCTTTAGCCAAACTGTCTGTCCTCTCTCAAAAGCTGGTTGAGGCAGCTGCCCGTGAAAAGACTGAGAAGATTATATCTAGTGAGTTAAAAAAGGCTGCTAGTAAGCCTGAATTAGGAATCAATATGATGGCCATACGTGCTAGTCAATCTTCTGTAAGTGCAATCGTTTCTTTTTCTCTTGTTATATTTGGCATTGGTGCTGTTAAATTATTTCCCCAAGGTCTTGTATTCATATTTCTGCCTTTTTAAAATCTTAGGGCGTGGAGAAAATGCATCAGGAAAGTGAAGATCACAACACAAGCTTTAGTAACTCTGAGCATGCATATTCCTCTGGTAAACTCCCTCTTTTTTCTTTTTTTTTTTGTGGTTGATACCTCTGTGTTAGCATGTGTGAAACTTTGTTTCTTTTGTTTTTCCAATTTCCAGCATCCAAAAGCATGCAAGGGCCTTGTAGCAGTGGTCCACCAGGAAGTAAAGGGAAAATCAGTATGCATGTTCCCCTGCTCTCATTATCAGAGTTAGTACGAGCACAGCTGGAAGAACTGATGATGGAAGGAGATCTCCTAGAAGTATCTCTTGATGAAACACAGCACATATGGCGAATTTTACAAGCCACCAAACCACCTCAAAATTACAAATATCCTGATATTGATGTAAGTTTTACAATCTCTAAATATTTTTTTTTTAAAACCAATATTTGTGTTTTGTTTGATTTCAAACTATCTAAAACTTTTTCATTCAAAAATTTTAGGACATTGAACATGAACTGATGGCCTCTCAAGTTGAAAGAGAAAGAATAATGCATGAGCACAAAAAAGAAAGAAGGCGCAAACACAGTGAAATGGAGGGTATGCCTCTCAGCTATCCACCCCCAGCAAGGAAGCAGCGCATGTATTCTCCAAAGGAGTTTGAAAAAATACGCCGTCCACGACTGAAGGGTATGAAAAAGACCTTTAAGAAAGAAATGGGTCAAATGCGGGTGAGTAGTGCTTATCAGTTTTTCTTTGGATGAAGATATGATTGGATTGGCTGTTTAATTTCTTGTTTTTGTTGCACAGGGCCAAAGGAAACAGACTGACGGCAGAAGTATGCAGTCCCGAAAAGGCAAGCGTGGGACGTCAGATGACAGTGACAACGATGAGTGCTCAGCACGACCTTGTTTACATCCTCTTGGTACTTATCCTTCCCATTTTATGTACAGGTTGTTTCATAAATTTCCCTGCGTGTTAACATACTTAATTTTTTGGTTTCAGAACGGGAAGTAGACTGGGTGCAATGTGACGGTGGCTGTGAATTGTGGTTTCATCTTTTCTGTGTTGGTTTGGACAAGCGGGATGTCAAGGAAGATGAAGATTTCATTTGTAGAGTTTGCCAAAACAGAGGATCTTCTTAATTGTTCTTTTTTTTCATTCCAAAGTTATGTTTTATAAATGATTATAAAATGTTGATTTTCCCTGTAATTTTCAGTCAAGACAGACATGAATACATTCAATTATTTTATCACTTGTGCCTTTGTTCATTTTTAATACTAACCTTTACCTGGACACCTGCACAATTCTAGAAATCATTATGAGAAAGTGCACACCCTGATGAGATCACAGGAGGCTCCAAAATAAACCTGTCATTTACCCACCAATTGCATAAACTTTGCAAATCCCATAGAAAATTGAAATATTTCAATAAAAAACCGAAATAAGCCAGGGGGGAAGTAGAAGCCACCTCTAACACCAACACGATGACACAAGCAGATAGTCAAAGCTTCGGTTAGTTCCCCGCCCCCCACCTCCCTGTTCGTGGCTCTGTTCTTCGTTCCTCTATGCCTATCCTGTCCTGTCCACCTTGCTCTATGCCTCCTGCTCCCTTCTCGGCTCCGCCCCCCACTCCTCTCCGCGAGGCTTGTGATATACACTCAGTCCAATATCCCTTGCGAACAAATCACTTCCATCCCCTGGCCGCCCCCGGTCCCGGCCCCCGGCCCCCAATCCCCACCCCAAGGCGCGTCGCGCATTCTCGGAGCCCCCCGCAACCTCCTTCCACCCCCGAGTGGGTGCTCTGTCTCCGTCCCTCCCATTGACCGGCAGCGCAAGAGAGCGAGAGAGACGGCTAGCCGAAGGCGTCGTCACTTCGAACACACTCATCCCCCTCCTCTCCCCCCTCGATCCCCGCGCGAAACGAAAATGGATGCTGGAAGGCCGGGCCGAGTAATTTATGTAGCGCGGCGCGGCGCACCTGAGCGGAGCATGGCAGCCAATGAACGCAGCGAAAACACTCAATATCAATTTATTTCTAACTCAATTTCGGCGTGGCACCAATTTTGCCGATGCGACCTGTAAACACTCCCGGGAGGGCCGCGGCCGTCGCGTCGCGCCGTCTGCCAGTCGGCGTCTCTCAAAAGGGCCAGCCTAGCCGGTCTGCACCCCTGCCAACGGCTTGAACGTCTTGAACCGCAGCCGCTTTTCCTCGTGAAAAAATGTACGTCAATATTGGACGAAGCGGCCGTGATCTATACCGCGTTTATTTGGGAATCTTTTGAAATCAAATGTCTGACCAATGATATTTTTTAAAAATAAAATAATAGAATAAGTGACGGAACGTTTTGTGGGCGATTGGTGCTTATTCGGTGGCAGACGGCTTGGACGGCCTTGGCCAGGGACAGGGCCACGAACTCGAGGGTACGAAGTCGTGCGGACCCCTCGTCCTCGACACGCTATGTCGCCTCCTATGGCGCCTATGGCTATGTCCTGCCATGTGCGCGGCGCATCTGATCGCATCACGTCGCACCGCTCCGCGGGTGGCGGAGGGGGACAGTTTACCCCCCCCCCCCCTAGCTGCCTCCGCGCCCGCGCCGCCCATTGGAGTGGCGGCGTGGCGGGGTGTGGCGGGATGCCTATATGCCGAACCCTTTCGCCAGCCTCACCGCAGCAGTGCCGGCGCTCCGCCGAGGGGGGGGGGGGCGGGGCAGAGGGAGAGAGACAGTGAGAGAGGCAGCGAGAGAGGGAGAGAGATGCTGTGTTCTTTGGTTTATGGTGTGCCGATGGTATCTTTACTGCCGCACCTCCTCCTACCCCCTGCTCTCTCTCTCTCTCTCTCTCTCTCTCTCTCTCTCTTTCTGTCTCTCTTTCTCTCACCCCCACCCGCGCTGCTGGTGGATCGCGGGACAACGTAGGAAGGAGAGAGGAAGAAGAAGCTGGAATGGCGGGTGTCGCTGTCGCCATGTTCCCTCCCATCGCGGTCTGTGAGTGGGCCGAGGGGGGGGGGGGGGCTGCTTGGCACATTCCGAACCAAATAATCGTTGACACGACACTATCTATCTCACCTTTCGTGATTTACACGAGTCGAAAGGAAGCCCGCCCTCTTTCCTATTTAGAGAGGCTGGAAGGGGGGGGGGGGTGAGATAGCTCTGCTGCACGCGGCAAGAACGAGTAATTTCGGGGTGCCCCCTCCCCTCCCCTCCTCACCCCGCCTGATACCACCGGCGGCGGCGCTTTGGTTGTTAGCGAGCGTTCCTATCGAAATGATGTCACGCGCCAGAAGGGGCGGCACGTCATTCGTCGTGACCTCACCTTCCATAGCGCCGCTCCCTGCCCGGCCCGCCCCTCGGCCCTCGGTGCTGCACTGTATGATGTGGGCCGGCGCGGCGCCGGGCGCGTAGGCAGCCGCGCGCGCGCGTGTTGGGCGGGCCGGCCTACGCTACCGGCCGCAGGCGCCACGCCACGCCACGTCACGGCACGGCACGGCACGGCACGGCACGTCACGGCACGGCACGTCTCGGCGGCCGGCCGCGCGCCGTGACGACCGTGACGTGGGTGACGCAGGTGACGCGGGCGGGCGGGCGGGGCTGTGACAACACCTGCATGTCCTACCGCCGCCGCCGCCGCCGACGGAGCGCCATCAGGCCGGGAGGACTCCTGGTCTTCCTCACTTTCACTGCCTTGCTCAGCTGTCAGAACGACTCGGAGGCACGCAGCACACACACACACACACACACAGGGCGGGCGGCGCGTGCAGAGGCACGTAACTGACAAGGGGGCCCGCGGCCCGGCGCCGTCCGCAGCGCGGGGCCTCTCGGCGTAGGGAACGGTTTACACCGCCGGTCGCCTTGTTAGAGCCGGGCGAGTTAGAGACTGCGGCGGCGGGCGGCGGCGGCGGGCCGGGGCCGGAGGGCCGGAGGGCCGTGCTGCACTGAGCACCGCGGCCCGCGCTGCACCCGGCGCGTGCGCGTGCGTGAGTGCGTGCGTGCGTGCGCCGCGGCGTGGAGGCGGAAGCTCGGACGCCTGTCCGCGCAGTGTCTCCTGCCTCCGCTCCGCACCGGCGGTCACCACGGCGTGGCACCACGGCGGTGACGGGGCAGCGAAGAGGCGTTCATGACGTCGGCGCGGGCCGAGGCCAGTGCCGCCGCCGAGGCCAGTGCCGCCGCCGAGGCCGGTGCCGCCGCCGAGGCCGGTGCCGCCGCCGAGGCCGGTGCCGCCGCCGAGGCCGGTGCCGCCGCCGAGCTTCCCGCCAGCTTGCGGCCACCAGCATACCAGACCAGCCGAGGAAAAGTGGGCATCGGTTTTTCCAGGCGGGTGGCCGTGCGTCACAGCTGCAGTGCGCGGCGCGCGCGGCCGCGAAGTGCATCGCATCGCATGCAGGCGGCGTTATCGGCTTTCGTGGTAGAGGGGCTCGCGCTGCGCGGCCCGCCCGCACGCTCCCCGCCACATGTAGGCCGAGAGGGCGGGGAGGGGCCGGAGGGGCCGGAGGGGCCGGAGGGGCGCGCTTGATGAAGAGAATTCAGCGCGGCTGTTGATGATAGACCGATATGCCGAGCTGAGCCGGAGCTGCCAGGGCATCTCCTTGAATTCAGCATAATCGAGATTCTTTCGATCAAATTCTTGAATCAGTCTTACGCATTTAGCGCAAAATTCAAGCAGAATCTCGATTGTGTCATGGAGATTTTTTTGAGAATGTGGGTAGAATTTGACTAGTTGCCAGCAAAAAATAAATCTCAAATTTTTGTATTTTTTGCATGTTTTACAACCCACCAAAGTTATGAAAAAAAAAACCTTTTTTATAATATGGGTGGGCCATAAAATATCTCAACCGTTACGTACGGCGCCGGGCGCATTCACGAGGCGATGCTTGTACATTACGCTGGCCACACTTTTAACTGCACTTAAACAACAGTTACAGCGAGTCTACCACGTCTGTTCACGTTGTCACGGCGTCACGGCGTTCTGATAGCGGCCGTCACGACAAGTCCGCCTTAAAACGCCGGACTGCCGCCCTGGCCGGCCACACGTCCTCAGCAGGTCCTCAGCAGGTCCGCAGCACCGACACCGCCAACATGGCCCGTCTCCTCCTCAGCATCCTCGTCCTCGCGATGGTGGTGAGTGTGGTGAGAACAAATCTCTCACAAAACCAGAAAATTCCACCAAAAAAAAAACAAGCGATGAAAACTGAAGGAGATTAGAGATACTTAGCTGATTAGCGCTGCATCGGTGCTTGTTGCAGGCCGTCGCCATCCAGGCTAGGAACGCGCAGCCACTGCCCAAGCAGTACCTGGGCAAGCACTTCACGCCCGAGAAGGAGCAGGCGCTCAGAGCGTTGCAGAGGCCCCACAACGCCCAACTCCACAAGCGCAGCTTGGCCGGCAAGATCGCCCCCGCCCAGGCCGCCAAGAACCAGAAGGAGCCCGCGCTCAAGAGCCACGTCCACGGCCTCTACGGCAAGCACGTCTACAACCTACGCAAGCGCAGCTTGGGCACCAAGGTCGCCGCCGCCCACAAGGCCGCCCAAGAGCTCGCCAAGAGCGGCAAGTTCCCCGTGGTCAAGCACCACATCCACGTCCGCAGCAGCAACATCCTGAAGCTGTGATAGCGTGCACTCGGCAAGGATCAACCGTCTCCATTAAAAATTTAGAAAAATAGAAGCGTCTCGATGAAGCTGACGACACGCTTAGAAGCAGTCGAGTCCCTGTGGGCGCGCGCCCGCACCACACTTTCTCTCCACCTCCCCTCAGATGCACGAGAGCGGCGGCGGGGCGGCGCCGAAATATTGAACACACGAACAGAGCGCGGCCTCGGCCGGCCCGCGCACTCTTACCCACTCACTCGCCCGCCGGCAGCGGCTAGGAGGGTGAAAGTCGCACTACTGAAGCTAGCCGCAATTAAATTAGCAGACGAGGCGGCGATGCGCGAGGGCGGCGTGTTAATTGTCCATCTGAGCTATTTAGAAAGCGAGCCGATACGCGGGGCGGCCGCGCCCGATGCGATGCACCTGTGCGATCCCACTCGCGGGCCGCTATCGCCCGCAGTCCTCTCCTCTCGTTAGGTTCGGACTCATCCCCTTTCCGCCGCGCCGAGCTGCGCGCCGCGCGCTGCGCCGCCGTCACTGAATACATTTCCAACAACTTGTCCGACACGGCACGGGCACGGCCGCCTCGCCGCAGAGCGATGTGGTTCTCTAGTTTTCCCTCTTTCCCGCATCAGCGCCGTCCCACCGGGGCCCTTGATGCGGCGTGGCACGCGGCCGCGAGGGCGTCGCCGCCGCCCCGCCGCCGCCCCGCCGCCGCCCCGCCGCCGCCCCGCCGCCGCCCCGCCGCCGCCCCGCCGCCGCCCCGCCGCCGCCCCGCCGGCCGGCGGCGGCCTCGACGGCCTCCTCCAGGCGCGCGGTCCGCGGTGCCCATCTCCTTGTCCTTGGCGATACCGAAGCCCTCGGCGGCGCCCCTCTTGTCGAGGAAAACCGAGGAGCCGGAGCAGGAGGCGGCCGCAGTCCGAGCCCCTCTCCCGGGCGCGGCCTCCTGACGGCCTCCTGGCGGCCTCGGCCGCTCGGCCTCGGGCGGCACGAGGACGTCTCCCGGCCGCCTGCTTCCCCTCGCTGGGCGCGATAGGGAACTTCTCCTCATTGAAAAACAATCGAGGATGTGCGGGGCGGCGAGGCGGACGGGCGCGGCGCGGCGTGGAGGCGAGCGGGTACAGGCAGATGAGCGGCCACAGCGGCCGCCTGCTCGCCAAGGAGTGTGAGTCCGTGACGGAGGACGGCACCGGGCGGGGCGGGCGGGGCGGGCGCCTCCGAAAAGCTACGAGACGGAACACACCTGCCGCGCCGCCTGCGCTGCCTGCTCGGGTGCTCACCGCGGCAGTTTGCCGAAACCTTTTCGAGGAAGGCTGGGCCATGAATAGCGCGCCCACCGTGCAACAAACACGAGCGCGCCGCGTAACAGAGTGGGAGCCGGCGTAACAACAGATCGAAATTAATGCCGCTTTCAAAAAAACTATGACGTGTGCAGCGCTGTGAAAGAGAGTACCGCCGCCCACCGCCCGCCGCCTGCGAGCGCCGGGGTAGGCCGGCCCGCGCGACACGCGTGCGTGCGGAGGCGGCGGTGGCCTGGGCGGCGGGCGGCCCGCCGCCGTCACCCGCCGCCCGGCCCGTCGCGTGACGTCACACCGCCTCAGCCGGGCTGCCCAATTACGCCGCCGCGCCGCGGACTCAGATCATGTTATGTCGCTTGTCGCTTTCGTCCCCCGAAAACGAAAGCGATGCGCCACCGCGTCGCCGCGCCGCCGCACAGCGCAGCTCCGCTCAGAGAGCGACGAAAGCGGCGGCGCTGACGTGGGCGGCCGTGCGGCCGTGCTGCGGCCCGGCCCTGCCGCTCTGCCGGTGTCGTGCGTTCCCACGTGGTAGCCACGCGCCGCCACGCGCCGCCACGCCACGCCACGCGTCGGGGGCTGCTGCAAGTTCAGTGCCTCGGCGGGCGACACGCGCGGGCGCCACCGTTGTCGTTGTCCTCGTGGGAGTCAGCGTCCTCCGGCCGGGCCCCGGTCCCCGGCGGCCCCCGGCGGCCCCCTGGCAGACGACACACGCCATCCCGCGGCGGGCGAGGCGACTCGGAACGGCCGCCCCACACTTCCCATGGAGACGCCGGCCGGCGCGGCGCATCAAGCGACAAGTGACATTCCCATCGCCGGCCTCGTTACCGACACTTCTTCCACGGGGAGGCGAGAAACGCCGCCAAAGCGATACACAGCAAATGATACGGCGGCGGTGTGGCCGTGGCCGCCGCGGCTGGAGGGTGCTGCGGGAGCTGTGGGTGCTGTGGGTGCTACGGGTACCATACTGTGCCTTGGCTCCGCGCGGGGGACCGCTGGGAGCGGGGTGTACCTCATCCAATGACCGACACTCTTGTGTGATGACGAAAATTTAAATTGCTCGAATAACCATCACCACCAACATTTGACGCGGTTCGGTCGGGCAATTGCACTTCTAACCATTCGGAGAGGACAGTTGGGACAGTGCAGTGCGGAGTGCAGAGCGTGAGAGCATGAGAGCGCAGGGCAGGGCCGGTGGGCCGGTGGGCCACGCAGCTGGCGTCCGCTACTGGGACCAGCAAAGGTGAGGCGGTGAATTACAGTGCTGGAGCAAAGTGCACGCAGAATGTCAGTATGGAGTCGCTGCCGCGAGCCGAACGCACCGCCTCCAGGGCCTCCAGGGCCTCCAGGGCCCCAAGGCCTCTGCCAAGGACGTCGGCGTCCCCGGCCGGGTCCCGCCGCCGGCTGCCGGGCGCTGGACTGGCGAATGCCACGGCCGGGGCCTCGGGGCCTCGGGGCTGCCGGAGGCCGGAGCTCGGTGCGTTGCCCCCGGCGGGGGGCTGTTGTGCAGCTCCTGCCCCCTCCTCCGCGGCCGCGGGGCTGGCGGGGGCTGGCGGGGGGCCGGAGGCAGGCCGCCGCCGCCGCTACCGGCACTGCCGACCGCCGCCGAGGGGAAAAGGGAATTTTCACGCCCCACATGTCAAATCTGCGGCCGTGCCGCGGTATAAAAGGGAAGGGGCGGCTCCAGAGTGCATCAGTTGATTCGTGGCCGGCGTCCAGTGCGCTTGTGTTTTGTGGTGTTCCCCGGACCCGGTGCCTAGTCATGTCCCCGTCAGTGAGCGCGTTGGCGGCTGCTGCCTTGGTGGTGCTCGCCGTCGGCATCGCCTCGGCGAGGCCCTCCGACAGCTGGACGCCCAGCCAGCAGAGCCGAGCGTTCGGCGCCTCGCTGCGGCGCAGCTACTCGGCGCCCGTCGGCAACCGCGTCGCGGCCACCCCGTCCCCCGCCAAGGAGGAGGAGCCCGTCGCCGAGGCCGCCGTCGAGGCCGCCGTGGAGGACGGACCCGAGGCTCGCGCCGCCGACAACGAGGTGGACGACGGCTGGTTCAGCTGGCTGATGCCCACCGCCGAGATGCGCGTCGTCGGCAAGGTGTGGGACGACTGCGCCTCCCGGGACGACACCACGACCTGCCTCAAGGGCAAGGCCCTCACCTTCCTGGACCGCGCCGCCCACAAGGACAGCCTCTCCCTGCCCGGCGGCATGACGCTGGTGCGGACGTCCAAGGACGCCGGCGCCTCCAAGGCCCCCGTCAACGACGCCGACCTGGAGGCATCTCTCCCCCGGGACCTGAGCCAGCGCGACGCCAAGCTCGACCAGATGCTGCTCGACCGTGTTCTCGGCTTCGTGCAGACCCACGCCGTCAGGTTCAACCTCGCCGACCAGGGCGAAGGTGAAGGTGAGCACAAGAGGAGCCTGGATAACTAACCACTTGGAGCATTACTAACAAGCTCGCGAGGCTTTGGCATGACAACCTCGCGTACGTAGTTAGCCCGCACGTACAGGCGGGGGCGGGGGCGCCGTGCGGGTAGGCAGTCCGGGGGCAGCAGCAGCCTTGCTCTCCCGGCCCGCACCCGCCGCCGCCGCGGCCGCTGCCGTTTGCACGCTGGCGTTGTCATCTGTCCCCGCTTGTATGACCCCGCACTGGACTGACGGACGCTGACCCCTGACCCCTGACCCGTGACTGTTGAGCTCGCACGCGCGCACAGCCGCGGCAGCACTAACCTCACCGCGCGGCCTCTCCCTTCTGCCCTGCCGATCCTCAGGCTGATATCGTGCTCGCTGCTCGCTGGCGTGGCGTCGCGCACGGCCGACGTCGTCGTGCCTCACGGAGCGCACGCCGCGCACGCCCAGCCCTCTCTCTCACACACACACTGTCTCCCCCAAGATTTTGTAAATTTTGTTTCCCCCCGTGATGCGATGCGTTTTCCTCTTTTTTAGGAACAGGCAAAGTGGGTGTTTGCGTGTGTGAGAGAGTGGTTCGAGCGTGATCAGAGAATTCCGTATGCAACAATTGAAAAAAATCAGCAAAAAACAATCAAAATCATAAAGAATGTATACCTGAAAAAAAAATCCCTTATGGCCGTCAAATTGTCAAATCAACACGTTGTCCTTTTTAATTTTTTTTTTCAAATCGTTTGCCTGCAATCCTCTTGCCGCCCACTGCACGTGTGCGCACCGGGGGGGGGGGGGGGGCGTGAATTGTGAAGGGAAAAGAGTGCGGTAGCGGTAGCCACGCATGCAGAGTGGGTGGGCGGGGCCGCGGGGCCCTGCCGCTCCCCAGCCACACGCTTCACGGGCCGCTGGCGACAACTTTCCCGCAGGGTGCCGTGCGGATGAGTTCATATTCTACTCGGTGACTCGAGGTGATCGGTATAGAGGGGGGGGGGGGGGGGCTGCAGGGGCACGGGGGGCACCGGGGGCACGGGGGGCACCGGACCGTAGCAGTGCTTAATGTTGCATCTCCAATCTTTCCAGATGCATTCGAGCCGCCGATCTGATCTCACTCCTGTGCCCTCACGTACTATTATGATTCTGAGTCTGAGACTATCGTCTCCAACCGAGGAGGTCCTCACTATACCACCACGACTTTTGACGACTTTTACGAAAACATTTGGACGATTCTATTTTATTCAAGCTGAGACCGATGATGACAAAGTAATCATTCAGCTTACTTCCAAAAACGACTCGACGCATTTTGCTTTAAATGCATCCAATCCAAAAGAAAAGCATGATTTTTGTTTTCTCACTCTCCCTCTCTCTCTCGGGACCTGCTCGGTAAGCGTCTGCTTGTCTCTCTCTTTCCAGAGCGAGGCATCAAGAAGAAGAACCTGCTGCCGTACCTGCTGCTCAGCAAGCTGGTGGCCTCCTCCATGGTGGTGACGGCCGCCAAGGCCCTCACCATCCTCGCCGTCAAGGCCCTCATGGTGGCCAAGACGGCGCTCATCATATCCGGCTTCGTGGCCCTCAAGAAGCTCACCCTCTAGGACCGCTCGCCGCCGCCTCTCTCTCTCTCTCTCTCCCTCACCCCGCCCCCCCTCATCGGTACCGCGCCTTGCCGCTCTCTCTCACTCATCTCGGCCCCCTTTTCTTCTCTCTGTCCCTCACGCAGAGCGGGGCATCAAGAAGAAGGAGCTGCTTCCCTATCTGTTCCTCGGCAAGCTGGTGGCCGGGTCCATGGTGGCCATGGCCTTCACCGGGCTCGCCATCCTGGCCGGCAAGGCCCTGCTCGTGTCCAAGATCGCTTTGCTGCTGTCGGGCGTGGTCGCCGTCAAGAAGCTGTTCGGCGGCCAGGGCCACGGACACTCCGCCGGCGTCGAGGTCGTCAACGTCCCCGGCCACGGCCGCTCCCTGGGGTCCCAGGACGCCGACGCGGACGACGACGCCAGCGCCATGGCGTACCGCGGACAGATCCAGCGGCCCGCCACCGCCTCGCGGAGGTCGTAAGCAGAGGGAAGGAGAGAGATAGAGAAAAGCGCGAGAGAGATCTGGGCTGGGGTGTGCGTGTGTGTGTGTGAGAGAGAGAGAGAGAAAGCGACAGAGATCAGGTGCGCTAGGGCGGCCCTCCCCCCTGGCGGTGCTGACCCGAACGCCGTCGCGCGCCGGAAACTCGGCCATCTTGTCCGTGATCGTGGTCGGTGCAGCCGCGGCGCTGGCCTAGTGGCGCCCCACACCTCGCGGCCCTCTCCGCGGCCGCTCCGCTGCACACCGTCCTCATCATTACGGCGTTGCTGGCCGGACCGCGGGCCGCGGGCCTCGCTGTGCAGCTGGCCGGGCGGGGCCGGGCGGGGCCGGGCGGGCGGGCCCCTCTCGCTCTTCGCTGCTAGTCACTGGGACGCCGCACGCCGCACGCCGCACGGCCCACCGCGGCCCGCACAGCGAGCCTCGGCGCCGTCCCGCCAGGCGCACTGCCGCCGTCCCCGCCTCGGCTTGTTACTTTCAGATTTTCTCGCCGTGCTCGGACGAGCGCACGCGTGTAGTGTGTGTATGTGTGTGTGTGCGCGCGCGCGCGTCTCGAACGCAGCCGGCTCGGCGGCACACTTAGTCCACATGGCTGACCACTAGTGACCGCGACTAGGCCCGATAAGGTGTGCATGTGTGTGAGTGTGTGTGTGTGTGTGTGTGTGCGCGTGCGAAACAAACCGGAACGCACCCGCAGCGGCACGGGCAATTAATTGTGCGCGAAAAGTAAGTGTAGCGCATGGAGATGTGTGTGCTCGCTGCACTCCGGTCCGGACCACGCCAAAGACCCCTTTCCTCTCCAGCGTGTCGGCCGCTGCCGCCGCCACCGCTCTGCGCCTCCGCCCTCCCCTCCCCGCCTCTCTGTTGTCCGTGACTGTACCCCCCCCCCTCCCTGACCCGACAGTACAGGACTACCACCTCAGACCACTACCACCACCGCCCCGTGACTACATACCGACACCACGACGAAACGTACCTGACTTCTGCTGTTGACTTGGAGTGCACGGGGCAGGGCCGCGGGCCGCGGGGAAGCAGCCCACCATCCGCGAGGCGCAGCGCCGCCGCCGCCGGCGTGTCGCGGCCGACGACGGCGGCGGCGACACGTCCCCGTCGTCGCCCGGGTCCCGCTGGCGGCCGGCGGCGCCCCGCCCCCTCTCGGCGCTCGGTCCCCAGGAGCCTCCCCCCAGTTTGCAGTGCTGCAAACCTGCGGCGTGCGGCCCCCGCACACGGCGGTGTGAAGCGGTGCACTGCGGTGTACAGCGGAGTACAGGGGTGTGCAGCGGTGTACAGCGGTGTACAGCGGTGTACAGCGGTGTGCAGCGGCGTTACAGACAGCGAGAGGCCGACTATGACACCGGCAGCGCTGGAATGTTTGCTTGCTCGTGTTGCGAGGCACCGTGCCCAGGCCGGTCAAGCCAAGGGGACGGCCTCTGCCCAGGCCCCCGCCCAGGCCCCCGCCCAGGCCCCCGCCCAGGCCCCCGCCCAGGCCCCCGCCCAGGCCTCTGCTCCGCTCTGCCCCCGGCCGCGTTCAACGCGTTGCCTTTCCCGCACGGCCCGTCTGCCTCGGACGGCCGGAGTCGAACCGCTGCGGACAGAGTTGTGACTTCCTACCGGAAAGGCGCAAATCCCCGCCTCTTCCAAACGACTGATGTATGACGACTGACTCGAACTGATGACTCCACTCCCCGACAGTCGCCTGAGTAAAACACTGAGTCCGTCCGCCCGAGGAGAGGCAGCGATGCCACGCCTCCCTCGTGCGGAACGGAAAGCTGAGAACAATTGACTGATTCGAACAGATTTGGAATCCCCCGCAAATCTGTCTAGATTCGGCCGGAAGTCTTTGCCGAGTCGAACACCTTCCTCCCCTCTGCCCTCTGCCCTATGCCTCTGTACTTCCAAGTTTTTCATGCAGACCCTTTCCCTCCGTCTGTGCCTGCGCGCACACAGTTCTTCTAAATTCTCTCCTGCCAACCTCTTAGTGAATGTAATAATTTATTTTATTTATTGAAGCGTATAGTGTATGTGTTTAAATTATTAATGTTTTGATGCTTTGTACAGTTATTTATTTCCCGTTGTCTTCAAGTCTGTTTTTACTTTTCTACGAAATAAAAAAAATATGATGAACAATGAATGAAAGTCGTGTGAATTTCTCAGTTCCTCAAAATCAATACACGCTGCAGCCCGAAGAAATACAAAGTGAACAAAAACTGCAACAGCAAAATAATACAAGGTGAGTTCTACGCACGGTACACACTTCATCACTCCGACGGTTTCATAGCTGGACTCCAATTTCAATCGTTACAGCAAAGCACAAATTCACCAAAATATGGCTTTCTACCATGACTGTCAAAATTTTGGCAAGCAAACTTGTTGTGCGGCCACAGTCGTCTATAAACAGATTTAAAAAAAAAAATGAATTTTTACATGGAACGGGGCAAGACTAGGTCCAAGAGGCGGCAGAGAGGATAATTTGTGCCGAGAGTGATGTACTTCGCTGGCAGCAATCAGTGGCAGGCTCTGCTGGGGGTGTGGCGCTGGGGGTGTGTCGCGGGGAGTGTGGCGCGGGGGGTGTGGCGCGGGGGTGTGGCGCGGGGGGTGTGGCGGCGTGTCTCCGCATCGGTGATTGCCGAACACGCTGGCAGAGGACCGACACGCCGTAGGCGAAGAGGCGAATTCGGATCGGATAAACGACACGGAAGACTGGAGGAAAATGAAGAAGAAGAGCAACGACGGGAGGAAGGGGGAAGAGAGAGAGAGAGAGAGAGAGAGAGAGAGAGAGAGAGAGAGAGAGAGAGAGAGAGCGAGAATGAAAGGGAGAGGAGTGAATGAGAGACGGAAAGAGAGAGCGAGAAAGTAACGTACATGACATCAATCTTCGTAATCAAATAAGATACAGTGAGGCGAATCTCGCTGTTCCGTTTGTAGACAGACGGAGCCAATAAAGTCGCCCCGACCCGAACCCAGCCGATCCGATCGCATCCCAGATTTTCGATGGATCTTTTCGCGTCGGCGTGGGGGCAGGGGCAGAAGGGGGGGGGGGGGGGGCCGGAGAGAGTAGAGAGGGAGGATGCAGAGAGAGAGAGAGAGAGAGAGAGAGAGAGAGAGAGAGAGAGAGAGAGAGAGAGACGCGAAACCAGGGGAGAGAAAGACAAAGACCAAAAGAGGGGGCAGAGAGGGTAGCGGAGGAGTGAGAGAACAGGAGCCTTTCATCCTCCTTTTTTTCCTAACCATCATGAGATCCGCTCCCCCGCCGGGGCGGCACGATGTTCTTCGCCGTGGCCGGCCCCCACCTGCCTACTTTACTTATTTGCTCACGACGCAATGACGTCCGGCACGGAGTGGCCGAACCAACGGGGTAGTATTCACTCCGCAAAAAAAAAAAATGCATCCCGACCACACCTCATTTAAGCACTACGTGCAATGATTGTATTACACCTATTACGTTTCAATCACGCTACAACTACGCGATATTACTCCCCACTACGGACAATAAGGGTACTATTACTGGCATGCAGAATGATTACTAGCTATTACGCCCATTACACCATTACTTCTAATGCGGACATTAGAACGATTGCTGGTTATTACGTCTGATGCATCACGGACTAAAATCACTTGTATTACGCTCCCTATCACGGACTAGTATTACAGGCCATTACAAAATATTACGGCCATTACGGGGCTTCACCTGAGTGAAGCGGGCCGGACTCTTCGCCACTTGGGCCCCGCTTCAGATCGGTATCGCTGCGCCAAGAGACAGTGACGTATCTCAGAGGCCGCGGCCGCGGTGCCGCCCGCCAGAAGGGGTGATATCAAGTGGGAGAGAGAGAGAGCACCACATACACAGCGAGACGAGATACGTCAGCGAGAGAGAGACAGAGGGGCCTGCAGAGCTGTAGAGGAGGGGGTGAAGCATGGCAGTGGCGCAGGACAAGAATAATAGGCAGGGCCATGGCGATATATTGTCATTTTCACCGAAGGCAGCCAGCAAAGTTCGCGCTCCGCTGGCTGAGGAGCTGGGAGGGAGGGAGGGAGGGGGCGGGGTGGGAGAGGGAGGGGGGGGGGGGGGAGGAGGGAATTCACGTTAGGAGTGGCATCGGACCGCTACCGCCGCGCCTCCGGGCCGCCTCCGGGCCTTCGGGGTCGCGGGGAGGCGGTGCGACGCGCCGGGGGGCATCTTGGCATGCTGACAGAATGACAGCGATACGTGTGTGTGTGTGTGTGTGTGAGCGCGCTGCAGCAGCCAGTTCCGCCCTCCGGCGAAATAAAAATTATCTCCGTCACGACTCTCGCGTCCCACCTCTCCCTCTGGAGCGTCGCCTGTAACCGGAGTGGTGCTGCGGGCGGGGGCGGGGTTACACTGGGTCACACGCACGCACACACGCACGCACACGCGCACACGCGCACGCGGGGGCACGGCGGCGCACCGCCCCGCGCGCGGCCCCGCCCTCTTGCGTATGGATGCCGCCCATCACTTATTCCATTTCGGTTTTGCCGCGTGTTGACACTACTGCTCCTCACGCAAATGAGGACGAGCCCCCCCCCCCCCCCCACTCCTGAGGACCCGAGGGGAGGGCGTCTTTGCGCCGCGGCACGGCGCGGCGCCACCCGGCGGAGATATGCTGCCGGAATGGAGATGAGTTACGGGTTAATTTGATTCAAGATCCCATCCTGTCTTAGGTATGCGCGGCAGACGCCGCCGTGGCCACCGTGGCGGCGCCAACCCTTCTGCCTCCAGGCTGCTTCAGGCCCGGAGGGGCGGCACGGCACGCGGGTGGGGAGCAGAGCCAGGCGGGGGCCCACCCCCCCGCCGGCCAGGCATCACCTCTAGACTAGGGGGCCGACAGCCGGCTCTTATATTTACTCTCTCCCTCATTCACTCTCCCTGTCTCTCTCCACACTCACCCGTTACGGTCAGAGGTGTTGTGAGAGTCGCACATGACCTGCGTGAGACAGAATGTTGGTCGAATCGCCTCCTGAAAGCCGCGGCCCACGCGAGAAAGCCGTGTCAAAGGATTTCGCAGAACCGGAACACGGCGTCACGCTCCCCCGATAGCGGGCCCCGAGGGCCACGACGCGGCCGCCTTAAAACGGCGGGCCCTCGACCTGGCCGATCACTCCTCCCAGGTCCTCAGCACCGACACCGGCAACATGGCCCGTGTCCTCGTCACCGTCCTCGTCCTGGCTCTGGTGGTGAGTACTGCGGGCAGGCGGCAGGGACGCCGACGGCCGGGGTGCGGTACTCAGCGATACTGTTGCAGGCCGCCGCCGCCCAGGCCGGAGAGAAGCAGCACATCGCCGGCGCCTTGAAGCTCGCTGGCAACCTCGCCGCGCACGGACACCCTGGCGCCGCCCTCAAGGTGGTCGTCAACGCCGGCAAGGAGGAGGCCCACAAGGTCGCCGACGCTGTCCACCACAAGGTGGCCGCCGTCAAGGCCGTCGTCCACCACGAGAAGCAGCACGTCGCCGGCGCCCTGCACGCGGCCGCCGCCCTCGCCAAGCACGGACACGCGGGCGCCGCCGGCAAGGTCCTCGCCCACGTCGGCAAGGAGGAGCTTCACAAGGTGTCTGCCGCCCTCCACAGCCACAGCAAGCGCAGCGTCGTCGAGAAGATCGTCGCGGCAAAGAAGGTCGAAGCTATCGTTAACAGCCTGCCACCCAAGAAGCCCACCCTCGCTGACAAGGTGAAGAATTTCAAGAAGCAGCACCAGAAGAAGCCCACCCTCGGTCAGAAGGTCGGCAAGGTACTGGCGGCAAAGCAGGAGCTTCACAAACGTCACCAGAAGAAGGCCACCCTTGGTGAGAAGGTGGGCCACGTCCTGGCTGCCAAGAAGGTCGCTAACGCCCTCTCCAACGCTCATTCCATCGGCAAGCGCCACGTCGTACCCCAGGTCGGAGAGAAACATCACATCGCCGGTGCCTTGAAGCTCGCTGGCAACCTCGCCGCGCACGGACACCCTGGCGCCGCCCTCAAGGTGGTCGTCAACGCCGGCAAGGAGGAGGCCCACAAGGTCGCCGACGCTGTCCACCACAAGGTGGCCGCCGTCAAGGCCGTCGTCCACCACGAGAAGCAGCACGTCGCCGGCGCCCTGCACGCGGCCGCCGCCCTCGCCAAGCACGGACACGCGGGCGCCGCCGGCAAGGTCCTCGCCCACGTCGGCAAGGAGGAGCTTCACAAGGTGTCTGCCGCCCTCCACAGCCACAGCAAGCGCAGCGTCGTCGAGAAGATTGTCGCGGCAAAGAAGGTCGAAGCTATCGTTAACAGCCTGCCACCCAAGAAGCCCACCCTCGCTGACAAGGTGAAGAATTTCAAGAAGCAGCACCAGAAGAAGCCCACCCTCGGTCAGAAGGTCGGCAAGGTACTGGCGGCAAAGCAGGAGCTTCACAAACGTCACCAGAAGAAGGCCACCCTCGGTGAGAAGGTGGGCCACGTCCTGGCTGCCAAGAAGGTCGCTAACGCCCTCTCCAACGCTCATTCCATCGGCAAGCGCCACGTCGTACCCCAGGTCGGAGAGAAACATCACATCGCCGGTGCCTTGAAGCTCGCTGGACACCTTGCCGCGCACGGACACCCTGGCGCCGCCCTCAAGGTGGTCGTCAACGCCGGCAAGGAGGAGGCCCACAAGGTCGCCGACGCTGTCCGCCACAAGGTCGCCGCCGTCAAGGCCGTCGTCCACCACGAGAAGCAGCACGTCGCCGGCGCCCTGCACGCGGCCGCCGCCCTCGCCAAGCACGGACACGCGGGCGCCGCCGGCAAGGTCCTCGCCCACGTCGGCAAGGAGGAGCTTCACAAGGTGTCTGCGGCCCTCCACAGCCACAGCAAGCGCAACGTCCTCGAGAAGATCCACAATGTCGTCGAGGCAACGCACGGCCACCAGCCCGCCCACCAGCCCCAACAGCGACACAAAATTCTCAACACGGTGCACACCGTCGTCGAGGCTCGTAACATCATTTCCCACCTGCCACGTCATTAAGCCCTTTTGAGAAAAAAAAATGACGATATAATGCAATAAATGCAATGGGAAACTATGCCGTTTGCACGCCCTCCTTATTCTCCCACCATTGCCGCACTGGGGACACAAGTGGAGTGCGAACACTGGAACACCACCTCCTTCAACTGCAAGTTGACACGTCTGGCGCATAACCTTGCCGTGACTACACTCTGACCCGGGGACACTGTCCGGACAGCCCCCGCGGCCGCCGTCCGCCGCCCGGCTTCCTTCTGGCGCGTGAAATGATGAGAAACTCGGCCCCTTCCCGCACATGTGTCGCGCCACGCTCCATTATTTAGCGCGGGGGGTGTCGTCGTGCGGCCGGGGCCGGGCGGCTGGCCGGGCCGCTGGCCGGACTCCTTCTATGGAAAACGTCAATCACTTTAAAGTCCCCTCACGCGGTCATCACGGCGCGGCGAACACGCCGCGTCCGCCCGGCCCTCGTCCCGGCCGGCCAAGCCTTTTCTTACTCGCCTCGCCCCTAGAGAATGTTTGCGTGTCCCTCACCCCACCGGCCGCCGCCGCCGCCGCCGCCGCCACTTCACACATATTCGACCCCTCGCTCTCTGGCAGCCCCTTCAATCCCGGCGCGCGGAATTCAATAAAACGCATCAACAAGTGATATTAATCCGGCGCACATGCCGCGGCGCAGCGGACCAGCGGCGGCGGCCGCCCCCGAGGCCCTTATGGAGCGGCCCCGGCAGCGTCGCCACCGGCGTCATGGCATCTCCCACATCCGCGCACGCAACGCTCAAAACGTGCTGCAAGTTTTTTTTCCCTGCGCAGATAAGCGGCGGGGCCCGGCGGGGCCAACTCTTCTTCCCTCTCGCCTCTTCCACCTATCCTGCCCCGCCTCTTTTCACCCCTTCCTGTCGAAAACTGGACCGCGGCCGTTTCATCTTTTCATCCCTTTCTCTCTCCCTCGTCCGCCCAGTTTCACTCTATTTTTTCCCCCTTTCTTGCGGCGCGCGGCCCGGCGGCGGTCCGCGGATTACAAGGTATGGGGCCCCCACCGCGCCCGCCATGCGCCGCCCCTTCCGCCCGTCGCCTCTTTTCTGTACCGCCAAATTAAGGATGTTAACCGGCCCTCAGGCATGTGGGGAGGCAGAGGCCTCATCCTTGGGGCCTCGGGCCTCGGCCTCGTCGGGCGCTGCCGGGCGCTGCCGGGGGCGAGGAGGAAAAATAATGTTCTTCTGTGCCGGCGGCCCCGGCGGCCCCGGCGGCCCCGGCGGCCCGTGGCGGACCGTGGCACCCCCTCTGCGCCGAGCACCACCTCGGGCCGCGACCCTCGGGGGTAAATATTTCGGACGGAGCGTGTCGGGCGGCGGCCGCCACGCGGACGGGGGAGGTGGCCGGGGGCGGCGCGGGGCCGACGAGCCGGAGGCGGCGGGAGGCGGCGGTGGTCAAGTCCGGCCGGGAGGGAGGGCAGGCCAGGCCAGGCCAGTGCAGGCGGGGCGGCGATACCTAAAACACATTTCATGTAAACAATGAGGGAGGGGGCACTCTCCGGCCACACCCCCTCCCCCTCACCCCGTTCGCCGCTGCTCACCACACACACACACACACATGCGAGCTCACACACACACACACACATACACACGCGCGCCGGGACCTTCGTAGCGTGTATCGCGAGTTCCGGGAGCCATCAAGGTACTGGAGAGAGTAGCAGCAGCAGCAGCAGCCATGAGGTAAAACCGAGGCCAAAAATTCGGGAGAAGGCGTGTCATGTCTCCCCCGGTTTTATACCCCCTCCCCCTCCCCGCCCGCCGCGCTGGCCCGGTCACTGAGGGTGCGGCGGCGGCAGCGGCGGCGTCTGCCACGGGGAAGGAAATCCGAAGAGGTGAAAAGCAAACAAATCAAGGCTCGTAATTAGTCGCCCCCCACCCTACCCCCACCGCAGCCCCGCGCAAGAGGAATGAGAAAGGGGCATCAAAAAAGAATGCGTGTGAGAGAGAAAGAGGGAGAGGGGGGAGGGGTGTGGTCCGCCGGGGAGATATCGGGTGTCAGTTTTGGTCGGCTAAGAGAGGACAGCGGGCCGCTCGCTCAGCCGGACCTCGTTTCCGCGTCGTGCGCCTTTTTCTCCCACCCTCCCTCTCGCTCTCTCCCTTCCCCCTACGTGCGCGCGCGCGCTCTCTCTTTCTCGCTCCCTCTGCCGTGTTATTAATGTGGGCCGCTACCGTCTCGCCTTCGATGTGTCCGGCAGGGGGCGCCAGCTCCGCAAGCGCCGCAAGCGCCGCCGCCCCCAAAGGGTTGGACAGGGCGAGCGGCGAGCCCCTAATACCTGACAGTGAACGATGCCGCCCCCCTCCGCTCTCCGACCCCCTCCTCCCCACTCGCAGCCGTTCTTTTTCCTCTTTAGCGTTGTCTGAATTCGATATCTGAACGAAACACTGCGGGCCAATAAGGAAAGCGGCCGGTCCTCGCAGAGTTCGTCAGATTTCACCCGGCAGGCGCGCCGCGTGAGGCGGGAGCACCCAGCACGGCCGGCGGGGGCCGTGGGGGGCCGACGTGCACGCGGTCGTCTGCGTCAGAGCAGGCGGTGTCGAGCGGGCCCCTATCCACCGAGGACTGCAAATAATGCCCGCGCACCTGTCTGCCTGCCGATAATCATTCTGCACCGCGTGGGGTATCGGACCGGAAGAGATAGAGACGGACGGACAGACAGAGAGGGAGGAGGATTAAAAAAACAGCAACCACACACAAAAGGGACAGGGTCGGCTGCAGCAACACAGGAATGAAATGAGAGATTTCCAAGTGAAAGGGAATGGATAGGGTGGGGGAGTCAGCGCGGCCGGGATTTTAATTTGATCCGCGAAACGAATCATTTTACACTGGAAAATGCCCTTGTATGAAAAAAAAAGTGATTGCTGTTCAGGCAGCCAACGGTAGGCTTTGGGGAAAAGGGGACGTTCGTTATTGAGGCCGCGAAGCGAACATCTACTGTGAGGGGCCGGCGTGCTGGCGTCCGCTCAGGCAGCTCAGGCGCGTGTCCGTGGGGAAGAGAAGGCGGTGGGGGAGGGGAAATAATGACCGCCTGGAAGGTAGACAACGGGCGTGACCATCAGCCTGTAAGTAGGCAACACGCGTGGCGGCACCAGCGTCCCACAGGCCACAGGACCGCGGCTCGCCCGGCGCCCAACTCTCGGCCGATGGAATAGTTGTACCGGGTCCTTCTGTGCAGGACCTGGCAGGACCTGGCGGGGCGCGGGGCAGCCTCAGCGGCCGAGCGACAGAGACCGGGCGGCTCCCCGACTGCCAAGTGTATATGGAGTTAGCGACTCATTTCACGGCTACCCAACTTCTCAAAGGAAGCCGAGAGAGAGAGAGAGAGAGAGAGAGAGAGAGAGAGAGAGAGAGAGAGAGAGACAGAGAGAGAGAGCCCCCACCCTGCCTTCTGTCTCTCTTGCACCACACTGCACCCTGAGACGCGCGCGGCGTGCGGCGCGTGCACCAGCTGGGCGTGCGGCAGCACGAGGTGTGTCCGCAAGCCCCCACGCCGAGGTGGGCGCGGGCAGCGGCTGCCCCCCGCAAAGCCCGAGCAGACGAGGCCTTCAGCCTGCGGCGGCGGCGGCGGGGATGGTGTCCACTGGTAAAGACCCACGGCCCACGCCGCCGCCCCGCCCCGCGGTGTCAGCTCGGCTTGACCCGGCGCGCCACGCCCGTAGGAGCGCTTCGGTCGGCTCCTCAAAGACGGAGCGGCCCATCCCAGCCGGGCAGGGCGGGCCGGACGGGCCAGCGCCTTTGAATTTGAGAAGGGCGTGGCGCCCCCTGCCGGGGCCGCTCCCCCGGCCGCTCTAATTCCTAACCAAGGACTGGGCGCTCCTCACTTTATCCACTTGACCGAACGCAACGCCCGGCCTCACCACAGCGTCGGCGGCGGCGGAAGCGGGCGGGGGGTGCGGAGGGGGGGTGCTTAGGAAGGGAGGGGGGGGGGCGGGGCGCTCGCATATTGCTGTCCTTCATGAGCTGCAGGGCGCTGCCCACAGGGCGCTGCCCACAGGGCGCTGCCCACAGGGCGCTGCCCACAGGGCGCTGCCCACAGGGCGCTGCCCACAGGAGCGCTGCCCACAGGGCGCTGCCCACAGGGCGCTAGCGGGGACCCCGCCCCCCCCCCTGCCCTGCCGCCCCTCACCCCGGCTGCCCTGGCGTACCCGGCCGGACTGTCCGTACCCACCCTGCGCGTCCCACGAGCCGACCCCCAGCCGGTACAGTAATGCATTCACTGCGTAGAATTGGGCCACTCGCCCAGCGCTGCCCAGACTTTGAAGCCCCGCAGCCCCCTTCCCGCCCTCCTCTCTCCTGCTCGCCTCTCTCCGACAAAATAAGGACCCCGCGCTCTGGCAGGACGACGCAAGGCCCGAGGCCGTCAAGATGGCTCGAGACACCACCTGCCAATTTGCAAAGAATCACCCCTTTCCTTTCCTTCCCTCGCCTGCTCATCCTCTCCCCCCTGCCGCCCCGCCCGGCCTCGCCCGGCTCCGCTGACCCTCCCCGGACACCGGCTTTTCGGACTTCGGCCACTCGGCCGCTGCCGCTCGCCCTCGGACGGTATTGGCGTCCCAGAAATGTCGAGTCCACGCAAGCATAACGAAGGGGCAGGAGTGGTCGGCCTGGATGGTCTGAGAGAGAGAGAGAGAGAGAGAGAGAGAGAGAGAAGGCGGGGGAGGACAGAGGGGTGGTAGACGGAGAAAAATATAATTTCAGAGACGCCTTGCAGGCGTGCGCATGCGCGGGTTCGAGGACCACTGCATCCGGCGGCCACGCCAAGGCTTTTCCCCGCCATCCATTTCGCTGTGCACACCGCACCTGCCCAACTTTAATCCCCCCCCCCCACCCCACTACTCCTTGCCCCCTTGTACGCCTTGATGATGAACGGGAGGGGGGGGGGGCGGGGGATAAGACGGGACCGAGACCCGCAAGGGGTGCTTACGCCGAGCGGTCGGCCCGGCCCTCTGGTCACCCTGGCCGCGCCACGCCACGCCGAGCCTTCCGTCCAGTTTCCGACCTTTCGGACCCGCGGGGGGCGGCGCGGGGGCGGCAGCGCACGGCCGTGGGGCCCTCTCGGAGCAGCCTTTCGGTCTCCGTGTCAGCAAAGCGAGCCCCGACCACTCATCAGGCTATGCAAAGACGCTCAGGGACTTAAGTCTCCCCGCCGCCGCAGCAGCGTCGGTAGCGCCGGCAGCGCCACCGCACCGACCGACGACCATCAAAAAGGCCAAAGACGGCCGGATGACGGTGGTTTCGGCCCGGCCGGGGGTCCCGGCCGGGGTCCCTGGTCCATCAAGTGGGTCTGGGCCCGGCTCTGGCGGGCTCCGGTGCTGCCGCCGGCCCCAGAAGGTGTCGCCGTCCTGTTCGGCCCAGCCGTTCTTAGCGGCCGCCGCGACGCGCGGGCAGGGCGGTGGAGCTGACCGCCCCCCCCCCCTCCACCCCGGCTGCGTGGACACGGAGCGCCAAATACATCTCTTACATCCACACTCACGACGTACCCCTCCATGCCAAGTAATGAGTACAGCCACATAGAGGACACTGAGATCGGAAGCGGTTAAACCCCCGGGGACAAAAGCCGGCCGGCACTCGAGCACGAACGATCGCGTCCGAAAACGTTTTAAAACCTGGGAGCGCGTGCGCGCGGTTGCCCCGCTGCCGCTGCCGCTGCCGCCGCCGACTCGGGTCAGGTCGGCCGGCGTCAGCAAAGAGGAACGAAACATTAAAAGGAAACGGCCGGCAGAGCAGCCTAGCGCTACTGCTACTAATGCGCTGCCCGGCGCCGCCCCACGCTCCTGCTGGACAACGGCGCGGGGGCGGCGCGGGGGCGGCGCGGGGGCGGCGCGGGGGCGGCGCGGGGGCGGCGCGGGGGCGGCGCGCCGACCCGCTCTGCCCTCCACTAACGACACACAGGCCGGGGAGGAGGCCGACCGGAGGCCGGCGGCAGCGGGGGCGGCAGTGGGGGCGGCAGCGGGGGCGGCGCGGGGCCAGTGGGGGATGAAAATTGGCAAGTCCAATTTAAAAGGCGGTGGCTCGAGTCCCGCGCGCGTGCGCGACGCTGCCTCGCCTCGTCACAGCCCACAATAGGGGTGTGATCCCACGTGACCCCGCCGCTCTCTGTCTCTCTCTCTCTCTGGAACTTATTCCGTAATCACTTTCCGATGTGTCCGCCTTGGAGGACTGTCCACTGTAATAAGGGCTCCCGCCCGATTGCGCCCTGTAACGAGACCAGGACCCACCAGGACCCTGCGGGGGCCCTGCGGGGACACCTTCCGGATGAAATGGGGATGAGGGTTCGAATGAATGGCGGGGACTCCCCCAGCACCGGCAGCCGGCATCCCCCGCGCGGAACTACCCCCTGCCCCCGCTCCCAGGCTCCGCGCTGCTGGAATTTGATCCGGACAGAGTGTGCTTCTGTCTCTGTCGCTCCCGCCCGCCGGCAGGGACTGACTCTCCCGACCTGGTCCGCCGCGCGGCGCGCTAATATTAAACTTGCTATCGGCAAACAAATGTCAGACATGACCGTCGTCAGGCCGTGCCCGCTGCCGGCGCTGGGGCCGCCGCCCCGCGTCCGGGGGTCCGGCCGGGCAGATCTGGTGTCCGGCCTGACCGGGTCTGACCGCTGCCAGCATTCCACTGGACCTGCCCCCCCCCCCCCCCCCGCTCCAGCGCCCGCCGCCGGTCATCTGCTGCCGGACAGCAGCGGCCCGGACCCGCCCAGGCCGGACGTTTGGTGGTTAATATCTAGGAAATGGCCGATGCTGCTGCTGCTGCTGGCATTCGCGCTGAACTCCCCCCCCCCCCCCCCTCTCTCTGTCTCTCTCACGCACACACATGCACTAATCAGGGCTAGTGAGCGCTGCATTTGGTAATTTACGCTCATTGCAGGCAGTGCAGCCCGGGCAGGCGGGCAGGGCGGCTCCCAGGCATGCTTCTGGCCATCGTAAAATATGGCCCACCCCTGCCACCCCCTGCACACGTCGCTACGGCCGCTGCCACAACTACCGCCACCACCGCAGCAGCAGCGGCGGCAGCAGCGGGTGCCCGCCGGACAGCACTCTGACAAATCTCTCCTCCCCTCTCCCCTCCCCCCACGCCATACACAACTTGCGAATTCCCGGCTCGAACGGCATGTTTATGGCGGCCCCAAGTTTTGGCGCTGAGGGGGTTCCGCGGCGCGGCGCGGCGCGTCGCCCCCACTCATGGACGGGGCGCGGAGTGTCCCGGGTTCGAGTACCGCCGCCGCGCCCTGGAGTGCCGCCCTGCGCTTTCCTTTTATTCTCGCCTCCGCGATCCTTCGTCCTGACGGGGCATCCAGAGCGGCGACACTGCAGCAGCCGCGCGCCCGCCGGCGCCGCGGGGGGCACGGCGCGTCATGGCGCGGTACTCGGCCCCACACCCGAACCCGCCCGATCAACGATTCTGCAGACGGCTAATTGCTCTCTCTCTCTCTCTCTCTCTCTCTCTCTCTCTCTCTCTCTCTTTCTCTCTCCCCCTCTCTCTCTCTCATTCTCTCGCCGCTGGACGTCTGAGGATGGGAAGGAAAGGCGGACGTGCAGACAACGGCAGAAGGGGAGGCAGCAGGCCATTGCTCTTGACACACACACACACACACACACACACGCACACACGACACACACACACGCGCAGGGCCAGCCGATGTTATTGCCGTTATCGTGTAATTGTGATTGTGTGGGGACGGAATGACCGGTGGTCATTTCGCGTGCCGCGTTATTAACGGCTGCCAATCAGGCCGCCGTTGTTGTTGTTGTTGTTGCCGCCTCTGTCTCTCTCTCTCTCTCTCTCTCTCTCTCTCTCTCTCTCCCACTTTCATTATCCTTCTTCCCCATTGCGGCCTCTTATACTGCTTCCTTAAATGTTATAAAAACGAGTTTGCGTCTCTTCGGACGTGCTCCTCCCCCCCCCCCCCCGCAGCGGCGGCGGGGTTTTCATGTGTGTGTCTTTCCCTCCTTCATTTCTCCTTCCCTTTGCCCCCATATGTTTCCTGTTTCTCTCTCCCCTTCCCCCTGCAGCCCCGCAGCCCTGCGGCCCCCCAGGCAGCGGCCCCGGCGTCCGGCCGTGGCTGGCTATCGGTCAGTGTGTATTCGCCGATATGTCTCCATAACTGTCGTCCGTAGTGCCCCCGCCGCCCCCGCCGCCCCTCGGAGCCGCCCTGCTTCTGCTGTGTCTGTCTGCCTTTTGAGGCGGCCGTTTTATGGCTGCTGCAGTCGTGGCTGCGAGTCTGGAAGAGGTTCTGGGGGGCCGGGGGGAGGGGGGGGGGGCTGTCGGAGGCCGTGGGGGGAGAGGGGCAGCCAGTGTCCGCCGTCCAGGGGCGGGGCGGGGGAGCCCACTGCTGCGGTGACGCCATGAACACCGGACATGAACCATCTCAACGCTAAGGTTGGTTTTGATCGGTTCTCTATCTCTCTGTCTTCTCTCTCTCTCTCTTACTCTCTATCTCTCCCACCGATACACGCACTCTCACCTCGGTGCTGAAGGCCAGGGCAGCACCTGCGAGGCGGCCGGGTAGGCAACCCAGCCTGCACCTGGGAACGTCGTGGTGCCTACCCTGCTCATCACAGGCGCGCGGCATGCAGGTAGGTGGGGATGAGACGAAGTGATGGGGGGCGTACCCCGGGTGGAGGCAGAGGAGAATGAGAGAGAGAGAGAGAGAGAGAGAGAGAGAGAGAGAGAGGGGAAGAGAGAAAGAGAGAGTGAGGGAGGGAGATGACGTAAGGAAGATGTCGGCAGAGGTGGCCGCGCGCGGTGTGCGGGTGGGTGGGTGGCGCCCGGCGGCGCCCGGCGGCGCCCTGCTGTGGCGCCTAGCCGCTGGTGGGGAGAGGCGGCGGGCCGCGCGCCCAATCCCGGCCCGCGTTATGACGCACAGTTATGATATTGCGGTGCGATTGGGCGCCGCCCCCGCGCCGCCCCCCGCGCCGCCCCCGCGCCGCCCCAGCGCCGCCCCCGCGCCACACACACACACACACCCCGCTCCGCGCCCCGCCCCGCCCCGCACTCAACTTGCACTCAAACCCTCGAACCTGTCACTTTTTTCCCTCCCCCTGCCCTCCGCGGGTCGCGCCGTGCTGTGCTGCTGGGTCCGGCCACAACCCTTCCCCCCTCCCCCCGCCCGACCCATCCCCTTCGCCCACGTCCCCCCCCCTCCCCCGCCGCACGGCACGGCTTTAAAACTTTTGTAATCTACCATAAATTTCTTGAGGGGACAGCAGTGATTTCCTGCCGCCTCGCCTCCCCTACGCCCCTCCGACCCACTCCTCCCCCAAACCCCGCAGGCCGCCCGCCGCCGCCCAGCCCTACCTTACACCTCGCCATTTTGAATCGCGAGATGATATCTCTGTATCCTCCCCCCCCCCTTCCTTCTCCTCCCAACACATCTCACCGCTGCTCTCTCTCTCTCTCTCTCTCTCTCTCTCTCTCTCTCCCTCTCCCTCTCCCTATCTCTCTTTCTCTTTCTCTCTCGACCTTCTGAAAACGGTCCGGGCGCACTGTTATTGTCTCGGCGAGGCGGAGGCGGCGCCCACGCTAACACCACTGCTGGCGCCCATTCCACTCGGAGCCGTGCGGCTGAAATACGAATTATGAGGTCGGTACGGAGTGGAGTCCCGGGCCGAAGATGACGACCCGGATCACGGCCGCGGCTGTACCCAGAGGACCCCATCCAGGCCCCGCGGCCCCGGCCCCGTCCGCGGGGGCCCCATGGGCTCACGTGGGCCCCCTCCTGCCGCCGCCTCGCGCCAGAAACTTTGCCGACAATACTTCCTGACGTAACTTCAAAACTGGGATTATTTTGTTAGCAGAAGTCGTTCCATTTTGCTATGTCCCATCCGTTCGCGAGTCTCTCCTTCTCGCTCTCTCCGGCTGTCTCTCTCCCCCTCCCCTCTTCCTCGTGTCCTTCGCGCTCCGCGGCCTCCTCCTCCTCAGCGTGTACCACCATCGTGCTCTCTCTTTCTCCCCCTCTCTCTCTCTCGCTCCGATACATTACCCCTTCCACCGGAAACTTTTCTTTTCTCTGGGAATCGTTTCCCCTGCAATAGCATGGCCATGGCCGTGTGCTTGCGTGCCCCTCTACGACGCTCATATCAGTCCATATCCCCTCCGCCTCCGCCGCCGCCGCTCCCCGACGGCGGGTGCCAAGACGTCGCTCTCATACGACGCCATTACAGAGCGCGCGCGGGACTGGCGGTGCGGGGCTGGCTGCCCTGGCGGCCCCGGCTGACGGCGGCGCTGCCGCGGGGCCCCGCCCCGCCAGGGCTGGCGGCACGCGGCGCGGCGCCTTTGCGATATTGAATCACCACCAGACGCTACATTCCGCTTCCCGGCGGCGGGCGGCAGGCAGCCGAGCCCTCCGTGCCGCGTGCCGCGTGCCTACACTCCCGAGCTGTGCCGCAACAGCTGACTGCCGCTGTTCGGGAATGCGATCGGAGCGACGGCCGCGGCGGCGGCGGCGGCAGCGGAGCCCGCCGTAACCAGGCCGGGCCTGCGCCGAGGGCCGCGCCGCGGGTTCGAGTACCGAGAGGCCCCGCGCGGGCCGCGCTCATGACGTCCCTCTGCACGTGAGGGTGGGGCCCGGGGGCTGCGGGCCCGGGGGCTGCGGGCCCGGGGGCTGCGCTACAGAGAGGACACACACGCACGCACGCACGCACACACACGCAGACTCTCGCAGACTTTCGGGGAGTCACGTAGGTCGGTATTCAGTAATGAACGAGTCGATGATTGAGTTGGGCGTCGAATTAAGAAGTTGGATTGAACTGTCCGTGCGCCGGCGGCCGCGCACTGGCCCCTCTATCCGCCCCACTATCCGGCCCCGCCCCCGTGTCCCACCACCCCCTTCTATTCTATCCCTCACGCGGGGCCTTCTATCCGCGCGGTCAGACCCTTCCGCCGCCGCTGCTTTCAATCCGCGCAGAAGGTCGGGGCGTATGTGCGTGTACAGCCGGCGAAGTGTGCGTGTGTGTGTGTGTGCGTGTGTGTGGGTCATCACTACAGCCCAGCATAACGCGCGCCCTGTAACACGGAGCCCCGGCAGGAGGCGGAGCGCGGGCGAGTGTCGACTCCCGCAGCGGTGCCGGTCTCAAGGCCCCGCCAAGGCTCCCACTCTCGCGCAGGCACTGCTGTACCTCCCTGGGCACGATCCCTCTTTCTCTGTCCCCGCCGCGCCGCGCCGCCGGTCGCCGTCGTCTGCAGCGAAAAGCTTTCCATTTATTTCCGGGCCGAAGGCGTTTTGCTGTCATGTCATGTGAGCGCGCGGCAGCGGCAGCCTGAGCGGAGGTGTGTATCGGCCCCGTTTCTCTCTTTCTCTCTCTCTCTCTCTCTCTCTCGCTGTCTCTGTCTCTCTCCGTTTCTCTCGCTGTCTCTCTCTCTTCTTCGTTCCCCCCTCACCCCCGGCGCTCCCGCCTCCATCTGATTTACGGTGTTCATACTATCTGCCGTGTCTTCCTCGCTGAGCGATCCCTGCCCCCCCCCCCCCCCCCCCCCCGCCGCTCCCCGACCGTCTCCTGCTCCTCGCCCACACTGCGCCGGGGAGGGAAATATCATTATTCTGCATTATCTCAGAGTTTGCAGCCCTGGCAGCGCTGGCCCGGCCGGCCCTTGCGGCGCAGCAGTTGGGCCCAAACGACATGTCCTTCCACCCCCTCCCCTCCCCTCCCCTCCTCGCCTCCCCGAGTCGCAACGCGCATTGAATATTTTATATCCCGCGCCGCTCCCGCTGCGCTGTCCTTCCTAAAGTCCGTCGTGAACAGCAGACGATAACATTGAGGGCGCTCGCCGCCGTACTGCCTGTGGGAGGAGGAGGAGGAGGAGGAGGAGGAGGAGGAGGAGGAGGAGGAGGAGGAGGAGGAGGAGGAGGAGGAGGAGGAGGAGGAGGGAGGAGGAGGAGGAGGAGGAGGAGGAGAGGGAGGAGGAGGAGGAGGAGGAGGAGGAGGGGGAGAGTACCCACACCAGAAACACATCCATGAACCACATGAGTGCAGGCTGAGAGGAAGAGGAAGTGTACGTGTGTATGAGAGAGAGAGAGAGAGAGAGAGAGAGAGAGAGAGAGGAACAGGGAGAACGACAGGGTAGCCAAGGGTCAGTCTCGTTACTGCCAGCAGTGAGATTAGTATTTGCTCCTGGAGTGTGAGGCTGCGGAGGGGTGTAGAAAAATAACCAGCAGGCGTCGGAGAGAGAGAGAGAGAGAGAGAGAGAGAGAGAGAGAGAGAGAGAGAGAGAGAGAGAGAGAGAGGGGGTAGGAAGGAAGGAAGCTGAACTGCCACAAAGGGTGAAGGATAATGGTGTCTGGTGATGTGTGGCCGGATGGGTCAATGGCAGGCAGGAGCGAGTGAGAGAGATGGAAGTAGAGGGGGGGGGCCGGCGCGGCGGGAGTCACTGCGCACGTTCTTGTGGAGCGACAGCAGACGCCACGCTCTGCCACGCTGGAGAGAGAGAGAGAGAGAGAGAGAGAGAGAGAGAGAGAGAGTGGAAGGGAAACTTTGATGAGTTTGAAAATAATGGCCAAGTTTGTAATGAGGTCCATCTCTGCTGCGTCTCGCTGCCGCCGGCTCGGAGCTCCGCTGAGGGGTCGACTCGGGAGACGACGCCTGGTCCTGTGGGCCGTGTGTGTGTGTGCGTGTGTGTGTGTGTGTGCGTGCGTGTCCGTGTGGCGGTTTATTAGAGTACCGTGGCCACTGTCCCGCGGCGCCCCGAGTGCCGCACTGACCGGTGCCGGTATTGACCGGAGCGTAGGCCAGCCCTCTCGCCCGCCAGCCGGTGGGAGCCTTTCTCCCTCCCTCCCTCCCTCCCTCCCTCCCTCCCTCCCTCCCTCCCTCCCTCCCTCCCTCCCTCCCTCCCTCCCTCCACCTCCCCTCCCCTCCCCGCCGCTCACCGTCGTCCTCACCGCCAAACTCTATTGGTCGACGGAAAATAATTTTCCGCAAACCCTCTACTTCCTCTTTATCTCTCTCTCTCCTCCTCTCACTTGCCCTCTCTTTCTCTCCTTCGCTCTCTCTCTCTCTCTCTCTCTCTCTCTCTTTCTCTTCCCCTCCATCTTGTTATTGCGGTCCAGCAGGCCTAGTGGTGCAGGCCTGGAGAGCAAAAGGGGAAGGGGGCGGGTGAGGGGGGAAAGAGAAGGAGATAGAAAGGTAGAGAGAGAGAGAGAGAGAGAGAGAGAGAGAGAGAGAGAGAGAGAGAGAGAGAGAGAGAGAGAGAGAGAGAGAGAAGTGTTGTGAGGATTGTGATGTCTCTAGGGAAAATCACCCCATCGTATCGTCCGGTTCGCGCGTTGAGGGCCAGTAGGAAGAGGTGGGGGGTTCGGTCAGGGGCGAGGCGGAGGTACGGGGGAGAGGAGGGGAGGGAGGGAGGGGGAGGTCATCTCTCGGGGGCTGAAGCCTCGTATGAGGCGACCCGTGGCGAGCCGAGCCGAGCTGCCGGACCGGAGGCCGCCCCCGCGCGCTTTCCAAAGATTTGATAGTATGAATCACCCCGTTGCTCCCCCTCTGCCTCCCCTCCCTCCCTCCCTCCCTCCCCCCGCCCACACCCACTCTCTGTCCTCTCCCCCCCCCCCCCCCCCCACACCCCTTGCTCGCCGCGCCGCTGCTGGCTCGGTGTCCAGTAATCTTGTAATGTGTGGGAGGTTGCCATTATTCGGATTATGTTCCGAGTGGACGGTCCTGGCCTCTGGCCGCCTCTGGCCGCCTCTGGCCGCCTCTGGCCGCCTCTGGCCGCTCTGCCGCCGCCGTCGGCCCCCGTCGGGGCGCGGAGCTCCGCTGCGGCGGCCTCTGCTTTGCAGCAGACAATGATGCTTTGTCAGAGTGACTGGCAACTCTTAAACGCGCGCGTCGTCCCACTGGCGGAGGGGGGAGGGGAGGGGCGGCTAGTGTGCCGCGGCGCCGGCGGCGCGGGGCGGGGCGCGACTGCGCCGAAAGGGGCCTCGCCGGACACAGAAGGCGGGGTGGAAGAGAGAGACAGAGGCAGAGACGCGGAATGGACAACCACTACGTATCACTATCCTCAAATTGGATGCCCCCGCATGTCGGGATATGGCCATAACTCTCCCCGCCGCGCCTCCCGGGCCCCTCCAGCTGGGGCGGCGTCCGCTCCATGCGGTCCGGCAGGCTGGGCAGGCCGGCAAAGCGGCGAGGGACGAGCAGCACATCATCCGTCCCGCTCGCTCCGCCGTCGCGCTGCGTCGCTCCGTCTTGCTCGCTCTCCCCGCGCGGTCACCGCCCCCCGCTCACCTGGCGGTGGGCGCCTTGCCGCGTGCGCCGCCGCCAGCCGCCGCCGTCAGCCACCCCGCGGCGCCGGCGCTCCTTCCCTCCCCTCCCCGCAGCCGCCGCCGCCGCCGCGGCCCAATGGGGGAGGCGGCCGGGGCCTCCGTTATAGATCCATAACTCTCGTGGCGTCATATTGCGGTTCGCCGCACGGGGGCGGGGCGGGCGGCGCCAGCCAATGGGAGCGCGCCGCCGCCGAGCAGCATAACGCACGTGGCGTCATATCGCCGGCCAATGGCGCCGCGCACCGCCATTGCCGCCGCCGCGGCCCCCGGCCGGCGTAGGGCCTGCGGCGGAACTACAGTCAAAACTACACTGCGCTCAAGCTGTAGTTTTACTGCAGTCGCGCACTGTTACTGAAGTGTGGTTCACGCGAGAAACTAGCGGTACAAAAAAACTACAGTAGTCGTTCCTCGGTGTAGTTCATAATGCAGTTCCGTTCTCTCGCCCGCGGGCTGGAGTGAGATGGCGATATGTGGCGCGATGGACGGCGAGCGAGACAGAGAGACACGCCGCTCAGCGCCCGGCGGGTAGGCCGCACGCGCACACCGCTGCATGCCGCGGCCTACCTCCCCGGCGCTGTCCTCATCGTCGTCCGCCGCTAAGGCTGTCCTTGTCCCTCTCCTCTCCGCCGCTATGGCTGTCCTTGTCCCTCTCCTCTCCGCCGCTATGGCTGTCCTTGTCCCTCTCCTCTCCGCCGCTATGGCTGTCCTTGTCCCTCTCCTCTCCGATCGCATAACCGGCGGTGTGTTGCTGTCGGACTGCAAGCAGCAAAAGCGTTCGGAGTGAAGCAAAAAAAAAAAAAAGAAGCAACAACAACTTATAAAAATCTCAGGAGCGAGCAGCCGCGCTAGGAAATGGAGGCGGGCTTCTTCTGCGCTCGGGGAGACAACAAGATGAACGCCGCCCCACGAATTGGCTTCTAAAACATTCACAACTTCCCCGGCGGCTGCGGGCTGCGCCGCCGCCGCTGCCGCCGCTGGGACCCGCACCGGGTGGGGGAGAGGAAGGTTGGGGGGTACGAGATTGGGTTGCATGACGTCCCGGTGCAACGAGGCGACGCCAACCGCAGCAGTAAGTGACAGGGCAGAGAGAGAGAGAGAGAGAGAGAGAGAGAGGAGAGAGAGAGAGGCAACACTATCGACGGACGCTGCCGGTGCGTCTGCAGACCTCTCCGCACATGTTCCACAACGCCCTCGCCGCCGCCGTGTTTTGTCGAGGAGGAGTTGGAGCTTCTGCGGTGCGAGCTCATTTTCTTGTATGCGCCTGCCTCTCTCGCACGCCGACATTTGGTCGGACGAGATCAGGATAGACAGAGACAGACGCGGTGATGAGCAGGTCCGGCCCAGCGGCCTCCCCGCCCGCTCCCCACAGAGGCTCACTCGCTGAATCAAAGTCAACCAAAAGATCATTTTCTGCGTGGCTACGTCCCAGCAGACCATCTCTTCTGCGCGAGAGAGGGAGCGAAGCGGAGACGCGAGAGCGTGTGTGTGTGTGTGTGTGTGTGTGTGGGAGAGGAGGAAGGGAGATAGAGAGACAGGGTGTGCGAGAGAGCAGGAGAGAGGAGCGTGAGAGGTAGAGAGCGAGAAAGATAAAGGCGGGAAACAGGAAAAAAGGGCGCGTGGCAAGCAGCCCGGGGCGGACGCGCGCGTGGGTATGACAGAGACGGACTGAGGCGAGAGCGAGTGGTGGAAGACGGACACAAAAGCAGGCTTTGCGGTCCGGCTAATGGGGATTCGGATTTGCGGGGGGTCGTCGTCGTGGAGGCGGGAGAGTGGCGCCCCCTCGCGGACACCGGTAGCGGCCGGGTACCCGGAGGACACGCGACGCCGAGGGGTCTGACCAGGGTCTGCCGACCGCCGACTGGCACTGCATGAGCTGGGCGCCGGTGGCAGCACCAACTGCTCCTCCCGTGCACAGAGTCCTGTGGCGTGCGTGTGGCGTGCGTGTGGCGTGCGTGTGGCGTGTGCGTCGGGGTAAAAAGTGGAAGGCCGCGTGAGCTGGCTGCTGGCTGGCTGCTGGCTGGCTGCTGGCTGGCTGCTGGCTGGCTGCCGCCGGGAGCCGTGCCGCCGCTGCTGTCAGCCGCAGAAAGTCGCTCGCTTACTGGCACGCTTCGATGTGGAGCGGAAAGGTGGGAGAGAAGAGGGATTGGAGGATGAGGGCACAAGGGAAAAGGTGGAGCTGGAGGGGGGGAGGGGGATGAGAGAGGGAGGAGAGGGGGAGGGGAGGGGGAGGGGCCACGCCAACTCTGCGGCCCGGCCCGCCTGCGCGGCACGGTGACGTACAGATTGTGAAAGTTTGACAGCAGAGAAATTGCAAAGGTAATTTCGCCGGATCCGCACCGCCGCCGCCGCCGCCGCCGCCGCCGCCGCCGCCGCCGCCTCCGCCGCCGCCGCCGCTGCAAACCGCTGCCGCAGACGGCCACGCGGCCTCCAGGGCAACCAGGGCCATCTTGGCGTTCGCGACGTCGGGCCACGATCACCACACGGCCCGCGGAGCCAAAGCACCGTCCGCTATTTTCCCCGCGGAGGGGAAAAATTGTTGGGAAAAAAATAAATGAATGGTGGTTTCGTGTCGCTGTGTGCTGCGGGATGCGGCGGCCGGCTCGCCTCTGGCCGCCCCTGGCAGTGCCCGGCAGTGCCGCAGCATATGTCCCCGCCCCGCCCCGCCTCGTCCGAGTGATTGGAGCTGACCCCTTTCATTTTATTTCTCCGCCCTGCTTTACTCGGAGGAGTGCGCCTCGCACGGAGCGCTGTTTGGCTTGGCGGGGGGACTCGCATCGCCTCGGCCGCCAGACGGATCCTCTTCCACTACATCACCCTCCCCTTTCTCTTCCGGACACCGCCGCCTCGGCGGCGGCGGCGTGCCAATACTCCGGAAAGGCCGGTATTTTCAGGAGCAGATTTCATAACGGCGCCGCTCGCATTCATCTCCACGCGGATGTCGCCGAGGTTCCTTCTTCCTCGGGCCGGGACTGCGCCATGACGCCGCATCCCACTCGCGGCGCGGCGCGGACCCAACTCACCAATCACTTGGCGGGGCGGTGTGTTGTGCGGTGCGGATCTGAAAATCGGGACGGAGCGGAGCGGGTGTTCTCCGTCTCTCTCCCTCTCTGTTGACCGACAGCGAGCGACGCCGCCAACGGTCCGCGGCCGCGTCCGCGAGCTCGGCCGCCCGCCGCCTCCTTCTCTCTCGCGCCCCGGCCGCGGTACAATGCGAGCGACAGGGACAGCGGCAGCGCGGCGGTGGCCCCCGCCCCGCGGACGTGGCCGCGGCGCGGCGGTAAGGCCACTGCTTCGTTTATATTTCATGAACATGGGACCAGACGGCCCCTAGATGGAGACGAGTCCTCCGGAGACAAACCCAAGACTCTGTGCCCCTCGATCCCCCGCCCCGCGGCCCGGCGGCCAGGACCCACGTACCTCCACGGAGCCGGCCGGCAGCGCAGCCGCACCGCCACCGACCTCCACCCACCGATGCCCAATCACCATTTATTTATCTCCCCCCCCCCTCGGGTCCTTTACTCTCTCTCCCTCTCTCTCCCTCCCTCCCTCTCTCTCTCCCTCTCTCTTTCCTTACTATACTTGGCCGTTTCTTGCTCTCTATTGGTCCGCAAAGGCAGCACTGCTTTCTATACTCTTTCCCCTCCTTCATCTCGCAGTCGCAAGAGTCCAGCGGGGGGAAAGGTAAGTGAATCTCACGGGGCGGGTCTTCGCTGTGCGGGGCCGCTGCGCTGCCGCTGCCGGGACGGCAAAGTCCACGGCCAGGCCCGCCTCTACAACTACTTATAGATTCCTACACGGCCCCGCGCGTTCTAATTACCGAACGACAAATACGCGAAAAAAAAACGAGGGGGGACAAAAAAAAACCAGCACGGTGCACGCGCGCGGAGAATCAAGCTCTGAAATGGATGGAGGAAAAGGGGGAAGAGGAAAGCAGCGCACAAACACAGGCAGTGCGACAGGGACAAAACTGTTTCGGCCCGTTCGGTCCGTGTGGGAGCGGGCAGGGCGGCCGATGCGTCGCCGGCCGTGACACCGCCAGAAGCACGCAAATCTAAGCGTCGCCCTGCCGCACCGGCGCCCGACACCCCACCCGTCTCTCTCTATCTCTCTCGCACACCCACTCACGCATCGCAGTTTTCTCCGTCTGTTCGACGTTTAGCCGCGCGCGCCGCGGTCCTTTTCAATTACCTGGCGACTGTCCTCGCTGTTGTCGCTCGCCGACCTCCCCTGTCAGCGGCACTGTTTACACTCTTTACACCGTCCGCGCCGTCTGCACGCTCTGCAAGTGTCCACGCTGTAAAGTTACAACGACGAGAGTGCCACTTGGATATAGAATCACGTGAACTGTTTTATATAGTCTACATTAAATCTTCGCTTCTGCAATTTTAAAAGTTGCATGAAAGTATTCCGGCCATACGAATCGAATATATACGTTGTCATCCACAATACCATGTTCGACACTGCCTGGTTTAGCGTGTTGTGCGTGCGCGTGCGTGTGTGTGTGAGGGGAGGGTGGGGGTCGAGGATCCAGTTGCTAAGCTTCTGCAGCCAACGCGATGACACGTCCCGCAAATAAAAGCAGACACGTTGCCTACCCTTCTGCTTCGGCAGTCTCTCTGTCTTTCTCTCTCTCTCTCTCTCTCTCCGCCCCTCTTCCCATATATCCCGCACTCTGCCCGCTCTCCCCCCCCCCCCCACACCGCGCTCTCTCCCTCTCGCTCTCTCTCGCACACACACACACACACACATACTGCTATCTCACGCGCCCGATCCTTTTCTTCCGCATTTCTTCACCATCTCAATCCAGTGTTGGTTCTTGGTTGAGTTTGCCCGAAGACTATCAAAGTTTGATTAGTTCTCTGGGAGGCCACTGGGCTTCGCTGCTGCTGCCGCTGCCGCCGCTGGTGCTGCCCTGCTTCTGCTGGTCAGGCACCAGCTCGGTTAGTTCCTCGCCCCCCTCCTGTCCCTATACGGCCCTCGGGCTGGATTTTTTCCCCGGGGGTCAGCGGCGCAGCCTCGTCATCGGAGCACTCGTGGGGGCTGCTTGTGGGGGGCAGCGGGGGCGACGCGTCCGCATCTAACACGCCGGACCCCGCGGGTGCGAGCGAGAGGGACAGTTGCGGGCGGCCCCGTGAGAGCGAGCGAGACACGCTCGCGGAAGCATTTCAAACAATGGGCTTTGTACACACATCCGACATCATTAATGATATAGCCCCGGCGCTCTCTCTCTCTCTCTCTCTCTCTCTCTCTCTCTCTCTCTCCTTTCTCCCTCATTCGCAAGAAAACAAGCAACAAAGACGACGACAAAAGCCGCCCCTTTCTTCATCCTTTTCTATAAAAGCGACGGGAAGCGAAAATCTCCTCCCCGCCTGCAGGGTTAGCGGGCCGTGCCGCCGGGGCCGCCGGCTGACCTGAGATAGAAAAAGGGAGGAGAACAAGGGGAGGGATGGTCAGCCAAGACCGATCCCAGACCGCCAATTCCCTTTCCTTCCAAGATGAAATCCTTGCTTTGCCCGGCAGCGGCGGCAGCGTCGGCCGCGGCACGGACGCACGCATCCGAGACCGACGGCGGCGGAGCCCCCGTGCGGCACAGACTCGACAAGCGTCTGGCTGCCTGCCTGCAACAGCCCCGCAGATGATCTAAATTAAAATGAAAGGTTCCTGCGCGTCTCCCCGGCCTGACCAAAGGCTGGGCACAAGTGTGACCGGTAAATGAACGGCCAGATATTTTTGATTGGCTGATTCGATAGCGATGTGCCGTGTGGCGGCGGAGCGGGAAGCGGCAGGGCCGTGCCGCCGGTGCGCGCCGGCCGGGGGCCTCACCGGGCCCTCACGGGGCGGGGAGCGAAGAAAAACAAAGGGGCCCGGCCAGGCCCGGCAGGGCCGCTATTGTTGCAGTATCTTTCGCCATTTTCGCCGGCCATTCGTTTTGTCGTCCCCGCTGCTATTGGGACAGCAACAAACGCCGCCCTTTTTGACCGTGCTTTACCCCCCTCCCCTTCTCCCCGTCTCCCCTCTCTCCTCCCCCCCCTCTTCCTTTTCCTATCGCTTTCTCTCCGGAATGCCCCCTCCGACAGATCCCTTCCAAAGGGGTATTGTTCATCAAAAGATTAACTCTCTATCTGACGACGACAGCGGCTCTTCAGAGGGGAAAAGGACCGAAGCGAGACCGAGGCCAGCAAATACTGGAAATGCACCCGAGAGAGCGTATTGCTTCTGTCCGCGGCTCCTCCATCTGCTGCGGGCCAACGTCTACGCCGCGGCCAGCCCAGGGTGCCGCCTGGAGTGCCGGCGAGTCGCTGCAGCTGCAAGTTACTCTCGCTCTTTGATTTTATTTTTTTCTCGGGCCGTGCGGCGGGCGGGGAGACAGCGTATGGCGATGGCGGGTGGCCGGCCGCCCCCGGCCGCCAGGGGCAGCCAGGAGTGAAATATGACGGAGCTGCCATTGGCCGGAGGAGACCGACTCCGCCTCCCCACCACGCCGCGGCCAGCGCGCCTGCCGAGTGGAGGGTAGGCCGGCCCGCCGAGCAGCCGTGCGGCCGCGCTGCCTGCCCCGCCGGCGCCAGGGCCGCCGCGTCCAGGCCGCCGCACCGCGCCGCGGCCAGCGCCTCCAGAACGCTATCTTGGCGGGTTTTTCGAGAGTCGCGACGGCGTTGTTGCCGCCGCGCCGCCGCCTCCGTTCGCACAGCGCCCCGGCGCTGCGCCGCGCCACACAGCCGCCTGGAATTTATGTCACGTTGATAATGGGAGCAACGTGCTAGGCAGCAATCTCATCCCGGCGGCCCGGGGCTGCGGGGGCCCCCCGGCGTGCCATGGGGAGCCCCCGCAGCCCCCGCAGCCCCTCCATTCATATCACCGCCCCCTCCCACCCATTCCAGCAGACGACGCCCCGCTCGCCCCGCTCCGCCGCCACCGCCTTGCTGAAACTTTTGCGGGCGGCGCGATAATAAGGACGTTTTAATAACCATAAAGCAGCGGGCGGCGACGTGGGCCCCGGGAGAGGCACAAAGGAAGGCGGTGGCGGCGCGGCGGCGCAGCGGCGCGCGCCCCGCGCGCCATGATGAAGGCTGTGGGGAGCGGCAAGGCGGTGGGCGGCGGCGCAACATTCTACAAGGCCGTGCGGCGGCGGCGGCTTGATAGGGTGGCGCTGCTAAATGGGGTAAGATGCGCCTGTGTTATTCTGCCGCCGCCTCCGCGCTGGTTTTGAAACTCGTCGGAATTTCTGGCGTTGTGGGTTTGTGCGTCGGCGCGGCGGAGGTGGAGGGCGCCGTGGCGGCGGCGGTCGGCGGTCGGTGGTGGTGGTGGTAGTGTAGTGCTACGACGCCGCGCCGTGCGATGCCGCCGCTGAGGACGGAGCAAACTTAACTCGTCTCGGGTAGTCTGAACGCGACCCCCGCGTCGCGCGGGACGCGGGGCGGGGCGGGGCGGGGCGGGGCCGCGGGCGGTCGTGGATTTACTCGAGCCGCGGCGCGGCGCGGTCCTGCTCAAACACAGCTCCTTTCTGCCATGCTGTGTGCGCGCGACGCTCGGCTCTGCTTCTGCGGCAGCGCTGGCAGCGGCGTCAGCGGCGGCGGCAGCAGCGCCGCCCGCGCCGTCCCTGCCAGCATTCTCGCCGCGGCTCCGCCCGCCTCCCCCGGCTGATGCGAAGACTGGGGGCCTCGGGACTTAATTCTTTCCCTGTGAACAGAGGCACGGCGCGGCGTCGCGGCTCTGCGGGGAGGGCTGCCGGGACTTGCTCGGCCGTCGCGGTCACCGCCGGGGGAGCGGTCGGCGTGGACGCCGTTCCGGCCAGTCCTATGCAAACAACAGCTTGCGTCTCGCTGAGTGGAGACGGGTCTTGTTCCGGGGCCCCCGCCGCGTCGCTGCGGCCCGCAGCCCTTCTTCGCCGCTTCGCCTACCTTGACCGTCTTGGGGCGCCGCGCCGCCCCGCCGGACCGGAGCGTGTCCAGTTTGTCAGCGGGGGGCGTGGCGGGGCGGAGCCGGAGGGGCCGGACTCCAGCGGGGGCCTCCAGGACTCCAGCAACTCCAGCGGCCACAAACACCCCCCGCGGCCAACATAAACATACTCCGGCCGCGCGGACCACCGCCGCAGCGCACGACAAAATGAAAAATAAATAACAGAAATGCCGGATTTATTGTCACGGAATACCCTATCGGTGGTGGAGTATATCCTGTTGGGGAGTGCGTCCTGTTGTGGGAATACCCTTTTGTCGAGGAACTGTATTGCCAGACGCCACGGCAATATTACATGACAAGTCGGTGTTCCGGCAGTGACTGTGTGGTGAACACTCCGTGGCGGAGGCTTAACGCACCTGTTTGGGCGCTGCCGTGGCGCCGTGCGCGTCGGTGGTCGTTCCCGCGGCCACAGCATGACGGTGTCGGCGGGGCACAAGCTCCGCCTCCCGCCCGCCCTGCCGGGGCCCCCCGGGGCCCCCTGGAGCACTAACAGCGCCTGCATCGCCTGCCGCCCGCCAATACATCGGCGTTACGGCCCGTAAATAAATGTTTCCGATATCAGTAGTTTACCGGTGGCCGAGCGCGCGGGGCCAGCCTGCCGGAGCCAGCCTGCCGGGGCCGCCGCCGCTGTCGGGGCCGGCCGGGGCTCCTCCGGAATACAAACACCGATTTACGTTCCTACGAAATTCGATCGCTCACGGCGCGGTGGGGCCGGCCAACAATACAATACTACCACCCGAACACACACACGTGCACACACACACACACACACGTGCGCGCGCGCGCCCCTGGTCACGGCACGGTACGGCGCGGCTGCCTCCGAAAAGAGCGGACACCTGAGTTTCTCATACTCGTACACAACGAGAGGAGGGGCCGCACCGACACACGACGTTTCCTCACGCAGATCGTGCGGAGAGAGGGGGAGGGGGGAGGGGGGCTCGTCTGATCGCGGCTTGGCCACGACATGGGAGGTGGGAGGGAGGTTGGGAGGGAGGGGGGGTGGCTGCTGGGCTCGCCGGACCGTTTGCCGCAAGATTTACCGGCAGTTAAGGCGCTGGCGGGGGCCTCCGCCATTATTGCTGCCTGCGACTTACGTGAGCTGTGTGTGCAACGTGTGGCGCGTGTGTGCGTGCGTGCGTGCGTGCGTGCGCGCGCCGTGCGCGGAGGCGTTCAGCATGGATCGAACACGACTCGTGCGGGGCTGCGCGGGGCATGAATAGTGCATGTACAGCACGGCTTTCACAGTTTTTGTCCGCCTGTCCTGTCCGCCCGGGAGCTTGCCCGGCTGCTTTCCGGGAGCTGTCCGAGAGCTGTCCGCGCGGTTGCTGTCCGGGAGCTGTCCGCCCCGGAGCCGCGGGGCACGAGAAGGCGGCAGTAAGGCCTTCCCGCACTGTTACCGTCATCCCGGGAGCGGGGGGGGGGGGGGGGGTACCGCTCGTTTTATGCGGGGACCTAGTTCCGTCGCCTGTTTATAGGTACTGCTGATCTCAGGAACATCTGTTTCGCCCTTTCCGCCGGGTGCCGTCCCGTGTCCCCGGAAGGAGGTGGGGGGGGGGGGGGGGGCAGCTCTGCGGCCAGCGCCTGTGGCGTGCCGAGCAGCCAACGACTCTGCCGCAGCGCCAGCAGCTCCGGCCCCGGCCCCGGCCCTGCCGCTCACGTCACCGCCCGCTCAAAACGTTTGTGCGACACTTTGGCCTCGCCGCCGCCGCCCGCGTCCTGGCCGGCCGGAGGAGAAGACGACGACGACCTCCGTGTAGGCCGGGGGCACGGCGACGGCAGCCGGAGGGGGCGGGGCAGGGCGGGGCGGAGCGGGGCGGAGCGGGGCGCGCGCCGCACGGCACCTCTGCGGGGGAGGCATGTGGAGCAACAATCAGGACGGCCCTTGAGTGGCCCCGTTTGTACAATTACACTGCGGAGACGGCCGGGCCCGGGACGGCCAGGACGGCCAGGTGGCCCCCGGTGCGGGACGGGGCGGTGCGGGGCGGTGCGGGGCGGTGCGGAGCTGCCCCAGGGTCTGCCGGGGTGCTCTCGGAGAGGGGTGTCGTGGCGTGGCGTGGCGCAGAGTCGCGCTTAGCGCTCACCGCCCGCTGCGATGCGTGCCGTGCCTACAACGCCATGCATAATTTAGTGCAGCTAACTTTTGTAGACGCCCGCATCTCCCGCGGCCCCCGCGGCCCCCGCGGCCCCCGCGGCCCCCGCCTTCAACTCAACAACCCTTCTCGCGCCGCCGCGCGACCGTCTCAACTCGACCGCCCTGAACGGCCGCAGCCTCCCACCGCCTCTGCCATCCAGGCCCGATAACCATCATTTTAATGTCCCTCCCCTCTCCTGCTGCCGTGCCTCCGGGAGATAAGTTACTTCCATACGGAGCGGGGCATTAGCACCAGACCCCCCGCGCCCCGCCATGCGGAGGCAGGCAGACGCACAGGCCCGTGGCTGCATCCGCTTGTGAGCAAAAGGGTTGTTGTATATATTTCAGAGCACTTTCGTCCCGGCGAATCGCTTCTGCTTCCCCCTCACCTTCATGTCCGAGTCCTCGCTCCTCCCTGCCTCCCTGTATTCCCATAGCTATGGCCGCCGCCCGCCGCCCCTCCCCTCTGTCCCCGGTCTCCCCCTCCCCCGCGCCCTCCCTTCCCATTCCACCCCGCGTTCCGCGCACAAACTCTAGGTTTAGTACGCTCTTAACCCTGTAATGGCCAGCCTTTACTCTGTGGCCGATACAATGTATTAGGTGCCTGGGCCCATCTCCCATTCCCCTCCTTCGCGCCTCTCTCTTGCTCTCTCTCTCTTTCTCTCTCTCTCTCTCTCTCTCTCTCACTCTCGCACCCTCCCTCCCCATTCCCTTCTGCGGGTCCATACCTATGTGTCACACAGAACGTGTTTGCTACACGCAGAGGAGAGAGAGAGAAGAGAGAGAGAGAGAGAGAGCGTGTGTGAGTAGAAAAAAGGAGTGGACCGGACAAGAGCAGACTTCTGGGCCCGAGGAGAAATGCAGTTTGTTTACCACGTGACGGGTCCCGCTTGATGCGTCGTGGCCCCCAATAATTGGCCTCGTGGATTCTGAAAAGAGCGGCGCATCGGGTGCGAGAGAGAGGGCCTCACTTAGTTAACAACGACAACGCCGGTTTGTCTTCATCGCGGCCGGAGCAGTCTCGGCGCGAAGCCCGGAGGGACCGTGCTGCCGGAGGGAGGGAGAGAGAGAGAGAGAGAGAGAGAGAGAGAGAGAGAGAGAGAGAGAGAAGGAGGCAGAGGAGGAGACGGAGACGAAGACAGGCAGGCAAAAGGGAGAACATCCTCTCTGGTCCGTCTCTCTCTCTCTCTCTCTCTCTCTCTCTCTCTCTCTCTCTCTCTGTGTCTCTGCGAGACATGCAGCCATCGACATTTCCTGACCTCATCCACTTCTAATTTAGAAATCCCTGGCTTTTAATTAGACCCTGTGGGGGAAAAAACTTATACAAAAGTCTTTGTTCTCTCATTCATAAGGGCGCTCGTCTCGCCGTGTGTATCCGCTGGGCACCCCTGCCGACCGCCCCCCAACACCTCCCACCCCACCCCTAAATTAAAATTCGGTTTCTCTCCTCTCTCTGGCAAATAACAACTTTTACCCCTGGTCCAGCCGGCGGCCACCGGCGGCCCGGCGCCATGACACGACCGAGCGCCCCGCCCCACCCCGCCCCGCCCCGCCCCGCCACGCCACGCCACGCCGCTCGTCCAGCCAACTTTATTCTTTCTGAAATAAGTAAGGGGTCCCTTAATGGCGTTTTATTTTGCCAGAAACTTGTGCATATTGGCCTTCTATGCTTTCTCCTCCTTTTTTTAAAAGGCCCCACCCGGTCTGCTGTTCATTCTCTAAGCTTGCATATTTTAAAGTCGGAGTGGTTCTGCTTTCTCTGCCTCTCCCTCTCTCTCTCTCTCTCTCTCTCTCTCTCTCTCTCTCTCTCTCTCTCACTCTCTTTGTCTCTCTCTCCTTTTTTTTATAAATGAGTTCCTCTTACTATTTACGTGAGTGGCGGCCGCAACGACGGATTAACAGCGCAAAAAAAAATGCCTCGCATACTTACAATAAATTTAAAATGGACCTTTCTTCTTGCGACCTCTGGTTGTCTCCATCTCTGGGAAAGAGAGTCCGAGGGGGCGGCATTTGCATGCGCCTGCTCCTTGCGCTCTCGCCTCCGCGTCATCTCGCCGATGCGGTTCGGGCCTAACCTAACCTCGCCGTCCCGCCCGCCTACATGCCCGCCTGCAGCGAAGCGGGCGTGGAGGACGGGGAGATGAAGGGAAAAGGAGCCGAAAAAAAATACAGTAGGCGACAGGAAGCCGCCTCGGCGGTCTCGGAGGACAGCCAGTCGGTGCCACTCTTACCGCTCCGGCCGGCTTAACTCCCCGAGTTAATTTCTTGCCGCGTCGAGTAATAAGATTTCCAGAACGTGTTGCGCTACGGCGAGTGCGCGCGGCGCAGAGAGAGAAAGAGACAGAGAGAGAGAGAGACAGAGAGAGGCAGGATGGGGGGTAGGTCCTCGGGGTCAGGCCGTCTCCCCGAGGTCGGGTCGGGTCGGGGTTGGTCGCGGTTGGCTATGAGCCGCGGCCCGCCCCTGCTGCAGCATAACATCGCCTTGACGGCTACGCATCTTACACAGTTTGCAGGTGGCATAACTGTCCAGTGGCGGACGTACTGCGAGTGCGAGAGAGACGGCACCGCGTCGTGGGGCGGCGTCTCTCTCACTCATATGCCCCGGCCCGGCCGCGGCGGAATGGTCCAGTCTCCGTGGTCCAGCGGCACGGGGGTGCTGGAGGCGGCGCCCAGCGGCACCACGTGGCGCCAATAAAAACAAAATGTGAAAACGTTTTCCGATTGAAACCTGTCTCGGGCGGACACGGAAAGACAGCCGCCGCCGCCAGCCGGTCTGCTCCGCTCCGCCCCCCCCCCCCCCCCCCCCCGCCCTCCCCGGCGAACCACAGTTTAATCACGGCCAGCCAGAATCACTGCTGCCAGCAGATATATACGGCAAGACAGGAAACGGAACAGGGCGCAAAAAAGGGGGAAAGCGGAGAGAGGCGAAGAGACAGGTTTGGAATGCGCACGGATTGGGAGAGAGACAGAGAGAGACAGAGAGTGGGATGGAGAATGGGACGAGGATCAGAAGTGTGCAAGTGTCGGGGCGCGTGGACGAGAGCGAGCGAGACAGAGGATTGGGAGAGTGTGAGACACGGCGGGCACGGCGGAGCGGCAGGTCAAGTGAGATTAAAACAGCGGCGCTCGCGGCCGGCCGCTGCAGCGCCTTAATCAAGAGCGTGTCCCGATGCTTTTCCGACATTAACACGCGAGGCGCGCTGCCAAAATAGTGGCAATACGGAGAGTGTCTATGCAGGGGGGGCTCCGGAGGAAGACTCTGACAGTGTGTGTGAGAGAGAGAGAGAGAGAGAGAGAGAGAGAGAGAGAGAGAGAGACGCGGTTGACGAAAAGCGAAGTAAAGACGTCTGCGGCGAGACTGCGCGAGAGACGAGGAGGGGCTGCTTTCATTATTGACAGAGAACTCTTTGGATTATGTCACGTGCAGAGAGAGAGAGAGAAAGAGAGCGAGCGAGGAGAGAGAGAGACAGAGAGAGAGAGAGCGCGACTGGCTTGGCGCACCGTCTATTTGCGACGATCAGCGCAAATGGAAACTTGGTCCCCTCCCCCGCGTGCTCCGTAGCTGCTGCCGCCGCTGCCGCTGCTGCCGCCACTGCTTCGATTGTCTCGTCGCGGTGACACTAAATTCATCCCTCCCCAACTGTGAATAAATCAAACAGTTCGGTCGACAATCGTTTTTGCCCTCCTCTCCCCCTAAAAAAGGAGTATAGCACAGGGGCCCGTCCGTGTGGGGTGGTGGGGTGGTGGGGGGGGGGGGGGGGGGAGCCGCAGATAAACGCCAATCACACGGCACGGTGCGCGTTTTACCAGTTTGCTGAAAAAATAAAACGCTCCGCGGGGTTCTCTCTCTCTCTCTCTCTCTCTCTCTCTCTCTCTCGTACACACTCTCGTTCAGATGTCGCTCCCTCTCTCTCTCACCCGCACACACCGACCTTGATTCCGCCGCAGCCCCACCGCGCTGTTGTGGTCCGCGGTGCGCCCGCGTTGCGTTGTGGACCACTCTCTCCCGGCTCTGTGCTTTTATTTGCTTAGTATGATATATCATATCAAAAAAATAGCTTACCTGTCTTTTATGTTGTTTTGTTTTGGCAGCGAGAGATGGGCGTTGGCTCGGCTTGTCAGTCCTGATTTCTTATCTCCTTTCGGATATCCAGAGCGAATACTCTTTCCTGACTGCCTGTTTCTATGCCCCTCCCCCTCTCTCTCCCTCTCCCTCCCACAGGCTGCTCTCGTATGAATGAGGGGCCCGGATCTAGCTAGGGGCGTCGCATCGCCTATCCTAGACATTACGCGGCCGACTGCACGCGGGTGCATAATGCAGCCCCGCCGTCACTCAGCCGCCGCTCAGCCGCCGCTCAGCATCCGCTCAGCATTCGCTCAGCAGCACGCCGGCCTGATAGGGCGCGGCGCGTAGGGCGGCCCGATCAACTATCTATGAGACGCAACGAAACAGCAGCGGCGCCGGCCATCGCGTGAAAGAAGCGCGGAAAAAACGGTCTCTCTCGGGGCAACGGCGATGCTAGGGATTTTAAATGATTAAAGTAAAACAAGACAAAAATTTTAATTACGAAAAAAGGTATTGTTTGACTTGGCCTCGGTGTGTATAGGCAGCCCGCCTGACGCAGCGTGGCCACGACTCTCTTCCTCCGGTGGGGGCCGGCGCAGCATAAGGGGCCCGGTGCGTCCCGCCCAGCCCGCCCCCCGCAAAGACACATACGCAGGGAGATATCACTTGAATAAAACTTGTCTCGAGGAAGGAGGCGGCAGCGACGCGCTGCCGCAACTTTCTGCTCCTCAATGCTTCTGTTGGTGCCTTTCTCTCTCTCACTCTCTCCACTTCTCTCTCTCTCTCTCTCTCTCTCTCTCCTTCTCTCACACGGCTGCTCCAGGCCGCGGTCGAGTAACACCGCTCTGTCTCCCTCACGAGCTCTGCGTACCGGCGGCACCTCTATAAAGAGATGTGTGTGTGTGTGTGACAGAGAGAGGGAGAGAGAGAGAGAGGCAAGAAGAAAGAGAGAAAGAAAGATAGATAGAGAGAGAGAGAGAGAGAGAGAGAGAGCGGGCGAGACGGAGAGGGCGAGTCGGAGACAGCCGCGGCGCCGTAGTGCTCATCCCATTCGTCACAGCCTTCATCCAGCATTAATTACAAAGTCTCTCCTCTTCTCTATCATCTGCTACCCCTTTTACTTTTGGCCCCACAGAGGGCGCTGGCGTCGCTGCCGGCTCCGCCGGCTCCGCTGGGCCAGCGGCGCTGGCTGCGGCCCTGGGACCGCCCCGCACCGCCCCGCCCCGCCTCGGCTCGCATGTCTCGCCTCGCGCCCGGCCCGGCTCGGCTCGGCGCTCTCATTTCAGGGGCGGGACAAATGAAGTCGGCTGAAGGCATTAATCCCGCCGCTGAAATTACTTTTGCAGAACTGGAGGATATTCGACCAAGAATGTTGCGCCCTTCCCTTCCACGCCTCGCCGCCGCGCGGGCCTGCGACAGTCGGGGCGCGGCGCAGCCCGGCTCTGCTTCTCCAGACAAATTCATTAATTTCGCGGAAAAGACGCGTCCCCTGCAGACATGGTCGAGGAGCGGGGCCGCAGGGCCGCAGGGCCGCAGGGCCGCAGGGACGGGCGACCGGGAAAGGGTGCGGCGTAGGGCGCCTGCCCGCGAGCCTCGACGGCGGCCCCGGGGGGCGCGCCGAGGACGCCGACGACGACCAGGTCGGGGCCGGCGGCCGTCCGGTCACACAGACCGGTATGGCGCTGACGGCATACCCCCGGAGGTGAGGTGCCCCCCGGGATGGTGCACCCGGGGGGTACACTTTTAGGGGGGTAGGCGGTCCCTTTTGCACCAGCCCGGGAAGGGCTGCTAATTGCGGCAGCGTCGTCGCCGAGGTGACGGAGACGTCTTCAGGACCCCGCCAGCTCCCCGCCGACCACAAGCACGCCGTGCGGCACGAAGATGCCGCGTGCCTGAGACGCTGCGCGCCGCAATCCCCGCCGCCGCCGGCACGCAGCACGCACGCGGCACGCACGCCGCCACGCGCCTGCTGCAGCTCACCTTTTCCTGTTGTCTACGCTCACGCCGCCCGAGCTTCATCTCCATCTTTATCCCAATCACTCTCCATGCCCCTGATCCGCTTTAAGCCCGGCGTCTTGTTGGTGATGCCTCCCTTCACCCTCTCCCCTTTCTCTCTCTCTCTCTCTCTCTCTCTCTCTCTCTCTCTCTCTCTCTCTCTCTCTCTCTCTCTCTCTCTCTCTCTCTCTCTCTCTCTCTCTCTCACTATATCGCTGTCCCGCTCGCTCTCCAATCGGTTTCGGTCGTAATGCTGGGCTGGTTTGGTGAAATCGTAAATGGGACTTCCCCAATTAAAACTGAGTGAAAGGGAGCGGCGCCGGCGGCGGCGTGGAATCCATAGTTATAAACTGGCCGGAGCCGAGGGCCTGATCAGACTCCTACCCTCCCCCATTGCCTGCCCGACCCAGCAGCGCCAAGGGAACCCACGACCGGGCAAAAAGAGAGGAGGTACCAATCATTTCAAACTTTATGTTGTTTTCAGCCCAAAATTAAAGAAAATAGATTATATTAGCCTCCAGGTCAAAACATTTTGAACGACCTCCCTCGCAACGGTTCCAGCACTATCCATCCTAAACACACACACACACACACATTCACACACACACACGCACACAATCGTCCTCCTTGTCTCTCCCACCCCCGCCCCGCCGCTCGGATGTCATTTCATACACCCTCCCCGCGGCACCCGCCGCCCCTCTCAATCCGTCTTGACGACTCTACGGGAAGCACTACGCCGGGGCCGCCCCGCGCCATCGCTCTGACTGAGGCAACGTCTTACGTACCTTGTCGTTTCTCATCTGATAAAATTTATTACGAGCACTTGGCTGCCGCCCCGCCTCGCTCCGCCCCGCTCCCCGCCCCCCGTCCTCGGCCCTCCCCCTCCTCGGGGCCGCGCCATCTTGGCTCCGGGCTCCGCAAGGCTCTGCAAGGGGCCCCCGGAGGCCCCGGAGGCCCCGGATCCATCCCGGAGACAAGACGAATGTCAAAACTAATTTGCTCGTTTGCATCGGCCGCTCCGTGCAAATCCGGGCGCGCAGATCCCCGCCATCACCCTCACTCATCTGGGGATAACGGGGCCCGAACCCGCCCCCGCCGCCCCCCGCCGCTGCCAGATCAGGGGATGTCCATAAGCCGGGAGGAAAATTTGAGGACATACCCTCCGATCGCCCGCCCCTCCTCGCAGAGGAGAACCCGGCTGAATACTCGATGGGGGTTTCGGGCGACACGCGAAAACGGAAGCGAACGACAGAAGCTACGGAATGGCGCCGATGACGACGCACGCCAGCCGGCGGCGTTGGGGATAAAGGATGCGGGGGCGGAGGACGGCGTCCGCGCGGCATCATTTGCATAATAATCTGCAGGCGCCGCAATGCATCACAGTTTTCCGCCCTCGGATCTCGGGCCCCGCCGCGCCCCTCCCTTCTCATTCCCGCTTCCCTGTTTTATTACTGTTTTATTCACAAGTTTGAGGGAAAAGGTTCCATTTCGGGCGGCGGGCCGGGCGGGCCGGGCGGGCCGAGAGGATTCCCGGGGAGGGGAACGCGAACATGGATTATACCGATAAATCTTTGTGTCTCCCGCCGAGACGGGACAATGAGGGCACTCAGAGCTCCACAAGTCGGCAAATATTCATACCCCGCCACGCCGCGCCGCGCTGCGCCCCGGGGCCCGGAGCCCGGCGAGGCCTGGCCTGCCTCCCCCGACGGGGCCGAGGAGGGGCGCGGGGGCCACGAGGGGCTGCCGCCGGGGGCGTCGTCGGCTTGCCTGTGTGCTCCGCGTTGTCTAACGTGCACAGACCACTGCTTGACCTTCTGGCGGGTTGTTGGAGGCCGCAGGCACCGGAGGGCCGGGGCGTCGGGAGCAGACTGTCACTGGTGCGGGCCGCGGGGTCCACACGACTCCGGGGCTCCGGTGGGTTCGATTCCCACGGGCGGTACCCGATGCTCGCCCGTGCCGGTGTCGCGTCAGACATCACAATCACAAATTATCCTGTCGGTGAATGATCCGGGTCACTACGCAGGTCATGGGGTCACAGCGCTGCCCGCGGCGGTCACACTGCCTGCCTGCCTGCCTGCCTGCCTGCCTGCCTGCCTGCCTGCCTGCCTGCCTGCCAGGCTCAAAGTGAGAGTGAGAGTGCGGCGCGCGGTGCGGCCTCAGAATTTACCGACCATTTCATTTTAAGTGCAAATCCCGTAAATTACGGTGAGGATGCGGCATAGCCGGGCAGGCAGGCATAGCTGAGGCGGCGCCGGAGCAGAGCCGGCCCGCAGGAGAAGGGGAAAAAAAAGAGGTCACGGAAGGAGCGCAAGAGCGCCCCCTCCACGTCTCCAGTCGAGATTTTTCGCGGTGGGAACATTGCGGCGGCAGCGGCCGAGGAGAGGGGGGGGGGAGGACATGGAAATTGGAACGCACAGCGCAAGAATTGTGGAGGGAATTAACCTTGTAACAGCGGGCCGCGGGCCGCGCTGCCGAGGCAGAGGATGGCGGCGGCAGCCGCCGACGGACCTCCACAGGAGGTGACCAAAATAAGAATCACACGAAAAAAATACAAACAAGAAACTAGAAGGGAAAAAAAAACAAGAACGATAGAGCCTCAACAACAAGAACAATCAAGTAAAGTCCTCGCGCGCGCGCGCGCCCCGAAAGTCTTAAGATGACAAAATCCCCCGCGATACGTGAAAGTAAAGACAACGAAGACAAGGCAGGGAGGATGGACTGGATGGGGTGCGAGCGGTGCGAATGTCCACGGGGCGGGGGCTGCGGGGGGGGGGGGGGGGGGGGGGAGAGCACCCCCTCCCCTCCCCTCCCCTCCCCTCCCCTCCCCTCCCCTCCCCGCCAGGACCGTCATCATCTGCAGGCCGGGGGAGGGAAGCGGGATGCCTCCGCTCCCCTCCGGCCCTCCGCCTCCGCGGTCCTCTCCGACCATCTCGGTCCATTTCATATTCTCTGCGGCTCCTCCCCCGTCTCATCCTTCTTATTTCTTTTGTTTTTCTTTCCCCGCCCCGGCCGTGGCCGGCCGTGGCCGTCCCCTCGCCGCCGGCCGTGCGCCCCGCCCCCCTCTCCTCCTCCTTCTCTTCCTCCTTCTCCTCCGCTGCACCTTATCTATCCATCTACCTATCTTTCTTGTGGGAGAGGTGAGAGGGGACATCGGTAAAAATAAAGGGGCAGTGCCGTGCTGGGCTGGCCGGGTGGGCGGCGCGGAGGCGGGCGACCGCGAAGGAGGGCTCTGCGGCGGCGTCCGAGCGGCGCGGCGGCCCGCCAGCCCGCGGCGTAGGCAACGCGCCGGGCAGCTGTGCGGCGCGGCGAGGGTGTTGCCTACCTCCGACGGCGCCCTCTGCGCGAGCGGGTGGAACGAGAGAGGGAGGGAGGGAGAGAGACAGAGGGAGAGAGAGAGGGAGAGATAGAGAGAGAGAGAGAGGGAGAGAGAGAGAGAGAGAGAGAGCACGGCGGCCGCAGACGGAGTGAGGGCGGAGTGTTATGGAACATAACCGCGGGTCCCGGTAGGTCCGCGGGGGCTGCCGCTCCACCCTTGGGAGGCCCGGCGCTGCGGGGTGGTGCCCAGTGGGGCCCAGTGGGGCCTGGTCTGTGTGCTGCTGTCCGGCCGGCCCCGGGGCCCGCGCTACGAGCACTCTGCAGCCCGCCTCCAGCCCGCCTCCAGCCCGCCTCCAGCCCGCCTCCAGCCCGCCTCCAGCGCCCGCCCCCCCCCGCCGCGGTGCGCGCTAGCTGTTCCAGTATGGCGACTCACTCGATGGCCGGGGAAGCACCAGCACCATCACCAGCACTAGTAGTGTGGGCCCGCAGGCCAGTCCGCGGGGCCGCGCCGTCCGAGTCGAGCCGCGAGGCCCGCGAGGACCAGACCAGACCAGGCCAGGCCAGGCCAGGCCAGGCCGGGCCAGGCCGGGCACCAGCCGGGGGAAGACTTTGGGGATGATCGTGGGGCCGGCCGCTTCCGGCGTCAGAGTACGCTCAATATTACTTCAGTATCGAGGATTATTGCGCGACCCGAGTCACAACCCATTCGAAGTAGACTCCCCCTTCCTCTCTCTCTCTCTCTCTCTCTCTCTCTCGCACACACACACAAGAGAGAGAGAGAGGAAATTCCGAAAGTGCGTGAGAAATGTCGAATTCCGTATTGCTTTGATGTGAGAAGGGGGAGGGGGAGGGCGAGGCCGCAGCCGGGCGGAGTGGCCGCAGCGGGGCAGCGGGGCGCTCACGGCCTCGCACTCACATGCCGCCACTATTATTTTTCAGGAGCGAAAAGAGAAGAAAAGGAGAGGCGGACCTCGAAGAGAGAGGGTGAGAGGGAGAGAGAGAGAGAGAGAGAGAGAGAAGGGGGGTGGGAGGGAGAGGGCCTGCGTGGCAAGGGGAGGAGGGAGGTGAGAGAAGAACGGAAGGAAAAAATAAGAGAACATGAGGGCGGAAGAGAAATAGGATGGTCTCAAAGTGGGAGGAGGAGCGAGAGCGAGTCGCTATGGTATCGGGAAGGGAGCGAGAAAGAGAGGGGGAGAGAGAAAGAGAGGCAGAAATATCGTGAAGTGGACGTGATGTGTGGTGAGCGCCGGGAGGGGATGGTCCACGGCTGCGGTGGGCGGGGGGCGGCCAGGGAGGGGGAGGGAGGGGGAGGGAGGGGGGGGGGGGGGGGAGGGAGGGGGAGGGAGGGGGAGGGAGGGGGAGGGAGGGGGCGAACCCTTCCTTGCCTCTGATTCAGCGGATCCGTAATTGGAGGAATGGTTTGATCCGATTAGGCAGACAAGGAGAGGGCTAAGGTGTGTTGCTGTACTCTGGAACGTGTACCTCACATTTGCCAGAACGAGGACATTTATCAGCATCCCACAGATTTTTGAAAGCTTTTCCCTTTCGTTAAAAAAGGAAGATGAAATTAAGTTCCTTTCAGTCAAACGGAAAAGCTGGCATGCGCGTCCGATCTGGGATAGAAATACAATGTCTTCTCCCGTAGTGATATCCCCGCATTTCCACATCCTCTGTTTCGTACCCACCCCCCTTTTCCCCGCTTCCTTCATTCCCTTTGCGGTCGGTCATCCTCCCCCCCCCCCCCCCCCTCTCTCTCTCTCTCTCTCTCTCCGCCCGTGTAGGTCTCCTCTCCTTCAAAAACTTTCCCGAGTTTATGTGCAGCCATCAGCCAGATACGGCACATAAAATGGCCATTAAGGCGCGAGCACAATGTCCAGAATGGTCCAGAATTGTCCAGGACACGAGGAGCGTCTCCTGAAATATGGATGGCGGCCGCCGCTTGCTGGTGGGCCGCGGACCCTGGCCGGCCCCACCAACCCCCGCCATCCCCCCGCCATCCCCCCGCCAGGCCCCCGCCCTGCTCGGCTCTCGCAGCTCTTGGCAGTGCCTCAGGTCGCTCTCAGAAGCCCTTTGCGAATATTTCTCATACCCGGCCTCCGGTCAGTGCTGGTCAGGCAGGCCGGGCCGCAGCGTGCGGCTGGGGGCAGCGCTTAGAGGAGGGGGCGGGGGCGGTGGGCTGCCGCCGGCCGCTGCCGCTGCTGGTCGGGGGAAAGTTAGAGGTACCCCCGGAGCGGAGCGTGTAATCTTGCTAACGGTCGAACAGAACAGCATTGAGGCCTCCGCACTGCCGTAGCTGAGGCAGAAGGGGGGAGAGGGGGGGGGGGGCGGCAGCGCGGAGGGAGGTGGGTGAGAAGCAGAAGTTTGCTGTGGACGTTCTGGTCGCAATTTACGATGTCCACATAACCTCGTCCTCGGGTTGACCACCGCCCGGCCATATAGCTTTGCTGTGTTGTAGAGAGCTTTATGGCCCCTCTACCCCCCTCCACCTACCCTCCTCTAGACCCCCCCCCCCCCCCCCGCTACCTCCCACCGCACCCCCGACCCCTTTTTATTTCGCTCGATTGACGCGTGATGCGACGCCAGCGCGCTCTGGCGGGCCGTGTACAAGACACATAACAGAGGCGTGTATTGCCCCGCTGTAGCCGTCCGCCGCTCGGCTCCGCGGCCGCGGCCACCCCCCAGCGGGGCCGCGGGGCCGCGGGCCGACCGCGGCGCGCGGGGGGCGAAACATTCCGAGACAAGAGACGCGGCAGAGTCGAGCGAATCCTCGAGGCCGCGTCGCCACTCGAAAACAGAACGGCTAGTATTTTCCATGCTTGGCGGCGAAGTTTGTTTTTTTTTTCTCCGGGATTTGCTTCATTTATTAGACATTGCCAAGCATAAAAATTCAGCTTACAAGCGTGTGTAGTCTGCGCACCTGCGGAGGTAGGCAACTTCTCCAGCCGCGGCGCTCGGGCGCGCGGAATGTTGCCTACGCTGCAGGCGGTGTCCGCTGCCCAGGGGGTAGACGGGACGGGAGTGAAGTAGAGAAAGGAAGAGAGAGAGAGAGAGAGAGAGAGAGAGAGAGAGAGAGAGAGAGAGAGAGAGAGAGAGAGGGGGGGGCGAGAGCGAAGAAGCGAGAGACAGACATGGAGAGAGTGAGAAAGAGCGAGAGAGAGAGAGAGAGAGACAGAGAGAAAGGCCTTGGCAGCGACACAAGACAATGCGTGTGGGGCGAATGATTTGTGATGTGGTCATTCGTCCTCCCATAAGGCCCGTCCCCCCGGCGGCTTCAGGTCCGCTGCCAGGACCCCGGCCGGGGCCGCCGCCGGGGCCGCCGGGCACACACGCCGACCGCTCTACCCTTCTGACGTCATTTTTCCTTGCCCAGTCGAGAGGGGAAGTGTCGGCGGCGGCGGCGGCGGTGGCGGCGGCGGCGGGTCGCGGGGGCGGCCCACTCGCCGGCAGTCCGCCAGCCGGACCGCCCCCCGAGTGTCCGCCGCCGCCGCCGCCTCCGCCTCCGCCTCCGCCTCCGCCTCCGCCTCCGCCTCCGCCGCCGCCGCCGCCGTGTCGCCCCGCGTCATATTTCGTCACGGAGTGTGCGATGGTCGACGCTATGGTTCCGACGCTGACCGCCGGCGCTAGCGTCGCTAGCGTCGCCAGGGGGCTCCGCCCCTTCGGCCCCTTCCGTGCGGCTGCGGCGGCGTCCCTCTCGAGAACAAACCTCCCCTTCCCTCCCCCCCCCCCCCACACACCCCTCCTGCCTCCCTCCCCTCCACCTCGGCCCGGAAAGCCAGTGGCCTGGACGCCAACATACATCACCTATACATCCTGCCGATGTTCCAATAAAGGGCCGGCCGACCCGAGGCGGGCTCTGTGGGGGAGGGGGGGGGGGCGAGCACGTGACCACAATACCTTTATAGTTTGGACGGGGCGGGGGCTGCAAGCCATGCAGTGTGGGTGGACTGCCAACTAGGCGTACACACACCGCGCCGGCCGGCGCCGGGCTTTGTGTGCGGGCGCTGTGTGTGTGTGTGTGGCCCGGCCCCTTTGTATCGCCTACAGCGCGCGCACACCCGTGTGTGAGCATGTGCGTGTGTGTGTGTGTACTTTTTTGTTTTTAATTTCTCTCCTTCCCCCTTCTATTTTTTCCCCCATGCCTCGTGTTTCCGAAAAGTTGAGTCCGTCTTGTATGGCCGCGGCACACTACTATCTGTTTGGTGTGTGTGCGTGTGTGTGAGTGTGTGTGCGCGTGTGTGTGGCGGGCGGCGCCCCACCCCCAGCCACCCCGCCCCGCCACGGCTGATGCCTTCCTTGCCGCGTTTGATCTTTGATTGCGTGCCGTTGTGTGTGCGGCGATGCGCAGAAGTACACGCTCTGAATCATGGATTGTGGCCAGCCGTCCGATGCGAGATGGGCGTGGCGTGGCGGGGCGGGGCGGGGCGGGGCGGGGCGGGGCGCGGGGAGGCGGTGGTCGGGGCCCGTGTGGGGGGGCGGAGACCAGAGCTATGGGGCCCGCCGGCCGCCGGCAGCCGGCTGTCCAGGCAGGACTGTGTGGCATGTGACAGCGGGGCCGCAGGGCCGCGGGGCCCCCGCGCGGGGCGGGCAGCTGCCACCGCCTGCCACCGGCTGCCCGCTCCGCTCCGCGGTCACGAAATAACACACCGCACACTCACTCACTCACTCACTCACGCACACCCGCATACGCCGTCTCACTCGCTCACTGACTTACTCTCTCTCTCTCTCTCTCTCTCTCTCTCTCTCACACACACACACACACACACACACACCGCACTGCGCGGTCCGATGCGGCCCAGACGGCGTGGCGCCGGGCGGGTAGGCAACGCGCCGGCTGCTCGCGCACGCGTGTGGCGCGGGCCGGCCTACCCCGACTCTCGCAGGCGCTGGCCGCGGGTGGGGTGCCATGCAAAAGAAGCGATAAGTCGGAAATCGTATTAATTTTTCCCAACTACGTTTCAACCAAAAATTTCGACTAAAAATTTTCGACTGAAAACATTGTAAACGGTGAAATGTCGCTGCTTGCTTATTTTTCTGAAGCGACTCAGGGTCTTGCGCTCTCTCTCTCTCTCTCTCTCTCTCTCTCTCTCTCTCTCTCTCTCTCTCTCTCTCTCTCTCTCTCTCTCCCTCCCTCCCTCCGTCCCTCCCCGCCCCTCTCTCTCTCTCTCTCTCTCTCTCTCTCTCTCTCTCTCTCTCTCTCTCTCTCTCTCTCTCTCTCTTTCCCTCTCTCTCGCCCCTCCTCGCTCTGTGGGTGCGATGAATAACTGAGGGCGGCGCCGGTATGTCTGGCCGCGTCGCAAATGCCCCGGGTCATCCGTTTTATGTCGCGAGACGTAAAATGCGATCGCTCGCTGCCGTTACCGCCGCCGCCGCCGCGAAGGCGGCGGCGGGTTTTTATTCGCAAAGTTTTCGCTCGGCTGGAGACGTTATCCCCGGGCGTTTAGGACGCGATGGCGGCTGCTATGGCACATACAGAGAACTAAACACCCGCCGGGCCCCCGGGCCTCCGGGCCTCCGGGGAGGGATAAAACAAAACGCCCCCGGAGGATGTGGCGCCGCGGTGCGCTCCGGGCTGCTTCCGTGAGGACACCCCGCGCCTCACGGCGCTCACTGGAGCTGGCTGGAGCCGCTACAGTACCGGAAGCGCCCGGCCACTGTCCACCGAGGTTCGATAGCCGCGTGGTTGGCGAGTCCGGTCGACGGGCGGATGGTCGGAGGTTCAACTCTTTGCCGGTCCGTGCATTTTTTCTGTCGGCTCAGCTAAGACGATGGTGTGTAAAGAGTAGGGGGAGGCCGGCACCTAACATCGTGGCTCAGTGGCCGCATGGGTAGGGTGGCTTACCGCCGACCGAAGGGTCGTGGGTTCGAGTCTGACCAGACTGAAAATTTTTCTCGCGTCTACGTTTGGAAGACAGAGGGTAAAATATACTTCCGAACGTGGCGTCGGTATGGCTGTCTGAACGGCCGTGCGCGCTGCGTCATTGAGAGATGTAAGCGTTGGGTTTCAACTTGAAGATTCCCGCAGCACGGTCGGGCTTACCCCCGTTCCCGGGTCCGAGGTTCTCTCGGTCGCCCGGGGTTTCCGGCGGGGGGGCTCTGTGTCTACCAAGGAAACTTGGTTCGGAGACTCGGGTGTATGCTACGGGGGTACCTAGGGTTCGGTGCCTTCGTTTTCGCTCCCTGTGAATCTGGCAGACGAGGACACGCCGTCGCGACTAGGGTTCGTCGTGAAGTACAGCAGCTTCGGCTGTGTACGATATAGGAAAGCCTACCTCCCCCCCAATCCGCTCGGGAGTGGCCGCAGTGCCACAGACCAACCAGCCAGTCGAAGGGAGTTGATTCCGGAAATCTGGCTGGCGGAGGGGGCTACATTGACCGTTGCGGAAGCGTGCCCCTGAAAAAGGCCGCTGCGTCGTGCCCGTGTCTTTGCGGCGGTCAATACCTGGTACACCGGTTCCCATTCGAACACCGAAGTTAAGCAGGAGGGTTCCAGGCGGAGGCCTGGGACGAGGTAGTGCCCACCCATTTTTGCATTTTTTTTTAAAAGCATCCACGGGAGCCCACTTAACTATAACACAAATATTTTCGCATATTATGAATGTTTCGAATTTTTGTCAAGTGGGTGACAGTTAAGCAGTTCAGAACTCGAAAACAGGTTTCACACCCACAAACATCGTCAACCTACACATTTTTGTTCAGAACATGACAGTTTTTTTGGGCGGGAGCTGGGAGCCTCTGTCCGTGCTGCCGGCCGGAGCTGGACCGCGCCGGACCCTGCTTAATCTTGATGGCTGGCCGGCGCTCGCTGCCCTCTTCTTGCATGTCATTCTACCGGCCGAGCGTCCGTCTCCCTCCCACAACCGGGCCGAGCCGGCCGGAGGCCCGCTGCGCGACAGAGACGGCACCACGGCGCCCTGCCCGCCCTGCCTAGACGAGCCTAATTTCACTTTGAAAGCGGTGCAATATTTAATAGCGGCCGCCGCACGCCACTTTGTCCCCATCGCCCACTTCATTAGCCGGCCCTCTGAGTCCGGCCGCTCCGCTCCTCCGGGTCGTATCGGGGAAGACGGCTGAGAGAGAGAGAGAGAGAGAGAGAGAGAGAGAGCGAGCGAGGGAGGGAGAGAGAGAGGGAGGGAGGTAGTGAGAGTGAGGGAGGTGGGAGAGGGAGTGGGAGAGAGCAAAACCACCAAGATTCAAATCAGAAGCGCGCTCATCGCGACACGAAACACGGCGTTCAGGGCCAACAAATCAAAACCGCGGTGCGCGGGGCAGGCCCGGCGGGCCCGGAAGCCCCACCACGCCCCCTTTTTGAAATTCCCGCCGCGGCCTCGCGCCACTCACACGCTTCCGCCCTGCGCGTCGCCCTCCTCCGCTCCGCCCTGCCGGAGAAGAATGGTTAGGTTTTATGAGCAAATTCCCCGTGTCTGATCCTTGCTCCTCCTCCTCCTCCTCCTCCTCCTCCTCCTCCTCCTCCTCCTCCTCCTCCTCCTCCTCCTCCTCCTCCTCCTTGCCGCCGGGCCGCCAGCAGCCGCCAGCAGCCGCCAGGCGCCGTCCGACAGACGGAGAAGAGAAGAGTATTGCAAACATGTCCCTGTCAAGTATAAATCGCTGGCGGCGCCTCGGTGGCGTGGCTTAGCGTGGCGTGGCGTGGCGTTGCGTTGGCGTGGCGTGGCGTTGCGTTGCGTTGCGTTGCGTTGGCGTGGCGTTGGCGCCTCCCTTGTTTCATTTTCGAAAACTCCTCGGCCGCGCCCGGGCCGCACATACATACGCTTGCTAACGTGACACGGGGCGGCGAGGCGATCACATTCCGACACTGCGGGGGTGCGAGAGAGCGAAAGAGCGAGCTAGAGAGAGACAGAGAGAGAGAGCGAAGGGGAAGCGGGCGGGAGGAGAAAAGGAGGAAAAATTTATTCTGCGGGTGGGTGACTGGATGATTCTGCGCACGTCAGCTCTGCAGACACCTCGCATATATCCCCGCTGGGCGCGGCCGCCGCCCCGCCTCGCCGTGCCCGCCTCGGGCCGGGCCCTTGCAAGCCTTATTGGCAGGTCACTTTCGCGGGGTGGATCTGGCCGGGAATGGCCGGGCGCTGCAAGGAAGGAGAGCGGGGAGAGAGGGGGAGGCACCGCCTGTCAGATCTCCACCGTCCCGACGCGGCGTGGGAGCACGCGGGAGCCTCGGGAAGGAAAACAGCGGCAGCGGCAGCGGCGGCAGCGGCGGCGACAGCGGCGGGACGAGCAGCCAGAAAAATGAATTCTTGATTTTAGTCTCAAATTGCATTTACTTGGTTTTCACAAGTAAATTTTACGTAGGTAAATTTTACTTAAGGAGCTTGAAAAAACCAAGTATCTGCACTAAACTGCACTAACGGGGGCCCGCACCGCGTCCGAGACTGTGCATGACGGGTAGCCCTTGGGCTGTGCGGGGCCGCGGCCCGGGGCGGGTGTTTGTGATCGGCGGCGACAGGAGGCCTGCTGATTGGTAGTCCGGCAGAGCCCCCGGAGCCCCCTGATTGTCAGGGCCGCACCAGGGCCGCTGATGACGGAGGCCCCCGGCAGCCTTGCAGCCCTGCAGCCTTCCGTGCGGCCGAGCCGCTTCTGAATGCGGCGAGAAAACAGGGCGAGTAATCGGGGGCCATCAATCGGGGCGGCGCTGACAGACAATCCGATGAGCACGTGATCACAACGTGATCACAGACGGCCGATAAGGTGCGGCGGGTTAGGCTGCGATGGGGCCGCGGGGGCCTCAGCGGGGCCTCGGAGGGGGCCTCGGCGGGGGGCCGGAGGATACCCAGAGGGCCGCAGGGCCGGAGGGCGCGGAGAACCAATCAGGGATCGCCTGCCTAGCGACATTCCCAAACACTTTGATGAGAAGCGGGCCCGGCACGGCCTGGCCTGGCCTGGCCTGGCCCCGGGGTGGCGGCAGCAGCAGCCGTACACACGACTGCCACACGGAAACTGCCACGAGCGCCGCGGGTTCGAATACCGGGCCCGGCTGCTGTGTTTTATCACTAATTCCGGCCGTTATCCGGCTTGATGACGTCACCGCCCGCCGCCGCCTTGCCTCCGTGCGCCGCCGCCGCCGCGCTGCCGCCGCCCGCTCCGTTGATGGCCCATAACTTATGGGGCTTACAGAGATTTCTGATGCGGCGTGATTTAGTTTCGCGGATGGTTTAACGACGCCCCCTTATCTGCCGCCCTTAAGCCCGCGGAGGCCCCCGCCGCCCCCGGCCATATCGGTTATCTCGGCATCGCGGCGCCTTAAATCCCTCCCGTCCGACCGACCCGCCCGGCTCACTCAAGCAGGCGACGCGGGACACACACACACACACACACACACACACACACACCCTACCCTCACTACCACCTCGACAGGCCCATGGCCAGTGTACACCCTCTCAGCGTCGGGCATTATAGGGGAGAAATATAATAATTTCAGAAAAAAAACTTAAACTAAAAAAACTGTCAAAAATATTTACAGCTTTGTGTTGGCCCGCAAATACCTGCACTCGTAATCGTACCGTCACTCACTCAAAAAAAATCAATGTTATCGAACCGCCGAAAATCCGGTCCCTGTTTCGCTCCTCCGCGGCCTCTCGTCTGCACCCCTGCAACTCTCTCTCTCTCTCTCTCTCTCTCTCTCTCTCTCTCTCTCTCTCTCTCTCTCTCTCTCTCTCTCTCGCACCCCCCCCCCCCCCGGCATCAAACACAACAGTATTCATTGCGCTGTGCAAACTGAGGGCGGCGCCGATGCGCAAGATGCATCAACAATTGGAATCCATTTGACGACCGCAGAGTGTCCGGTGCGCGCAGCCGGCGCAGCAGCCGGCGCCGGCGGCTGCCGGGGTGCGCCCCCCCTCCCCTCCCCCTCCCCCTCCCCTCCCCCTCCCCCTCCCCCCTCCCCTTCCCCCCTTCCGGTTCGCTAGCCTTGCCAACCCCCCCCCCCCTCCCTCACCTCTCGCCTTGGTGTGTTTGTCCAAGACACACACACACAGATAGACTTGCACCGGTCACATCCTCGCAAACAATTTTCGCCAAAAGGTTTTGTTGTAATGGAAAGTCATTTTTCACGGCGCTGTCCGGCGCTGTCCGGCGCGGCGGCTGTCGAGGCGCCGCACAGAACACCGCTGTCCGTCTGTCTGTCTGCCCAGCCGCTCGTCGCGAGTTGGCAAGGGGAAGGCGGCTTTGCTTCGCCGCGGGCTGCACTTTTTGACGTTTTAATCGAGCAGCGTCGGTGTACGACGACGTTACAGTCACGGCTGTCAAGTTTTCTCGCTACTCTCTCTCTCTTTCTTTCTCTCTCTCTCGTCTCCCTCCCTCGCCTCCCCGTGCGCTCCTTTTCTATAAAACGATTACGAGTAAATTTCACGGTACAGGACCGAGAGCGGGACGGGGTGATAAATAATATGACTGGATATGCACCCCTCCGGCCGCTGCCGCTGCTGCCGCTGCTGCCGCTGCTGCTGCCGCGGGGTCAACTACTGGTGCTGCGAGGACAGCAGTCTCCCGGAGGAGGGGAGCCCGGAGGGCCGGGAGGGGCCCGGAGGACCCGGGGAGGAAGAAAGAACCCGTCGACAAACCATATGATGGCGATATAAAGAACAAGTGGCGCCATAAGCCTCGGTGCGGCGCTGCCGTGGCGCGGCCCCGCAGCCAGCATCGCAGCCACCCGCGGCGAGGGGACAACGAAATACATCCGCCGATGAGATGAGGGTGCAATGTTCCACCACTCGCGCACGAATGCACTGCCAAAACCCGGGAGAGAGAGAATGTGTTGGGTTTCTGGGCCGCGAGGAAAAAAAGGCGTTGATTGATTATTTATCGTCGTGTCCTCCGAAAATTTTAACACTCTTTGCGAAAATTTTAGTCGTCTAAGCCCTACTATCTTACTTTCTCCCTCTTTCTCCCCCTATTCCTCTCTCTCTCTCACAACTAGTGAGAAGGCAAAAAAAAAAACGTCCTGCAGATTTTGACTACGACATCCAGAGCTCTCTGGTCATCTCGGTTACAAATTTCGCCATCGAACAACAGTTTTGCGGCCTGACGGCTGTTCCACTTTTTTCAACATTTTTTTTCTGTGTGTGTGTGTGTGTATCCAAAACACACAGCGTTGATGAAAATAATGATGGAAGTATCTGGCGCGACCCCCTCCCCCTCGCGCACTTTTTTCTTTGTTTCCCTTTTTTTTTCTTTCGCGCTGTGTACCGACCGCTCGCGCGGCCCTGCGATGACGGACTCGCGGGGGAGGGTGACACCGGGGTTAATTTGAAACAAGACCCTCCGTAAAAGTAGTTAATGTGTCAGCTGTGTCGCGGGCTCCCCTCATACGTGCTTGGCAAATATCCATAATGACTGTGACACTCCCTCCCCTCCCCTCCGGGAGCCAGCGATACGGGGTGGCACTGGCGGCGGCGGCGGCGGCCCGGACGCGAGGCAGCAGCCCAGCTCCACGTGCGCGCTTCGCAGCCCGATGCCCGTCAAAACTTTCCCTTTCCTAAACATATTCGACGGTGGAAAAGTAAAACGCCTTTCGATGCTGAGGAGTCCGTGCAGTGCAGTGCGAGTCAGGTGCCCGCACAAACCGAAGGGCCGCGTTACTGCGGCCTCTTTGTGTGCGGCTCGGTAGCCGCACGGTTAGGGAGTTCAGTCGGCGGGTGGCTGGGCGTGGGTTCGACTCTCTGCTGCTCCGTGCGTTTTTGAAATTTTTTTTTTGAATTTCACAATAGTTTTTTTTTATTTTATTTTTGTCACGATGCAACAACGACGCCCCATAAACGATGATGCTTCAAAAACAAAACAGGGAGAAAGAAGGAGAAAGTTTGATGGTCCTGTGGCGCTGTGCGGCGCTGTGCTGTGCTGTGCTGCGGGCATGGCGGGCATGGCGGGCACGGCCACCCCACGCCGCCATGCGCCCCACGCGCCGACCCGAGGGGACCCGTCGGGAGTCGTCCTCGTCCTCCCCCGGCCCGGCCCCGCCCCGCCCGGCCCGGCCCGGCCCGGCCCGCGGGCGCACTCAGATCCCAGATTAAACACTGATGGTCATGATATCAACACGCCGACAGAAGGTTGTTTTGTCACGCGTTCGCCTTCCATATTTTCTACCTCGTTGCCCACCCCAAAACCTTTCCGAGGCGCGAAAAATGACGCGTGCGCCGCGGCTGGTCATGTGTCGTGGGGCGAGTCGGACGCTAAGCGAGAACCCGACCCTTATTCTTCCCCGCGTCGGCCCCGAACCCGGCTCCACTGTCCTTGCCGTGTTTTCCGGCTGCGTTTTGCAGTGACAGGAGTCCCAACTGTGTACACTGGTGGGGGCGGGCCTCGGGGGGCGGGGCCGGCGGGGGCGGCCCGAGAGCCCCCCGCCATCTCCGGCATTGGCGGAGCCCGGACAGTGAGGGATCGTACGGATTCGCACTTTTGACGGGATAGTTATCGGCCCCGGTAGACGCCGCCAGTCGGCTGCTCGCCTCGCCGCGCCGCTCCCGGCCACCGGGGCGTATGAGGACCTGGGACGGGGCGGCGGCTCCAGCGGCTCCAGCGGCTCCAGCGGCTCCGGCGGCAGCCACCCCGAGCCTGGAGGCCCCGGCTGGGGGCCGACCTAAGCGGCTCAATTTGTCACAAACTGAATGCTTGCAAGCCAGACTTGGAAGCAGCGCTCCCCCTTCCCTATCCCCCCCCCCCCCCCACTACCCATCCGGTGGTGGTGGTTCCGCGGGTTCAAATACCGGCTCGAGGTTTTCGAAGGGCGTGGCCGTGCCACGATCTCCATGACGTGGTGGTCCGCAGCGTGTTGCGCCGGGGGCCCCGGGGGCGTGTGAGCGCGGACCGTCTGTGGGAGTCGAACCCACCCGGCCGCGACGGGCCGTGCCGGGGACGGTGTGGTGCCCGCAACACATCACCCCGGGTAACACCGCGGGCAACGCGGCCGCTGCTCCAGAGGGTAATAAGGTAAACCAGAAGGTAACTCCAGAAGGTAACCGTAGTGACCAGGCCGCCCGCACACATCACCCCGGGTAACACCGCGGGCAACGCGGCCGCTGCTCCAGAGGGTAATAAGGTAAACCAGAAGGTAAGGCCGCCCGCTGCTCTCCTGCCCGCGGCTCCGACCAGGCGCCTGCAGGGTGTCAGTTTCACGCACAAAAGGACTCCCGCTGCTGCCAACACCAATGCGATTGTGAAGGCTCCATAAAATTCAATCGGATCGCTTCCCCTAAATCTGGCCGCTTCAGCGCGCGAACCGAGGGAGAGAGAGAGAGAGAGAGAGAGAGAGAGAGAGAGAGAGAGAGGAGGAGGAGGAGGTGACAGAAGCGAGGGAAGGGTTGGCATCGGCGCAGCAGGTACAGCATGGACCACATCCGCTCGGCGCAGCAGCGCAGGGTGCGTTTCATTGTGTCACCTCATATTCATTGTCGGCGCCAAGTGGCACAAAACAAAGCGCCCTCTCCCCTCCCCTCTCCTCTCCTCCCAACCCTCCTCCCCTCCCCTCCCAACCCTCCTCCCCTCCCCTCCCAACCCTCCGCCCGCACCCTCCGTTCAAACACCGCCCGCGCCGCCTCCGCGGCGGATAGCTTCTTAGTCACCAACTATTAACATATCAAAAGGGGATATGCATATCAAATTGGCCCCGCGCCGTGCGGGGGCGGCCGTGGGCAGGGGGCGGCAGACGGCGCCCGCTGCTGCCGCTGCTGCTGCCGCTGCTGGGGGCTGCAGAGCCGCCCGCCGCTGCCAAGTGATGTTGCGGAGGTGATGTTACCGTCACCCGGGTGCGGGTTAAGAACGCGGCGGCCGCGGCCCCTTCTGTAACCGGGCCGTGCCCGCTCCTGCCGCGGGGGGTCCGTGCCAAGGCGCCATGAGGGAGGAGGACGCGCCGCACCCCAGCCAGCCCAGCCAGCCCAGCCGGCCCGGCGGCTGATGGCCACGGCTGATGGCTACGGCCTGCGCCTGTCAGGCAATTTAGTGATTCTGGGTGATTTGGAGGGGCCCGCCGCGGGGCCGCCGGGGCCGCCGGGGCGCGTTAGGAGCGTCTTTACGGCCGCAGCCGGATGATTCATTTGGCAGGAAAATTAATCTGGCGGAAGAAGCGACCTGCGGTTCGGTTCCGGGAGCAGAGAGCGGCGCGGGCGGAGAGGGGAGCTCAGGCTGGCGGCGCGCGGTCGTAGCGGTAGCAGCGGTAGCAGCGGTAGCAGCGGTAGCAGCGGTAGCCTGTTCAGGTAGTCCTGGCGACTCAGTACTCACTGGTGCCCTGTAAGGAGAGAGAGAGAGAGAGAGAGAGAGAGAGAGAGAGAGAGAGAGAGAGAGAGAGAGAGAGGGGGGGGGAGAGAAATTGATCCCGCCGTCGTTTGCTGCGTGGAAAGTAAGAGTGCGGCGAATAAAAGGAAAATGCACGCGAAATAAAGCGGCGCGCGGGGCCGAATTGAAATGGTTCCAAGTCACGCGCGCTTGCCATGCGGGATGCGTGCGGGGCGCGGGGCGTGGCGCGGCGCGGGGCGTCCCTCTCGCCCCGTCTCTCTCGCTCCCCCGGCCGCCCCCCGCCCCCCGGTGGCGGTCCGCCCCCTGGCTCATATCCAAGGTCACGCTGCCGGTGCTGCTGCTGGCAGTCCTGGAGGCCTGGAGGTGGTTCGCAGTGATCGCCGGGATTAATTTTGACGACATGGTCTGCAGCACGCCACGCCGTCGTTACTCCGCCAGAAAGGCTCTGAGTCTTGGAGGAGGAATGGGGAGGGGGGAGGCTTGCCGTGGCTGCAGGCCCGCTACCGTGTCCGCACCTCAGGGGAAGCACTGGCCGGGCTGGGCTCCGACCGCAGCCCGCGGCGCCGCCCGCGGCTCTCTCTGCGGACAGGTGCGCCGCCGTGGACAAGCCCCCCGTGCCCGTCATGCCCGAGCGCACGGTATTACACGACAGGAAATTAAAGGGGGGGGGGAGGGGGGACGACGGGGGCCTGCTGCCCTCCAGCCCGGGCAGGCAGCGGCTCCGGGGCGGCGCCCGGACGACATCCGTACAATGTTCAGTGCACGGAAAAAAAAGTTGTATCGGGGCTGTCAGAAGTCGGTCGTACAGCAAGCGCCTGGTTGATAGGTTGGGCCTCCACTATGGACGTATCGGTTGTCACGACTAAGTTTTGGTCACGACTAACGAAGTACACCACGATCGGAGGGCTCGGCTGGAAAAATTGCCACAAAGGCCGGATTTAATCAACCAAGTCATTCCGATCGCTACGAACATCTCTTTTCCGTGTGTTTGCGGATGTTAAACAGAAATGTTTAAAAACAGAAGAGCGCTGCTGGCCCGTCTGTCAGTCAAACCTTGCCGCCAGTTCCGCTGCGCTCTGCCCGCTGTCGGCTGCCGGGACTGCGCGCAGCGCGACGCTATGCTGCTAATAATTGATAAATGCCTTACTGGCAGAGCGTCACGCGGCGACACGCGATGGGTATGCAAAGGGCAGCGCCGGCAGCGTGGCGTGGCGGGCCGCCGCCGCCACCCGCGCGCCCGGCAGCGGTCATCACTATTCAGTCGTGAATTATCGAGGCGCGGCGATCAAGTCCGGAGCCGTCGGGGAGGAGGACGCAGCAGATGCCGCGGCTCCGGGCCTCCGGACCTCCGGACCTCCGGGTGATTAGCCGCGGCTCCGGCAGGCTCCGGCAGCAAGGGCTCCGGCGCTGCAGATTGCAGTCGTGTCCGGGGGGTGTCTGGCGGCGCGAAATGGCGGGGGTGGATCATACGGCAATGAAATGCGGCGGGGAGACACCACTTAACCCCGCCGACCCCGGCGGCGGCGGCACAATGGGAAGCGGGCGGCCGCGGCGTCGTGGGGGGTCCGCGATGACCGATCCGCGCAGCGAGGGACGTGCACTGTCTCACTGTGTGACAATTCCAACATGGAAAAAAAATGATTTGGAAAGTTATGGTGCAGGCGGCGAGTGCGTGCCTTGGTGTGTGGCACGGCGGAGCTGGCCTTGCCTCCAGGTGGACTCCCTTATGGCGGCCGTCCTCTGCAGGTCGGTGGTTATCGGCCGGGGGCTGATGGGCTTGTTGTGGCCGCCGGGTCCTGGCTGCTCCGCAGGCTGCCCGCCCGGATCAAGGAGGCCATCGCCGTGAGGACAAGGGGTGAGGGAGTGGCGGCCGCGGCCCCGCCCCGCCCCGCGCCGCCCCGCGCCGCCCCGCCCCCGCGCCGCCCCGCGCCGCCCTGCCCTCGGGCCGAGCAGCCGAGCGGCCGGCACAGAGGGCGGCCCTTTGAGCTCCGCCTCGCCTCACTACCTGCTGCGGATCGTCTTGACACTAGCAAGCGATCCCTCTAACTACACAGACGGACGGACAGACGGACGCGCAGCCCCGGCTGTTTGCTGCCCAGATTACATTAGAGGGCCGCTGACCGCCGCTGACCGGCCGCTGGAGAGCGTCTCTCTGAGTCTCTCTCAGTCTCTCTGAGTCTCTCTCGCCGCGCACGGCCGCGTCACGCGGGCACGTCACGTGGTACCTGCGCGGCACTTAGGCCCGGCGGCACGTCCCGGCGGCACGTCCCAGCCCCCGGCCCCCGGCCCGTGATCCCCCTGCGGCCCACACGTGTGCGGCATTAGCCCGTATTACTCGCGCAATTTTCCCGCCAAACGGCCGCCCGCTGACCGCTAAATGTAACTAGCTTCCTTTTATACCCCCGCCGGTCGTCGTCAGGTGACCGCCGCAGCCCCGCCGCCGCCGACATAGGCCGCTTCTTTCTTACTTAATGTCCGACGGTAAGGCGGTCGTGCTGGACAAGATGGCGACGGAGAGGGGGGAGGGGGGGGGGAGAAAGAGGGTTAGGAGTCCCCGCTGGTCTCCGCCGCAGGGGACGGGGGTCGTCGAGGAGGCCCATAGGTAGGTGTGCGCGGCCGTGTCGTTAAAGGACTGAAGCACACCCACCAAACCGTCCACGAAAAACCCGGCCGCGGGATCAAGTGACCGCGGCCGGCTACGAGAAAACGGATCCCCCCGCGTGTGGTGCGTGCGCGCGCGCGCGTGTGTCTGTGTGTGTGTGTTTGTACTTTCCAATTTCCACAATCAATGAGTTTTTTTTCTTTAATGTTCGCTTGAACGATGTGAGAGAGAGAGAGAGAGAGAGAGAGAGAGAGAGAGAGAGAGAGAGAGACTCGTGTTAAGACGCGGTAGATGCCCTGTCTCTCTTCCTCCCCTGAATGACATCTGTCAGTTCCATAGTCGCGTCCTCTCCCCGCCGCGTCTCTCTTTGCTCTTTCCTTCTCCCTCCCACACCCTTCTCGCTTTCGCGCTGAGTAAATTAATGAAAATAATGTTTGCTGTCGCGGTTTCGTATCAACCCCCTCTCCTCCTCCCTCTCTCTCTCTCTCCCCCCGCGTCTCTCTCAATTCTTTACTTCCCGCGCGCAGCAAGCAAGCGGACGGGGGGGCATCCAGGCGTCAAAATGCAGCAGGCATCGCGTGTCTGTGTGTATGCGTGCGTGCGTGCGTGCCGCGTGCCCGCGATAGCGATGCCGAATCAAAGCGAACTGTGGACAAACAAAGCAGCCGCCGGCCTGCACCTCACGTATATGAGTCGAATGAAACTTGCATGTGCTGTTTGCCTTTGCAGACGGGGGAGGGAGTGGGGGGGGGGGGTCGCAGCTCCACAACATCCCTTTCCCTCAGCGCAGAGAGAGAGAGAGAGAGAGAGAGAGAGAGAGAGAGAGAGGAGGTGAGGGAGGGAGAGACAGAGAAAGAGCAGAAAGGAAGACGAGGAAGGAAGCATCATCATTGTCCTCATCAGAGTGGGTGCGGGCGACGTGCGAATATCGACAGCAGCAGCAGCAGCAGCAGCACATGGAACTGGAAGGAAGGGTGGTGGTGGTTCGGCTGTGTGTGTGTGAGTTAGTGTGTGTGTGTGTCACCCTAATTATGTGGCGGGGTGTGTATCGGTTGCCATGTGGCGCATCGTATGGACGCTGTCCGCGGCATGTGTGTTCGCCGCGATGTGTACATAGATGAGCGACACCAAACACCAGCCACTTAATACACACACTTTTTTTTTGTCTCTGTACACTACTTCGCGGTGTGTGTGTGTGTGTTAACAGGAAAGCGTGTTGACGAAACACAAGAAGAATCAAACCAAAAACATGACACGGTACATTTTTTTTAAGGAAAAAGAAAGGGGGAAACAACTTACACAGTAGTTTAAAAATTCCATCTCGCACGGTGCGCTTTCCATATGGCACACCCCTTTTTTCCCTCGCCCACCTTCTTGTGGCAGCGTGCCGAAAAGAACGCACACGCCAGTATTCTTATCATCCTGGAGATAAGGCCGGGGATAAGGGGTGCGGGCGCCGCATTCCAGGTCATGCTGGAGGCTCCAGCTCCAGGCTGGGCGGGGCCTGCCGCGGGGGGAGGGGCGCGGGGGGGCTGCCGGCCATTTCATTTTATTCGCGCAGAAGAAACAGCCGTGGCAATAACATTAAATAATGCATCTGAAATTCCGCGCCGCGCGCGGCGAGAGAACGGAAGGGAGAAAGAGAGAGAGAGAGAGAGAGAGACAGACAGACAGAAAGAGAGGGGGGAGGGGGGTGGGGCACCCCTCAGATGGGGTTATACGAGATATTCCAAGACGGCGCTGTTTTGCTGACTCTTATTCGGGGCCGAGGAATACAATGGCGGGAAATGGAAAAATGGAAGTCGAGAGATTACAGCGAAGGACGCGCGGAGGTCCGCACGAAACATACAGGTACATTTGAAACCGGATATTTCGTGACTGCGGCGGAGGGGCGTTACATTTGTGTTATTCTTGGAACGCTGCCATAGCGGGGAGCCCCTGCAAGGTGCGGGGTAGGCAGCGCGCCGGGCGCGGCGGGCAGCTCGCTGCCTACCTGCGGGGCTGCGGGGGGACGAGCGGGTAACCGGGCGGCGCGGGCAGCGCTCTGAGGCCGGCATGGGGACCGGGAACACGGTGACGATGATCAACGATCGATCAAGTTGGCGATGAAGATGAGAGAACCACGCACAGGGAGTTGGTGAAGGGAAAATGGGTTTCGCCTGATGAGTTTGCTCGAGTTTACCCTCGGAGTGAAGGAAGACAGAGACAGAGACAGAGACACAGAAAGAGAAGGAGAGAGAGAGGGAGAGAGGGAGGGAGGGAGGGAGGGGCTGAGTGCGGGTGGGGCCGACGGTGCAGATGAGAACATGGAGGCACGGAATATAAGGTGCGGACCTAGAGGGGGGCGGCGAAGAGAAAGGGGAGGGAGAGAGAGAGGGAGAGGAGAAAGAGAGACGGAGGGTTTCATAAAATATATTCCGCGTGGCTGTGCATTCAAGGAGGCGAAAGGCAGAAGTGGGGCGCCGAGAAACTAGACCGCCAGCCACGCATAGCAAGAGGAGAAAGGGTTGGGCAGCCGCTGCCGGCGCGCTCCCCAGACTCCCCTTCTCCGTGTACCTTTCTCTTCTCTCTCTCGCGCCGGCTCTCGCTCTCTCTCTCTCTCTCTCTCGGAATAATGCGGAGAAATTAAGAGAGGGTGGCTGGAGATAATGAACGGCTCTCGTGGTCGCAGACGGTTGTGACGTCACCTTGTCCCGACGGGGAGGGTGGTGGGAAAGGCTCCCCCCCCCCTCTAGCCGCCATACCAGAGCCCCCCGCACCACTCCGTGGAGAAATTTGGCCGTGAGATGAACGGGCCTTGGCCGCGGCAGCGGGGTGGTGCCTGCCTCGGTGGGGGCCTCGGCGGGGGCCTCGGGGCGCGAGGGCACCGGGGGGCACCGCCGGCACGGCACCGCCACGCCGCCGGCTACAAACAAGGATAGATATCCATCTTGGACTCAGGCTCAGCGGGGCCCCCGGCGGGGCCTCCGAGACGGCAGCTTTCACGCCCACCGATTCTGCGTGCGAGCGCTGGGCGGTGCGTGGCGGTGCGGGGGTCGCGGCGGCTCCCGTCCGCTGCCTCCATAGCGGTTACAACTTATGGGTGCTCGTCGGAGATGGAGGGGCCCGGCCTCCACCGCTGCCGCCGCCGCCGCCGCCGCCTCCGCCGCCGCCGCCGCAGTGGCGCGTGTGCGGCCGCCGCTCGGAGGGAGCGACCGTTCTTAAATTAGGCAAAACGTCCGGGGAGGGAAGGGTAATCAGTGTGTCTTGAGCGCTGTAAATCGCCGCCGGAAAATGCCCGCACGCGCACACGGCGGCGGCCGTCTGTGTGTGTGTGTGTGTGTGAGAGAGAGAGCGAGTGTGCTTGTGTGTGGGGGGGGGGGGAGAGGGCATGAAATCAGAATGCCTGCCGCCCGCGTAGAGCCCCCTTTAGAACTCCCCTCGCGTCGCGCGTATGACACCACGCACACACACACACAGTCACTTCGAGCTCAACTTTGTTGGGCTGCCGCGGAGGAGGCGGCGGGGTTGCGGGGTTGTAAATGACAGTGGCAGAGGTCACACGGCCTCACGGCCTCACGGCCTGCAGACCACACGGCCCCCGGCTTCCTTGCTCATGAGAGTTACTACCGCACGCCGCGCGCCGCTCGCCGCTCGCTCCGCCGGACCAGCGGAGCACTGCAGAGCAGCCAGCGTTGCCATGGCAACCACTGCCGCGCCGGCAGGGGCGGGTCCGACCCATTACGGGCCGTGCCCGCCGCCCGGACCCAGGACCCGGCCGGACCCGGCCTGGCTGTCATGCATCCACAAATGGCACTTCAGAGAGCCATACGTCTGCCATCGCCGTGCCCTCCGCCACCGCCCCGGGGCTCGGCGGCGGCGGCGGCGGCGGCGGCGCGGGGGCGGCGGTCAGTTTCGGCGAGGCCGGCGTCGTGGCCGGGCACCACCGGCATATTTCTCTCCACTCGCACGCTGCCTCGGCCTCTGTCTCTGGGACCGCGACCCGGCCCCGCTCAGCTCGTACACGGCTGTCACTCAGCGTCCCCACACACCCGCACACATGTGCGACGGGGCTAGAGAGAGAGGGAGAGAGGGAGGGACAGAAAGAGAGAGAGAGAGAGAGAGAGAGAGAGAGAGAAAGGAGAAAGAGAGGGAGAGAGAGGGGGGGTATAAAAAATCACACATAGCAAAAAAAAATCCAGAGAAAGTCCGAATGAGCACCATAATCACGTGTCGACGTCATCTTTTTGCACGTCACTTCGTTTTTAGAGGTTTTTAGCCGCAGTAGATCTCAAAAACTGAGAATTTAGGAATAGTTTCGACATTTGAAAATTGCACACACATTTACGTGAATGCAGCACAAGGCAGGCAGGAGGGAGGTTTTTTTTTTTAATGAATCGGTCGGGTGCGTATGCCGCGACTGCTGCAGGGAGATGTCAAACCATCGTCTTGCATTCTGCTCCGCCGAGCAGAGCGGAGCGCTTGCTGCAGAGCAGAGTCCAGCCGAGCCAGCCGAAGCCGGCCGAGCCGAGCCGGCCGAGCCGAGGGGGCGATGTTAAAGAGACGGGGCGTCCCTCTCACCACTCCCTGCCGGGATGCGGAGATAATAGCGGGCGGGGCGGGGGAGGGGGGGGGGGAGTTATTAAGGCAGCGAATTACCGGCATTGATTAATCTCCTGAGAGAGACAAAGAGAGGAGGAGGGAGTTCGGCGCGGAGGCACGGAAAGAGCGAGCGAGAGAGAGAGAGAGAGAGAGAGAGAGAGAGAGAGAGAGAGAGAGAGAGAGAGAGAGATGAGGGAGAGGGACAGAGAAAGCGTGTGAGGCCAGTGGGATCGAATTGGAGGAGAAAGACTGCGGTATGGCCCCGCTGGCTGGCACGCAGCCCCCCCCCCCCCCCCCCTCCCCCCTCCCCGTCCCCTTTAGAGCCGCGCGAGAAATGTCCTGCCCTTGTCCTGTCCTCCCCGCCGGAAAGGATTTTGCTGTTGGCTTTGAGGCGCCATGCTTTATATAATACAAAAGGCGTCGGCTGCTGCGGGTCATCGCCTCGGCGCGCGCCCCGCTGGCCTCCGCGCCGCGCCGCGGACTCGCCTGGTGCTTATTCTTCGTACCGCCGATACATCATTGAGCTTTTTAAGAAGAGTTTTTCGTGGGCGGGACCATTACGCCGCATAGATTTCCCTTTCGTCGCCGCGCCCCTCGCCCGCGTCCTGTCGGAGGGGTGCGCCCGACGACTCGGCGGTAGGCAGAACAGCGTACACGGTGTCGGATGGGTGGCCTACCCGCCCGGCGGGGAGAGCGAGGCCGCAGCCGCCGCGAGCGTGAGTGATCGGGCCCGCGGCGACTTGGACGTGTGAGTGTGTGAGTGTGTGATTGTGTGAGTGTGTGTGTGTGTGTGTGATTGTGTGAGTGGGTGTTCTCACTTCATCGAGACGTGACGATCCGGCCGTGCTGCAGCCGAAATCCGACCCGACCTGGCCCTGGACGTGGGTGCCAAAGTCCACGGACGGCCATCTTCCGCGGGGAGGTTCCCGCTGGCGCGGTGCTGCCCCGCGGCCCCCGCTGCCCCCACGGCCCCCGCGGCCGCACCCCTGCCTGCCCGGTCCGGGGGAGGAGGCTTGGCCTGAGCCCCAGCGCCGCACTGAACTCGGATAAATCCCCCTTCATGCCGTTGTGCCGAATCAGAATTCTGCTCGTGTCGGATAAGATGCTACTTCTTCCTGTCTTGGGCAGCGGAGCGGGTGGGAGCGCGAGGCGTGCTCGCGTGTGTGGCTGCGGGGGCGGGGAGGAAGGGGGGGAGGCGCTGACCGCTGCGGTGCGCTGCTTGCCGCGGCCGCCCAGAGGTGGCGCCACTGAGAGCGTCCGCGCGGCGGCGGCGGCGGCGCCACAGGCCGCGGTGCCGGCTGCGACGGCGACCGCCGCGGCCGGCACCATCACGGTGCAGTCCGCCACCGGAACTACGGCAAGTCGTCGTCCCAAGAAATAAGTGCCATTTTCCGGGAAGCACTTAAAGTCTCAAAATGTTCACGCGGCGGGGGATTCATTTTCCTGGACTGGGGAGGGGAGGGGTGCACGTGGTTATGTGCGAGGTGCTCTCGCCGGCGACGGGTTTCCCACCCTCGGCTGCCGCGGCTGTCCACCACCCGGCCTCCGTGGCCGCGTCGTGGCCGCGTGTGCCGGGGCCGTGCCGGGGCCGTGTCGCCTTGCCGGCACTGCAGGCACTGGGCGGTCTGCGGCGGGGATCTGGGGTTGTTGCAGAGCGCCTCAAGGAAGAAACAGAAGGGGAGAGGGGAGCGCAGGGGCGGCGGCGGCGGCGGCAGGGGTGGGGGCGAGGGGAGGGAGGGGAGGGAGGGGAGGGAGAGAGGGGAGGGAGGGAGGGGAGGGTGCGGCGGCCCGGAGGGCGGCGGGTCTGGTCCATGCGTTGGGTGGCTATGACTGGCCGTTCGGACGCTCGGCCAACCAACGGATGACAATCGATTGGCGTTAGCAGCGTGCCCCCCCCCTTCCCCGCCTCTCCGCGCCGCCTCCGCCCCGCACCCACCCCCGCAGATCCCACCGCACCTCTCCCCCTCACACATCAACGTTACAATCCTCTCCTATCACACAAGAAAGTCCACACGTCGGTCCGCGAGGACGGCGTGGACGCGGCGCTCGGGGACGACGTGGGCGGCCGTAGGACTCGCCGTGTGGAATATCGGTGGAAGTAACTTGGGCCCGATGCATCGCAGGCCCTACGCGGAGACGGGCGTCCTTCCACCATCCCTCTAGCCGTCCGCGCACTCTCTCTCTCTCTCTCTCTCTCTCTCTCTCTCTCTCTCTCTCTCTCTATCTCTATCTCTCTACATCTCTCTCTCTCACACACACACAACTCGGCCGAGCTGACGTGTGTGAGCGGGCGCGTCCGCCGCCCCGCCGTGTTGGGCCGAAGTGCTAACTAGATTTCAGTTCTCAGATTCGTATACGTCGGATAGCAGACAGGCAGTCGGAGGGAGGGCCCGGGGCCCGGAGCCCGGAGCCCGGAGCCCGGGGTCCGGAGCCCCACAGCGTCCGGAGGGTCCGGCCCCTCGCGGCCGCCGCTCCGGCGAAGCATCTAACTTTCTCAAGGCGTTTATTTCGTCATGAGACGTGATATGTGCCAAGGAAGAAGAAGAAGCTCACCAAACTGGAGGGGCGGGAGACGGGCTGGGCCGGGCCGACGGAAACCCCAACAGTAACGAAGGTGGAGGAGAGGAGAGGGCGAGCCGCGAGCCGTGCGATGCGCGGCCATGCCGAAAAACTATCTCGCCCCATCGGCGTAGCCAGCGGGGTTGGTTGCCCCCTCCCTGACGATTGCAAACCTGCGACACCGCTGGCCAAGCGTACGGTTCCAGCGCGGCTCCAGCGTGGCTCCAGCATACAGCCCCAGCGCTAGTGCCGACCATTTTACTGGCAGCGCAACACGGGTAGTCACTTCACGCGAAAACGAAAGAGCGACACTTGAGGGGGATATAGGGCAAGGAGAGGGAGACAGGGAGAGAGAGACGGCGGGGGAGGGTATGTGGAGAGCGCGGGGCGAGCGAGAATGGAGAGAGAGAGAGAGAGAGAGAGACCTCGCTATTGCTATGGTCACTGGAGGAGAAGGGGTGAGGGGCCTGCTAGAGTGGAGTGGAGTGGTATGGTGTGGGGCTGGAGAGAAATGGTCAGACTGGACACAGCCATAGAAATCCTTGTAGCGTTGCATCGTTTGTTATGAGTCCAGGACAGAAGCAGCGTGGAGGTCCGTCTGTGTGCGTGTGCGCGAGTGTGTGTGCGTGCGCGCTTTTGTGTGTCCGTGTGCTTCGTGTGTATTTCGGGTGTGCCGGGCAGAGAAAGGGCAGAGCTCACTGGGGAGGGGCGGGGGTGGGGGCGGGGGCATGATGGTGTCTGAAGATGGGTGTTGCAAACATGTTCCGCTGTATACACTGGCCAGAGCAGGCCATATAGCCGGCGGCAGCCCCGGCCCGCCCGGCTGTCCGCCCACAACATGAGGAATACAGTCGGGTGACATTGGAGGAGTAAGACGGACCGCTTGAGCGCGGCCGGCGTCACGCCGCCTGCCGGGTGGACATCGCGCTGCCGCCGACGCCGTAGGGGCTGCCTACCTACGCGGGGCCCCAACGTGGAGGAAGGCGTGTAGAGGGGGTGGCGCCAGGGCCACCACGGGGACGGGGGGGGGGGGGGGGGGCGGGCGGGCGGGGACGTCAGTGGCTATGGGTCACTTTCAAAACGACCGCAGAGTGTGTGGAGGGAGGGCTCGGAAGCTGTCCGGCGCGCATCCGGGGACACTGCCGCCCCCGCCGCCCCTCGGCCGCGGACCCACCACCCCCGGGCACCCCCGGGACCGGGTGGCCAGCGGGGAGTGGCGGGGCGACAATGGCAAGATGGCCGCCCGGTTATGATAAGCCCACTAGTCGTCATGGTGACCGGGTGGGGGCTCCGGCCGGCTCCGGGGCAGACGGAGACAGAGGCTGCCGAGGCGAGCGGCCAGTCTGCGGGGGGGAGCGAGCGAGAGAGAAAGGACATCGGGCCCGCGGTGGAGGGGCCCGGGTGGGGCCCGGGTGGGGCCAGCCGGGCCGAGGGGGTTTGCTCCGGATTGGAGAGAAAGCGAGAGATGACGGCAGGGTGGGGGTAGGTAGCGCAGCGGCAGCGGCAGCGCGCGGCGGAGAGACGAGGCGAGGCGAGGCGCCCCCCGCAGCAGAAGGATGTGGGAAGATGTTAGGAGAGTGTCAGGGGGTGTGGCGAGGCGTGGCGGCGGCGGCCGGCCGCTGCTATGCCGCGCTGATCGAACTCTCGCGGCGCTGCCGCGGTGCTGCGTGGACAGCTGGGGCCCGGGCGGTGCGTGCGGTGCGGGGGAGGCAGGGGCTCGCAGCGCTGCCAGCCGACCAGCAGGGGCCAGCCGGGGCCAGCCGGGACGCGGCCGTCAAGATGACGCCACCACCAGCGCCTCCACAAGCGGGCCGTGGCCAAGCCGTGGCCCGGCGAGGCGCCTGCCCTCGGCCGGGTAGGCCGCCCGCTCGGCACGCGCGTCGCCACGGGCCGGACGCTGCCTACCCGCCAGGCGGCAGGCGCCGGGTCACCAGCCCCGCGGTGCCGAGTCCGCCGGTGAGCGGCCCGTCCAGCGTCCAGGCGGTTGACAAACAAATGGACACCTGGTGTCCAGGGCGGCCCGCTTTACCTCCCATTTGGCCGGCGCCCTTCGGGCAGCCTTCGGCGGGGTCCCCGGGCCCCCGACGGCGCCCCGTCCCGGCAGTGGCGGCCAGAGCCCCGCCCGGCCCGCCCCGCTGCCGGACCCGACAGGTATTGAGCGGCCGGCAGGGCCGAGGGGCTGCGCCGGCCGGGACAGCGGCCTGGGGTGGACAGGGCCCGCGACGTGCGTGTGACAGAGACGGAGCGACTCGCCGCGGAGGAGGGAGGGAGCGAGTGCGAGGAGGTCCGAAGTGCGCGGCAAGACAGCCCCAAAGAAACTCTGGCCAAAGCAGTTAGCTATGAAGAGAATGGTCAGAGCGGCGGGGAGGGGCGGAGGGGGTGGTCCATTCCATGGCGTAGCGCGGCCGGCGCAGCGTCTGGGGACGCGGCGAGGAGTGTCGGCGAAGACGGAAGGGGGTGGGGGCGGGGGCCGGGGGCGGGGGCGGGGGCGGTATGACTGGACCACATCCGGCGCGGCGAGGCCGCACTGCTCTCAGGCTCCCGGCCTCCTCGGGGCTGGCTGTCCTCGCGGACGACGCCCATGGCCTGCGAGTCGTAGTGCCCTATGACAGACGCCCGTCGGCAACGGGGACGCGGCGGGGGTTTTCTGAGGGCGAGTTTCCAAGAGAGCGCAGCCGCCGGGGCGGACCGGAGCACGGCGGCGCGGCCGGATGAGAAATTCGGCGGAGATCCGCAAAATTCTCCGGCATGCTCTCTGTTCTCACGTCGGTGTCGGTGCAACCAGTGGCCGTTTGGCGGGGCGGGCAGCTGCAGCTGCGGCAGCTGCTGGCAGTTGGCAGCGCCGTAGTGCCCCCCCCCCCCCGGCAGCCCCTGCAGGCCAGGCAGCCGGCGGGCGCACCTGTGTGTGTGTGTGTGTGTGTGTGTGTGTGTGTGTGTGCGACGCGGTGCGCGCGGGCTGTTGGCGGGACAGAGACAGCGACAGTCGGCCGAGGCGGCGGTCCCTCCCGGTGGAGAGGCCAGGCCATCCATCACAACGCCTCCCTCGCATCGGGCATTTTGGACGACCAAAACGCATACTAAAAGGGCTGGCAGCGCGTGACAAGCGTCACTCCATCAGGCGCGTGACACCGCGTGACAGCGCCGCACCACCCGTAGCGTGACCCCTACGTGCGTGCGTGTGCGTGTGCGTGCGCGTGCACGGAGGTGTGTATGAATGTCCAAGTAGTGCCAGGCGCGCGCGTGTGGTGCGAGGGGCTTATGGTTTATACGAGCCATCTAAAGTCAGGCATCGACGGGATGGTCGCTCATACTAATGTGAATTGAATAATGTTACCCCCCCCCCCTCTCTCTCTCTCTCTCTCTCTCTCTCTCTCTCTCTCTCTCTCTCTCTCTCTCTCTGTTCATCTGTTCAGCCCGGTCAGGCAAGAAGAAGCGGCTAGAAGAGGACAGCACGCCGATGTGCGGGGCTTGGCCGTCACCCAGGGAAATTGTGGATGTGGCAGACGGAGAGATGGCCGCGGGGACGTACGAGGGGCAAAGCACTGGGCAAGAAGAGTACCCGATATGTAGTACGCCCTTTGTCAAATAATGCGGACTTGAGCGCGTCATTCAAAAGGTTAAAAGCTTTCGCGTTAGCGCGAAAAAAGAGGTGTGCGGAAAAAGACAAGAATCCTGGAAAAAAAAGCTTTATAAGCGAACGTAGAGGAATTCCTGTGTGGGCCACGACTCACCGTAGCGGCCACACACACACACACACACACACATCCTCGCCGGTGGCACGACATCACAGACCACATATCACGAGCACGCAACACAACAAACAGTGTGGCGTGGGCGGCGGCGGAGTGGCGGTGCAGAGTGTATTTATAAGCGGTTGGCGTACATCGGTCAAACTCTCTGGCCTGGCGATGCCGAGTATCACCGCAGGGAGGGGGAGGGGGAGGGGGGAGGGGAGGGGGGAGAGGGAGGGGGGAGAGGGAGGGGGGGGGGGGCTGATCCCGGCCACCACGCGCGGGGCGTGCCGCCGCGGCGCTCGCCCGAAACTCATTTCTAGGGCCAAACGTAAACGCGATGTAAATCAAAGCGGGCCAAAACCAACAGGAATCGGGACGGAAATATGCCGCGCTCGCTGTAAACAATAGCAGCCGCCAGCGGCGAGATGTTCGGATCCGCCGCGGGGCCCCGCCAGCCAGCCTCGGGCAGCCCGGGCAGCCCAGCCCCCCCCCCCCCCCCCCCCCCGGCAGCCGCCCGGGGTTTACGTTAAGGCCATCAGCCGTATTTATGGTATTTGGAGTCGTCGCTAAATCTGTCGTGGGCTGCTGCTGCTGCTGCTGCTGCTGCTGCTGCGGGCCGGGGAGCGGAGAGATATCGGAACAACAGTCCGTACAGCGCTACGCCAGGCACGGCCGGGAGAGTCTCTAGCAGTCTCTAGCATCGTCCTCGTCATAGAGCCGCCGCCGGGGGCGCAGACGTCGCGTGGCGCCACCTCACGGCCAAATTGACAAGCGCGCGCACGCGCACACACGCACACACGCACACACGCACACACGCACACACGGCCTGCCGTGGGGAGCCGCGGCGCCGTCAGGGTGTCAGTGCTGGGATTTATGATAGCGTCGTCAGCGCGTGACGGAATGCAATGCCCCACGGGCCCCGCCCGGACCCCGCCCGGACCCCGCACGGACCCAGCTCCCCGCACACGCGCACAAACTTCCAGCGTCCAACTCCGGAATTAAAAATTCCACCGCCCTGCTGCTGACCGCTGATTGGTCCGAGCTGTACAGCGGTTAAAGTTGTCAGAGACCTTGAAATGCAGTAGGGTATTCCGGCGAGGTCTAAACCGGAAGCGGAGAAGAAGACGAGAAGAACCTAAGATGCTGATGTGTCACGGCTCCCGCGGGTCCAAGCTTTTGTCATCTTTCGCTTTCTTTTCTGTCAGCAGCTTCGCAGTTAAAAATTGGTTTTGAAAATTGAACAATTAAACCGCCGTGATGGCTCATCTTTTTCTCGTGCGCCCAGTGTCAGGTTTCTTTGATAAACAAAGGCTTAGCCCATTTCCTCTCTCCAGCAGAGGTCGCGGCGGGTCGCGGCGTCGTCCGTGCCGCTCCAGCGGCTCCAGCGGCTCCAGCGGCTCCAGCGGCCCCGGCGGCCCCCGCCGCGCCTCCCAGCCAGTCAGTTTTTCTCCGCCATTAAATAGTCTGGCTGCCATCCGTCTGGCCGCGCCGCCTGCGCTGCTTGGCGCTGCTTGCCTCTGCTCTGCATGATCGCCCGCCGGCGCCGCCGCCGCCACCGCTCCAGGACGACAAACCTGCGGCGCCACAAATTTGTTGAATGATTGAGTTTGAGTTGTTGCGGGCGGCGGGGCCGCGGCGGGGCCGCCAGGCCAGACCCCCCGAATCGGGAGCCGATGGCGCCGACAATGCCCCCCGCCTATGCGCGATTGGTTGCGATAACGGCCGCCAGAGCGCGCGCGTCGGTCTGGTCGCCAACAAAAGGATAACGCGGGGGACCCGAGCCGCGACCGCGTCATCTGTCTGTCTGGGGCCGGGGGGCCGAAGCAGGCGAAGCAGGCCGAGCGGGCGGAAGCGGGTAGCGTTCCTAGCAGCCGTCTCCCTCCCTCTCGCGCCCCGCCGCGGGAGGGAGAGAGACGGCGGGAGTATTGGCCGCACGGGGCGTCCGGACCGTTGTCTCTCTCTTGAAAAGGGTCATGGGTCGCTGCCGCCGCCGCGGCGCGGCAGGTCGTGCGGGCCCCGCGGAGTGCGTGGGGTCCGCGGGAGGGGGTGGGGCCTGGGGGGGGGGGGGGGAGAGAGAGAGAGAGAGAGAGAGAGAGAGAGAGAGAGAGAGAGAGAGAGAGAGAGAGACGGTGGGTGCGCCGGCCGCGTCCGATGGAAAACCATTGTTTCCTCCATTTCTGCTTTTCGCGTCGCCGACCTCCCTGTGCTCCGGGCCCCGGATGCCCCCCCCCCCCCGTCCCCTTCCTCCGGCCCCCCGGGCGTTGCCCATCTGGAGTATCGGAACACATTTTCGGAACAAGAGCGGAACACTTGTGGAAGCTGGCTCACCGCCGCCGTTTGTTGGTGGCGGGTGTGGCGCGGGCTGGCCAACTCCACGGCGGCGGTGCTGTGGAGGAAGTAGGAGCCGGAGAGGACGAATCCAGCTGCGGCGGGGAGAGAGAGGGAGAGATAGAGAGAGACGAGGCAGATGATACCGTAATTAGTCCTATTAACCGATAATGAATGGTGGCCACCTTTCCTCCCGCTGCCGCTGCCGCCGGGCCCTCGCCCTGCTGGCTCTGCGCGCCGTCTCGTCCCGTCCTGCCCCGTCCCCGCCCGTCTGTCGCTCCGCTCGGTCGCCGTTGCCTGTCCTCGTCGCACCCACGCACCCGCCCGCCCGGGCCCCCCGAGAGCCCCGAGGACCGAGTGGGACAGACAGAGACGGCGGCGCGCTCCCCGCACGCGGACGGCCGCCGGGGCCGGGGCCGGGCTCCGGGGGAAAAAGAGGAAAGCAGTCATCCCCTGGAGATGCACTGGAGCTGGAGTCCAGTCCGGGGCCGAAGCTTCCCGGACAGGGGTCCGGGGCGCAGGGCGCGCAGGGGGAATACAGAGACAGTGACGTCCATCTTGGCTAGCGGGCAGCGCGGGGCGGGCTGGGCGGGCCGGGACGGGGAGCCAAGTCTTCGACTTTGGACGTGCACAACCTATCGGAGGCGTGCATTACCCATGACGATCGGGAGCCACTACCTTCTGGGCCTTGAGGGCCTCCAGGGCCGGCAGCGGCGGAGAATGTCGCCGGTGTCCTGCGGGCAGCGGGCGCCTCGCACGGGCTGCTGCTCCACCTGGCTGACGGCGTGGAGGCAGGCGGTGCGGACGCGGGGTGCCGCGGGACGACCAGGACCTCGAGGGGCACGGCTGGGAGCGCTCGCAACAACGGCCTCAGATTTGTTATTAGGGCGGCGGGAGACTGCGGCGGGGCGGGCGGGCGGGACGCCGCCGGCGCCACGTCGAAATGGCGGTAAATTGGGAATATGGTCCGGCATTACTCTTGCATGGTCCAGGGCGCTGTAATGAGAACCAGAGGCAAGCCAGAGAGAGAGGCAGCCAGGGGCGGCCAGGGGGCCAGGGGGCGGCGCCGGAGGAGGGGAGGCGAGGGCACCGCCAGTGGGCTCGCAGACGGGTGACAAGTAGGTGTCTCCCAGTCCATCTTACCGGCCTCGCTGTGCCCGCCAGCCCCGCCAGGCCCCGCCAGGCCCCCAGGGGACCGACTTACCCTCCCCGACCAACCCCACCCTCCTCCTCCTCCTCCTCCTCCTCCTCCTCCTCCTCCTCCTCCTCCTCCTCCTCCTCCTCCTCCTCCTCCTCCTCCTCCTCCTCCTCCTCCTCCTCCTCCTCCTCCTCCTCCTCCTCCTCCTCCTCCTCCTCCTCCTCCTCCTCCTCCTCCTCCTCCTCCTCCTCCTCCTCCTCCTCCTCCTCATAGTCAGCGTGAAACGCGCAATCAAACCAATTTTAGCTAATATTGTCCACGCTTCCGCTCCGGCTCCTCTCACAGTGCCGCATGTCGGGCAGGATGTTATGCGGACTCTGACGCTCAGACACCAAAAGTTTGCTCTTGTTTTCCTGAGAGCGCCGGCGGCCGGCGACGCCCGCCCCGCCGCGGCCGCGGTCACGTCGAACGATCCGACAACAGACCGTCCTCCTGCTTCCGTTCGCCACATAGAGACTCGCTATCTACAAGTGGCGAAAATAGAACGACTCCCCCTCTCCCCCCCCCTCTACCCCCCCTCCTCCTCCTCCCCCCCCCCCCTTCCTTCCCGTCGCTCAGCCCGCGCCTTTCCTTCCCTGGACTCGTCGCGGCCCATTTTGCATCCCAACCTGTACACGGAATTAAGAGCCTTTTGCTCGGTTAAGATCAACGACGCAATTCCCGCAGAGGAGCAGAGTGGGGGCGGCCGCGGGGGCGGCGCCTCCCCGACTCGCACGCCCCCGCCGCCGGGCTCTGTTCTGGTGTTGTGTGTAACACTGCAGTGAGCACAAATAAATCTAAACTTGCTGCGCGTGGGAACATTTTTTTTTCGGGGGCGCGCCGCCTGGGAAGCCCTAGCTTGCTGCTTGAAGCCCGTGGCCCTTCTTTCGCCTCCAACCCCTTGGCCCTCTCCTTTGGGTCCTCCGGGGGTAGAGGGCAGGGCGTGGGCAGGGCGTGGGCAGGGCGTGGGCAGGGCCTGCCGGGCAGGGCGTCCACGGGCTGCCCCGGCGGGCCTCGGCCGCGCCACGCCCGCCCGCCAAGTCGCTCTGGGACCAAAACCAACTTTTGTTTATTTTTCGTGCCAATGTTTCTCGCTCCACCCATTCAAATCCGGGGGCGCCACTCCTTTCCACCCTCGGTCTCTCCCTCTCTTTCTCTCTCTCCCTGTCCCTCTCACTCTCCCGCACACACCGCCCGACCGCCCCTCATCCTCCCTCTCGCTCTCTTCTTTATATCCGATTCCTTCAATGGACCGTGTCCCGCAGTTGCTATCCATCTCCCTCGCACGCACAACAAAACATTCCCGCCCCGGCCGGCCGGCAACACCCCAGAAACTTCCCCCAACTTGGCCCGGGATTTCTTCTGGGACAGGTGTGGTGCGGTGCGGTGCGGTGCGGCGCGGCCACCGCTGACCACCCGGCGTACGCGTCAGGGCGACATTTTCATACCGGCCGCCATGACAGTCGGTCCAAGGGGGGCTCCGGCCTCCGGGCGTCCGGACTGCGGAGCGGGGGCCGGCGTCCAGTGCCGCCCGGGAGAGACTGAGCTAACCCGCGCGACTCAAAGGAATGGATGGAATCCATGAATGTTTTAGCAGTGCGTCCCCGAGCCCCACTCCGCCCTCTGCACACCGCGTGAGGCACCAACCGCGGCCTTGTGTCCTAGCGCGGCCATCTCTCTCGCTCGCACCCTCTATTTCTCCCCTCTCCCCTCCTCCCTTCTATCTCTGTCTCTGTCTCTTTCTCTCCGTCTCTTTCTCTCTTCGCTCTTGCCCCGAGCATATACGGTATGGCGCCATAACGATTTGCTGGGATCATTGAATAGCAAGCAGATGGCTCCTGTAGCGGCGTGCGGCAGCGGCGTAGCGGGGCGTGGGAGGGGGGGGGGGGGGAAGGGGGGAGGGTGTTACAGGGAGGGCCGCTAGGGTTCATCCCTCGCTCCCCACGCCATTCTTATCTGTTTCCTTATTTGAATATTTTTCACACTTGCAGAGCGTCGGCACGGCCCCGCCACGGCCCCGCCACGGCCGTGCCCGCCCACACCTCCCCCGCCACCACTCGCTGCACGCCCCGCAGCGCCCCCTAACTCACACTATGCTGCCTCCTATAGGTGTGTTCCCCGAGAACGAATGAAGGAATGTTTGAAAAAACGGCCGAATGAACGACGTGCGAGTGTCCGTCCGGCGCTCGGCCACAAGCATGCACGCACACACGGCGCCAGCAGCACCGCGCGCCCACGCCACACGCGATTTGAACCGAGCCTCCTCGATTTCCCATCCCATCGCAGCGCCGCCGCCGCCGCCGCCGCCGCCGTCTGTATTTCGCGCTTTCACGAAAGGGCCGTAAAAAGGCGACTCACGACCGGCGGAGCCGCGGGCCGGGCCGTCTGCACCCCGCATACTCGTCGCGCGCTGCCGCCGCCGCCGCCGCCGCCGCCGCCGCCGCCGCCGCCGCCGCCCGGCACTCGTTCTCACGACGCGAGACGCGCGCGGCCGCGTAGGACTGGGCCGCAGCGAGACTTCAGCACGACCCGCCGCACTCAACATGATGCGTGCCGATCCATTTTTCATACAGCGGGTCTGTGCGGTGACGCCACCTGGGCGGCTAATCTCTCATCCTCCCGCGGCCTGCCCCCCCCCCCCCCCCCGCCCCGCTGCTGGCCTCCGCGCCTCCGCGCCGCGGCGGTAACGGCTGCCAAGCGGCGCCACCACCAGCGCGCCGATAAAACGACTATCGACTTCAAACTCGCGCGCCGCCGCCGCCGCCGCTGCTGCTGCCGCGGGCCGCGGGCGCGATCTTTGAATGCAAACTGCGTCGTCGTCGCCAAAACGGTTGCAATAACAATCGCAGGCGCCGGCGATGGCGACGCCGGGCGGGAAGCGCTCCTAATTGCAGACGCCGACAGAATGCTGAATGCCGTTTTGTTTATGAACGGCGTCGCCGCACCGGCACGGCACGGCACGACACGACGGGGTGCGAATCGCCATCCTCGGAACGGCTCCCGAAAACAAAAAATAAAACAATTAGAAACCTCGTATACTGTCGAGCGTGGTGCGTAAACATGTAAAACAATTCAAATTCCATGTACCCTGTTTTTTTTTTTAAATCAATAATGACCATCCTGGTTTCGGAGAGATGTCGGAGCTCCAAGGCGGCTGCAAATCAACGCCGCTGCTTCTCTCGTGTCTCATGAAAATGGCGGGGCGCTGTGGCGGGGCGATTCATGGGGAGACTTCCATGGGGAGTCCATAAAGGCCCCGATAATATCCGGCGGAGTCTTGCCGGATGGCCGGGGCCGGGAGTCGGGGTCGTCGGCGTTGCCAACAGGCGCCCTGCCGGGTAGGCCACCGCCGGCTCGGAACGCGCGCGTGCGCCGCGGGCCGGCCTACCCTGCAGGCGGCAGGCGGCCCAGCGTCGCCGCGGCACAGGCAGCAGGCAGCAGAGCAGGTCGTCCGGGTGCACGCAGTCACGTGATGGCCCTCCCACCCGCGGCCATATCCTCCCCCACCCACTGCCGTCCTCACACACACACACACACACACACACACACACGTGTTATCCCCGTGGACATCGTCCCAGCTGGTCCATATACTCCATAAAGCCTTTCCAGAGTCCATCTTGTCTCCTCACTCGGCAAACAGCATAAGCTATACGAGGCGTGTCCCCGGGCCGGCGGCGCGGCACGGCGCGGCCCCCCCGGGCAGCCTCTTCGGCCGGGCCTCGGACAGCCCTCGGGCCCCAGCAGGCCAGCAGGCCAGCAGGCAGACGGCGGGCGCCGGCTCCCAGAGATGCCCCCGCACCGCCCGGAGGACATTTTCATGAACGCGGACGAACAAACCCGCCAGCGGTGACGGGGGTTTGCCGTCCGCGGCGATCCCCCTGCGTTCACGGACACATAAGCGGCCTCCCCCCAATAACGCATTGATCGCGTTGTGTTGCGGGAGGGAGTGGGTGGCGGGGGATACTTAAGGTGTACGGTGTATGGGCAAGTTTCTCATAGTCCCTACAGTTCCATGCGGCCCGGAGTCAACACGGTTTGCGTTATACATTCTAAGCGAGTGCCCCCCCCCCCCCCCCCCCGGCTGCCGGCCCGGCCCCGGCCCCGGCTCCAGCCACAGTCTGGCTTGTCAGTAATCTCGGCTGATTCGGGCCACGGCAGTGTAGTGCCCCAGCTGCCGGGGGGCCGGCGAGGGCCGCCGTGGGCCGTGCAGGCCGTGCAGGCCGGGCTTACTCCACGGCGCGCACCCCTTCTCTCTGTCTCCCTCCCTCTTGCGGGGCTGGGTGCGGCGGCGGCGAGCGCGTCAGTCTTAGGACGGGATTATAACTTGGGGACACGCGCTGCGCTGCACGGCACGGAGCGACACGCGCCGCCGCGCGCCGCCACGCGGGTCGCCGCTCTGCCGGTCGGGGACAAACGCCCTCCTCCTCCTCCTCCTCCTCCTCCTCCTCCTCCTCCTCCTCCTCCTCCTCCTCCTCCTCCTCCTCCTCCTCCTCTTCTCTCTTCTTCAGACAGAGGCGCTTCCCGGCTGCAAGTCCAGTCGAGCACGTGACCTCGGCTGGCCGGCGCTCGAGCACGGGGTGCCTAGTCCGGCGCTGGACGTGGCGGCCTCCCCCCGCCCCTCCCGCCCCGCGCGCTGCCGGCTCACCCGCGCGCCGGCTAACTCATGTAGTCAAGAGGTTCGGGTCGGTCTGACTATCCCCTCTCACCCTTTTGAGGGGTGGGGGGGGGAGGCATTGCGGGATAGGACACACACACGCACGCTCGTCCGCCCACGGTCGACGTGGATGTCGAATTCCGACTAATACTAGGGATTTGGTTCTCCGATGAATACGCCTGGCTTCACCTCAAACACTAAGGGACGGCAGTTCCGGGCCGCGCGCGCTCTGGCACGGCATGGCACGGCACGCTACAGAGCGGCTACAGCGGCGGCGGCGGCCGCAGCATACGGTACATATGGCCGGACGGCCACCTGAGAGCGCAGCAGCGCGAACCCGGGGGCCGGGGGCCGGGGCCCGGGTCCGAGGGTGCGGGCGGCGCGGCGGGGCGTGGCGGAGCGTGGCGGAGCGTGGTGGGGCGTGGCGGGGCTCTGCCGCAGGGGGCGTGGCGGGGCTGCATTATATCCCATCACGGCCATCCCATAAGGGTCCCGGAGGGTACCGGAGGGTCCAGCGGCCTCCAGCGCTGTGCTGCCTTTCTCCCTCCCCGCGGCCCTCATCCAGTCCTTCTTCCTCCGCCGCCGCCGCCGCCGCCGCCGCCGCCGCCGCCGCCACGCAGCAGCTTTCCGAGGCGAAACGAACACCGAAAACATCCGCGCATGGAAGGATTATTTATGCGCTCGACGATGTCCAGGCGCGACTGAGAGGCCGCGAGGAGAGGAGGAGGGAGAGGAGGAGGGAGAGGAGGAGGCCCAGGCAGAGTTCCCTTCCCAGTAATAACCGCGCCACCCGCGCTCCTCAGCTCGGCCCCGCTCCGGGGCCCCGCGCACGCCGCACGCGATCCCGCTGCCCGTCCCGTGACGCCCGCGGCTGCCCGCCCCGCAGCCTGAGCCGGACGGGCCGAGGGCACGGCGGCGTCTCCCCGTCTCCCTCCCGCACTCGGCGGTGCCCTTCCTCGGACGGGAGTGCGACGAAGACGGAACCACTATACGAGCCGGCCGGGTCCACCACCGCCCCGGACGCGGCCCACCTGATTGACGTCGTGAAGGCCGTCCGTTTGTGGGTGGAGCGGCGGGGCCGCGATCGAGTGCTTATTATTGGAGGCGCGCCCGCTGCTATTACTGCGCCGCTCCTCGTGCGTCGTGCTGTGTAGTTCACTAATCGGCCGCTTCACACGGCAGCGCCAGCAGTCCCCCGCGCCTCACGGATCCTGTGCCGCGGGATGACGAGGATGATGAGCCCGTCTCACTCGCTCTCCGTCGCGCTGTATCGCTCCGTCTCGCTCCAGACCGGACGGCGCCTGCCGGGTAGGCAGTCCTGGCCCGGCGTCGCGCACGCGTGTGGTGCGGGCCGGCCTACCCGGCCGGCTGCAGGCGCCGTGCCTCGGCGTGCTGCGACACGGGGTGCTACTCCTGCACAAAGGCGCGGGGCCTTCAGCGTGGTCACTTTGTACCGCGTGCGTGTGTGTCGGCGGCGGGAAGAAATAGGTCAGCGGGCGGTGCGCGGGGCCGTTCCGGGAACGGCTCACCCGGACCTGCGCCTTCGGCCGCCCGCCGCCCGCCTGGCCTGCCTCCCTAACTGCCAACTGCTTCGGCTGGCAGAAGCGCCACACACACACACACACACACACACACACACACACACACACACACAGACACACCCACAGACCGCCCCAGGACCCAGGCCAGCGCGCCCAGCTCGCGATACCCAAGTTTTAGGGTCTCAAACTGCTGCGCGCGGCGAGGCGCAGCGCGGCGCGAGGACACCCCCCGCCACGCCACGCCACGCCACGCCACGCCACGCCCACCCACTCACACCTACACCTACACCCACACCGCGCCAGCGCCACACCTTTACCGCCCGGCGGGGTGTGTAAGACGGCGACCGCAAGCGGGGGGTGGAAAATGACGCGCGTGAGTCGTGGAAAAGCGGGGGAGGGGGCTGAACACGGGTGGTGATCGCGGCGCTAGCGTCGAGGTGGTGGGGGGGGGGGCACACTTTGTAAACGACCGCCCCCCGCCGGCCCCCGCCGGCCCCCGCCTCCCCGCGGCCCGCACTATCCCGCTCGGCCATCTCGCACATATTACAATTTACGCTTTACGCCCCGACCGCGGTCCGCCCCGCCCCTTCCCCTCCGCCGCTCTCTCCCTGGCCAATCTCTCCGCGCCTTCATCGATCCCCCGCCCCTCCCCTCCCCTCCTCGCCCTCCCGGGCGCGGCGCGGCGCGGCGCTGGTCGTTCCGTTTTATGTTCTTGTTACCGTTGTGCTGCTTTTCCCCGCGATATCCCCTCTCGCCCAGCTCGCCATCTTGAGGTGCCCTTTCCCGCTGCTGCTGCTGCTGCAGCTGCGTCGCGCCCGGCTGTGCCCTACCAGAGCGCAGACTCCCAACCAGATTGTTCCGAACAGAGTATTCTCCACTTTCTTATCATTTTTTTTTCTCGCCTCCATCATTTAAGACAGCGGCCTCGGACACCCAGTGGCCCTGGCGCTGGCCCCTGGAGCTGGCAGGACTCTGCGGCGCAGGAGTCGCACCGACCGTGTGTTTCCCTGCCGCTTCCTCGCTCCACTCATACTCTTTGGAAATCTGTGTTCGGCGGCCGCCAGCCGCGCGCCTTACAGACGGGGGCCGGCGAGCGGCGGCGGCGGCGCTGCGCGGCCCATCCTCCCGTCCCACCCACCCCGCGGTGCGAGGCGTGGCGAGGCAGCGCCAGCGCACGCCAGCGGCGGCCGCCAGTAACATACTGTATACGTTAGCACTTTGCTGGGAAATGAAATGGCTGAAATGGCTTTGCTTGCTACCTATACGGTCCGCCGGGTCGGGCCGGGGCCGGCGGGACCCCGCCATAAAGCGCACTCGGGGCGCCCGTACCGCGGCCAGCCCGGCCCAGGCAGAGGCAGGCCTCCCCGCTCAACGCTGAAAGCGCCCCGACAGCGCGGCGGCCGCGGCTGAAAGCTCGCTGATGCACGCCGCCGCCGCCGCCGGCCAGCCCGGCCCGGCCCGCGCGCTCGACTCGGCTCGGCTAAAAGTTTTCGCGCGCTCAACACCTTCCTTTGCCGCCCTTCTGAATAAATCCGCAGTTACCCGGAGCGCCCGGTTACGCCTTTCTCTCGCACGCGGCAAAAATTACGGTGCGGCGAGAGCAAACATATAGCAAGGGCCCCGGAGGCGAGCCGGCCGAGGCGCCCCGCACCGCAGCACATGCCTCACCTTCTCACACTTATTTCAGCCCCTCCCTCCCCTCCTCCCCCTGCCTGCCTGCGCCTCCCGCCCCGCGCAGCGACAACTCGCGCACGTCGGCGGCCGCTGCCCAAAATTTTGTCTTGAAATTCCTCGCTGCCGCCCCCCTCCCCCCGCCCCGCTCGCGCCCCCTGCCACTGGACGGCCGCCCCTCCCGGCTGCGGCTGCCGCTGCCGGAGTTCTGCGATGTGTTCGGCTCGGCGGCCGCGCCGCGCGTCGCCCGGCCCAATCCGCGTGGTTGGCGGCACTGCGCGAGCCACTTCAAAGGCGAAATTACAACTTCGGCAAGGCAGTGGCAAGGCAAGGAAAGGCAAGGAGTAGAGCAGCGCGCACAGCGAAGCGAGGCGGTAGCGGCGGCGGCCCGCTCTAATCGCTTTAAGCGAAAGACGCAGAGCCCGCCCGGCCCCGCCCGGCACAGCGCGTTTTCTTGTGCTGCTGTATGTGTGTTCGGGGCGGCGTGTGCCCCCGCGGCCCCCGCCCCACAAACGGGAAGAAAATTACTTTCCGAACAGCATTATTTAAGGGATATTCGTCCGCCGCCGAGCCGAGCAGCGGTGCTTCATAGAGGCGGGCTGGGCTTCCCGCGGTGCTTCCGCCTCGCCTCTGAAGCCCAACACTTTCACGGCTTCCATGGCCGTATTTTTTTTTTTGTGACTTTCCAGGTTTTTCAGATTGTGTGAACCATGAAACAATGCGGTACTGTGCACGACAATGGAGGAAGACAAGGGAGTGGAAAATAAAATAAAAAGTTGCAGCACAAAAACAGAACTTTCTCTGCCCTCATTTATTAATGATAATTAATACAGGGCCAATTAGAAACATTACACATTGATGATCACATTGGTAGAACTTAAAGTAGAAATTATACAGATTGGACGAAAAAGAAACTGTTATGCATGAGACTTCTCACACTGCCATGAAACCTTTGGGGGCACATGTCAGAAACAAGAGAAGTAAAAAGTTCCAAAAAATTGAAAGGCTACTAGGACTAGAGAGCATGATTAGAACTAATAAACATTAACTATACACATAAATTATCGAATGGTACAAGGATATAATTAAGTGCGTACACTTAGGGCACTTGACAAAACATAAAATTGAGAATATGTCTGCAATCCGCAACATAAAAAAGAAAACAATAGAAAACTATGATCAACGACTTAGATCATACGATGGGACGAAATCAGTTCTTATAAAATGGATTACGCCTCCACTGCCCCACCCCTCTGGATCGAGATCCGCGATGCCGGAAATCTGCAACCAAGAAAACAAAAATTCAGAGGGGAGTATTGCATGAGAACGGGCACGAACCCAAAAGACGGACAGGTCCGCTTCGCAGGCCTGAGGACGCTGCTCACCGTGGTGATGACCCTGCTGGTGTTGGTGTTGGTGCTGACTACCGGACCAAGGGGCCCGCGAGTGGCCGCGCTGGAAGCCGAAGGTGCCCCGCGGCCGCCAGGCCCCGCGGCCGCGGCTGTTGTAGGAGGTCCTGGCGACATGACCTGCGGACACACAGCGTCATCGTCAGGACACGGCACGGCACTGCCTACGGTCTGCACGTCAACGCCCGCGGCCCACCGCGAGTCGCCTTACCTTGATTGTTCGGGAAGCTGGTCCCGCCCTGCTGCCGGCACGGCGAGGAGCAGAAGTGCTGGGAGTGCGTCGCGGCCTCCGACGCCGTCTGCTGCTGCACCGGAGGGGTGGGTTGGCGGGGAGGTGCCGTCGGAATGTGGAGCGTCATCTGGATGCCGCCGTTCACGAGCTGGGTCTGGACGCTGCCCTGCTCCAGGCCGAGAGCCTGCTCCAGGCCGAAGCCGAGGCCCTGCCCGAAGCTCTGAGCGAGGCCCTGCCCGTAGCTCTGGCCGGCGGGGACGGGTGCGACGACCTGGCCGAGGCCCCGCGCCAGGCTCTGCACGATGCTCCGTCCGAGGCCGGTGGCGGGCGCGAGGCCGGTGGCAGGCGCGGGGCTGGCGACAGGCGCGAGGCCGGCGACAGGCGCGAGGCCGGCGACAGGCGCGAGGCCAGTGGCGGGCGCGAGGCCTTGTCCCTGTCCGAGGACCCGTCGGGGGCTCTGCACCTGCGCGACGGCCACGCCGAACGGGGTCGGGGGCCCGGGAGTCTCCAGCAGCGGGCCCCGCCGGGGCGCGGCCGGGGTGACGTTGTCGGCGTTGGAGCCGCTGCAGCAGCAGGAGTGGCGCGGCGACTCCTGAGCGGTGCCGGGGCCACCGGGGCCACCGGGGCCACCGGGGACACAGGGGGCACAGGGGCCACAGGGGGCACAGGGGGCACCGGGACGCTTGATGCCGGGGAAACTCATCAGACCGGGGCTCGGGCGGATCACCTTCTGCTCGGGGTGCGTGTGCACGGGGGCGTGAGGTCTCTCAGTTGGCCTGTACGCCAAGCTGTAGGGGTTCCTGGAGGCTGGGGTAGGGGCCGGGGTCGGGGTCGGAGCCGGGGCCGGGGTTTCGCTCTTCGCCTTCATGTGGTAGGGGGGGTCGTCCCACACCTTGCTGACGTTCCACTTCTTGGCGGGCACGGCCTGCGGCCTCGTCGGCTCCCAGGTCCTCGTCTCCAGCTTCCGCACGGGCCGTGTGCTGCTGGACACGACGCCCGGGACGAACTTCCTGGGCGGCTCGCGCTGCTCCACGGCGGGCCTCCTGGCCGGGAACGGGGCCGCCGGCGCCACGACGGGCTTCTTCGGCACGGCTGGCGGCGTTGGCGCTACGATGGGTTTCTTCACAGCGGCGGGGGACGCTGTCGCCACAACGGGCCTCTTGGACGCGGCCGGCACGGTGGACACCACGACGGGCTTCTTGGACGCGGCCGGCGCGGTCGGCGCCACGATGGGCCGCTTCTGTACGGACGACACCGACGGCGCCACAACTCCGGGCGTCTTTGGCACCGCCGCGACGGGCTTGAGGACCTCCAGGGGTGGCTCACAGGCCCCCGCGCCAAGTCGGTCCCAGGGACGCCACATGGAGGACTCCGCCACGGCCTTGCTGAGCCTGCAGGAGAGACAAGAAGACGCAGTGTGAGTCGGCGACAACCACACGCAGCACGCAGTCGCAGCGGACCTGCCCCACATCCCCAGCCCCGACTGACCTGGTGTTGCTGGCGTCAGACTCCTTGTTCGTCGTCAGCAGCTCCACCACGGTGCGCTTCTTGTCCACCGAGGAGGTGCTCTGAGGCGGCCGCCGCGGAGACTCGGCGGGGACGCTGCTGCTGACGCAACAGCCGTCGCCGTCGCCGTCCCCATCCACGTCCACCTCACCGTCGTCTTCCGTAGCGTGGCCCTCGTCGCCGCCGCTGCCGTCCTCTTCGTGCTCCTCGCCGTCATCCACGACGTGCCCTTCGTCGTCGTCGCCGCTGCCGCCCTCATCCTCGACGCTCTCGTCGCCGACGTCCTCCCCGGACCCCGCCGCGGACGACCTCTTCCTGTTGAGGAGGTCCCTCAGGTCCCTGACGGGGACCTTGAGCGGCGGCTCGGCCCGCGAGCCCTCGTGGCAGCCTTCGCAGCACGGCGCGGAGGCGCCGGAGAGCGAGCTGACGGGCGGAGCGGCGGGCTGGTCGGCGGCCAGCTTCCTCTTGCGGCTGGCAGGGCCCGGGGGGTCCGCGCGAGCCTCCGCGTGGGCCTGGGCGGCGGTGGGGCTGGAGCCGGCCCGGGCCTGTCTCTTCCTGTTGGCCTCCGGCTTCGACACGTCCGGGGCGCGCTCCAGGACGACGTAGGCCGCGGGGAGCGGCGGCGGCCTCGGGGGCGCGCGGGGCACCTCCACGGGCACGCCGCGCCAGCTGGCGCCGCCGACGCCGTCGTCCGCCGAGGTGTCGAACGTCTCCGGCAGCGAGTCCAGGTACCTGTGCACCAGGTCGTTGTCTACGGCGGAGCCGGCGCCGCCCCTGGACGGCGACATGACCCCACACGGGTCCGAGTCCGACCCCTCCACGTCATCCGAGCCCGAAGAGCCGAGCTCCACATCCTGGCTGATCCGGGGCCGCCGCGCCATCTGTAACTGGCCATCCACGGGAGTTAACAAAAAGTAGCGCAGGAGGGTCGCCGCCGGTCCCGGAGGGGCCGGGGCGCGCCCCACACGCCCCGCCCCGCCGCCGCCTCAAACTCCCTTATCTTCATAACTCCCGGCCGGCCGCCGCCCTCTTATCTTCATAACGCCTCCGCTGGGGGTGGCTGGGGTGGCTGGGGGCGCGCCGCCGCGGCCACGCCCCGCCCTCTTATCGTCATAACCGCCGCGGCCCCGCCCCCACACGTGCGCGGCCGCGCGGCACCGCGCCGCGGTCACCACCGTTCGCGTGGGGCGTTCCGTTGACGCGGCCACACTCTGGAAGCTGAGGTCGGCCGCGCACGGCGCCTGCCGCTGCCGGGGCGGGCCGCCCGCACCACACGCGGGCCCGCCTCGGCCGGCTGCTGCCTACCTGGCGGGCGCAGCGGCGCAGCGGCGCAGCCGTCCGGCCCGGCACGTCTCATGGCGTGGAGCCCTTCCCCCGTGCTCAGCACCGCAGCCGCGAACGCCACAATTTTATTTTTTTTCGGCACCGTCACGCGTCGCCGGGCGACGTTTCCCGCCGCGTCCCGGCCCATCCGCAGGGCGCCTCGCAGCGAGCGACACGCGGCGCACGCGGCGCACGCGGCAGGGACCGGCACCGGGGATTACACCGATCGACACCATCTTTAACGCGCGATTACATCTCTGCCAAAGTCCCCATAACTCTTTCCCCGCCGCCTACACGCGGATCAGATATGACGCGGTGCCAATAAGCCACCCGTTACGGAGGGCGGTGCCGGTGGCGGCGGCCGTTGAGATGAAGATCAGGCGGGCCGTGGAAATGGGGGGCGTGGCGGGCCTTATCGGCAGCGTGGGATGACCGGGGACCCGCGGCTGGGACCCGCTCACAACACGCATAATCGCCAAAGCAAACCGTCAACGGGGTGACAAAAGCCCTCACCAAAAAAAAGGCAGAAAAAGGCAAACAAAACATAACCATTTATGGGAAAAAAAGAAGAAACGGGGTGGAAGATTAGGAGAGGGTTGTTGGGGCACTTATGCATTCAGCCCCTACAGCAGTATATTGGTCCGCGACATCCGCCCACACGGGATGCCGCGGCGTTATCCGCAGCGCAAACATTTCGCTGCCAATACTGCATTTATAGTTATTCACCCGCTGAGAAAGTCGCGCAGCGCAATCACTATGTGCCCCCCCCCCCAAAAAAAAAAATTCTCATGGCGTACAGTGCAGGAGGGCCGACCGCCAAAGCGTGACAGTTTTGAGGACAGCATTACCACCTCCTCCTCCTCCTCATCCCCTTCTGCCAACCCTATTTGCAAGTGAGAGAGAGGTGTGTGTGTGTGTGTGTGTGTGTGAGAGAGAGAGAGAGAGAGAGAGAGAGAGAGAGAGAACGCAAAAGCAGAGCGGAATGGATTATCAAATATGCAGCAGCGTGGGGCCATCCCACGCCCAACATCATCTGCATGACTGCGAAAGGACCAACAAGAAAATTTCGTGTGCACAGGCGCGCGCACACACACACACACACACACACACACACACGCGCACGCACCTCCCTTCCGTTGTTGTTGTTGTTGGGTGCATGGCTAATGCTCGGCAGCACCGCATGACGGGTTAGCCGGGTTCGCCTAGCGCACCACAACCTCATACCGTATAGTCGGCAAAGTACTCGACACGAATACAATACACTTACTGGACGGAATATAAGAATATCGTCGCCAGAGAGAAAAGACGAGCGCGTTTCTCAAACATTCGTAAAAAAAAAATGTGGAAAAACTAACACGGATCATTTTTAAGAGGAGCGGCGCGGGAACCAAACACGGCTAGTCGGCAGAAAATCTGGTCGAATCCAAATGCAGAGCTCGACAAAGCCGAGCGGAGCCTCGCAGAGCGTGTCAGTGAATGGGAGCTTATGGTCCATAATGCGTCAATCTTCTCCCCTCCCCTGCCTCCCCCCGGGCCGCGGGGCAGGCCGCGGGAGCGGGGGAGGAGGAGGAGGGGGGCCAACCCTTCCAAAGTCTTCATTTTCCATCGCTCTAATCAGGCTTTACCCCGGCATAATCACTGGCGGATCAACAGCGGAGATCGGCGGCGGCGGCGGCAGCGTTCACGAGGCGAAACCAGGCCAACCTACATATGTGGGCTCGGGCCCGGACTCCGGCCGCAGGCGTGCGTCTCCGCGGCCCACTCGCCTTCCGACAGTCGACGCCCATTCATTCACTCGTTTCCCTCTCTTTCATTCATTTTCCAAAGATTGATTTTTACAGTTATTCATCTTTCCATTATTTTACCCAATCATTGAATTTCCCAGCCATTCATTTTCCCTTAGTCATTTCTTTTTCCCAGTCTTTCATTTCTCCCAGTCCTTCATTTTCCCATTCGTTCATTTTCCCATTCATTCATTTTCCCATGTATTCATTTTCCCATTCATTCATTTTCCCATTCTTTTATTTACCAGTCATTTTCCCACTCATTCGCCCGTTCGCTAGCTGCGATCTTTCTCATGTCGGCACACACGATACCGCCGCTACGTATCGACGCACCCGGCGACAACAGCCGCGGTCCACCTCCCCCCCTCCTCCCCCCTCCTCGCCCCCCCCCCTCTCCCGCCCGCCCCCGCCGCGGCCCCGCCAATCCGCGGATCAAACTACCCGCCCCACTGGACCTCGAAATTATGTTGTAAATGTGCTGTTGTTATCCTTCCATTTCACGCGCGTCCCGAAAAAATAGAAAAGGGGAAGGAGGAGGAGGAGGAGGAGGAGGGAAGATCAGAAAAAAGAGACCGACGACGAGCTTGGGGAATAAAGGATGTATTAAGCTCTCGCCGACACGAGTTACCAGTGTTTCTGTTTGCCTCTCTATCCCCCTGCGGCCGGCGGCCGGAGGCCGGAGGGCTGAGCCGAAAAAATGGGAGATGGAATGGAAACGGCGGCGGACCGACTCCAGTGTAGTGTTGACGCGGACCGGGGTGTGTGCCATCGCCAAGCGATTCTGCACGCGAGAGAGAGAGAGAGAGAGAGAGAGAGAGAGAGAGAGAGAGAGAGAGAGAGGGAGAGAGAGGGAGAGAGAGAGGGAGAGAGAGAGAGAGGGAGAGAGAGAGAGAGAGAGAGAGAGAGAGAGAGAGAGAGAGAGAGAGAGAGAGAGAGAGAGAGAGAGGAGAGGAGAGAGAGAGAGAACAGTCGTGACTTGCGTCTTGACCACCCACCGACCTTCCACACACACACACGCACAGAGTAACGCGTGCGACATGCGTCATCCGAGAGTGACATACTTTATCTCTCTTCCCCCTTATTCCCGGCCGCCGCCGCTGTCCTGCCTGCACGACTGCTTTACGGCCGGACCGGACGCGGCTCCACGCTGTTAGAGCGAGACGGAGCGGTGTGTGTGTGACGGTACGGCGGAGAGCGAGCGAGACACAAAACCCGGCCGCAGCCCGCGGCACAGTACCGCAACTGTGCACGAGACCATCTAATCACTGATCGGCACCACATTCTACGTGCGGAAGATTCCGGTGTACGAATGCTGCACTCCATGCCGCCCGCAGCGGCGGTGGGGACCTGCGGGGGGCGGCGGGGGCCGCGCCGACAGGAAAGCACACTTTATGTGATAGGCTGTATCATGCCTGGGCGCTCCATCTTGGCCCCGGGCCCCGTTGACGTGAGGTGTCGAGTCACTCCTCCCACAAGCCGGACCGTGTCTCTCTCTCTCTCTCTCTCTCTCTCTCTCTCTCTCTCTCTCTCTCTCTCTCTCTCTCTCGCTCTCCGTGCGGCCGCGGGCCCCGCCTCGCAGCCTCCGCTCTGCGGCCCCCCGCGGCGGCGGCGGCAGCGGCGGCCATTCCCGCCCGGCACATGAGGATAACATCGAGTTATGTCTTGGCGGCCAACGGAGAGGGTTGGGAGGCCCCCCGCGGCACCCGGCGGGGCCCGGCGCAAGCTCCACCCACTCCTCCAATATCGGGCGGCGTGGGGCCGGGCGCCCCGCCCGCCTCCCGCCCCCCAGAGCGGCCGGGCCCGGTCAGCACGACTTCCGTTTGATTGACTCGCTTGAATAATAGATCGCGAGTCACATGGCACGTCGTCAGGATAGGGGGCTCCGCCCGGCGGGCTGCCCGACCGCCGCGGACGTGTGGGCCCCACGACGACGGACGACGGCCGACCCCCGCCAAGGCCCGCCGCCGAGGCCGCCGCCGCCGCCTCCACTTCATGCGCAGACTCCTCGAGGGACATCCGAGTTGGGCCCGTGTCCCGTCAGAACACACCCCCGCCGCCCGGCCCGGCCCGGCCCGGACGGAAGGACGGACAATATGGGGACTTCTCGGCCCCACTATATGAGATTCCTTCCCTCCCAGGCGGCGCGGCGGCGCGGCGCATGAGGGCCGGAGGGCGGCCCGGAATGGACTCTGGTGCGCCGGGAGCGGGACGGCGGCGGCGGGGAGGAGAATGACCAGCGGGGATGGCCGTTAAAAAAATGCTGAGTCGTCACGGCGCGCGCGCGAGCGTCGGACCTTGGGGACCGACGCTGTCGCCGCCACCGCCACCACCGTGGTGGTGATGTCGTCTGGAGAAGCCGATCGCCGGGGGAGGGGAGGGGAGGGGAGGGGAGGGGAGGGGAGGGGAGGGCGCAGCGGCCGCGGCGCGTGTGTCCGGTGGCGGACGCCGCGGCCACGGCGCTACACGCGAGGCGCGCGACGACAAAGTATGAAAAATAACGCAGGAGGAAAAGGGTCACTCTGCGGGGCGGCGGCGGCGGCGGCGGCTCTTTGGCTTTGATGTCACGTACTGGCCCCTGCGCACTACACTCTGCTGCGGCCGCCTCCCTCCCTCCCTCCCTCCCTTCCTCCCTCCCTCCCCTCCGCTTCCTCCTCCTCCTCCCCCTTTTTTCACTCACTTCTTGGCCGTTTTCACTTTTTGCAAAGAGGGAAACGCGGCGGCGGCCGCCGCTAGCCGGCTGCTGCTGCTGGGGGCGGGGAGTTGAAGGTCCCTCGTGTTGACACTGAAACTTGTGTTGACATGACATTGAATAAAAGTCCCCACGGCGCGGCCGGCCGGGCGGGGCGGGGCCGAGCTTGGAGGAGGCGCGGGCCGAGGCTGCGGCCGCGCCGCGCCGGCGAGCCCAGACGACGCCGTGCAGCGCCTCCCGTCCGTCGCCCAACGCCCGCCCAAATTACGGCGGTTTTCAAAGTGTTTGCGCCGTCATGTTCTCCGAGATGAAGACTTTGCATTCCCCGGGCACCAGGCGGCGCGGCGGCGCGGCGGCGCGGCCCCGCGTGCGGGGAGCAGCGGGACCTGTTGCCACCGCCGCCGCCCCGTCACCGCCACGCAGGGGGTCCAGCTCCGGCGGGGGGTCCGGGCGGTCCGGGCCGCGCGCGGGGTGGGCGACCACGTCTCCCGCGGAAGCGCTTCCCGGCCGCGCCGGCAGCGCCAGGCTCCTCCAAGGCCAGGGCACCGCACCGCCAGGGCACCGCCAGGGCACCGCCAGGGCGCGCGACGGACAGACGGCCGGAGCAGCCGGAGCAGCCGGGGCAGCCCGGAGGCAGCATTGATTTCCCAAACGTGGCCACCTCGGACCTCGGGGGCCGCCGCTCCCGTCGCGTAGTCCAAATTCGTCTATGACTCGGCTCCAGCGGGGCTCCAGCCCGGCTCCAGCGGCCCTCCCCGGACACCCCCGGCCCCGGCCTCGGCCTCGGCTCCGGGCGCCTCGGGCCGGACGCCGCCGCCGCGCCCGCCGGCCCGAAGTCCATCAATTATGCACGTCCGGTCATCGTATTCCAGCAGCGTCCCGTTCGTGATTTGCTCGATTCTTTATGGGGTGTTTTTCCTTGTTCCCTCAAGGGAAGGAAGGGGCCGCGCCGTCCTCCGGGGGGCCGTCCATAAACACGTCAGCGGCAAGGCTGGCGGGGGGAGGTGCGGGGGGTCACGCCGGGCCCCCGGGTCCCCTATCGGAAAGCAGGAAGGACGTTGCCCTCCTCATATTCCAGTCCGTGTGATTCGGTTCGGGGCCCGCGAGGAATGATAAGGGACCGCGATGGAGGCGGGCGGCCCGGGCGGCACACGCGAGGCCGCGTAGCGGAAGACTGAAGGGTGCCGCGGGGGACCACGAGCCGCGGGGGGCCGCGAGCCGCGGGGGGCGGCACGGCGCGACGGCCACCTAGTCGGCGGGGACCCATCGCGACGCGGCCGGCGGCGCCGTGGTGGTGACGGTCAGGCGCGGAGACGGTACACACACACACACACACACATTAGTGAATTGCAGTCGTCGGCGCGCTGTGGCGCCGCGCCGCACCGGCCGGCGGCGGCCTCGACGGGGACAGCGCTGGACACATATGGTTTGTAGCAGTGTGTGTGTGTGTGTGTGTGTGTGTGTGTGTGTGTGTGTCACTGCAGAAATAGCCATAGTACGTGTGTGCTGTCCACTCAAACACCGACAGATGGACACAGAGAGCACATAACACGTCCCGGGGGATGGACGCCGCGCGACACACCCTCCCACACGCGCACACACACACACAGCCGCGGGCAGCGCTGCCGGGTAGGGGAGCCCGTCCACTTGACCCCTCTGACCCCTCCATACTCGCATCCCGAGAGCAGCTCCGCCTGACCGATCCGATACAGTAATAGCTCCATATTGGTGCCGGCACCAGCGCCGCCGGCACCCTCCAGTCACGGTCGGCGCGCGCGCGCGCGCGCGTGTGTGTGTGTGTGTGTGTTTTACTTTTCTTATTTCAATGAAAATAGAAAAAAAAATCCAGCCCCTACATCACTAGTCGTTGTGAACCGTATTTATTCTATAAAAAATATAAACTGATTTGGCATTCCTGCGACCTGTAGTATGCCGACCCGGCCTCTCAGACCGACTCTAAGGAAAGGTAACGGAGAGGTAAAGGAAAGGGGACGGAAATGAGTTGGGGGGGGGGGGGGGCGAGGGGCGCCCAAAAAACGAGAAGAGAATCGGGGACATCGATGATAGAAAAGAAAAGGAGTCAATAAGTGCAACATGTTACACAGCAGAGGTGGAGTGCGGTGAGGGGGACACGCCGAGATGGGCACGGGACAAAGAGCGAGAGAGAGGGGGCGATCGAAACGCCAAACGACCGCTGGCGAGGCGAGGCGGTGCTGGTGGTGGAGCTTGCCGGGGCGTTCTGAGGTTGGCCCCACCCCGCCCCGCCCCGCCCCGCCCCGGGTACTGCCACGCTCTCTGGGTACCGCGGCCGCCAACATTCTCCCCCGCCGGGGGGGCTGCTGCTGCTGCTGCTGCTGCTGCTGCTGCCGCCGCCGCCGCCGCTGCTGCTGGAACTGCGCATTTCACGGTTTTCATTGGCACGCCATTTCCCGGCGTTCAAATAACGATTCCGACATAAGCCGGGCGATTCCGGCCCCATCGCGTGTCCCGGGGCGCGCGGAGCCCCGCGGGGGCCGGAGACTCGGCACGGCGGCACGGCGGCAGCCCTCATAACATCCCCCGGAGGCGGACGGTCGCCGTCGAAGAGATGCGTGGGTGTGGCAGAGTGCTGCCCCCCCCCCTTCCCCCTCCCCCGGTGCGCGCGGACGTGGCCGGCATACGTACAGTATGAGAATTAAAGACGGTGGCGTGGCGTAGCGCGGGCAGCAGTGGTGGCGGTGGTGGCGGTGGTGGTGCCCCCCCCCCCCCCAATCCCTGGCCAGAACAACTTTCTGCATCATCTTCTCGATTCGAGCCCAAAAAATACACTTCAAAAAACACGTTAAAAAATACTTTAAACTTCCCCGACTTGGCCCTCCCTCCGTTTAAGTGACGTTCGAGACGTATTTGGCACGGTGTGTACAGTACATACCGCGAAGCGGCAAAAAGAAGAAGAAAAAACAAGGGGAAAAAACGGAGCGTGAAAGAAAAATGTCAAAAGTGAGGGTGGGGCGTGGGGGAGAATTCGCGGATAAAAAATTTAACATTCACACCCCAGCGACAAGGACAAGGGGCTAATGTCCCGGGGAGGGGACATGATCGGAGGATAGAATTCTTACATTAAGGCGGGAATGCCACGTCAAATGCTGTCTCGCGCCTTCTTAAAGATATTGCAGACCAGCTATTTTTTTTGTCTCCCCCCCCCCCCTCTCTCTCTTTTTTAAGTTCTTGTCGCGCCCCTCTCTCTCTCTCTCCCTCCCTTTCCCCGTCGTCGTTTTCAATTTTTTCATTAGCTTTCTCCCTCCCACCCCGCGACAGCCTCAGTATTATTCTTATCCTCTTTTTATTATTCCTACGACGCGGACCGGGCAATCATTGTTCCACTCCCCCGCCGCCTTCTTTATACGCTTCCTCCTTTTCGATTCCGCCGCCTTCTGTTTAATTTTGCATTCCGGTATTGGTGTTGGTTATCATCCATTTCAGCCCCCGCCGCGCCGCGCCCGCAGCGATACTAGCGCCCTCTACGCCTTGGGGGCGGCGGCGGACGGAGGCAGCCCCCACCGCCAAACGGCAAAATAAAAGGAAAAGAACAACAACAAACAAAAAGTTAGATTATAAAGATGCCGCCGCCCGCCGACGGGACGGGTACTCGAGGGGGTACCTCTTTCGCCGCAAGCTCAACTCCAAAATTGCTGCCAAAACCGTCATCCTTTGCAGTCCGCACTCGACAAGGGAAAGTGTCCGCGGCGGCGGCGGCGGCGGAAGCAGACGCGGGGAAAAATTTCGAATGCAAATCTCGTTTGACGCGGAGGCGGAGGGGGGGGGGGGCGGCGGCAGCTCTCGACGTCAAAACCAATATTTGTACGACTGTTGTCGCCGCGGAGAGGTATTATGTATTCACGGGTTTCGGATTGTCTTAGATTACGATGAGAAGCAACGGCGGAGACGCGGCTGCCTACTTCCCAGGGGCTGAATTTCATATTATATTGGAGGGCACCGGGGGAGAGGAGGGGGGAGAGGAGGGGGGAGAGGAAGGGGGAGGGGCGTGGAAATTAAAACACGAGAAGCCCGCGACGTCGTGGCAGCCACGCTATCTGCTCGGAGGAGTTGACATTAAATGGAGGAGAGAAGAAGTAGGAAAAAAAAGCTTTGAAGTATAGTGGCTGGAAGGCTGAAGAAAAGGAAGAACGGAAATCGGACGAATCGTTGCTCATTTCAAAGGCAGTTGGAGAAAGGATCTCGATCTTCCACGTGCAATCACCTTTGCTCCCTTGCCGCGCGCGCTGCCCGGGCGCTCGAGCACGGGGTAACGACCCGGCGGCCGTGGGGTCCACCCCGCCCCGAGCGCTCGAGCACGGGGTAACGACCCGGCGGCCGCGGGCACCAGGAAGTAACGTGAGTCAGAGGTGCGGCTTCGGACGAATCGAGTCCTCACTCGTTGCGGTTCAGCCCGAAGAATTAAAAGAAAAAAGACAATAAAAATCAGGGAAAAGTATGGGAATCGCGGGGTGGTGGGCGAAGGTAGAAATAATAACTCCTCGTCGAATTATCCCTTCAAACGGGCACAGGCTGTCAGTCAGGCCCGGGGGGCCGGCGGGGGGCGGCGGGGGGCGGGGGGGCGGGGGGGGCGGAGGGGGGCGGCGGGGAGTTAATTGTGGGACTTACCCTGACGGCCGCGGGAGCGGGAGACGACCAAGCCAGGCCAGCCGGGCAGGGCGGGCAGCGTCCTGCAACGGACCGATGAATGGATCAATGAGCGGGACGGACCACGCAAGGAACTTAGAAATTGTACATGAAAAAAAAAACAGTGAAAAAAGCCGGCTTCGAGACTACATATTGAACTCCAATAGATTCAGGAGACACCTTGCATAGGGCAGCAAAGCCTCCCCCCCCCCCCCCTCCCTCTACTCTTCCTCCTTCGCGGAGTCCCGACCGGATAAAGAGAGAGGGAGCGAGCGCCATTAACGCACTCCTACATCTGCTAAGGAGGGAGAGAGAGGGAGAGCAATTTTAAATCAATCGCGGACCACGCTCCGCCAGACAGACGGCGTCGAAGGGGTTGACTTAATTTTCCAATCGAAAATAATACCGCGCGCGGGGCCGGCTACAGCTGGCTGTCTCTCTCCCTCCCTCCCTCCCTCCCTCCCTCCCTCCCTCCCTCCCTCCCTCCTTCCTTCTCGCGCCCGCCCGTCGGTGCGGCGGAGCCGGCGGAGTGACGGAGAGAACAAATCAGTTGGCTCCGGGCGGGCGACACCCGACATGGCAGCCGGCGCGGAAAAGTGATATGATGATGACGTCATGAAATAGTAATGCACGTGCGGATTGCATATCATTATGCAGGGTAAATTTTTAATGATAGGGTTGTCAAGGCCGAGGTGCTCTGTCTCACTCGCACTGCAGCGCGGTGCCGGGAGGGGGCGAGGGAGTGGTGGGGGCACTGGGGAGGGGAGGGGAGGGGAGGGGAGGGGAGGGGAGGGGAGGGGAGGAGCGGGGGAAGGACCACGGAAGCAGCAGGAGTGTAGGGTTGGTAGGGTCTACGGGCCCGCGAAGGCCGTGAGCGCAGCCTGCCACGGGCGGATGCAAAGCAAACTCGGATTATTAATAACATGAACAGTGGAACTAATGGTTATGAATCTGCATGTCCAGAAACCACAATCCATTAATCTGAATTCGTCTTGCACTGATACAAAGCAACGGAACAAGCTGTGAGATGTGGATTACGAATGTTGGAAATGCCCAGGGAACTTTTTCATGAGGCCGCCCTTAGAAAACACAGCTAGACTTGTTCATCCAAAAACTTGCTGCTAGACATAAGTATTGAATCTGGCACAACCATGGCAGTGCCGAGAAGGGAGCTGTTAAAATTAATTTTAAATCCTATCAATCCAATTAAGAGGATCCTAATTACAGTTCAGTTGCACTCCTCATTGTCTGTACCATAATCCTCTGCATGAAACACATTTCACATAAACACAAGGTACGCATTTGTCTCAAAACACACGAGTGCACCTGTCATATAAGTTCAAAGTTTTACAATTTAAAAGTCAGTGCGTAGATCTGCACCACAGCATTGACACTCCCATTTGTTCGTAGAAGCAATCGTCACTCAGGCACTCACAGCACAGGGGCCTAATCAATGAATTCCGATTTCGTAATCGACAATGAGATGAACATGACGAGAAGCTACCACGAACGGCACCATCATGAATGGCGGTGCAAGCCGGTCCCCTGCCCGGCCAGACGTTACACCACCAACAGGTGTCCTCGGGCCCAGGCACTGGCTTATTGAAGGGAAACCCGGTGGCGCGGCTCCACGACATCGGACAAACTGCTGGTCGAAACGCAACGAAGGTTAAACCGGGAAAGCAAAGGCGCAATCCCTTTCGAATGTCACATCGCGAGTGGTGCTTGGTTGACAACGATCGTGTTTGTGCACTCCGCCCACCGACCGTGAGGTGGTGAGTGAGGTTATGGACAACATCGCGGTATCTCGTCCGCATCCGTCGCCAAGCAACACAAAGTCGACGCCTTGTTAGACAGACGAAAAGCACGTCGAGCCTCTAGATTCCGAGGTAAAGTTAAAGACAATCTACTCACCAGTAACCTGAAGTAATTAAAAATTGTCAGCCAGGCCTTCGCCTTTCGCACAAACGAAACAAAGGGTAGGGGGCGTCACGGTCGTGCGAGAGGGTGGGGTGTGGGGTAGGCCGCGGTGGTGCGGCGAGCGGAGCCGAGCCGGGCGCCGCGCCGATCCAGCCGAGCCAGGCGGCCTGGCCGAGCCGGAGCCCGGGACCGCCGGGCCGGGACGCCCTGGGCTGCCCGGGGCGGGCTGGGACACGCATTTTGAAACGGCATGCGATCAACGGATTTTCAAGTTTTGCGCACGGATTCGCAGATTGGCCTCACCCCTCTCCGGAGGTGATAACAGGTGTTCTGCTTCATCAGCTCAATTAATGCTGCTGGGTGCCATCATAGTTAAAATGTAATTTCATGCAAATGTAAATTTTTGTCCATCGTTCTAATGGGCGATTATTTTCCACCTCATTTTCTTCAGAATCCTGTTACAGGGGATTTAACAAAAAAAAATTATACTCATTATAGGAAGAATCAATTTATTTCAAAAGTATTATAAAAGAAATTAACAGTACAGATTATGTATTTCTGATTGTTACAATAACACATAAAATAAAAGTTTGCAATTTCAACATAATGCTTTCATTAAAACATCTAACACTTTATCAAACACAAAGGCAGTTGACAGATAAAAGCACAAGTGTAAAAATATGAAGAAGACAATTCCTAGGAAGAGGCAAACAGTTTCTACACTGATATCAAACACCTTAGTTATCAAAACATGTGGTAAATTAAAAGAAGGGTAGACAAACAAAACCAATCTGAATCATCTCAGCTCAAGCTCGCTACATGTTAATTATAGCCACTAAGAGCGAGAAAAAAAATTTAAACTAAGGATAAATGGCACATGAACGTAACTTACATCACAGCTCTATTCCCCATCGAATGAACACTAACTAGGAACACAGTTTGGTGGAACCACGGCCCCCCACAAAGTTGTCAGGAAGGCTGTCCCCGAGGCCCGGGCCTCGGCTCCGGGCCCGCGGCGCCGTGCTCCGACTCCGGCTCCGGGCCCTGCCACAGATCCTCGATCCTCCACACGTCGGGGTCCCCGCAGCGCACCAGGCGCATCACGATGCCCGGGCTCTCCAGGAAGTGGCCGTCGTCGCCGTCCTGGTGCTGACGGTCCCGGTCCTCGCCGTGGTCGCGCGGGGAGGAGGCCGCGGCCGTGGCCACGGCCGAGGCCGGGGTCGTGAGCAGCCCGACGACGCCGCCGCCCGCGGCCCGCTGGAACACGATGCCGCCGCCGTCGTTGTTGGACGCGCGGTGGCGCACGACCTGGACCCCGACATCGTCGTGCTGCTGCACGACGACGTCCGTGGCGTCGGCGCCCTGGCCGGCGTGCTTGACGAACAGGTGGTGGCGCAGGCTGTTGCGGCGGAGGAAGCCGGCGCCGCACAGCGAACAGGAGAAGGGCCGGCGGCCGGAGTGCTTGAGGGCGTGCGCGGCCAGCGACTGGCGCGTGGCCAGCGCCTTGCCGCACACCTCGCACACGTGCCACACGCGCGGCCCGTGCACCGCGCGCCGGTGCCGCGCCAGGCTCGCCCTGTTCATGAAGGACCGGCCGCACGCCCAGCACTGCGTCTCCGACGCCGCGGCCGTCGCGGTCGTCGTGGAAGACACCGGCTGCGCGGGCATCATCACCGTCAGGGACGAGGAGGAGTCGGCGGAGGCCTCGAGGACGTCGTCGAGCGCGGCAGGCTGGATGTACCAGGCAGGCGGCGCCAGCATGCACCAGGGGTGGACGTTCATGGCGAGGGCCTCGGCAGCGTCCGGGAACAAGCTTTGGCTGCAACAGCGCACCAGGGGGCGTCAGGCCGGGCGGCGTCTCCGGCAGGGCACGGACGGCACGGAGTGGAGGTCGGGGACTCACCTGATGGTCTCGAAGGGCGCGTGCTCGGTGCTGCAGGGCCGGGAGGCGTCCGACGTCGTGGTGTCTGCGGCGGCCTCGTATCCGGCGTGCCCCATCAAGGCCGAGTAGTTTGGGACGGCCTCCGTGTGCAGCGGGTCCGCCGAGTCTGCGGACCCCTTCAGCGCCCCCAGGAACGGCTCGTGCGCCTCCTGGCCGCCCGCCCCGACGAACAGGGCCCCGCTCTCCGGCTTGACCAAGGAGTGCAGCTGCATGTACGCTTCCGCGGCCGCCATCTGCGGGGGACGAAGAGAAGGGGTAGTGACAGCCGGCAGCGCAGCGGGACCAGGCGGGACGGCCGGCTACACCTTAACCTCAATCACACATCTTAAGGAGCTAAACTAACCTCCCCGTGATGGGGTTGGACACACGTCAATGACCAGAACATAAAAATTTGACACTGTGGTCTGAAATAGATCACACGTACGGCTGCGCCCCAGCGAGACATCCTAACCAACACAGCAGCGGCAGGGCGGCAGGCCCTCGCCCCGCCCCTGCCGCGGCCCCCCACGGCACGGGCGACGCCGATGCTCTCACTCACCTCATCGGACTGGTGCTCGTCGTGTCGCGGGGCGCCGCACACGAGCGGGTACCGCCGGCAGCCGTGCAGGTCCACGGCGAAGAACACCATCAAGTACACCGGGAGGCGGGGAGGAAAACGGCCACAGTCCCGTCATGCAGGACTCGAGTCCTGGCCAGACGACGCGACGCGCTGTCGCCAGAGAGCGGCCGAGTAGGCAGCCGAGTGTGCACCGAAGCCGGGCGGCGCGGCGCGGCACGGCACGGCAGGAGCCGCAGGAGCGGCGGCCACGCCACGGCTCGGCTAGCAACCCCCGCCGCGCCCGCCGCGCATCGCAGCAAAATTCATAAACAAGAACAATAACCGAAGCCACGAGTGACGGTTCGGCCGTGCCGTCAGCGGAGGGGGTGGGGGTGCTTACAGAGTCAAGCCGCACGGCCCTCAGGGCTCGGCCAATGACGTCACAACAACGTCTGCCTCGCGTATTCCGAGAACATGGAAAACGGAGGAGGCGTTATGTTATGTGTCGCCTCGCATGACGCTTCGCACCCGGAGGGGAGGGGGAGAGGGGGGGGAGTGTGGAGGGTAGGTCGGGGTGAGCTGGTGCGGGGGCGGCGCGGGGCGCGGGCCGCGAGCGGCGCGGCCGAGGGAGCGCGAGCAGGTATTTGCAGTACCGACGGTTGACAGTTGCCAAAACAAACATCAAGTAGCAGTAGTTTGCTGAAGAAGTGCCTCGCCGCGCTGCCGCGGGGCGCGCGCGCCGTGCGGCGGCAGAGTGTCCAGGGAGATGATGGGGAGGCGGGGGTTAAGGGGTGGCACCGTGTTCACGGTGTTCGCGGTGTTGGTGCTGATACGCACGCGGGTTATCCGACGCCGAGTCTTTCAGGAGGAGCAGCGCTTCGGCGCTCGAGAGGTGTGTGTGCGTCCCTGATTCCGGACCCCCCGCGGGCCGCGGGCACGCCGTGGTGGAGGCGTCGGCGGGGCTGGCGTTCCTCCGGAGGCCCAGCCACGCCCCGCCACGCCCCGCCCCGCCACGCCCCGCCACGCCCCGCCGCGCGTCGCTGCTTGCCGCCTCACCGCTCCCGGGGACGCGATGATGCTCCGGGGCGAGGGGGCTGCCGGGGCATCTCCAGCCGGAGCCCCCAACGTGCACCGTGTTTAGTTTGAAATTTGAACCGCGCGCGCGCGGAAAGCTGATTAAACATGGCGAAATAGTGAAGTTCTCTGTCTCGCTCTGACACACAGCCGCGAGGCGAGCGCGCCTTCACCCGCGCGGCGTCTTACTTCCCTTCCCTCATCATCCCCCGGTGTCTTGTGTGCGAAACGCTCTCTCTCTCTCTCTCTCTCTCTCTCCGTTCCTCTCATTTTGTGTGCTTCAGTATAGTTAGCGAGTACGAGAGAGAGAGAGAGAGAGCGAGGCGGTCGTCATTCCGCATTCCACCCACATGCACCCAGAGGAGCACACACACCCACACACACACACACACACACACACACGCTCACATCTCATTTGCGTAAACCTCGCCTGCTAGCCTCGCGAAGACGAGCACCCGGAGAGTCAAGTCGCTATTTCTTACTGCCATATTAATTAAGGGGTTGTAGCTGCAGCGGGGAGGGCTGAGGGCCCCGCCTTGCCTCGCCTGCTGCCCTGCTCTGCTCTGCTCTGCTCTGCCTGGGGCTCAGCCCCTGAATCTCTGCGGGTCCAATACACGGAGGGGTCGGGCCGGCGGCGGGTCAACCAGGATTGTAATCCCCTCCCTTACTTGCACTTGCCGCGTGCCGCGACTGAGATCCCCCCCCCCTCCTCCTCCTCATCCATGCAGATTGATCCGAACGATTCGGTCCATCCGTCCATCCATCCAATCGTTTATCTCCTTTCACCCGGTCGGTAATGCAGCAGCGAAATACGGAGCGGGCGGTGCTGCCGTGGGGCCGCGTGCGGGGGGCCGGGGGGGGGGGGGGGGGGGGGGGGGGGCCGCGGGGCGTAATGGAAACAAATGGCCCACCGCGCCGCGGCCCGGCCCGGCTCTGGAAGATGCCGCTCGGCTCGGCGGTCCGCGTCCGCCGCCGCCGCCGGCACGTTGGCACTGATTTGACAAGGGGGCATTCACAAATTAGGTGACGTGCCGTCGTGCCGCCGGGCCGCCGAGCCGGGGAGGACGACGGTGCATGTCGGACATCGACGGCGGCGTCCCATGCAGCACTGATCCTGATTGATGCGCCGCCCCCTGCGAGGCCAGCCCCGCCAGCCCCGCCGCCGCCAGCCCGGTCGGCGGGAGGTGGCTTTTCTAATTTCGCACTACGCTCCTTCCGCGCGCGCGGCTACTGCTCAATTTGCGACAATCTGTGGAGTTTGGAGCGTGGGGGGGGGGGGGCGCTGACGAAGCCACACGGCCGCCGCCCCGCGCTCCTCTCCCGCGCCGCCCCGCGCCGCCCCGCACGGTCCTCATTCGGCTTTCAGAAAGTGTCGCCGCGCCTCGCCCGCCCCGCCGTGGCTGCCGTGGCGCCGGCGGCAGCAGCGGCAGCGGCGGCATCGAGGCGGGCGGGGGCCCCGAGCCGAGGAGGTAAATAACGCAACGCCAGCCGAGGAACCGAGGCACTTCATGGGGGGCCTTCGGCAGCTAGCGGTGCCGCGGCCGCGGCGCACCCGCGCCCCCAATCGGCTGCTACAAATGAGTCAGGGAGAGAGAGCGAGAGAGAGAGAGAGAGAGAGAGCCGCCCGGCGCCCGGCAGGCATTGAAGTCACCTTATCGGTGAGGGCAACGCGTATGACGGCTGTCGTGCTGTCGTGGCCCGGCGGTGTGGCGAGGTGAGCGCCTCATACCGATGAGTCCGCCGTCCGCACGCACGCACGCACGCACGCACGCACGCACGCACGCACGCACGCACGCACGCACGCACGCACGCACGCACACGCACGCTCACATTTTATCGCCTCTTGTCTAATGACCCCACGGGACTGTCGCCGCCGCCGCGTGCAGCCTGCATCTGTAAGCGGCCTCCGACAAGCCGGGCGCCGTCCCTCCGTTTGAGTAATTTCTCTCCATCGGTCAAAAAAATGGACGATAAGAAAATTGATTTTGAAATAGAAATCTGCTTTTCGGCGTGGAGCAGTTTTATGCAAACGAGGCACCCACCCTCCTCCTTATATTTCCCGCCGAGTCATTGCCGTCATGGCCTTGTCGCCGTGCGTCGCGGCCCGGCCGGACGGCCGCCGGTTCCACCTTCCTTAACGGCGCGCACTGCCCCTTTCCGAGCCATTCGCCTTCGCGCCATTTTTCGAAACGACCAAATTAACGCGTCCCGCACTTGTTGTTTGGCGATTCGCGGCGCATACACGCCCCGCCGTCGGGACGCGTCCGGCACCGCGGCCGCCCGTTCTCCCTCTCCCTCTCTCTCTCCCCCTCCTTCTGGCTGTGTGAGAGTGAGAGAGACGGTCGGACGCCCTCCCGGAAGCAGCCGGCAGTCGCCTCGCCCTGTTTGACGAGGTCGTAAAGGGCCGCCCCGTCGTCCCGTCACATCACGCATTACGCGCGCGGCGGTATGAGAAACTGACACGTCGGATGGCCCGGGGCCGCGCGGGCCGGCGCCGCTGCCGCCGACGCCGAGGTGCTCGCGGCCGCGGGGCGGAGAGGAGTCCGCGAGCCGAGTCACCCCGGCGAGATCAAGCAGACGGCGCCTGCCGGGTAGGCAGCAGGCGGCCACTGCGCGCGCGCCGGCCGTGCGGGCGGCCTACCCCGCGGCGCCCGCAGGCCGCAGGCTGCCTCTGTGCGTTCTGACAGTGTCCCGCCGCCGCCGCCGCCGCCGCCGCCGCACTGCACTGCACTGATTAGCCCTCACCTCTATCCTTTGCAGTGCCAACATTGCGCTACATAGGTGGGCGGGCCGTACGCGGACATGTGTGACATGTTCGCCCCCCTCGGCCCCCTCTCCCCTCCTCGCTTGTTGACGTGTCCGACGAGCCCCATAGGCAGCGGACCAAACTGTAAAGGCGACGTGACGATGGCCATCCACACACACACACACACGCGCGCGCGCACACACACACAGACACACAGGCCGTGTGTGTGACCGTCAGCATGTCCCGGACGTGTGTGACGGCTGTGGGCGGGCTGCCCTGGGCTGCCCCATGCCAGCGGGCCCTGCCAGCTCCGCCGGCCCGGCCGCACTCTGCATGAATGTGAATTATGCACTAATCTCCGGGGAATCACACTTTCGGCCGTGTGGGAAAGGGCGCAGGCGCCGTTCACACACGCGACAGGGCCTGGCGCCACGAGACGTCATGAGCACGTCGCCTGGCCTGGGAACCTGCTGGACTCGGCCCGCCTGCGGTGCGGTGGGTCTTCAGTAGCGCGGGGACGACGCTATGCGAGCAGCACCCGCTCTGGTCTGCTCCCCGCCGCGAACACCGAGACCCCCATCTCCGCGGCCATACGGCCGCGTCTGCATTTGACGTCAGTGTGCAACGCAGGAGCACCTCGACCGCTGCATCCATCCGAGTCCAACGCCAAAACACACACACACACACACACACACACACACACACACGGCCCTGGTAAACACACGAATAACACGTATCACACGTCGACATCGCACAAACACACATCGCGCTGCTGAAGAATCACACACCGCGAGAAAACAAACTCCCCGGTGTGTCGACGCCGGCCTACTTCCCGGCCTTCTTGCCCATCGTGCGGCTGCGGGGGTGTGGCAGAGATTGGGGAAGGGGGAGGGGGGGGGGGGGAGGCACGACAGTGGTGGTCATGTTGGTACGGGTGCGCGGCGGCCGGCAGCGCCGCAGGTAGCACCGACACCCGCACCCGTGCCGCAGCAGCTTGACCAGGACGCGGAGGAGGTCGCGGGAGCCGCCGCCGCCGCCGCCGCCGCGGGGCCGGGCCGGGCCGTATTGCAATGAAGGCTCGTAAAGGATTTTATCGCCAGGCCGTTGGGATCGGCTGGTTGTTGCTGCTATTTTGGCAGCGGCCCCGGGAAGAATGATGCGCGAGAAACAATGTTGACTCAATCACTAAGCGGAGGAAACGGGCGCCCGGCCGTCGCATTCCGTATTCTAGCAGCCGCCCCCCACTGCGGGCGGACGTTTCCGAGATTCCACGGTGACCACGGCCATGCTGCCGTCGACCTGCTCGAAGACGGAGAGAGAGAGAGAGAGAGAGAGAGAGAGAGAGAGAGAGAGAGAGAGATACCCGCCGTGTGGGTAGGCAGCCCATGCTACGTTTGCGCAGGGCGCGGCCGGGTTGCCTAGCCAGCAGGCGCCTTCCGTAGCTTCACGCGCTCCGTGGTTCACCCGTGGGTGGAAACTAGGGGTAGCAAATTTTGTCGACTTATGCGCGAGTGGCACACGGCCGCCGTGTGTTTCGAGGGCCGCAGTCGGAGCTGGCCGGCCTGGCAGCTGCCTCCGCTCCCCTCCAGGGCGGCTGTGTCGGCGCCTCTTCGCCCTCTCTCTCTCTTTCTCTCTTTCTCTCTCTGTCTGTCTCGCACGGCCGTCCCTGCCGCCCTCCGCCGCGCTGTTCCGTCCCTGTTCGGACTCGGGCGTGGCGTGGCGTGGCATCACGGCGAAGGGTTGGCGGGCGCCGCGGCGGCTGGCGGTGCGCCGCGGTACTGTACTTGTTGCCGCGGTCACTCCGCCTCAGGCCGCTGCTCGGCCTCGGCCAGATGAACACCTCACACCTCAGACGCCGGCCTTGCGCGTCCCACTGCGTGGAGGGAGGAGGCCGCCAGGCCGGGAGCTGCTCCAGGGCCAAGCTGTTGTCCTCTGGATAAGTCATACTTTGGGCGCCATTAAAAATGGAAGGAAGCGCCCTCATCCCGCAGCCTCGGTGCCGGAGTGCCCGGCCGAGCCCGGCCGAGCCCGGCGCCCGGCCCCTCCCTCGGCGGACCTCTGGGAGCAGAATCACAGAGTCGTCCCCGGCCGTCCCCGGCCTGCCCCGCGCCACTTCTCCAGGGCGTGTTTCTGTTCCGGTCCATCCTTTTCCCGCCGCTCCACCCCTCTCCCGCCCGCCCCCTGACTTGTCCTTTTTTACCGCAGCGTCCTCGTATGTTGTGGATAAAGTTGTGTGTATTCTCAGGCGGCCGGGGCGTTGGCGTTGGCGGCGGCGGCGGCGGCGGCGGCGGCCAGGGCCGTGGGGGGCCGCGCGAGGAAGCTCCCTCGGCGGCTCCCCCAGGACGCCCACCGCGACGCGCCGTCACCCAGCTCGCCGGCGGACCCCCGCGGACCCCCCGCGCCGCCCAACTCGCCTGGTGTCCGCCGACGGCCCAGCCCGGCCAGCCCGGCCCGAGCGGTGGCTTGTGCGGCGGTCGCTCGCGCCCACTTTGCAGGGGCGGTTCCGGCTGGCCGATCTGTGCCCGGCCTCCCCCGCAGCGCCCCACCCTCCTCCCCGCGCCGTCGGCAGCCGCAATCTCCAAGTGCCACAACTTTGAACATTTCACCTCGATTGGCAATAACTCACCTGGCATAGGCCCCCGCGTCCCCCCGCCCCCGCGGGCTCGGAGCTCCGGCCGCCGCCGGCCGGACGCGCTCCTCTCCCCGCGCACGTGTCGGCCTGGGGCTCCCCCCCACAGTCATCTGCACAAGCCAAGCCATCGTTGCAGTGGTTTTCAGCTGGTGACATCCGCGGTGTGCGGTGTGGGTGCCGCCGCGCGGAGACACACACACAGAGAGAGAGAGAGAGAGAGAGAGAGAGAGAAGGCGAGACTGAAATAAAAGCCAGAGGGCCGCGCTGCGCTCACGGTGCCGCCGTGCTGATCCGGTGTGACACAAGTCTGGCGGCCCCAGCAGGGCAGCAGCCGCGTGCTCTGTCTCGCTCGCACCGCGGCCCCAGCCCCAGCGCCGCGGGGCGACGACAAGGACGGGAGACGCGGGCGGCCGCGGACGCCTCCTGCGGCCCCGTCGCCCGGTCCACCGCCCTCCAGTAATTAGACAACAGAGATGACGGCTCGCCTGCCGGTGCCCGGGCAGTCCACCTGCCCCACTGTGTCCTTAATCCACAAAAACCGAACAGAAAACCTCGGCTGACGGTACCGTTGATGCTTCAGATGCGCTGAAATAACTGAGCGGGGGCTCCTTTATCGCCTCGCCACATCCTCCCTGACGCACTGATTCCGTGGGAGCAGTAACAACGTACCCGCGCCTTGTTGGTTCTGCAGTTCCTGCCGGTGAAGAAGAGTGTAGCAGTGCGCCATCAGCAAGGCGCCGGGGGTGGGCGAGGCAGGCAGCGGGTGTCAGAGCGCTGAGACAGCGAGAGAGAGAGAGAGACAACAGAACAGACCTGTCGCCAAGACGTCAGCCTCTTAATGAGCATCAAATATTCACGTCATTATGTGGGAGCGAGACGGCGGATGCTGAGTGCGACAGGCAAGCGTCGTCGTCATGTGATGGATGTATTCTCGCTCATTTTCTCCTCTTTCTCTCTCTCTCCTCTCTCCGTTTCTCTCTTTGCTTCTCTCTCGCCCGTAATCTCTTTTTCCTGTCAGGTCCAGGGAAAGAGCGAAAGCAAAAAATAAAAAGAGACGTACGCGCATGAGGGGGAGGGCATAATTGAGAATCGTCATGAGTCCCCGCCGAGCAGTCCGTTTTGGCGTGGTGTACGGGGCGGTGCGGTGCGGCACGAGGCGGCTTGTAGAGGGCGCAGGCTAGGTAAATATAGGGTGGCTTTAAGAGCGCATCTAGCGCCACACTTGCGCCCTGCCCCGCCCTGCCCTCCTGCCCCCTCCACACCGCCGCCAGCTTTGGGGGCCGCAGGCATTCTGAATGGAACACAAACATAACGCCCGTGGAGGGGCCGCCCCGCCCCGCCCCGCCCCCACGCTGCGGCGGCTGTGGCGGGCTGCGTCCGGAACCGGTGGGGCCCTGCTGCCTCCCTACGGCCCGGGCCGAGCGTGCAGGTGCGGCGCAGGGAGGGCGGGGGACGAGAGAGAGAGAGAGAGAGAGAGAGAGAGAGAGAGAGAGAGAGAGAGAGAGAGAGAGAGGTGAGTGTGTGGGTGTGGCCCCAGCCCCACACCGCCGTACCGGATTATTTCGGGTGAGAGGGCAGGAAACAATAACAGACCCACCCCGCGCCGCTTGCCGCCCGCCGCGGGGGGAGTTTGGCCGCGGCTGCGGGGACTCTATCCGTCTCCCTGGGAGTCACCGTCGGCCGCCTCGCTCGTGATCCTCATGGAGTCGGCGGCGACGAGTTTCTCATGGGGCCGCGGCCGAGTCCTTTGCCTCCGGTCCCGGCAGCGCGCTGCACTGCTTGAGAGGTTAGGCCGGGCGGTGGGAGAAAGCGAGAGAGAGAGAGAGAGAGAGAGAGAGAGAGAGAGAGACTAGACGATCGCCAACCAATCCCGGCCGCGCCGTCCAGCCGCGGGCCCGTCATGGCGTGGCGTGGGAGTGAGGCGGGACGGCGGGACGGGCAGCAGAACGACGCGGGCGGCCGGTCGACGGCGGCGTCGCGGCGGGCGCGGGCGGCCATCCTGGAGGGAGCAGGGAGCCCCCCCCCCCCCCCCCCCCCCCGCCGCCGCCTCCGCCGCGGGCCAGGGCCCCGCCGAGCCGCGCCGAGCTTCGTGTTTCGCGCCTCCCCGCCGCGGCGCCGGCGGTGGCCACGAGCTTCCGAGGCTCGCCGCTAGATGGCGCGAGCGTTGGCTTCGCCGCGGAGCGGCGGCCGGCGTGGTGCGTGGGTGGAGGCGGAGAGGCGGAGAGAGCTGCCGCTGCGGCTCTGCCCAGCCGAGGCGAGCGCCCGCACCGGCCCGGCACGTGTGGCGGTGAGCCGGCACCGGCAGGACTCGCAGGACCGGCAGTCAGCGGATAGGGATTGATCGCCGGGGCCAGGAGCAGCGACACAAGTCCACCGGGGCCGACGGCAGACCAGCGCCACTCACTGTTCGCGGCTACTCCGACAGCGAGGGGCTCGCACGCTGCCCTCCGCGCCCCGGGGAACATTATGACTATTCCTGCCCCTCTGTTGGTCGCCGAGAGTCCCCCCCCCCCACCCTCCCGGGCCCCGCGGCTCCCTCACCCCTAACGATGCCATCGTCAGCATATTGATTCTTTCAAACAATCACGGCGAATCAGAGCGAGACAGCCAGACGCGGACTGACGCAGACAGAAAGAGACAAAAAAGGAAACCCCCCCGCAGCTCCATAATTCCCCACACGGCCGCCAGTTAGCCGCGAGCGATCCTCCGTCCACTGTCAATCAATTTGTGTGGGAGGAGGGAGGGGGAGGCGGAGGGGAAGTCCTCCCCCGTCTCCCTCTCTCTCTTCCTCCCTCCCGCTGCGCCGGCTCACGCGCCGGGAGTGACGAGGACAGAGCACATGGGGTGCGCGTCGACGGGGTCAAGACGCCGGCTGGAAAGGGCGCGTGGGGGCGTGCCGCCGCCGCTGGCCACCGCCTGGTCAATGCTGCCGCGCGGGGCCGCGCGTCCGGGACAACGCCCTCGGCCTCGACGGCGTCCTGGTGCCAGCCAAACACCCTCTCCCCGCCGGGCCCCCGCCGACGACACCCTCCTGTTGCTTCCCGCGCCGCGACCGACGGCCTGGTGCGCTGCGGCCGGGTCCTGCCGGTGGACGACCGGGGGGGGGGGGGGGGGGCAGGGCTGCAGGAGCACGGCGTCATAACCACCGCGGGCCGTCACCGCGACCAACCCGCCGGCAAACAACTGCAGCAGCAACAACAGCAGCAACAACAAAAACAACAAGAGCCGCGGCAGCGCGGACTGAAACAAGGGGGACACCGCGCCGATTTCAAATCAATTTGCTCCCCCCGAATTATCGCGGGCAAACTAATCAAAGCTTGCGGCGGCGGTCGGACGAAACGAGCGAGAGAAAGAGAGAGACAGAGAGAGAGAGAGACGAAATCGCGGGATCAACTACTGACCAGAGCGCGCCGAGCGGGAGGAGGAAAAACAGGAGGAAGGAGGAGAAGAAGAGGCGAAAAAAAAAGTGTAATCCAATTGTGGGAGCTTGACCACCACTGCGAGCCGCGCAGAGCTGCGAGAGCATTGGAGCTGACCGGGGGAAACGCGGCGCAGCGGCCTCGGCGGCGGCGAGGCCCTCCAACTCGGACGCCACTACAACTTTACCGACTATCGCTCGTCAGCACTTGCCGGAAACATCGCGGGGCGCCGCTAAATTCGTTCGGGAACTGAGGAGGAGGGGGGGGGGGGCTGGAGGCGGGGGCCACCATTTGGTATGGGCGCGCAAGTTCCGATGCGGAGGTTTACGCTTTTGGTCAGTCGGGGGGGGGGGGGGGGGGGGGAGGGGGTTGATGGAAGTGCCCTTTGATATCGTCAGTGGAGGTGGGAGAGAGTGCGAGTGCAAATGCGAGTGGGAGTGGGAGTGAGAGCGCACGTGCGCACCCGACTGACTATTCGCACGAGTGTTTGGCCGTGAACCAGTCGCCGCAGGGAACAAGACACTGCCTTGCAATCAAAACGGTCCGCGGTGGTGGCTGATGACCGGGCACCGCGGGGGCGGTGTGAAACAAGAGCAGCGGACTGGCGCTGCGCCGCACGGCCCCCGCACCGCCCCCGCACTCCATCCCTGCAGGCCTCTCTCGTTAGGCTAGGCCCCCTCGCCTCGCCTCGCCGCATTCGCGCGGCCACAATTCGATTCCATATCCCGCGTCCACCCCTCCCCTCCCCCGCTGTTATTTTCGAGTGTCGCGCGGCCGAAGTGATCACGGTGGGGCCGCCGACGCCCGCGGATGACCCCACGAGTGTCTTCGAGTGTCGCCGTCGGCGGGGGTCTCGGCCACGTCGTGGACGTGCACTCACTCCGTGGTGGTGACCCCCACCGAGCTGAGGATGATAACGAGGCCCGGCGAGCGGAGCCTCAAGTGCAGCCGCCCACCTCCCGGGCACTCGACGACGTCGACACTGCAGTTGCAGTCTGAGCTCGGGAACATCGCGGGGCGCCTGCGAGCGTCGGGGTAGGCCAGCCCGCACGGCGCCGCTGCGCTGGTCCAGGTGGGCTGCCTACCCGCCGGCCGCTGCGGCTGCCCCGCCCGCCACGCCCCTGCCCGGCGGGTGTGTCTCATGACGGGCCGGGCTACCGTGCGACGCCGAGGCCACTGCAGCGGTCCGCAGCCCATGGCGACAGAGCATGGCAGGCCGTGACGGGCCGCGGCCCCTCATCACCGGCTGGGTATGCTAATGCCGCTGCTTCTGTATTTCGGCCCGGCACCTCTCCGCACCTCTCGCCCGTCATGTCTGCGGGTGTGAGGGGCGCCACCCGCGGCCGCCGTAATAAAGCAGCGCGCCTCTCATACCGCCCGCGGCCCTCTATCATACAACAGATTTCACCAGAGCAGCTAGGCGCCGAGCCGTCAGCGCTAGAGCAGCGCGGAGCTGGGCGGCGCTGCTGAGGAGGAAGTTTCTGTCCGCGCCCGAGACGCCGCCGCCGCCGCCGCCGGACCCACACAACCCGGGGGCGGGCCCCGGGCCCCGGGCCTTGCGCCGCGCGCTGCGGCTGCGGCGGAGACGGCTGCCGTGCTCTGCTGTGTTCCTGTTCGCGTTCGTGTTGCCCCTCGGATCGGACACGTCTAACGCTCTGCCCGCTCTGCAGCTGGCGTCGCCTCTATGGCCGCTGTTGTTTGACCAGTAACACACACACACACACACACACACACACACACACACACACACTTCAGTGGCCGCTGTCAGAAAGGCCCTTCCTCTTCGTTTTCGAAGGAAAACGTCCAGACATGTATATTTTGGTCGGCGCCTTAGCAAAGCGTCCATCAGCCCAGGCCAGTCGGGCCGGGAGCGGACCCGGGGGCCGGACCGGACCTGGCCAGGGCGGGGCGGGGCGGGGCGGGCCGCTGCCATGCGCCCAGGAGCAGCGGCAGCGGGTGAGCGAGGCGGCGGCTTACAAAAATGATAACCACCTAGGGACGGGCCCGGGAGCCGCTGTGGATGAGGAGTGACACATACACACACATACACACGCACGCACACACAGGCACAGGCTCACGACGGCGTATGACTCAGGGGTGTTCGTGGGAACGGCCGGCCGGCGGTCAGTCGGGCCGGACTTGCACCGCGCGCCGGCAAACGGCATCACGCGAACATTGAACACACGGTGATGTGGTGCCAGTCACTCGCGTCCAGATTATACACTTGTGTGTGATGTGATTACACGCCTCCCCGCACTGCAGCGGCAGCGCCAGCCGGCGGGAAGGGCGTCAGTGGCTGCGGCGGCGGTGCCAGCGGCGGCGTGGCCGGCAGGATGAGGGCGGCAGGATAGCGTAAGGATGTGGTTCTCGCGCGGGGGGCCGGAACCGCCGGCCGGGGACGTCACGTCCCTGCAGGCCGCCCGCGCAGTCCTCGGGCTGGGCATGTCGCCCGGCCCGCCCCACCTCGGCACACACCCTGCAGCCCCGCAGCGCTGCCATTAGCGATGTCGCAGGGGCCCGGCCGCCGCGGACCCGCCGCGGACCCGCCGCCGCTGCCTTCCGCTCCTGAAAGGCTCCGGAACACAAATGCCCCCAAAAGCGGCGAGCGGTCGCACCACCGGGCCCCGGCTGCCCCGGCAGCCAATGAAGTCACGCATGGGCGGCCAAGGCTGCCTAGCCGAGCCCCGGGGCCGCCGGCCCGCCGGCCCGCCGGCCCGGCGCACTTCAATTGTTTCGCGGCCGTAATGGGCGCCATAATGCGACGCAGCGCGTCACACCCGCCTTTCCCCGACTCTTATTTCCGATCCGTTTTTCTGGAAACGCTGCCGCCGCGCCGTCCGTCCGCCCCCCGGCGCCATGAGCATCGTGGACGGCCTCACGGACGGCCTCATGGACTGGCTCATGTACGGCCTTACGGACGGCCTCACGGACGGCCTCATGGACGGCCTCATGGACTGCCTCGTGGTCGGCCTTACGGACGGCCTCATGGACGGCCTCATCGACTGCCTCATGGTCGGCCGTACGGACGGCCTCATGGACGGCCTCATGCCGGCCCCAGGCCGCCCCCCTGACCTTTCACTGCCTCCTTGGCGTGCTCAGGGGAAGCGCACCAATCCCAGCTAGGCAAACATGCCATTGTTTGGTTTGGGCTTGTGTGGCCTTATGGGGGGCAGCCGGGGCTCCCGCGCCCGCGCGCGCGCAACAGAGAGAGAAAGAGAGGGGAAGAGAGAGTGTGTGTGAGAGAGAGAGGGCGTGCGTGAGAGAGAGAGAGAGAGAGAGAGAGAGAGAGAGAGAGAGAGAGAGAGAGAGAGAGCGGACGCCCGTCCGGCATCGGGACAGATCGGAGGGGGTGGAGGCGCCACGGATACCTCACGCTTAGTGTACAGCGTCGTGATTTTTTTCCTAGCACAATAGAGTACCCCATGGAAACTCGAAACGGAAGTACTTCCGTTCTTACGCAAGTCGTTACGAAGTCCCCAATGGGAGCGAGAAATATCACCCGTACATTTCGACAAAGTTTGATTTTGGCGTGGTTCTTTTTTTTTTCACCGTTCCGTCTTTTCCGTTCCGTACTTCGACGGAGTACCCTATTCGCCACGTTGGTGGCGGCACAGAGGGGCAACCTACGCGGGTGGCGTGATGGTGCCGTGGGAGGGGGCTGCGGGGCCGCGGGGCTGCGGGGCCGCGGGCGTGCAAGCAAATGACTGCGCGCATAAAAGGTGGCTCGAACAGCAACAAACGGCGGCGGATCGGGGCGCCGCATAACAGGCACTCGTGCATACAACATGACATGACGGTGCAGTCGGCCCGCCGCCAAGGTCAGAGCGGCGCGGCCGCTCTGCACACCGCCACCCATCCAGCCGTGGCCTGCGGGCCCACCGCGCCCACCCCGCCGGAAGTATGGAAATGAATTTTCGAACCTCCGTCCCCGGCGCGGCCCCCGGCGGCCCCCGGCGGCCCCCGGCGGCCTCCGCTCGCACTAGTACATAATGCTGTATCGGCCGGACCAGCATCCGGGTCAGGCAAGCGATGCCGGCCGCCGGCCGCCGGACCCCGCGCTCGTGATTACATTAAAAAACCGGGACAGGGGCGCCAACGACGGGGTACGCCTATCACCCCTTTTTCCGGGATGTTGCGGGAAAACTGACTGCAATATCAGCTGTGTGGCTACGTAGTAGCCATATGGTTACAGAAAATTAAATGCACCGAAGTAAAAACAGAAACGGGCCATTAAAATCCCCTCAGCTGCATGTCGGACATGCGTTTTCTGGGGCGTTCGATTTTCAACAGCACTCCATCGTTTCCTCGTTACCATTAGTGTCTGCGCCGGTTTTGAAAATTTAGCACCGGTCAGAAGAATATAGCTCTTCGTCTTATTATTCGTAGTGCGACTATTTTTATATTTCTTTAAAAATCGTGATTTGCTTTCATTCGAACAAAGCAAGGCGGACACTGGGCCGGGCCGGGTCGGCGCGGCGCTATCGCTGCCGGCCCACGCATTTCTCATAGCGCGTCCGAAAATACAAACGAACGAGCGAGCGGGCCGGCGGCGGGGCGGGCCGGGCGCAATAATTAGCAGGCTAATGGGGGCGCTGCTTGTCGGGCCCGCCGGGCCGCGACGGATAACCGGAAGGACCCCCGCGAGGCGCCAGGCAGCGAGAGCCGGGCAGAGCCAGGCAGAGCCGCGGGACCGGAAGCGAGGCGCTGCAGCCGCGCAGCCCGCGTCATAGCCGAGCCCAGCCGATAGCCATCAGGCCTGCCCCGCGGGCCCCGCGGCCCTCTGCGTGACAGGCCGCGAATGCCCCGTCTGGGAGCGCCACTCCGAACACTCGGTCTTGTCCGACTCTCTCTCTCTCTCTCTCTCTCTCTCTCTCTCTCTCTCTCTCTCTCTAACCCTCACGAGTGCGACAGAGACAGCGACACAGCGCTGCTATACGAAAGCGACACGTTGCGGAATCAGCTGGCAGGCGGACGACTATGGGGGAAACTGAGGCATCCGGAGGGCGCTGCTCTTCTCCCGCATCTTCTCCGTGCCCGAGCGGCCCGGCACACCGCCGCCGACTTGCCGCGAAATGTTTTCCATTTCAAAAATGGTGCCTTCTGCTCCCGAGCCGCGGTGGCCGTGGCGGCGGGCCCGGGCAGAAGCGTCCTGGCATATTATTACCCGTATACCCTATTGTGACCGTGCGGTATGTGCCGCAGTGCGCCGCCGTGCGCCGCCGTATGCGCCGCTCGGGTCGCAGAGGTCGGTACAACGACCAGCCCATATTACAAACGCTCGCTGTTTATTCTAGCCTACTCACCGGAACAATGCTCTTGGCGAGGCCTGCCGGGCGCTGCCGGGCCTGCCAGGCCTGCCAACGGGCCGCCGCACCCTGCAGCACTCGCGTGCCGTGCCGCGCCGTGCTCCGCTGATTTGCATTAGTTGCGTCCAGGTAAAAGGGTGGAGTACCCCGCAACTGGTGGCGTACCCGCCGCCGCTGTTGCCGCTGCTGCCGCCGCTACGCCCACGCCGCCGGCCCCTCCCTGGGCGTCCCCGGCCACGACGCGAGAGGCGCCGGCAGACACAACTATGACAACAACCATAACGGTGTTATCGCTAATGAGTAGGGTTCGAAATGTTCATAAAAAGTAATTTTGAGAAAATTTTCATCGAAATTTTTCTTATATTTCGGAAAAATATATAAAAAATGAAAAGGACATAAAATTCAAGAAAAACACTCCGCGCTTTGAACAAATGGCAAAACCTTACCACCCCTGGATTTACCCTTAACCCTTACCCTTTTGCCGCTTAACTTCGGTGTACGTGGGAACCGGTGTTTCCAGCGATGATCGCCCCTTGCGGGACACCACCATGGGCTTCAGGTAAGGCCCCCTAATGTGTCCGACCCGATGGCCTGGACCCCCGAAATCCGAACTGAATCAGACCTGGTGATGCTTGTCCTCGTCCCAGATTCATAGGCCTTATGCTAAGGCAACGCACTACCGACCCAACGGCTCCCGTGCGCTACCTGGCTGCCGAGTCTCGTCAGATACTCTCCCCGGGGCGGGAGTCGAACCTCGGATCCCAAGATCCCAGTTGTTCGACCTCCGAGGAGAGCCGTGGCCCGGGACGCTAGGCGCCTCTGTCCACGGTTACTCAGACAAGCACACTGGCGCCCGTTCTTTTGGTATATTTCACCCACAGTCCCTGAGCGGCTGACAGGCAGAAAAATGTGGGCGGGAGCAAAGAGTTGAACCCGGGTCGCCCTCGCCGGAGGCGAGTGCGCTGGCCACTGCGCCACAAGACCACGATGGTTACGGCGCCGTGCTCCGCCTACTTTACGCACTGCAGCGGACGCGACCATGGTCGTTTTCAAACAACGCGCCCATTTTCTTACCCTTCCTAATATACCCATGATGTGTGTATTTGAATATTTTTTTATAACCTTGAATAATCCCCTGGTGCTGCCGCGGCACGCAGCAGGAAGCGATACCAGACCTTCTCATAGCGGCGGCAGCGACTACTGGACCAAAAATCAATTGGCCGTCACGGCGAGCGATCAACCAGACCATGAGCTGAAATGAAACGCAGCGAGGCGGGGGCTCCGGGCCGCGGCCTCCAGAGGCCAGCCCCATGCTCCTCATCTCTTGTTCTTATTCTGCCGCCGCCGGTTCTAATACTGACTCGGGAGCTTTCTTTATTCCCGCGCGCAGGCCGTGTTATGTAAGAATGCGATGTGTGCTGATTGCTTTACGATGGACAGAGTATAAAACCTAACTAGCGGTCATTGTCTCGGGTGGAGGGGGCGGGGAGAGAGGAAAAAAGGGCAAAAAACACGTAAGACATTCTATTGTTGTTTTATGACTGTGTGTGGAGGTGTTGGCAGCGCGCATACATTCAACACTGACCACACTTGTGGACAAAAGGATGCTTGGCGCTGCATGGCTGCAGATTGCAGGAAAGAAAACATAAAACAGGACCATTTTTTTTTTTTTATCGTTTCGTGCTTTTTGCGCCCGCTGATCAACATTCACAACACCCACACGGCCGAAATCAAAATTCAGCGGCGCTCTTTTGGACTGATCGTCCATCTCTGAAGTCCCTTCTGTGACAAAGCTTACCAAAGCAGAAAAGAAAACTTAAAAAAAAATCCTGGCGGCATATTTAGAGGTAAAGCGCTATAAATAGGTTAGCGCAGTGACAACCTGACCAAACGTTACTCGCCTGTTGCGAAGTGTAGCCACCCCACCGTAACATTTACAATAACTCATACTGTGTCCGATGTTCCGGACACGGCAGCTGATTTGCACACGGAGGGGCTGACCAGCGCCGGCTCTCCACGCGGGTAGCCATATCCCGGCCGTGGTTTTATCCGGCGCTGGCGCCGGGACGTACGATTTTTGCTTTTGCTTCCGCCAGCCTGCCCCGCCCTGCCCTGCTCTGCCCTGCTCTGCCCCCGTGTGTGCCAGCGCCCGATGATTTGGCATGCAGGAGGGCGTCCGCGGGTCCGCGGGTCCGCCCCGCCTGTATATGCGCGGCTGCTGAGTCAACAGAACGCGATGAAACTTGGAATGGCGGCCGTGTGGGTGGGATTAAAACAACAGCGCATGCGGCGTGTCATCACGGACCTGGCCTGCCGGGCTCACGGGCCGGGCCGCCCTCATCGGGGGCCCTGCCGCCCTGCCGCCCTGCCAGCCCTGCCGCCAACGGGACCTGTTGTCCGCGCACCGCTCGTCGGCAATCGGCCGCGAAGCCGCGCGCGCGTAGGGACGCCGCCGGCGCGTCCGGCCGCCGTGCGACGCTGGACGACGCCGAGGCGATGCCCCGCTGCGTGCGCCGTGCCGGGGACATCTCCGGGTAAAACCCCCCTCGCTCAATCTCAGCCCCTGTGAGTTCTGTTCACAGTCGACGTCGCCGGACCTCGGAGACCGTAAAAAGGCACGTAAAGGCCAGTTGTGGACTCTGGCCGCCCCCTCCCCCTCCCCCCGCCCGCCCCCCGCGCCGCCGCCGCAGCCGCTGCCTCCCTCACTAAAACAAAAACCAAATAAAACATTTACGGCCTTTAGAAAGTCCTATCTCCGAATGACATCTCTAAAACTAAAAGCTTTTTCAGCGAGGAAGCCATATCTCGCCTTTCATTGACTCCGGGCACGAGGTGCGAAGTGTGACCTCGGGGGTGGATGCGTGCGCGTGCGTGGGTACGCCGTGGCCCGGAGCCGGGGCCCGGAGGCGAGGCCCCGGCACCTGACGGCGCCCCGCCGGAGCCGCGGCTCACACCCCCGGCCGGGTTTGATCCGGGGCCGCCGCCAGCGCAGCCGCCGTCCGGGCACCGCCGCCGCTCCCGCTGCTCTGCTCCCGCGAGGCCCTAGAATATTATGCGGGCCGCCGCGGCGCGCCGCCGAGCCCTTCCTTCACGCGCTGGGCCAGGATGATCCGGAGGGACGCCGCGGCCCCTGCCTCCCTCCAGAGACCCCCGTTGGCGGTGGTGACTGGTGTCTACGAGCGCCGGGGCCGGGCCGCGGAGCCGGCAGCCCAGACGGCGGCCGGCGAGGCGCCTGGCGAGTAGGCAGCCCTGCCTCCGGCACGCACACGCGCGCTGGCCGGGCTGGCCTACCCCGGCCGCTCGCAGGCGCCGTCCGCTCGGCCGCCCGGTCTGTGCGGCTCCCCACACCGCCGGTGCCGGCGTGCCCCCGGCCGGTCAGGCCCGCCGCGCCGTGCATATGCACGCCGCCCCCGGGGGAGCGATCGCTCTCTTCAACCCCCTCTCCCCTTTTCCCGCGCTTCGTATTTTAAACCGCCAGAGTGTTTTAGTGTCGCCACGCGGATTGGGCAGCGGGGGCCGAGCGGGAGGGGGGGGGGGGGGCGGAGGCCGGGAGCAGGTGTCCATAGATGGGATTTCAAGTTTACAGGAACGTGCGCCTCTGGTGCCCCCCTCCCCCTCCTCCTCGCACCCGCGGCGCGTCCCGCGGTGTGCGACGAGGACAGACGATGCGGGTGAACGCGTCCGCGGCCATGCAGGGGCGGCCAGGGGCGGCGAGCTGTGCGCGGACAGGGCGCGTAAACCCTCTCCAATCAGCGTACATGGAACTGCAATTTGGAGCATTTTCATATTTGTTCGGGTAATCGGCCGAGAGAACAGCGCGGATAGGATACGGGGAGGGAGTGGGAAAGGGGGGTGGGTGCGCGAGAGGGTTTAGAGTGTGTGGAAGAGAGAGAGAGAGAGAGAGAGAGAGAGAGAGAGAGCGAGAGAGAGAGGGAGAGGGAGAGGGAGGGAGAGAGAGCAGGTGCGAGTGAGCCGTGGATCCCTGAGCATTGCTGTTGTTGCAGGGCTCCAGTTTGTCACACACAGAGCAGCGTCGGCAAACATACCGGTGGAGGTCTGTCCGCTTCGCCTCGCTTTGCTCCGCTCCCCGGCCATTGCCGCTTTGCAGAGAAACAGAGAGAGGCATAGAGACAGCAGCGGGAAGGGAGACAGAGAGATAGAGAGAGAGAGAGGAGGGGGGGGGGGGGGGACAAGGTTGGTCAGAGTGACCGGTCGGAGAGAACCGACAATAGGGTATTCCGGTGAACTTCTTCTCCGGTTTCGGCTGCTCAGGAATACCTCATTCCATGACTCTGGGTGTTTTCTTGTTCGTGCGGTACGTTTCTGGTCCCGAGCAGCCGGCTGTCTCATGGTGCCCATGGAGCCCACGGTGCTCATGGTGCCCATGGCGAACGCTGACAAATGAGGACGCGGGATCATGAATGGGCTTTCGCTAGTCGCGTCGCCAGTCGCGTCGCTTTCGGCGGCCGCTACGGTGCTGCCCTCTGCCGGCCCGGCCGCCCCGCGCACCAAAGGGGTTTTGGTTGGCGACCCTGCCGCCGCGCGGGCCGCGTAATTGTGGCGCCATTTCGGCTCGTGTGCTGCCAGGTCTGCCAACCGCGGTGAGTTATGATCGCTCCAGGAGGGCCGCGCCGCGAGTGCACTGCCGCCAACAAGTGAAAACGAAATATTAACGCCGCGTGCGACGGGGCGCGTCGGACGGGTGAATAGCCGACCCCGGGAGGGTGTCTGCGACGCACTGGCCCGCCCCGACGCGGCCCACGTCAGCTCGCCGATTACTCTTCGCGCTCCGCGGAGCGCTGTGAGGCGCAACACACGCCAACTATTCTCCCACACAAAAGTTTTTGGCGGGCTGGTTGGCGGCTCACGGCGGCGGAGCCCTCGCCGTACGCGCAGGTTGCCTATACAAGCGGCTGGTGTTTCAGACGCCGCCGCTCCCCACGCGCTGCTCGTTCGTCTATCCGGCTATTGCAAATCAAGCCGGCGTCACCGCGCCCCGCCGGGCCCCGCCGCCCCGCCGGGCCCCCAGGCGTCGCTGCGGCCGGGCAAATGAATTAATTCATTGGGCGTGCGGGCCGAGATGAAGGGCCATAAATCCAGGGGGCTGCCAGAAACGCGGATCTCTCGCCGCTCCAAGTTTGTGCGCTGTACTACCCGGGCGTCCGGAAGCGTGCTGTAGAAAGAGAGAGAGAGAGAGAGAGAGAGAGAGAGAGAGAGAGAGAGAGAGAGAGAGAGAAGGGTGCGGGCGTCGTGTAAGGTGCGGCCGTGCGGGCGGGAGAGAGACGGCGACAGCGCGCGGTGCGCGGACGCAGCCGCCCCGGAGCCGCCCCGCAGCCCCGGGAGCCGAGCTGCCGGGCTTGAGGACCAAAGCCCTGTGTCACGGACGGCTCCGCTGATTGTAATGAGAGAGACGCCCCGGAGACACCGCCGGCAGACGTGGACAGCAAATCAAAGAATCCCCAGGGCGCGCGGAGGCCGCCTCCAGCGCGGCCCAGCCCCACACACGACGCCTACGCCACTGGCAAATCTGAGCGAGCGAGTCCCCATTCATGCCTCATCATCATACATGCCTTAATAAACACAAGCTTCCTCATCCTCAATTGTACGAATCTCCGCCCGGCTTCCCTTTGGTTAAAAGGCCAGCCCTCGTGTACCATCATGCACTTGATCTCGCTGTACGCGCCCCCTTCATTAATCTCTCTCTCCCTCTCCGCCGCTCTCTCTCTCTTTCACTCGCCCTTGTCTCACCCCTCTCCCCTCTCTCTCTCTCTCTCTCTCTCTCTCTCTCTCTCTCTCCTCGCCTCTCGCTGCTCGACTTAATCATGCGTACGCTCTAGAAGCTGCAAAAGTGCAAGCGAGCGGGGGCAGTCGAGAGGGCACACGGACGGCTCTCTCTCCCTCTCACTCCTTCATTCATAGCCCTCCGCTTCCCCCTGTCAGTTTTTCATGGCGCCTATATCTGTCTCTCTCTGTCGATCTGCCGTGCCATAGACGCGACAGAGACGACGGCGGGGCGTTTCACTTTTTTCCCCTCTCTTTTTTTTTTGCTCCCCCTTCTCTCCCTTTCCTTCCGGGGGATGAAAACTGGCGGAATGATGGGGGCGTGGTCCGATATCGATGATTGCCCTCGACGACGGCCCGACATGACCCGCAATATTCACGAGAATTGGCCCCGGAATCGTCGTGAATGCGGCGTTTGCCGAGGGCTCGCCGGGGGCCGCTGCCCCGCCGCTCCGCTGCCTCGCTGCCTCGCGGAGGAGCCGGGCCGCGCGCCCAGTATGAATCATGACCTCTCATTGTGGGCCGACATTTCGCCCTCCATTCATTCATTTCTCATACAGCCGGCAGGGGGACCGCCGCCGTCACAAATCAGAGGCGATACGCCGCGCCCCCGCACCCCTTTCTCTCCGCCCTCCGCCGCAGATTTCTCATACTCGTCGTCTCTCCGACTGGTGCACGATATTTATACCGCGCCGCCCGTATGCTGCATTGTGCTGTGCGCATTGCACGCATATATGCGTCGGGGGACTTGATCGTGTGTGTGTGTGTGTGAGAGAGGGAGAGAGACAGAGTAGAGGAGAGAGAGAGAGAGAGAGAGAGAGGGGGGGGGAGGAGGGAGGGCGAGAAGGAGAGGCCAGAGGGCCAGGGTACTCTGGGGGTTAGTCAAACCGTTCAGACACGGCTATTACGCCTAAATACGCGACGCCAGCATAAATCGGGCGCATCTTGTGCCGTGTGTCGGTCGGGCTGCCGCTGCCGCCGCCGGCACGCCCCCCGTCAGCCGGCCTCATTTCACACATTATGCTCATTATCATGTTCAGAGTCGCGCGCGCCGCATTCCGGACGGGGCAGCCGGGGGCCCCGCGACACTCCTCCCCTCCCCGAGGTGCCCCCCCTCCCGCCCCGCTCTTCGGACCGCTTCCCGGCTCCCATTAGTTTTCCCGAAATTTCTTTTGTCTCTGACTGGGGCCGGCTGCGTCGCGGCGCGCCACTTTCGAGATGGCTTATTTCGAGTCGGAGGGGAGCGGCAGCAGCAGCGGGAGGTGCGCGGCCGCCGCGGTCGCCTCGGGTCTGCGCCGCCGCGCCGCACCTGGGGAGGGCACGCGGTGCGGCCCCGGCTGCTGCCCGGTGCTGGGGGACGCCGCCGGACACCGCCGGACACCGCCGGACACCGCACTGGCCTCGGCTCACGGTGTGCCGCGGGCCGTGCAGCGCGCATCGCGGCCGAGCAGGGCGGGGGCCGGCGGGGCCCGGCGGGGGCCGCGCGGCACGCGAAAGAAAAGAAAAATGGGGCGAACGACAGAGGGCTTGGAGACGGAGCGGCATTTGTAGCGTAAAAATAGCAGGGCGAGAGAGAGAGAGACGGAGCCCAGGCCCCTAACACGGCACACACGGGGCCGCGGGTGGGGCCACAATGCCCGCAGCCCCGCTCTGCCAGCGCACCGCCGCACCGCCGCACCGCCGCACCGCCGCACCGCCGCACCGCCGCACCGCGCCCGCCTGCGGCCGCCGGGGGGTCCTCGCCGAGGTCCTCATGCGTCCTCCAGGATCGCTTCTCGGCTGGAAATGAATTAAGGGTGGCCAAGTACTCCGAGTGGTGGTGACCACCCCGGCGGCGGCGGCGGCGGCGAGGTCAGGGCTGCGTCCGCGGCTGGGGTGGCCTTCCTCGGCGCGGCGCTGCTCCGCACGCAGCCCGGCCGGGGCGGACGGGGGCGCGGGGGTCACCGGCTAAAGCCCGGGACGCTGCTGCCGCCACCGCCGCCGCCCGCCGCAGAGCCGGCCCAGATGTGCCTCCTGGCTGGATTATTAGCGAGTAGTGCGAATGCCAGCAGGGGTGGCGCGCCCGCCGCCCGCCCCCACTCCCCGCGGCTGGGTGGAGAGGAGGGCTACACCCGGCGGCGCGGCGGTCGGTTGGGAGGGGAGACGATTTTAATACGAAAATTGTCGCGAATTGAGAGGCAGCCAGGCAGCCAGCAGGGGCAGGGCGTGGCGTGGCGCGGCGCGGCGCGGCTATGCGGGGGGGACTTTATGCCAACCTCAGCAGGGGGTGGATGGCGGCGGCGGGCGGCGGCGGCTTCCACTCCATCTCGGCCGCTTCCGTTCACAATGTGGGTCCATATTAACAAGCCGGCCGCCCCTCCCCGCAGCCCGGGGGCGGCCGGGGGCGGCCGGGGCCGGTGCCAGCGGAGGCAGCAGCCGAGGCCAGGCCGCCGCGCTCCGCTGATCAAACGCGTCCTCCTCGAATGCCATCATCATCGTGGTCCTGGGCGGGCGGCTGCGAGCGCGAGGGGCGCGTCGGCGCGTCGGCGGCCACCAGTCAGTGCCCCGCACGGCACACGCGCGGGTCACACGTCATTGAAATCAAACAAGTGCGCTGCCTGGGCCCGTGACAGAACGTAAACAGCGAGACGTGAAAAAGCCGGCGATGACTTGGCTGCAGCCGCGGCCCGCTGCTGTCCCGTGTCGCTGCTGCCGCGGACGATTTCGCGCCCTCCATTTAAAAGTTTCGTGTCGTACACACTCACGGCTAATGATGGAAATAGTTGCAGCGACGCCGAGGCGGACAAAAAGCGGCCTCAGCCGCCCCGCAGCCCCGCAGGGGGCGTCGGCACGCGGCCCGCGGCTACCGAGCGGCACGGCCCTCCAACACGAAAAAGCACCGGTGGTCTTCGGGATGACCTGGAGAGCGCGCGGGTTCAAACACCGCGGCCATGCAGGGGTTCGATTTTCTTGCACCAGCTGCAACAACCGCTGGTTTTCTTTTTTTTCTGAGTTTTTTTTTGTCCCCTACACTACACCCCCGGAGAGATTTTTGGACCGGAGCCGGGGTGACAACTGATATTGTGTGATGTATCGGCGCCGACAACATGCACGCTTAGTTTCCCGAGACGCCGTCCCCGGCGCACCCCGCTCCCTTTGGCGGCCGTGTTTGTAAGTATACCGAGACTGACCCCACCCTGCCCGGCCCGCTGCCCTCCTCGGGCCAGGCCTCGCCAGACCTCCCCAGACCTCGCCAGACCTCGCCCGCTCCCCACGATTTTTATTTTTTGATGGAAAAAGGGAAACGGGGAAGTCCTCGGGGACCCGTTGGTCACTCCCCCTGGCGTCGCCGTCTCTCCCATCTAAACGCCTCGACAGTTTACGCGTCCCCCTGCTGGACGCCGCCCGCCCCCGCCGGACACCCCTCCCGGCCTCCCGGCCTCCCCGGCACCGACAGCCGTGCGCTTTTATATTTGCGCCAGAGACATTACGATTGAAGGGGTGATTGTGGAAATTCGTGGAGGTGTGAGGTTGGTGGGGACTGGGCGGGGCCGCGGCGGCGCCGTGCCGGGGACAGCGTCAGGCCCGTCAGACCCGTCAGGCGTGAGCGGAGGATCGGCGGCCAAAGCACGCAGTAAAACCGCCGCCGCCACCGCCGCCGCCACCGCCGCCGCCACCGCCGCCGCCACCGCCGCCGCCACCGCCGCCGCCACCGCCGCCGCCACCGCCGCCGCCACCGCCGCCGCCCTGTAAGCGCGTGGCGAGGCGCTGCGGTCGCGGCGGTGGCGTTCGAACCCGGACCTCACCGCCTCACCGCCGGCCGGCCAAAGTCGACGACTTCACCCGGAAATCTTAGTCGACTCCCGAGTAAACCAGGGCGTGGAGTGAGGGGCACTCGAGGGGGCTCCGGGCACACCAGCACGCTCTCCGGGCGACATTTTTATTCGCGGCGACACAGCCCATACACACACACGCGCACCCCCGGGCTCGGCACGGCCACTGGCACGGCCCCCCGCGGCCACACACCAACGCCCTCACACGTCGTATTTCAAACCCCCCCTGCCCTCCACTCGTATGCAGACGAGGGAGAAGTTTCTCGCAGCGGCGGCCCGCCCCGGCCGGCCGCCCCCGCCGCCCCCGCCGCCCCCGCCGGCGCTGGTCAAGCGTGCCGCGCCGGCCTTCCCTTATATTGATGTGGTCCCGCGGGAGGCACTCGCAGTATATAGTTTCCTCACATATCATGTAATGCCCGCGCGCCGTCCCTCGGCCGTCCCCCGGCCCTCTGGCCTCTTGGCCCTCTGGCCTCTTGGCCTCGCCGGCCGCCCTCTGGGCCTTCGGCCTGCTGCTGCTGGCCCTTGGCCGCCCCCCGCCCGCTGTCCTGGAGGTCCACGGGGAGGATGCGGGAGGCTGCTGGTCGCGGCTGCGCGTAAAAACGTCGCGAAAAAAGTGCGTGACGCGATAGGATATTGCACACGCCACACACACGCACACACACACACACACACACACAGGCCGCGCCGGAATGCCTGCGACATCTCCCTGTTTTGCCTCTTCTTGTGTGTCCTGCGTGGCAGACGCCGTGCCCACGACGCCGTCATGTGCGGCGACACCGCAGCCCCGCGGGGGCAGCCATTCCGGACGAAATGAAACACGGCCTTTCATAAATCTGTCCCCGAGCTTTAATTCGTGCGTTATCTCGAGAGCCGGCCGGGGCCGGGGGGCCGGGGGACCGCACCGGGCGGCCACTGGCGCCAGCCTGTATCTACGCCGGCTCTGTCCCGCCAGGTACCTGCCGTGCCCCCCCGGCCAGACGGGACCGCCCCTTCTGTCACCAGAACGCTGCTGCAGCAGCAGCAGGTCACTGTGAAAACCGTTCTCCCAATCGATGCACTGCAGACCCACACGCACACACCGCACCATGAGAAATTAGTAGCAGCGTAAAGGATGGCTCTATTATGCGCGGGCAAAAGCTTTTTGTTTCTGTCGCGCGCGTGTGTTTTTGCCGGGGAGGTGTTGTGTTTTGTCGGACGCGTCCCGGTCGGTCCGCTTGCCGGCCTGAATGGGGAAGGATTCTACCTGCGCCTCGGCGGGGTCGTGGCTGGGCCGTGGCGGGGTCGTGGCTGGGCCGTGGCGGGGCCGCCGGGGTAGCCGATAACCATCGGCCGCCTGCCACGGCGTCGCCGCCCGGCGCCAGAGTCGACTTTTGACGCAATGGCGATCGCCGCGCCGCTTGGCGTGTGTCATTCTTCTCTCTCACCCACTCGGTGTGTCCTGCGACGCGTCCCCGCAGCGGGCCGCTCCCTGCCCCTGTTGGCATTTCCGAGACGGACTCTCCTGATTTGGGGACGACGGCCCGCGGCCCTGCGGCCCTGCGGCCTCCGTCCCACAGCCCAGTATGAGGCGTCTCCCCTCCAAACGGCACCGCTTGTTGTCCCCCAACCTCACGCCGCTCTTCGAGGACTGCTGGCGTTACTGGCCGTGGCAGCTGGACGCGTTTCAGACGCTGAAGGCACTAAAGACCGGAGACGGCCGGGCGGCGGCCCCCGCCCCGACAGCCGGTGGCGGCGCGGCCCACCGGCCCACCGGCCGCCACCGTATCGCCCCGGATTCTAAACATATCGGAGGGAATTTCTCTGACCCGCCCGGAGTCCCGGCCGCCGCCGGGACCCGCCCCCATAAAGCTGCCCACCCCGCCCTTCACCCTCCCCAACTCCTTTCCCGCCCGCTAACTTTTTATATCATTTCATTTTGGCCCCGGCGCCTGAACGCGCGCGCGCGCGTATGTGTGTGTGTGTGTGTGTGTGTGTGCGTGTGTCGGGCCCGGAGAGATACGTACCTTTTGCTGCATCGGAAGAGCAAGAGCGGTGGAAACCTTATGGCATCCCGCCAAACTCGGCGCGGCGCGGTGCGGAGTCGGGCCTCCTGGAGGCTGTCTTATGATCCCCCGCCACCCCCGCACGGCCATGACTGCCCTCAGCTACTCAGCACTTCACGTCTGGCCCGAGGAGACTCCAACCCTTCTCTCTCTCTCTCTCACTCTCTCTCTCTCAGTGTAAGTACGTCAGCCACAGAATCATTTTTATTATCCCTTTCCCTGCGGAAAGTTCATTCCGGCAGAATCGGCCGACTGCTTCGTCCGGGTCGCGGGAGGCGGCGGCGCGGTTGGCTCAACACGACGAAATGTCAACACATCCCGCGCGGTCTGGGGGCGGCTTGGAGGCGGCCCGGGGGCGGCCCGGGGGCGGCCCGGAGCACGCTGGCACTTTCTTGCCAAGTCTGGCCGCAGTGCGGTGCCGGGACTGATCAGTTATTCCCTAAGAGGGGGATCCACTTAAAATGTCTTGAGTATGACGGAGGGGGGAGCGGAGCCGAGCGGAGCCGAGCGGAGACCCCCACCACCAACACCAACCGCCCTTTGGGGCCGCGATCGCTGAAATATTCAATACGGGAATAAGTTTCGATCTTGCCGCCGCGCCCCGATCACCGTCTCTCTCTCTCTCTCTCTCTCTCTCTCTCTCTCTCTCTCTCTCTCTCTCTCTCCCACTTCCTAACTCGCGCGCCGTCGCCTTCTAACTCCCTCCGCCCGCCCACCCTCGATACTTCTCCCACCAATCTTTCACTATTCTGCCACATTTATTTTCATTCGTCGAAATATTGTGTAACTGAAATGGTCATGCCGGTGACCACGACGAATAAGAAGTGGAAAAACGATAACCGCGCATTCTTTTTATTATTTATTTTTTTTCCTTTTCGCCTTCTTGGAAGAGAAAAGACCCTTCCCGTCGGACATGTCCCTGCACTTGCAGAGCACAACGGAAAGGCAAGGCCGCCGCGACATTCGGGATACAGCGTGCCCACCCTCGCGAGAGCTAGCGAGAGAGAGGGAGAGAGAGAGAGAGAGACAGGCGTGCGTGCGAGTGAGAGGGAGGGAGGGGGTTATCGATGCTCACGCGGGCTCGCGCGGCGCAGAGCGTGCGAATAATAAATTCAGGCCCTTTTTACGAGGAGACGGGACCAAACCGAAGCGCCGCACCGAGTCCTGCGAGTGGGCCGGGCCGCGCGGCCGCCCACCGGTGCTCGGCGACTCTCTGTCAACAAGAGGAGGACGGAAGAACCCCGCTCCATTAAAATAATAATAATCATTGAGGATGTTGTGTGTCCCGACGGCCCCTTACGAGCGCTGGGTAGGCAACCCGAGCGCCCCCGTGCTGCGCGGGCCTGCAGGCCGGGCCGGGCGCTGGGCCGCCGGGAGTTAGAAATCTGTGGATGCTTTTGAAAAAAAAAATGCAAAAATGGGTGGGCACTACCTCGTCCCAGGCCTCCGCCTGGAACCCTCCTGCTTAACTTCGGTGTTCGAATGGGAACCGGTGTACCAGGTATCGACCGCCGCTAAGACACAGGCACGACGCAGCGGCCTTTTTCAGGGGCACGCTTCCGCAACGGTCAATGTAGCCCCCTCCGCCAGCCAGATTTCCGGAATCAACTCCCTTCGACTGGCTGGTTGGTCTGTGGCACTGCGGCCACTCCCGAGCGGATTGAGGGGGAGGTAGGCTTTCCTATATCGTACACAGCCGAAGCTGCTGTACTTCACGACGAACCCTAGTCGCGACGGCGTGTCCTCGTCTGCCAGATTCACAGGGAGCGAAAACGAAGGTACCGAACCCTAGGCACCCCCGTAGCATACACCCGAGTCTCCGAACCAAGTTTCCTTGGTAGACACAGAGCCCCCCCGCCGGAAACCCCGGGCGACCGAGAGAACCTCGGACCCGGGAACGGGGGTAAGCCCGACCGTGCTGCGGGAATCTTCAAGTTGAAACCCAACGCTTACATCTCTCAGTGACGCAGCGCGCACGGCCGTTCAGACAGCCATACCAACGCCACGTTCGGAAGTATATTTTACCCTCTATCTTCCAAGCGCAGACACAAGAAAAATTTTTATGGACTGGCCAGATTCGAATCCACGACCTTTCGGTCGCCAGTCAGTTACCCTACCGGTGCGGCCACAGAGCCGCGATGGTGGCGGCGCCGCGCCCCCGGTACTTTACGCGCCGTCGTCCTGCCTGAGCCGACAGAAAAATAGCGCCGGCCGGCAAAGAGTTGAACGCCGACCAGCCGATCGCCGGGTGGACTCGGTAACCACGCGCCTACCGAGCTTAGTGCGTGATAGCCGTGCGCTCCCGGTACTGTAGCCGCACGACGTGTCCGACTGGAAATTGGCTGGACTTTGACTGGAGAGTGACTGGACTGGAAGGCGTACACTGACTGGGAGCACTGGGGTACCCCTCGGCCATTTATCATTACAGACTCGCCACTGAGAAATACAGCAAAACTATCATCCCATTTCTGCCACCGCGCCGCCCTCCCCTCCCCCGGCGTTCGCCGTGAGCTGGAGCCGCCGGAGCCGCTGGAGCCGCCGGAGCCGCTGGAGCCGCGGGCTCCGGATACGGCCACCCTGACACTGCATGATCGAGAGGTTGAGGCCGGCGCCATAAAGTAAGAGAAAAATAACCCGACTTGCGGTGGCGGGCGGCGGCGGCTCGGCGGCACGGCGGCGGCGTGGCGTGGCGTGGCGTGGCGTGGCGTGGCCTGCCCCGCTGCGGGGGAGGCCAGAGAGCTATCCGTTTCGTGTCACCCGTGAATCACTCCATCCATCCATAAAACACACATTCCATTTTTGCCGCAATTTTCTATTTTTCGGCGTGTGACGGGGGCTGAGCCGAGGCTCCCCGCGGGACCTGCGGGCCGCTGTGGCGGCGGTATGAGAAATATTCCGGGCCAGGTGAGGCCCCGCGTCGCTGGCTGACGGCCCCCTCGGCCGTGACGGGACGGCCGCTCCGCCGCTCGTGTGACGCCCGACCAGTTTTCGGCTATTTGCCCCGTCGCGTCCCCCTCCGTAATTGCCCTAACCGCACTCGTGGAGGTCCTGGTCGCGGCGGTCCCCGTGGCGGCGGGGCGGGGCGCCGTGCGGGGCGCCGGGACCACGACGTCTCGCCCGCTTAGCCCCCCATTTAGCTCGCGTGACTCCTGAAAAAGAAAATCCAGGGGCCGCATCTGCGGGCGAGGAGGAGTCGGGAGCCGGAGCAGAATCTGCGGAGTGGCGACGGCGGCGGCGCGGCCGGGGGCCCGTCCGGGGAGCCGTCCGGGGAGCCCTCCGGGAGGCCCGGGGGCCCCTGAGCGCTCCCCCGACGCGGCACACGGCCAGACACACGGCCGCGCGATGCGCTCGACAGGTTGCCACGCGGGAGGGAAGGGGTTAAAGCATGCAAAACCATGCCAAATGTATGGAAACATGTCGCGGCCGGATGAAGGGGGGGAATAAAATGGAAAGAGGGAAGGAAGCACGGCGCACAGGGGCGGCGGAGAAATAACATCTCGCGAGAACGGGGTGAGAAAGCAGACCGCATTCCCCAGGGGAGGGCCGCCGGGGCCGCCGGGGCCGCTGGGGCCGCGGGAATATCATACACCCGGCCAGGAGCAGGGTGTGGAGCGCGATGGATTTTTCATCCCCCCGCCTCCTCCGCCTCCTCTGCCCCGCGGGGCCCGGCGTAAGCCGGCGCCGCCTCGACAAACGCGCCCAGTTCTTCGCGCAGCTCTTCTTCAACGACGGGCAGGCAACCACGCGGCGCGCGTTGTCGTGCGGGTGGCCTGCCGCGGCACTCACAGGCGGGGGCACACGGCGGCGGGTGCGCGAACAACGCCTCGAGGAGGATTGGAGGAGGAAGAAGATCCGTGCGAGAGCGGCCGCCACGGCATTGAGACGCCGCGTCTATATGCCACACTGCGGTGACGTCATGCTCTTCGAGCGGAGCAGTGCGTGGCGGACGCCGTGGCTGTGTGTGTGTGTGTGTGTGTGTGTGTATAATGAATGCCGCCGTGTCGTGTCCGCGCGGTGCAGCGGTGCAACGCCGCCGCTCCCCTCCGCGGCCTGACCGTGACGGCAGTCGTCACGCGCCCTGCCCCGTGGCGAAATATTCATACGGTGTTCAATCAGCGTATTCCCACCTGCCCCGCGCGCACGCACGCACACGCACGCACGCACGCACGCACGCCCGTGCACGCGCCGTGTCCGGCAGATGGCTCCGGTGCATTATACAGGGCGACAGAGAGCCTGCCTGTATTACACGGCGGCATTACCGCACGAGCGGCCGTCTCCTCGCAGAGACTGGTGTTATGTCAGTCGGCCGGGACGGGACGGGACGGGGCAGAAGCAGCACAAGCCTATCCGACCGGGAGAGGGCCGGAGTCCGCGGCCGGCAAACCACGACTCTGCCGAACGCTCAACACGAAAAAACACGGAAGCGCAGCGAGAGGGGGTGTGTCAGGTGGAGGCGGCCGCCGCGTATCGCACCGGATCGGTTGTTGGGTGCGGAGGTTCCCGGCAGGTCTGCGGCGGGGCGCCCCGCGGCAGCCACCGCCTCCGCCGAACTGTATAATATCCTTACGACCGGCCCTTACCCCTCTCTCCCTCTCTCTCTCTCTCCCCCTTCGCCGTTCCATCTGTCGGTCAAATCTTCCCCTATTTTTAATACCACGACGGCGCTTTCTCGGGGGTCCTCATGAATGAAGGCGTCGCCGACCGCAGCAGCGGTACCTGCATCCAGGATGGACTTCGAGCGCTGGCACACGTGAATGGATAGTCCCGGGCCGGGCCTCGGCACGGCGCGGCACGGCGCGGCCCGGGCACCGCCTACCCGCAGACCTCATATCTCATCCCCAGCCGTTTTGTAAACCCTCCCGGCCCGGCCGGCCGTGTTTTGACAAATGGCGCCCCGTATCGCAGACATCTCCATCCCGCCGGGGGCACGGCGGGCGCGTGTGGCGTGTGGTGGTGGTGGGCACGGCGTCTCCCTGGCAGCTGCCCCTATCAGAGGAGCGTTATTATGATTCTTAATGACCGTCGTGGCCGGCCGAGCTCCCGCCGCGACGCCACAGCAGCAGCGCGACAAGTCGATCACATTTCGCAGAGTGCTGCTCCGACGGCCACCGTCCTCGTGGCCGTCACCGCCGTCCTCTCGGCGTCGTCGTTATCCTGGCGGCGCCTCGGCCGCCCCCCTTGGACGGGGCCCGCTGCGGGGTGCGCGGCTGATGACCGCGTCAATCAGTGGCCCGGCCCCTGTCAGCCCGGATCGCGTCCCCGATGACGTCACAGATATGGATCAGGACACGCGGCACCGCACCGCAGGCCAAGGAGACGGCGTCGTCTGTCTCTCTCGCACTCATGGGGCGCCCTGCCCCCGCCCCCGCCCCGCAGGGCTGCGGGTAGAGGCCGGGTGGCGGAAGCGGCGCGCTGTCCGGCCGGCAGTCAGACGGCTTGCTGCTCCGAGACCTTAAGAAATAGAGTTCGGCAGGTTAAAAATTTTCCCGAATAAAATTTCAATAAACATTTTCACATAAATATTTTTTTAATGAAAAATTCGCAATCTACCAGGAAGCCACGCAGACAAGCCGGTCTGTGAGGCGGGCGAGCGCTGCTGATGGCTTTTCCATTTTCCAGTGCGCGGGCCGCCCCCTCCCACCCCACCACCTCCGGGGTCCGAGGGTGTCCGAGGCGGCCGGGCCGTGGCCCGGGGCTATCCACCCTGCCCTACTTTGTCATGTGGGATTTCTGATATTCTTCCGATGTTTTATGGCGAGGGCGGGTGGCCGGCCAATATGGTCCGCGCGAGGCTAGATATGGCGAGCCCCGGCGGCTGCGGAGGGTGGTGGCCGAGGCAGCTCATTGCGTGACGGGCCCCGGCGGCCCCGGCGGCGCAGCGTTTGGCTTTGCCTGTCCGAGAACAGTCTCATCTTTTCCCGCGGACCAGCCACGCAGACGCGACGCATTGCCCGTGTAATGGCCGTGTCCTCCCTTTCTCCCTTATTTTCCCCCCTATTTTTATTTGTTTTATGGACACGGCCGCCATGGAGTTATTACCCCAGGGACGGGGCCCGGAGGGTCAGCAGGACACCGCGGGACCCCGGAGGACCCCGGAGGACCCCGGAGGACCCTTCACATCGGGAAGGACAACAGCGCCGCGCACCAGCGCGTCCTTGGGAGGCGCCAGCTCCAGGAACAAATACAACATTCGCACCACCGCGTTCTTCTGCAACGTTTTGGCGTAACATCTCCTAGTTCCCCCATTTCTCCTTCAAAATGAACCGCTGCCCGTGAGGGGCTTGTCGCTGGCCTCCTTGATGCGGGATGCGGGTCGGCCGGGTCGCATGTCGGCCGTCACCAAGCGGAGCCTGGAAGAGGACGGACGGCGACGACCGGACTTCCCTCTGCTCCCCCTTGCATGTCGATCACACATAATGCCCGTATCCTCGTCCCCTCCTCCCCGTCCTCTCTCGCTCTCTCTCTCTCTCTCTCTCTCTCTCTCTCTCTCTCTCTCTCTCTCTCTCTCTCGGAGCGCAACAATTATTCATGTCCGTCTTGAGCGCGCCTGCCGGACGTGTAAAGCGAGCGTGTCACTGGCGTGTCACTGGCGTGTCACACACGGCACGGCGGCACGGGTCGGGACGGCCGGGGCACCTGCATCGCATGTCACACTGCCGCCGTCACCCGCTGACCCCGTTGGCCGGTGAGTGGCAAGTGGCCGTGTCAAGAGGCGGCGGCCGGGCTGCGGAGGCACCGGCCGTGCGCCGCCATGAGCCGCCATGCGCCGCCATGCGCTGCCATGCGCTGCCATGCGCTTCCAGCCGACCCGAGTGGTCCGCGGGGCCGTCCGGAAAAGTACATCTCCTGCACTCGAGATACGCGGGGCGTCCGTCTTGGCCCGGTTATGAGACAGAGAGGGCTGATTCAGTTAGCGGGGGGTTTAGGCGCGGCCGGCCGTCCATCTCGGGCCCCCGGCATCGGTCAGGCAGGCGGATGGGCGGCGGGGGCGGCAGGGGCGTGGCCGCGGGGTGTGGCCGGGCGGTGCGGTCGCTGGCATGACCGGCGCCTTTCATAAATCTGCGTGATAAAATGAAGCGGGGTTTTGAATGGAGCCGCGGATGTATCCCTCTCTCTCTCTCTCTCCCTCGCACCGCGTGCGCGGCCGCGAGTGCGAGGGAGGTGGGAGATGTATCTTGTATGGTCGTGACGCGTGGGCAGGAGCGGTAGCGGCGGCGGCAGCACTTTGGCTAAATTGAAGAGGCTTTGCGCCCAAAGAGATCCATCTCGCTCTGACTTTGGATGAATGGTCACTCACAGCGCGTGGGCTATCGCACCGCTATCGCCCCGCCATCACCCCGCCGTCGGCCCGCCGTCGGCCCTCCCCCGCGGAGCCCAGGTGGTCGCGGGGCCGGGGCGGAGGCGGCGGCGGCCCAAGCAGCAACAACTTGCAGCTCACAGAACGACACGCTGCCCGCGTCCGGCCCGGCGGCGGCTTCGAACCTTTGGCGCCGCCGCGATATGGCGCCCGCCTGCTGCGGGCCGCGAGCAGCGATAGAGAAACAATACGGAAAAGTGCGTCCGAATTAGTGGCGACGGGGGCCGCGGGGCCCCGGCCGGCGCTGCCCGGGCGGAGGGGGCTTAGCGCTGAGCCGCCTCATCTCGGCCCCGTCTGAGCGTTATCTGCCGGCCCCGCAGCCCCCGCAGCCCCCGCCCGGCTTCCTGCTTCCGCCTCTCGCTTGTTATCCGGCCGCCAATAAGATTGGTCCATCCATAGAGAGCTTTGCGGCGGCGGCCGGCGATCCGTCGTCCGCGTGTATTCGCCCCCCGCGACGCGCAGCGCCGCGCCGCCTGCCATCGCAGCAGCACAGATTAATCCCCCGGCCGGCCGCCGGGCGGTATGAGAAATCCTAACCTCTGCGACCCTACCCTGCGGCCGCGGGGGAGTCCTAAGAGCAGTCCCGAGCGCTGCCGCCGCCGCCGCCGCCGCCGCCGCCGCCGCCTCGTGGAGGGCAGCGACCGGGTAATCTCCCGGTGATTTGGGGAATCACGCCTTTGATTCCTCTTGCTTGTTAGGTTATTTGGCGCGGCGAACGGGGACCGCGCCCCGCTCCTCTCTCCGTTGAGGTCGCGCGGTGCCACCGTTCCGCGGTCGGGCCGCAGCTCTTTGACGGCCGCTCCCCCCTTCCTCTCTCCCGGTGTGCATGGCGTTTACGTGGTTGTGGCCCCCGCGCCGCCCCCGCCGCCCCCGCCGCCCCCGCTGCCCCCCCAGGAGAGGCTCCCTCCGGCACTCGCGACCGCGCGATTGTGATATTGCCATTGTCAGCTACCTGTCGCAGCCCCGGCCGCCCCCCGGCCGCCCCCCGCCCCCCACCGGATCACAAGCGCAGCGCAGCGGCACAGCAGCGGCACCGAAAAAAAGTTATTGGGATGGGCGCCGCCGTTGTCTGGACAAATTGCGATTACACTTGTGTGCACCGCGGGCGCGGGCCGATTGAATGAACGAGTAGGCGGATGAATGGCTGGACAAAAAAAGGTCAGGAAATGAAAGCGTAAAAAATGAATGGTCGAATGAATGGAAATGAATGGCCGAATGAATGGAAATGAATGGGCGTCGAGGACGTTTCCCGTGCTCAAAATTTGACAAGGCCGTCTGAATTATTGTTTGGGTACGGGCAATTTAATTTGGACGCGGTTCTGCTCGGGTTGGCCGCGGCCCGCCGGGCGGACTGACGTATGACGCCGGCCACGGCAGGTGACCCAGTGGCCGCTGCCTCGCAATCGATACACGGAACGAGCGCCACCGGAAATGGGCGGATGCGTCATCATAAGCGCTTCCGGTCGGAATTGCTGTCTCTCTCTCTCTCTCTCTCTCTCTGTCGCCGACAATACGTCTGTCCCCGTCCCGCACAAGGACGGGACGATATGGGCGATAGATATAGGAGGCTGGATCCGGCGGCCGCGCCCCGGTCATGGACCGTCATCATGGAAGTGACCCACTTGCCGGCGCTGCCGCGGCTGCCGCAGAGCCGTGCCGGGAGCGCCTCGCAGTTCTCGCGGCCGCGTCATGTCGCCGGGGGCACGCACCGCCACGCGCCGCCACGCGCCGCCACGCGCCGCCACGCCCACGCATTGTCTCTGACGCGGGGCAGACTGCTATTCGGTCTCCCGGCCGGCTCTGATTGTGTTGCAGAGGCTCCCCGGCTCTGTTCTGTTGTTTGACCTATGTGCTGTACGGAAACCACACAATGCCATGTGGCCACTGCACTGGCTTCTTCAATTAGAGCGGCGGTGGCGAGAGCCGGCGGCCGCCGCCGTGCCCCCGCGACACCACCGACCCCCTCCCCCCCACCCCCGCGGCTGCGTGCAGCGGACCCCCCCTCCCCCCCCTCCCTGTGGTGCTGACGTTATGGCGTCGCAGCGAAACAAGGAAATGGACACATTTTTCAGGACGAGGCCGCCGCGGGGCTCGGACCCCCGGCCGGCTGACGTGTGCTCGCTGGGAACGGCGTGCAAACGGCCCTCGCCGCCCCGCAGCAGCGACGGCGGCGGCGGCGGCGGCAAGATCGCATCGCACAATGGGATGCAGAAGGAGAACGGATCTCTTCATTTCCAGCCAGGCGCCGCTGCCGCTGCCGCTGCCGCCGCCGCCCCAAAGAGTGCCCGGCCCCGGCGCCACGGCCGCATCCGCTCGCCTTCCGCGCCCCGCGCACCGCGCCGTTGCAGCAAAACCCCGGTGCACCTCACCTCCTGCATTTCCATGACGAACTACATCGGCCGGCAGGTGCCTCGCCCCGCAGCAGCTCTTGCGACGCCAGGCCACCACGTCGCGGGTTCGAGTCCCGGCCGCCGCCGCGCAGCCCTTCTCCGCGCTAGTTACGCGGCGGGGCCGCGAGGGGCGCTGGCGTCGCTGCCACTGTATGCAAATCCCCCCGCCGACACTTTCTCCCCGGTAATTACTCGGGAAATAATTGGGCGAACGTCTCGGTGCTCCTCGGAGAGTCCGCCGGAGTCCGCCGCGAGTCCGGCCGCGCGGGGGCGCACCGCCGATCCCAAAACTACCCCGCAAAAGAGAGACGGGGAGCCGCGCGGGGCCCGAGAGGGACCTGGTGGGACGGAGACGGAGCGAGGGGGCGGAGGTGGATGTCCTCTCCGCGGGGGGCCCCGGTGACGGCGGCAGTGACGCCCCCCGCGCCGCCGCCGCGCGCTCGAGTTACCGCCGAGCTCGAACCGGATTTGGGCCGTCTGTGTGCTCGTGCGCTCGCGGGGTCTCGTTCTTTAAACTTCACGCACCTTTCCACCACAGAAAGTTGGGTCGCCGTAGTTAATTTCGTCCGAAAAAAGCGAAGAAATTACGATTTGTCGACACACTTCTTTTTGCTCTTCCCCCCCTCCCCCCCCCCCCTTCTCCGTTTGTGAAATATTCGGGACCCCGCGCCAGTGATGCGAGCTCATGTCGTTTGCGCACGTAGCAATGCAAAGCAGATTGCCGCCGGCTCGTTGGATGTGGCGGAACCAACGGCGCGTGACTTCCTTTATGACGGCGGCGGACGCGGCGGGCGGCGCGCCCCGACATCTCTCTCACCGCCCGCCGCCGACTCTTGTTGCTAAATAAACTCGCGCTCGCGCTGCCACAATAAAAGCCACGCTCTCTCGCCCCTCGGTGTACGAAAAGTGCACCAATAGTTCCCCGGCCAAAGGCCGTAGGCGTGGGCCCGCGCGGTGCGGAGAGGACAAGAAAATGTGGAACATTCTGTTTAATAAAAAAAAAAGAATCAGTCGTCTAAAAACGTTAGTTTCAAACGATTTGATTTCGAAGATTTCCTTGTTTTTCTAACGAAAAATATCAGGAATCTGGAGGTCAGTTTCATAGTGAGGAGTTAGATGGAAAACTGAATCGCGAGCACATGGCATTCGTTGGCGGCATGAAGCCGCCTCCAACCGAACTGTTTTAGAGTACAATTTATATAGCAAACTGTGGCACACACACACACACGCACAATAACGTACATGTGTGCATATAATTCGTATGTATTTGCTCGTAATTTATTGTTTGTTTTATGGTTGGGCGGCGGACCCGGCTGGGAGCGTCGCGGGTGGTGAGGCGAGGCAGGCTGCGTGTGTATGTATGATGGCGTATGAAACAGGTCGACAACAGGTAGGGCGAACCACGCGTTTGTCTTGTTGCTGGTGTACGGTTCCCCCGTCTCGGATGCACCCTACACCACGGCACCACCACGGCCAGACGGAGAAGGAGAGCGAGAGAGAGAGAGAGAGACAGAGGGAGGGGGAAGGGAATTTGAATATTAAAATGAAAACGCGAAAGACCGCGCGCGAGCCGTGAGGAGGAGGGGGGGGGGGGAGAATGAAATATTACGGGTGGCCGGTGCATGCCCGCTCGCGCCTGCCCGTTCGCGCCCGTCCCCGCCGCTCCCCGCGGCTCTAATTGGCGGAAAATGATAACATGTAATTAAAGGCGTAATTCTAAAGCGTAGTCATAACTTAGGAGAGCCGGGGGTCCGGAGGGGCCGGGGGGGGAGTGGCGGGTAGTATGCGCTAGTTGTTGCCCGGTGCCTGCCGCGGGACGCCTCCGAGCGGGCTATCCCCTCGCTGCGTCGCTCTCGTTCCATCCCTGTAACTCTCTCTCTCTCTCTCTCTCTCTCTCTCTCTCTCTCTCTCTCTCTCTCTCTCTCTCTCTCTCCCTCTTCCGGTCCCTCGTCCCAGGCCTATGTGTGAGAGTGAGAAGGACTGCTGCAGCGCTGCACGGCGCGCTCGCCCGGCGAGGTGGCGATTTGTTAACTCACTCGGCGCGTTAACTTTGCCGGAGGTCCGTCCCGGAACCGGCTCGTCAGCGCCGGCCTCCGCGGCCGCCGAGAGGCGCCGTTTTATTGTTCTTTTCCAGCACATTGTTCTTTCGGCGCACAAAAAAATTGCGTTTCCCCCGAATCTTGTTCCTAAACGGGCATTTTTAGTGATTTGATATTTTTTTTATGTCATTGTTGAACACTTGATGACTCTCAAATGTGTAAGACAGAACAGTGCAAAAGCAATGGAGAGAGAAAGAGAGAGAGAGAGAGAGAGAGAGAGAGAGAGAGAGAGCGAGAGAGAGAGAGCGCCTTAAGCTGTCATCGGTACCTTCATGTCAAGGCAGCCGCTAGTTTCGTTTTAATTGCAGACCGCTTTGCTGTTCGCTTTGCTTCGGGCGTCAAGGGGGTCCGCCGACCCCGCCTGCTGGGATGCGTCCGAACAGCTCCCCCCCCCCTCTCTCGCTCTCTCTCTCCGGCCGCGGCGAAGCGGGAGGGAGAGAGCGAGAGGAACAAGGTGATCGCCGACACCGTTTACTGCCAAGCGCACTGTGTCGGTGCCCGGGGCGTTTATAAACCGATTCTGATGGCTACTTCCAGACGGAGATGGACGGCAAGACGTGGCTCCCATTGGTTCCCATACAGAGAGGGAGAGAGAGCGAGCGAGACAGAGAGAGAGCGAGAGAGAGAGAGAGAGAGAGAGAGAAGGGAGGGGGGCGGAAGATCTTGACATGTGCGACTCTGAAAGCGAGGGAGGAGGAAAATATAATTCGGGTTAATTATTCAATTGCCGCCTATTTCGGTAAGGCAAGTCGGTGGGATCACTTCCATTGATCCTCGTGGAGGCGTTCGGGTTCGGGCGTCAGACCGACACGGCTGTGGGGCCCTTACCGGCCCCTGCGGTGCAGCGGCGAGCCCGCCCCCCGCCTGGCCGCCGCTGCTGGCAGGGCGCTGACGGCACGGCGCAGCGCCACACAACCTGCAATCACAGCGCCGTGCAGAAACAACAGAAATACTGATGATTATAAAAGAACACACGGCGGCGTGCAAGTAAGCACCGCGCCATCGCGTTGGGCGCGCGCTAATGGTCCCGGCGAGGGCCGGCGCCGCAATGAAGATATGAGTCGCGGCGAGTCGCTCTTCCCAGGCGCCGCCGCCGCCTCCGCCGCCGCCTCCGCCGCCGCCGCCGCCGCCGCCTCCGCCGCCGCCTCCGCCGCCGCCGCCGCCGCCGCCGCCGCCGCCGCCTCCCCCGCCCCCATTCGCGGCGGCGCGTACACGCATTCTAGCGCTGCATACGGAATGAACTCCCTCGGGCGGCGGCGGCCCGGCGGGGGTCCACAAACTACAAGGCGTCCCGGGCACACCGGCTCGGCCAGCACGGCCGCCGCGGCCTCGGGCGCGAAAGCAAGCACTCCCAACGCATCACCTGTCCGCGGCCCGCCGCTGGCCCGCGGCTGGCCCGCCGCTCAACCTCTCTACCGCGAGAGCAGCGTGGCTTTTCATAGTTTCATTATTCCCCGCGGCCTCCAGCCTGGTGGCGCTGCTCGCTCACGCCACGACGACCGTTGCGGCCGCTGCCGCCGCTCGCTTATCGGCTCCATCGCGCTGCCCGATGTTTCATAGCGGAGGTGTCGGGCCACACGTTCCCTCCCCGGGGACCCCCCGCGGCCACCTGCGGAACCCTGCAGAGGCCCCCAGCGGCGCTCGGCTCCTCCCGGCGCTTCCGGCCGCCGCCGCTTTATCATATCGCTGTCGCGGACGTGCGCTGCTCGCCGCTCCCCCGGCCGCCCCCGCTGGGCCGCCTACCTCACCGACCGCAGAGGCCCCGGCCGGGGACATTCGCCTGGTCAAGAGTTACCCACCACGCCGGCGGCAGTCCGCGAGGCTGGAGCCCCCGCGGCCCCCGCGGCCCCCACCAGCCGGCCGTGGCGCGGGGCCTTCTTATGGATCGCGGGGCCCCCGCGCGGCTCGACCAATCAGAGCGCAGAGACGGCGAGAGCGTGCGAAGCGGGGCGCGGCTCGCGAGACGATGTGGCGGCGGCGGCGCACGCGAGCGGCGCCAGCGACGAGCCACGCGAGCCGAGACGCGGCTCTGCACAGACAACACCTTTGAAAAATACACAAGAGAGGGCTTCTAAATAATATTTATAGACGACAATTTTCGCTCTCTCTCGGCGGTCAACATAGAGCGCACTGCAATTTCTCACATCGCATATTTATTAATTTTTCAAGGCACATTCTGCCTGTGCACTAAATATTCTTGTAAAAAGTGTATCGTCCCCCCACTGCCGGCCGCGAGCGCCATAAGACCCCGGGCTGCTGCCGCCGCCGCCGCGCGCCGCCACGCCCCGTCTGGGGCCCAATCATAACTTTGTGAAGGCGTTGCCCTCTCGCTCCCTCCTCCCTCCCCGTCCCTCTCACTCCCTTCTCCCGCCGTCCCGGCTCGGCGCGCTCCATCCATCGCGCGCCGCGGCCCCGGCGCTGCGCCGCTGTTAGGCCGTGCGCCCCGCGGCGTCTCCGCAGCGCCCCGCCACGCCCCGCCACGCCGCCGCCGCCGTCAACAAGTATAATAAGCCGCTTGTGCGGCGCTGCTGCAGCCAATCATAACGCGAAGCGGGCCGTAGAGGGGGCCAATCCGAGGCCGGCGCCACGCCGCGCCACGCCGCGCCACGCTGCGCCACGCCGCGCCACGCTGCGCCACGCCGCGCCACGCCGCACCTGCTCGCCCGCGTCAAAAGCCGCACGTCTTGTTCTTATTTCCCGCGACGTGCTCGCCAGGAGGAGTGCTGCGGACGGCGACGGCCTCGGCGGGCCGCGGCCCACCCGCCCCGGCGGCCCCGCAGCCATCCGCAGCCGGCGGCAGCGCGGGCCGGCCGTACGAACCCATCCGCGGCCGCAGCAGTAAACCGCGCCCGCTGAAATTCTCATCCGTCTTGCTTTGCAAACAGAGGGCAGCAAGCCGGCCGAGTCAGGTTGGAAGCGCAGCAAAAGAGCAGCAGTTGCTGCACCGCTCGAAGCAGCGGAGGCCACAGGGGGCCGCGGGGGGCCGCGGGGGCCTCTGGCCGCGACTGACTAATTGCCGCAGCGGGGCATACAATGGTGGGTATAGCGGGTACCGTCGGCGGGGGCCCCGCTGCCGCGGCTGGCGGTGGGCGGCGCAGTGCGGGCGCTGCCGCGGTGGGGCCCCCGCTGCCCCCGGGGCCCCCGCAGCCCCGCCGGCCACAGATGATCTCGGCATTAGCCGCCAGCAACGCTGTCCGTGATGGCCGCGAGCCCCGACCAGCGCCTTCAGAAGCAACGACTTTCGCACGGAGACCGCTATGTATAGCGCTAGAAGTCGAGAGTCAGAAGAGCGTCGGGGGAAGCAAGGCGCGGAGGTGTTAATAACTCCGCCAGAAAGCAATTAATATCCGTGTTTATTTTATCTGGCCGCGAAAAGAAGAAGGGGTGGCGCGCTTTATTTGCGATGACGGTGTTGGGAAGCCCCACGGGCTGCGGGCTGCGAAATGCGAGCTGCAGCACTGCAAGCGTATGGGAGGCGCTTAATAACCCCGGCCGCCGCTCCCCTCTGAACAAACAACGGCGGCAAGCACCGCGCCGAGGCCGCGAGGCCGCTCGCCGCCCGCATGCTGCTCAAGAAGGGCTTGTCCGTGTGGCGCGGGGCGCCGCGGCGGCCGCCAGCCGGGAGGTCCGCGAGCCGAGGCCACTGCGTCGGCGCTGCCGCACGGAAAAGTCTACTTCCTGCCGGCACCGCTGGCAGGAGCTCGAAAAAAACATCTCTGTAAGGCAAACAAGTTGACGACGGGATGTCAGCGCTGCCGGGGGAGCTGGCGGGGAGCCGCCCCGCCCGCGCGGCCTCCCCCCCGCCGGCCGTGGACCACCACCCCCACCGCCACCAGGCGGGGAAAAAATTAACTAAGAAGTCCGTCCCGTCCGCCCTCGTGCCTAATTCATGCGACAGGGACGCCACGGCGGCGGCGGCGGCGATTCAGCGCCAAACTTGCACCAACTGTAATTAATTCAGGAAAAATGAACTTTCCCGGTCCGGGCCCCGGCGCCGCGGTCGCTTCCCGGCCCGCTGCTCCGCCACTCAACCCCGCCGCCCCGCCGCCCCGCGCCGCGCTCCGGAAAAATGAGGCGGAAGCGGCTTTGCATGCTTTGCGTCCATCGCGATGACGGGCGGGAAGCTGCTCCGCTGGGCGCCGGCGGTGTCGCCTCGGCGCCGACAATTTCTCAATCCCATCATGACGTTTCAATTTCCCACTCCGCGAGCTGCTGGCCGGCCGGCCGGGGCTCCGATCTCGCACCCCCTGCTCCGCTGCTCCCTCCCTCCCTCTCTCTTTCTCTCTCTCTCTCTCTCTCTCTCTCTCTCTCCCTCGCACACATGGAGCGCGCGCGCTCGGGGGTCGATCGCTATCTCCGTCGCTCCCACTGCCGCCGCCGCATCCAATCTCGCCCGTCCATCTCGTGCAAACACGCTGAGCCGATTATAAAACACCATTATTAAAAGAGTTGCGTGCAATATTTTCACACTCGTCGCCGCGGGGCGCCGGCGGCGGCTCCGAGGGGGGTGCGAGAGAGATGGAGGCCCGGGCGGCTCCGCCGGGCCCCGGGGGAGCGAGTGAGAGGGTGAGGGGCGCGCTAAGCCGGACGAATATTATGCGGAGATTAACGCGGCCCGTGTAATAGCCGGCCGGCGTGAGTATGAGAAATCGTGTCGTGAGCCGCGCACTGTGTGTTCTATAGGGAAATAATGGTGTCGGAGCGCGCACCATTTCCATGTACGTAAACTGTGATTCCGTGTTCCTCATAGCCATCGAGTGACTCAGCCCGGCCGGCGGCGGTCGCCTCCTGCCGAGGCCGCGGCGCACCGCGGCGGGCCGTCTGACGTCACGGCGTCCTTGTCCTCCGCGTGGGAGCCGCGCGGGCACTGCAAATAACGACATGTGCGGGGGGGATAGGCGCCGGGGAACTTATGTGCAGCGGCACAGACCCGGCCCAAATCTCGGCCGTCCCTGCTGCCTTGTCACCGCCACTGCATGCCGCCGAGCGCTGACACACACACACACACACACACACACACACACACACCTACACACTACGCACGCGCACGCACACACACACAGAGGCAGCAGCCCGGCAGGAGGGGTCTTTGTGGAGGAGGATATCGGATAAATTGGCGATATGGAGTGGAAGTGAAGAGAGTGGAGGTGTCCTGTCCGGGTGTCCCGCGGGTGCGGCCGGGCCCGGGGCGGGGCGGGGAGGAGAGGAGGTGGGGAAGAGAGGAGTAGGACAGGAGGGGAGGAGGGGTGGAGGGGAGGGGGAGGAGGAGGGGAGGGGAGGACCCTTGGGGAGCGCAGTGAGAGCGTGCCGCGAGGTCCCGCGGGAGGCCGCGCGGCACGGCTCGGGGAGGCGGCGCGCCGACGCCTGCCGTCAGACCGCGGAGAGGAGCGGAGCAGAGCGGAGCGGAGCGGGCTTGGGGACAGGATGGGACGGGGGACAGGCTGGGATAGGATCGGAGCAAGGCAGATATTTTCATGATAAAAGACAAGGCTGAAAACGCGAGCGGGCGGTGGCGGGGCGTGGCGCGATGGATGTGTTTAACCCCTTTGTGATCCGGTGCGGTGTGTGTGTGTGTGCGTGAGCGTGCGTGTGTGAGTGTGTGTGCGTGTATGTGTGTGTGTGGAGCTGCCCCCGGGATCCGCGGGCTGGGCGCCACGGTTAGATGTATCTGGTGTGGCGGCCAGCGGCGGCTAGCGGCGGCGCCGTGGGAGCTCGTGCACTTGTGGAGGGTCACTGAGGCGTTGCGGCGGCCAGCCCGAGCGGCCAGCCCTGCAGCCAGCCCTGCAGCCAGCCAGCCAGCCAGCTGCTCGCGGACAAACCTCCTTAGTTACATTTCGTGACGATCTGCGCGAGGACTTGTGGTGTCCGCGCCACGCCCACTCTTATTTGCTACCTTCTCTGCAAAACTGAATAGGATGTCATCCCGACATAGCGGCCCGGCCCCTCAGCCCGTGCGGCCGGGCGGCCAGGCGGCGGCGGCAGCAGCGCCGGGCCCGGAGGAGGAGGGCCATCCGGGCACTTCCGCCTCCCTTTTCCATATCCTTTCTGCTTACAAGTAATCGCAATTACTGCTCTCTCTCCTCTCTCTCTCTCTCTCTCTCTCTCTCTCTCTCTCTCTCTCTCTCTCCCTCCCTCCCTGGCGCCCAGCAGCACCGCCCGCGCGTCCAGTGGACTTCCCCCGTCCTATTTCCTTCCTGCTCACATCGCCCGCCTCTGGCTGCACAGCCCCTGCGGCTCCCCTGTCTTGACCCCCCCCCCTCCTCCTCCCACACCCCGCCTTCCTCGGTCCGCCAGCGCTCCTGGCGCTACCCTCCCCCTCCCACCCTCTCCCTGTCCGACTCTCAATTATTAACGTGATCTGCTCTTCTGGCGTGACTTATCGGCCCGGATGTCCGTATTTCATACAAACGTCCGGTGACCGCGGCACGGCCGGGCCGGGCCGGGCGGACCCCGGCGGACCCCGCTGCACACATTATACGAGGCCCGAGTGGAGAGGCCCGCGGCCGCCGCCCTCGGTTACGATCGGCTCCGCCTGTATTTCATACTCCACTCGCTGGCAGCTCGCGGGGCCGCGGCAGAGACACTCTAAAATGTGGCTGAAACTTCTCGCTCCACTCGCCTCCCCCCCCTCCCAAAAAAAAATAATTAAATAATGAGGAGAGTATTGGGTTTTGATGCCCGAACCACAGCACCGCCAGCGTGTACACTGGATATTCTTCAAAGTCGCCTCTCTGCCTCGCTGCGCCGCTGACCACCTCCTCCGGGCCGCGGATTACCGCGCCGCTGACCCCCTCGTCCGCGCAGACAGGCGGAACTCGCGCGAGGAATGACCCCAGCTGTCATCCGGGCGGCCCGGGCCGGGGAGACGCCGTCTGCCTCCCTCCTGGTAGCCCTCATCCTGGTGCTGCTGAGCTGGCCGGCGGCGGCGGCGGGGGCGGCCGCCAGCGCGGCACTCGGGCAGCCGATGAGGTGGAAGCCGGCACGCCGCCGCACTCCAAGACCCCCGCGGGGGAGGCCATTGTGCCGGGACGAGGACGGACTCTAACTTCCTATACACGCGAGCTACGAAAAATGATTCCGAGTTCTCGAATTATCGTCTTTTGCGTTTCTCGCCCGATGGAGCCGTGCTTGCTGCAGGGCCGCGGCGGACTCGCCCACCGCACTCCCCCCTCCAGGGTCGGGTGGTCGGGGGCGGCCGGCGGTGGCCGGAGGCGGCCAGAGGCGCAAGACATATTTCACGAAACCCTCGTCTTCCGGGGCAAATGACGGTCAGTTTGATATCCGGGGGGAAGCGGGGGCGGACGGGCGGGCGGGGGGCACGCCGACCATCAAAGTGCACAACCTACCCCACCGAGGGCCGAGGCCTGGGGGCCACTCCGCGGCCCGGCCGCCACATTGTACCTGCGAGGGATGGAGGCCGCGGGGGCCGCGGGAGCTGCGGGGAGGGGGAGGCGGCCGAGGAGAGATGATGCCCGGCGCTAAGAGGGCTATTATTTTATATTTCATGTCCGGGGATGGTGTAGTGCGCCGGCCGGACCCACCCACCTCTCAGATATTATATTTTATCATTCTTCCCGGCCCGTACTCTCCGCCACACACACATTCCCTCCTCCCCTCCTCCTCCTCCTCCTCCTCCTCCTCCTCCTCCTCCTCCTCCTCCTCCTCCTCCTCCTCCTCCTCCTCCTCCACCTCCACCACCTCCTTTCTCTCGTTCAGTGCAACCGTGAAAATAACGCAGGTAAGATAAAAGCCGGCTGTCGTGCGGCGGCCCGACGGCTCCCACGCGCCGCTCGCTGCTCCCGCGGACGTGGACGTGTATTGACACTGACAGCCCCGCGGGGTTGCTCTGTCTCCGTCGGCCCGCCCGGCCCGCCCACCCCCACAGTGCGCCAGACAAGGACGCGGCGCGGCCCGCGTTTCTCATACCGGAAGGTTGCTCTGCGCCGGACTGCGCTGGCAGGGCCTCCGGCTCGTGCCATATTTCGGCGCCGCACTTATCAGAGTGCAGCGGCGCTGCGGAGGCGAGCGCGCGCAATACGACTCGGAAAAGGGCTCCATAATGATAATCCTGGGGGCGTAGCCGGCGAGGCGGGGCAGGCGGGGCGGGCGCGGGGCGGGGCGGGCGGCGGGAGGCCTTCCGGAGCGGCGCAACAAGGCCTCCGCTGCCTCCGCGGACGGCCGCCGGACGGCTGCCGGACGGCGCGGCGAGGGACGGGGGACGCCGTCGGCGACAATATTTTGACTGGCCGCGCCGCGCGGGGCGGCCCCGGCCCCGGGCGGCGCGTGCCGGAGGCAGTGCTGCTGCAGGGGTGCGGAGCGAGAGGGTGCGCCGCGGCCGCCGTCAGTGCGAGAGAGACGCCCAGCGGGGGAGCCCCGACCGGCCGGCCGTCTCTCTCGCACCGCCACGGCGCTCAGCTAGTCCGACACTATGGGCATCTCTCTCGCACGCCTTCGCGATCCGCCCGCCGAGGAAAATTCGCAATGCTGGTTAGGGACGCGCGTACCTGTTATTCATAGCACAATAATCTGTCTCTCTCCCACTCTCACATCACGTTCCATGAGGGTTGTCTCTCTGTCTCTCTGTCTCTCTCTCTCTGGTCGGCGGTGCGGGTCGGGGATGTCCGCCCCTCCCCTCCGGTCCCCGCCTCCGGTCGCGCGCCCGCTCTTATGCGCGTTCGCTTATCATATTCATCATTATTTGTTGGCCGTGGACGCGTGCCGCCGTCACGGGGCGCGTGCGTGGCGCGTGCGGGGCGCGTGGCAGCCGCTCGCGTGCGCGTCGTTTAGTCGCGTCTCCCACGGCACGGGCGATGACACCGCCGGACACGGCCGCTGCTATCTGCACGCTAATGCCCCGTCATAATCCCGTGTAAAAGACAAGCAGGCGTGCAGGCGGGCAAGTCGCTTATCTCGTGTCGTCCCCGCGCTCCCCGGAAACCGTTTACCGGAGGCGCATGGCGGCGGCGGCGGCAGGAGGTCGCGGGTTCGAATACTGCACAGTGCTGCACTGCTGGAGGAGGGCTCCCGCGACGGGGTCGTCTGTCCGGGGAGGCTCCCTCACATGGAAATGAAGCGGCGCTGGTAATCCTTTCATTTTTCAGCTGCCGCCGCTGGTTCGACATGCCCGCACGGCCGTCCCCCCCCCCCCCCTCCCCTCGCGCCACGGTGATTCCCGTGTGTGCGCCCCGCTTCGGCACGGCGCGGGCCCGACGCGGTTCATGAATCGCCGTCATAGCGATTTCATGCAGATCCCCCCCCCCCCACTCTGCATATAACGCTCACGCAGCCGACTGCTAATAACGCGTGCGAGCGGTGCGCGCAATGTCTTCATCGTGATGCTCAGCCGCCGCCCTGCGCAGATCAATAACCAGTTTAACGACGCTAAACGGAGCGGAGTGTGGCGGCACGGCGGCGGCACGGCGGCGGCGCCCGTCACGTGCGGCACTACTTGCACTGCTACGGCCCGCCCGATCATCTTCTCTCCGCTATTTCCGAAAAGGAATCGTCCCCATGTGAGCCGTGCGCGCCGCTGGCGCCGCTGCTGTGGTGCCACGCGGCCCGACCGATCTGTGAATACTATGCTCGCTGCACACGTCTCCTCACAGACTCGTCCGCTGCGGTGTGGCTATGGTGGCTCTCCCAGGGAAAATAGGGCACTCCGGAGACGCCAAGTCCGGAAGTGGGAAATGCAGGAAGGGGATTGTGTAACGCCGGCACACCGCGTTCACCTCAAAAAATAAAATCACACAAACAAAATAAAAATTTTAATTGGTTTATTTAACAGACTTTTTTTTTTTTAATTTACGAGACAACTACTTGAGGTAGGCGCGTTGCGGGGCAGGTCGCTGGGCGTGATTATGTTATGTGATTATAATCTTCGCTGCCGACGCTCCCCTTGAGGAGGTGCGGCAGGGGCGGGCCGCGAGGGGCGGGCCGCGAGGGGCGGGTGCCGGGCGCCGCGGGGGGTGGCTTTGTTATTACCGGCGTCGCGTGCGGCTTATTGGCGCCGGCGTTATGGCACGTGCCGGGCGTTATGGGAAGGGTTCGGCCGTGGGTGTCGAGGATGCGGCCGTTTTGTTGTCGACTTCCTCGCACGGCGGGCGTGGCGTGGCGTGGCGTGGCGTGGTGGTTACTTAGCCTCGGGCGGCCCGGGCGGCGGCGCGTGGCGGGGAGGGGGCGCCGCAGCGCCGCTGCCGTGCATAAATGCCGCGCCAAACCGTTTTTATTTCCCCGGCTCCGCCCCGCTTCATCCCTCCGCCTACACTGTCACGCACACAGACACACGCACCGTTTCCATCTCATCCCCAAACTGACCCTTTCTTCTTGTTCAGACCTTCGCAGCAGACGCCGTATGAACCTTCGGCCCGCCGTCATCGCAGGCCCCCGTCGGAGCCTCCTTCCCCCCGCCCGGCCCGGCCGCCCCAACCTCACCTGTCCCCGTGATGGATTCGGGGCGCTGTTCAGGTGTGAAAACAGTATTGGAACTTCCAAAATGAGTTTGGCCGCTCGCCAGTTGCAGTGGAGGGGGCCTCGGCCGCAGCGCCCACCGCGTGCGAGGGGTGTATAGGCAGAGGGAGAGAGAGAGAGAGAGAGAGAGAGAGAGAGAGAGAGAGAAGCACCTCACGTTAGCAAGCATCTCGTCGACACCTGAAACATTTCCTTCCATCTCTTCTAACACAGTTCCAATTTTCCCGGAAGCTTCATTTAATTTTCGACCCGCCACTGTTCAGTGAGGTTAGGTTGTAAGAAGCCATAAGTGGTCCGTAGAAATGCCGATAACAAGAGGCTGTGCCCGCCGGGGTGTTTACAGGGGCGGCGGGCTGCACGCATCTGGCGGGGCCGGCGGTCACAACGGGATATAAAATGATGGACGCATAAACAGGGCCGGCAGGAGGATGCCGCCGCCGCGCCTGCGATCGTCAGTTAAAAGCGGCGCCGCTGTTTGGTATGAGAGAAAACGATCGGAAGAATGAGAAAGAAAGAAGGAAAAAAAAACGAGTGGCGACGGGGAGAGAAAAGGAAAGGAAGTGCGCGGTAGGAAGGAATTAATGACCGCTGCTGCGTTACTCTTGACTGAGCTCGGCCCAGCCGCTCGCCTCCTCGAGTTTCTGTGGACAGCTCTTATACCGTGGCAGAGCAGGCGGCAGCGCCTACAGGCGGAGTGGTGGTCACCCGAGGACGGCGCCTGGTGGGTAGGCAGCCGCGGCTCCCGGGGCGCACGCGTGCCGGCCGGGCTGGCCTACCCCGGGCACCGCAGGCGCTACGCCGCCGCCCCCGGCCGCCCCAGGCGGATGTTGACGCGTGTGGCGGCGATAATGATTCGATCTGCTGGCCCCGTGAGGGAAGAGGCGACGGGAAAAGTTTGTGTGGGTACATGAACACGCGGTGTGCCATGGGGAGGAAGTCCTGAGGGCGGCTGGGAGAAGGATGACGAGAGAGACAGACAGAGAGGGAGGGAGAGAGAGGGAGAGAGTCGTGTCGGGGGTGTGCCGTCTCGGCCGCGGCCGGCCCTCGCCGCTGCCGGACACGGTTATGGACCAAGTTCGCTCTCATGCATCTCAGCGCCGCCGCCACCCTCTCCAGCTGTAATTCCTCCGAAGGGGCACATTACATACTTGTAATTACGGGCGGCGCGTCAGTGTGTGTGTGTGCGTGTGTGTGTGTGTGTGGTCACCGCGAGGCCATCGTGGCCGGCAATCAAGTATTATAACCTGGCGGCCCATAAAAGGCGTGCGGGGGAGAGTGGACGCGGTGGCAGCGGCGGACACCCCCGCGGCCTCCCAGAAGGAGGCCCTCGCCGTGAGGGACGGACCCCGGCACGACACTGCCGCGCCCGGAGCCCTCTGCTTGTGTTGTTTATGGAGGAGAGGCCTCTTTCCGATCGTGTTGAGCGCTTCCTCTTTGCAAAAGAGAGAGAGAGAGAGAGAGAGAGAGAGAGAGAGAGAGAGAGAGAGAGAGAGAGAGAGAGAGAGAGAAGGAGGTCCGCGTGGCCAGCATCGGCAGACAAACCATTTCCTAATTTACGCGTTACATGGGCACCGCACTTGGTCCTGGTCCCGAACAATCGGGCCTAGGCCGAGGTGGAGACGTGAGGGGGGGGGGGGGGAGTAACCTCTGGGCAGTCTCTTGTCACACTTCCGCCGCTTCCATTCATCCCGCGTGTTCCCTTAACTTTCCCTTATTTTGCTCCATTCTCTGTCTCGCACTCTCTCACTCCCTGCGCTGCCGCTCTGTCTGGCCGTCTTTCTCCCTCTCGCTCACACGAGCGCTCACGTATGCCCCAACAATCAGACCCAAATTTAGCAAAAACAAAAACGCTGTTCCACGTGATTTCCCTAAGAGCTGCTCGGTTGGCTGGGGAGAGAAAATAGGATGGGGCGATGCGAAAGGGTGACGAGAGAGAGAGAGGGGGGGGGGAGCGAGAGAAGGGGACAGAAAGAGCGAGACAGGGAGAAAAAGATAAAGAGAAGGGCAAGAGATATAGTGAGAGTGAGGGAGCGCGGATTGGAGGCAGGCCCGCCGAGCGCGGCCCGTGTCGCGGTTGCCTACCTGCCAGGCGAGTGGTCCCCGGCTCCTCTCGTCACGATATTTTTTTTCTCCCTCCCGGTCGCCTCTCGTCTCCGGCCGTTGCACCGGCTCGGCTCTCCACGTGGCCCGGCTCCGCTCTCCTGCTCGGCTCGGCCCGGCCCCGCGGCCCCGCGGCCCCCCGGCACCCTCCGACATGGCCGCACTTCGACACAGCAATAAGCACGCGGAGAAAACAAACAGCGGGGAGAGTTTGTAGCGCGTTGTTTCTAATTATACAATGGGAATGCGTCTTGTCTGTCTGACGGCGCCGCGCGCGCGCGCTCACACAGCGCTCACACAGCGCTCACACACCTAACGCCCTCTGCCCCCGTGCCATTGTGTCCCCTCCCCAAACGGCTCCAATCGGAAAGGGACACACACACACACACACAGCCGAAAAAGAATAAAAACAGGAGGAGACAGCGCGGCGCCGGCGGTGCTCGCGTTCGCCCGTATGTACGGCAAGCCCGGCAGGGTCATACCTCTCGCAGTTCTTACCCCCCCCCCCCCCCCCAACGTTTCCTTTCTCTCATTTTGCGCGACGCGTTCAGCGTAGCGGGGGTCAATCAATCGGACCGAGTTTCTGCGTGTGCACCATGCCATGGCGGTGCGTCGCGTGGGAAAATGATACATTCTTGTCGCATCGAATCAGCCGGTTGGTTGTTTTTTTGGGTACAAGCACGACATTTAGTTGCGAGAACTATGGTTCATCGTCGTGATAAATTGTTAATTCCGAAGATAGTTTTGGCTCTCTGCTGTGCCGCGGCGGATTACGTTTTTCTTTTGCCTTCGTCTCCACTTCCGGTTTCGAATTTTCCGGAGTACCCTACAAGTATTGCGCGATTGACGTAGGGCTTGAGGGATGGACGAAAGTATAGATGGTCGTCGATGACTGCTGTTCCGCCTTGGCCGGGCCGTGGGGTCCGCGCCCCGCCGCCGCCCCGCCGCCGCCCCGCCGCCGCCCCGCCGCCGCCCCGCGTGCTGTTTGGGGGCGTCGGCGGGGAATTAATTGACATGGCCGGAAAGCCTCGGGAAATGACTGTGTGGCGGGTGTGCGGGGCCGTGCGGGGGGATGATACTAAGTGCCGTACACGGTTCGCGACTCTGCCTCATCATCGTGCGGAATGAGGGACGATCAAAAGACTGCATCCGAGGGGTACCCCGGTGCTTCCAGTCAGTGTACGCCTTCCAGTCCAGTCACTCTCCAGTCAGACTCCAGTCAATTTCCAGTCGGCCACGTCGTGCGGCTACAGTACCGGGAGCGCACAGCCGCCCCGCACCGAAGCTCGGCAGCCGCGTGGTTAGCGAGTCCGGCCGGCGAGTGGCTGGTCGGGTGTTCAACTCTTTGCCGGTCCGTGCGTTTTTTCTGTCGGCTCAGCTAAGGCGACGGTGTGTAAAGTACCGGGGGCGCGCTGCCGCCAGCATCGCGGCTCTGTGGCCGTGTGGTTAACGTGGCTAGCCAGCAGCCGGAAGGTCGTTGGTTCGAGTCTGGCTAGTTCCTCAAAATTTTTCTTGTGTCTGCGCTTGGAAGACAGAGGGTAAAATATACTTTCGAACGTGGCGTCGGTATGGCTGTCTGAACGGCCGTGCGCGCTGCGTCACTGAGAGATGTAAGCGTTGGGTTTCAACTTGAAGATTCCCGCAGCACGGTCGGGCTTACCCCCGTTCCCGGGTCCGAGGTTCTCTCGGTCGCCCGGGGTTTCCGGCGGGGGGGCTCTGTGTCTACCAAGGAAACTTGGTTCGGAGACTCGGGTGTATGCTACGGGGGTACCTAGGGTTCGGTGCCTTCGTTTTCGCTCCCTGTGAATCTGGCAGACGAGGACACGCCGTCGCGACTAGGGTTCGTCGTGAAGTACAGCAGCTTCGGCTGTGTACGATATAGGAAAGCCTACCTCCCCCTCAATCCGCTCGGGAGTGGCCGCAGTGCCACAGACCAACCAGCCAGTCGAAGGGAGTTGATTCCGGAAATCTGGCTGGCGGAGGGGGCTACATTGACCGTTGCGGAAGCGTGCCCCTGAAAAAGGCCGCTGCGTCGTGCCTGTGTCTTAGCGGCGGTCGATACCTGGTACACCGGTTCCCATTCGAACACCGAAGTTAAGCAGGAGGGTTCCAGGCGGAGGCCTGGGACGAGGTAGTGCCCACCCATTTTTGCATTTTTTAAAAGTATCCACAGATTTCTGAGCAAAACAAAAATATTTCCGTTTTGAGTTTTGGTCACGGTAGGAATGAGTTTTAGCCTACTTTGGGGTGGGTGACAGCTCAGAACACAGGAACCATAAATGATCGTGAATTTTTCATTCCAGTCAATGGAAAAGTCCGGTCCAGTCACCAGTCGGTGTACACCCGTCCGCGAGCTGAGGCCCCCCTCGACTGCATCCCAGGAGTCCCCGCAGCCTCACAGAGCGAAGCTGTGGCGGAGACACTGCTGCCTTTTGGGGACGCACGGCATAACTGAGATGAAGCGGTTTAAACAAGACGCTGCGTTTCCAATACGTGCTGCAGGCAGAGGGGGCAGCGCAATCGCAAATACATACGTATATAACTCTCGGAATATATATACGCAGCCCGCTGCCCGTTTTGATCGGCAAAAACGGCAAGAGGCAGCTGCAGAGAGAAACTTTGCATACCTCTCATCTTTGTTCACGTATCGACGGGGACGAAGGGAAAAATTTATTGTCACTGCAGTAGCATGTGTGTGTGTGTGTGAGGCAGGCGCTCTCGGGCCGCAACCGCACCGCCTTCTACACTGCCTTATCGGCAAGAGAACGTCATGCGATTATATATTAAGGCCGCGGCGCATTAAGTCAGTTTATGGCCCAAACTACGCAAAGGAGACCAACCACGATCACGCGCAGTAGCCGATGGCGCTGTAAAATTCGCACAAACACACACACACACACGCGCACAAACACACACACATGCGCGCGCGTATGTACATCCCTTTGGTTTATGTCTGCCAGGGTAATGGCTCTTTAATTGGCCCGGCAGCGTTTTAGTTTTAATTGCATTTTAATGTGTCATATTTCCCCGCGGCGGAACGTTCGGATGGAAACATTCACGCATGACCGCCTCTCCCTCCCCGCTTTTATGTATGCGCGCGTTCGCGAGGAAGTCGATGTTTGTCTTTCTGCATTCGCCCATACAATTTTATTTATTTATTTTTTTTTAAAGAAAAAAAAATTACCCTTTCCCTTCTTCCCTTCTCTCTCAGACCACACGCATCTTCCCCCGCCCCTTCTATCTCTCTCTCCCCCGTTCTCCATCTGTGGCTGTAAATGAACTACGCGAAAAGCTGCTGCCGCCTCCGCGCCGCCCCCCGCGGGCCGCGCCCCGATAGACTTAATCCACTCCGGGCCGCGCTCGGCGCCCGGCACGCTGCCTGTGGCTGCAAGTTTCTTCATCATGTCGATGTGTTGCGGGGCGCCCACCCCGCAGGCCGCCCGCCGGGACCGGGCGCCAGAAAGGGTGAAATTTCAAAGTCATTTTAATTGCTGCCATCGGGGGATAGGCGGCGGCGGTCGGGGGCGGCGGCGCGGAGAACTGCCTCGTGGCGATGAGCCCCGCCGCCCTGGCCGTGCGCCGTGCGCTGTGTGCCGTGCGCTGTGTGCTGTGTGCTGTGCGCTGTGCCCCGCCGCCCGCTCTCACTCGGGGCAGGGAACTACCCGCCGCGCGGCGCGGGGCCCCGTCCGCGTGTCGTGTGTGAGCAGCGCCGGCGGAGATTTACCGACGTTTTCTTCTCGCCAGCACTGCTGCTTATGCGGCGCGCCGCCGCGGGCGGGCAGGCAGGACGTGGACGGGTGGTGCCCGGGAGCCGCGCGGACGCTCGTAAACGGCGTGGCCGTCGCCGTCATAACGACAAAAATTAGTGGACTCGGGCCGTGCGCCGTGCGCCGTGCGCCCCGCGGCGCTCCGTCCGCCCGGCCGGTCTGCGGTGACTCAGCCGCGTCCTCCAGCGAGACCTGCGCGGGCCGCCGTCGCTGCTGCTGCTGCTGCTGGAGGACACCACCGCGACGTGAGGGGGACGGCCACGCACCGACCGATCGAAAACGGAGGAGGAGGCGGCGGCGGCGGCGGCCTTGGAGCTCGATAACTGAGAGTGAAAATAACGCGACGGTGTCCGATATTTCTCGGCGGCGGAGCGGCTGGGCGGCGGCGGCGGCAGCGGCGGCGGGGGGATTTGAGACAAGAATAACGAGTTATGTACCGCGCCTTTTGTTATTCGGCACACCGAGAGGTGCGAAGCGGGCCGAAATGCGGACGCGGGGGGGCGGTGCGGGGGCCGTACGGGGCGTGAGAGAGGCCGGCGAGCGGCTGCCCGGAGGCTGCGGAATGCATGTGCGTGGTCCCCACACGGTCCCCACACGGTCCCCACACGGTCCCCACACGGTCCCCACACGGTCCCGGACCGCTTATGGAATAATTTAAGTGCTGGCCGAAGATTTGTCGGTGTATCTCTTTCGCAAAACGCCTTTGTGCTGCGGCATAACAACAAACAGAAGACGACGTAACGCGTCCCCGGCCCGCGGAGGGGTGTGGGAGTGAGAGGGAGAGTCGGATGCCCAGGTGAGGCAGAGAGAGAGAGAGAGAGAGAGAGAGAGAGAGAGAGAGAGAGAGAGGTGCCCCGGTGTGGGAGACCGATGCACAGCCCTACGACGCCCCGGCGGAGCTGCTCTCCGGAGGTTGGGTTTCCAGCGGAGGCCTTCATTATGTCAGCGCCCTCCGGACCTCCGGACGCATCTCTCGTATAATTACCCCTTGCCAATAGAAAAGATTACCGAAAAGAAAGGCATCAAGTTGGCCGTTGTTTCCAAACTCTTTTTCTCCTAGGAGGGAGGCGGAGGAGGTTAAACGACATGCGCCGTAATGTCTTTACAAATTTCCTGATTCATTAGCCGGCCTTCGATGAGAGGCGAGCGGCGCGCGGCGTCGCCTCCCCGCGCCATTCTTTCGCAGTCCCCTCTGGCTAATTGACCCCTCGTAATTAAAAGAGCAGCCGAAGATGACGCCCGAGTCCGGTGTCCTGGGAAGGAGCTCGTCGGTCCTCGGAGAAGGGGTGCTCCCCAAGTCAATCCAGTGCTGGCCAGGGACGGAAGTCCGCGACTCCTGGCCGGCCGGCCGGGGGAGCTCTGGGGATGAATGGCAGAGTCATGATCAGCCAATTGCGGTATATAAGGAGCTTAGAAAGGCCGAGGAAAAAGGGCAGAAAACAATGCTGACCTCAAGGTCTCAGACCAGATGTAGACTACCCCTAGCGACGTATGGTCATTCTAGATGTGAAATGCTGTCTAGACAGGAACTAAGATTATCAGCTAGACTTGTAAGTACCTCGCTCCGAATCAGAATGGGTCACATGTGGGTGATGATGACTTTTTCATTGCGCCCGAGACTGCACGTGCCATGATCGCACCATAACAAGAGCTCCCCTGCCGCCAGCGTCCGCCGCGCGTCCCCAGCGGGCAGTTGCCAAAGCACCGCTGTGCTTGCATCTTGGTCCCCCTTCATCTCGGCCGTGGCCAGGCCAGGCGACTCACGCCGAATCGATCTCCAATTTACTCGCTACCGGGGGGAGAATATGAATGATGCTTGATGATAATCAAGAACGGTTGTTACTTGAAATCATGTCCAACAAGATAAACTAACAGTGTCACCTCTTCAATCTGGCAAAAAGGTCCGCCTCGGTGCCGTGGCAGCGGCTGTAGTGAGGGAGGATAGTCGAACCAAATCCTTCGGGCTGGCTTTCCCTCATCATTAATACCCATCAGGGCCGATCCCATCTCAGCCTTAATCAAAATAGTTAGCGTTGCATCATCCCCCCTGATAAGACAAATTCCTCCGTCAACAACTTGGGCTTAATTGCCATCATTAACTGGCGTTCTGGTGACCGCTGCTGTACCCCATGTCATTTGCTCCGGGGCTCCCGATGTCTCGGAAGAACCTTATGGGTAATCAGTGACGTCAGACGGACGATCCTCGATGTTTTTGGCGGTGTCGAACCCGCGAAGTGACGAGCCCGGACGAAGCACAGCGTTCACAAGGCCGACCGTAATATACGCTGCAATTACAAATTAAACCCAGAACTCGAGTCCGGGCCGAGGACGCGCGCCCGCGTCAGGTTATTGTCATTCACGAGAGGAAAACGTGTGAAGGGCTGAGGCAGCTGAGGCAGCGCAATGGTGGCGCCGCATGCCGCAGCACCGCGAGAGAACACCCGGCACCAGCTTCATAATGCATTCATTAATGTTAATCGCAGGGAAGGCGGGGCTCCGGGAGCCAGGCAGCGCCCGCTAGCGCCCGCCAGCGCCAAGCAGTCAGATTGTTCATAAATGAAGCAGTATGTTTGAGTCGGGCGGGGCGGGGCGCCCTTTGTCTCCCCTCACCCCTTCCTCCGGCCCCACCCCTTTTTCCTCCCCCGCGCCTCCCCACGTTCGCCGCCGCAGATTTCACACCCGGGCGGGCACCAGCGGGCTCCTCTATCCGCTCCTGCACCTCTACACTCTTGCCATCTCTGTCGCACGCGCGGTCGCACGTGCCCGAAACCTTGTGCGCTGAGAGACAGAGCTAACGGACCGCTTCGGACGCGACCGGTGGCAGCGCAGGGTACGGGGGACGGTGGAGGTGCTGGCTGGCATTCCGAGAATAAACAGCATAGTTAAATTCGCGGACGGTGATATAAAAGGAGGAAACTATGAGGAAAGAGAGAGCGAGAGAGAGGGAGGGAGAAGGAGAAAGGGAACTGGAAGATAAAGAGAGACAGAGGCGCCTCCCGTCTGAGCGGTAAGGCCGGGACGCATTTCTTGATGAACCCCATCGCATCCTTTGGAGCCGGGGGATCATTTTGTACAGAGAATCCAATCGTGGCAGTCATTATTGCGTCTAGCGCTGCGCACTTGACGTGGAGGCCGCACTGTCGCAGGCGACGTGTGACTCTGTGAAAACGTTTCTCGCATTTTCAAACCCCTTTTTAATTCGCTCCTTCCAATCTAGTACGTCCCTTGAAAGACAAAAAGGACGCAACAAAAAGATGCGCGAGGACCCGACCATTTTCGAGAGAAGCCCCTCTTCTTCCCGTTTCCCCTCTCGCCTCTCTCCCGGCGGTGTCGGGGAATCCCACTCATTTCCTCATCCCTCTGCTACCCTTCAATTTCCCTGCAACAAGACGCATCGACCAGACACCATGTCGGGCGGGGAGGGGAGAGGCCGGCGGGCCCGCGGGCCCCGGCGCAGAGTATAGCTGTCTGCAGCTTTTTGGTCGCGAGACGGAGGCCCCGCGGGGGGAGAGAGGGGGGAAAAAGGCCGAATTCTCGCGAAGACGAGCTTTGCGGCGCGCCGATGAGTGCTTCGGGAGTAAAGTTCACCGCAAGTCTGAGAGGAAAGAGACGCAGCCCAGCTGCCAATGCGAAAAAGAAAGTCGTCGCCTTTTCCAATCCCCCCCTTTCCCCCCTGGGGCGAGGGCCGAGTTTTAGTTTTTGCGAGGTGGAAATAGCGCGCGTTTGCCTGGCTGCTGGTCCGCAGCCTCACGGGAGCTAGCTCATGTGCGGTACCTGCCAGTACCTGCGGGTACCTGCCGGTACTTACCGGGGTACACGCGTCCGCAGATACCTGCCGCCAGATATGCAGGAGGGAGCGGGGAGGGCGAGGAAGAGGAGCCGGGGCAGAAAAAGAAGCGACAGCCTTGGCGGCCCCCCTTCCCTTCCCCTTCTGATTCTCTGATCACATGACGCTGCCATCGGCCTGCCTCTGCCGGGGCTGCAGTCGCTCCATGCCAAGCATGCCGCGTGCACGTGTGTGTGTGTGCGTGCGCACAGGCGTGCGTGTGCGCCATTTGAATGATATGTGTATAGCGCTCTGCTGACACGCTTCCAATTTATGGAGCACACGGAGAGAGCCACCGTCTGATGCCCTCGACGCCACCTTTTTGGAGGCGGCTGCGTCGTCAACGCTAGTGATAGCCACATTACGGGAGCGCTGCTGCTGCCGCTGCTGCTGCCGCGGCGGCGTCGTGAAGCGTCGGGGAGGGGGCGAGGAGTATGGGAGATCGGCCGAGGACCCGGTGTGGGATGTGTCCGTCAAACTCCAGGAGCCCCAGGACGCTGCGTGCTGACGGTCCCTAATTTGGGCGGCCGGCCGCCCTTGACACTGGACGCCGAGTTTTGATGCCCTGATAACGCCCTCTCCGCTCCGCGTCTCGCTCCCGTCCGCCCCTCCCGCTGCGCCGCGTGTGTTTTATGTTTTATTTCTAAATTATGTGGCGAGCGAGACTCATTAGTGTGGCCGGAGACTCGCATAAGTCTCGATATTCAAATGGCACGTCGGACACGGGGCAGAATAATGCGGGGCAGGCGAGCGGCGCGAGTGACGGGGCGGGGCTGTACTGCGGGGAGGGGGGGGGGGGGGGGGGGGGCTGACGGCGGACACAGCGGCGGCATAATTCAACTTATATCCCTTTTGTCGTATCCTCCGAAAGTTTTGAAAGTGCGCGGCTGAACATGATTTTTTGGTATCACCTTTGACCGAATTTCTTTTCCGGCGAAAAAGTTGGCCGACGGCGGCGGCCCCAGCTGGCGGATGAGTGGCCTCTTTGGAACGAACACTGGCCGAATTGGCGGTCCGGCCCGGCCGGGGCCGGCGGCGGCCTCGGGTGGGAGGAAGACAACCGCGGGGAGACGAAGAAAGACACTGTGGCAGTAAAACAATCGGCGGCCGCTGTTATCTCGGGAGCCATACACCTCCCTCTCTCTCTCCCTCTTCTCTCTCTCTCTCTCTCTCTCTCTCTCTCTCTCTCTCTCACCCCTCCGGACTGCCCGCCCGCCCCCATGCAGCCTCGCGCCCTCTGTGGTGCTGGGGCCTTGCTGGGGGCCTTGCCGCCGGCAGACTCATGTGTGTGATGACGGCCAAGCGCCTCTTGCATGCTCCGCCGAGATACGGATGTGCCAAATCGCACCTCTTCTTCCTACCCCCTCCCGGACCCGCCCCGGCCCCGCCCCGACCCAGCCAAAGTGGCCGCAAACGCGGCCCCTCATCGCCTCTCTTCACAATAAGCCCTCGCCATATCATCCCTCACATGAGGGTCCCTCTGCACAGGGAACGCACACACACACACACGCTTTCTAATTCCTATACAAGTAAAAAGAGATTTGATTAAATTTCTGGCTGCCTCGCCCTCCCTGGCTGCTCTCTAAAAGGAAAGACTCTTTTTTCCCCCTTCAACGTTTTTCCTGCTGTTCGATCCGCGATTCTCTTTCTTTCCCTCGACGAAACAAGCACGGCTTGAAGACTGGGCTTATACTCTGTTTGGGCAAAGGGGTAGAATTTCTGTTGTTGGTGCGGCTTACGTGGCGTTGCAGGCCTTTGCGTCTCTTGCTAAATTTTAATTCATCGCTACACAAGTGGGAGCCATCGAGGTGCGTACTGCACAGGAATGTTCGGACCGCAGCACGGTAGGGTGGCTCAGGCGGCCCTCACATTTCTGCTCCGTCTGTCCGCCACACGCCCGCGGGCCCGCGTGCTGGTGACCGCGCGGGGCCCGGGGCTGGCCGGCGCTGGCCGGCATTACATCGGGGCTCGGGGTCCGGCCGGGCCAGCGGGCCCGCGGCTGCCGGCTGCTTTATTTGTCGCGTGCGCTGCGTGTCGATACCTCGCAGGGTATACGGTCTGCAATTCGATAAATAAAGTCCACGGAGTGCGCGGAGAGTTCGTTACGCGTAGGAAATAAGAAGGCATCTCGAATGGTTATGCAGTAGCCGGGGCCGGGGCACGGCGGCGGCGGCGGCGGCGGTGGCAGCGGCGGCAGCGGCGGTGCACACGGCGGCTGCAGCGCGCTCTCGCGACCAACGGGCGTAAACAACTGTCCAACCGTTTCCTTTAATTGCAGACGGATATGTTTATTAGCGCCGATGGCCGGATTCGCGTCCGCCCATTGGCTGGCATGTCGTCGGCCCCGCGGCCCCGCCGGCGCTGATTGGCTGTCAGGAGATGCATCGGCAGAGAGAGAGAGAGAGAGAGAGAGAGAGAGAGAGAGAGAGAGGAGAGTGAAGGAGGGGGAGGGAGAGGGGACGTTTGTTTTGCATGTCGATAAAGTTTCTCGTGAGTAAGGTCGAAAAATATCAAGGACTTTTATGTTTCATCAGCAAAAACTCCTTATTTGAAAATGGGTACGCCCGAAACGGAACCCCCGGTTGCGGCGCGGCTCGCATGGGCACCCCAGGTACCCGTACGGCTGCGCGGGACGGCAGCCAGCGGGCCGCAGCGGCCATGTCGCTGCCGCCGCCATTTGACCTGCGCGATCTTGTGCTGTTTGGCCACGGATGGCCTGGTAACTGGTACATGCGCCGTTCTTGTTGTCGTTGTTGTTGTTGTTGTTGTTGCTGGGTCAGATGTCGGGAGGGGAGGCATCGCCGTGCATGTGCATGCATGCGATTGTCTGTGGCATCAATCTGCCATTCGCTGTCCGGCCCGTCCGGCCCAGCCAAGCAGAAATTCTCAGGACGGTGTGTGTGAGTGTGTGTGTGTGTGAGAGTGCCGTCTGCTGCAGAAATAGGCATCCGATCCGCCCCGATCCGTCACATTGCTCCGCCACATCCGCCCCTCAGAAGGAAGACCAGCAGACACGCACAGGAAAGACACCACACACTGGATTGAAACATTGTCCCCGATTTAAACCAAAAGGCTTTGACAAGCTTATTCAATCCCATTATCGCAAAAAAAAGACGCCATAAAAGCAAATCACCCCTTCTTGAACTCTGTGCAATGTATATTCAAACATGGCCCTGGCGAGCCGCGTTGCGGCTGCAGGGGGGAGCGGGTCCCAGCGCAAAACTATTCGAGCAAGTTCACATCCATCGACGTCCAAAAAGAACTAGGCCTTCTTCAAAGTCTTGTTAGTCTAATTGTAATTTAATGCGTCTCTCCCCCCCCCCCCTCTCCTCGGTCGCAAAGCACTGCCACGCCACCTGCTGTACTGGCCGCGGCGCCCCGCCCTGCCCCGCCCTGCCCCGCCCTGCCCCGCCCTGCCCCGCCCCTTCCTCACAGGATCGGCCGTGCCTTCGCCATCCATCGGAGCCATCGGGCCGTGCGGGCAGAGCTGGCAGAGCGGGCAGAGCCGTGGCCGGGACTCATCTGCATGAGGACTTCGCATGTTTGAATTAGCATTGACCGCATAGGACCTTGCTGCAGCCGCGCGCGCGGCTCCGATCCGCATGGGAACAGCGGCCCGGCGGCAGCAGCAGCAGCAGCGCCCACTTTCCCAGTTTTCTGTAATGTGAGGTTAGAGTTTTGAAAGTGCGGGCTTTACTGTCGGTTTGTCTCGGAGCCCCGCTGGCGGCGGCGGCGTTGCGGCGCGGAGCGCTGCGCAACTGGCGGGGCCCCGCGAACGGGCTGAGACACATCATACACAGCAGCCGGCGTGCCGCGGGCAGGCGACCGCTGCCAGCCTTCCAAGAGCGACGCCGATGACAGACGAAAAGTTTCAAAATAGGCGCGCTATTTTCATTCATTTATTTTCTATAATGAGTCTGGCCTCGTGCAGTGCGGGAGGAGGGCGCGTGTCCCGAGGAGAATAGGTGCGCGGGGTGAAGTTGTAGTGGGAGGATCGCACGCAGAAAGCCGGACGATGTGTGAGTAGTGTAGCGGCCTGCTGCTGGGCCTCATGACCACGGGTATAATTAACTCGAACAAACGTGCGTACCACTTAGCTCGACTGACTGCATGCACACGTTCTCTGATGCCCCCTCCGCCTCTCTGCCTTTATCTCCCTCTCCCCCTCCCACACTCCTCTCCCTCCCTCTCTTTCTCTCTCCCTCGTACTTGCAAAACGGTTCGTGGCGGCACCTTCCTTGTCTAGAATTTTTGTGTAAGACTTCTCATTGGTGGAAAGAGGCACAAAAGCGGTGAAAGCTGGCCGAGTCTTTCTTATTCTCTCTTTCTCAGCCTCTCTCTCTCTCTCTCTCTCTCTCTCTGCCCTCGCAATTTGCCGGGAGTACCACGTTTCACGTCAGTGCGGGCCGTTTTAGACCCCCTTTTGTCGTGTGTGCACAGCTCCGCAAGGCTGCGATGCCATGAGCCCATGAGCACCCCCCCCCCTCTCCCCCCACAAGACACGGTGCCATGATCGCGCCTCGCCCGCCCGCACGGCCAACCGGAAGTTTGCACATTTTGCATCGCCCCGCGCGCGCTTCCGGTCGCGTCTGTTTTGTCTCCATCGTCTATAAAACAATGCGGCTGCCGCTCGTGTATACGGTGAGTACAGTGAGGGCCGAAATGTCACTTGGAAATCTTTGCAGCAGCGCACATGCCGCCTTCAAAAACAGGATCATCGTGCTGTCAGTCGTCAGTGCTGCACAGGCGAGTCGCCGCACAATCCGTGCTGAGAGTGTGAGAGAGAACGAGAGAGAGAGAGAGAGAGAGAGAGAGACTCGAGAGACAACGCGACACGCGGAGCGACCGTCATCTTCTTCTTCTTTGTGGTGGTCATGGTCGAGGTGTGAGGTATCTTGCTCGTCAACCCCACCTGCCACGCCGAATTCCAGCAGGCAGAAACCAGTGACGAGAGAGAGAGAGAGAGAGAGAGAGAGAGAGAGAGAGAGAGAGAGAGAGAGAGAAAGAGAGAGAGGCGGCAGCGACGGTGTTAGCGACGGTATACCTTTTGCTCAGTGCACACACACACACACACACACACACACGGAGCCTGCTGACGCTCTGGTTTCCGTCATTGCGAGGAGCCGCTTTAACACCTCAGCCGCAGCCCCGGACGCAGCCCCCCCGGGGACACGGTTCGGACGCGGCACGCCACACACGTCACAGCAGCAAGCGGACTCCGCGGCGGCGGCGGCGGCGGCGCGCAAAAAGAGTGATGAACTGTGTCTGTCTGTGTCCGACACGGGTCCGGGCATTAAGTTCACACTTGCTGCGGCGTCATATGTGCGATGCCCCCCCCCCGTTCTTTGGCTTTATTTCTGTTTTTGTTTACAATTTTTTCCCCGTCCTGCGGCGGCGCGGCATCGCTGCGTGAGTCCGCCGCCGCCGCAGCCGCCGCCGCCGCCGCCGCGCCGCGTCAAAAGGAACGCAAGAGATTGTGGAGCGCGGATCGGAGCCGATGCGCGAAAGGCGGCGGTGTGGGGAGGCCGTCGGGCGGCCGTCAAACGCGAGCACACACGTGAGGCCACACACTCACACACGCACACGCACGCACTCACTCACTGTCTCACGCGCCGTGTGATGCGGATTTAGCCCACCATCGGAGCGCCTTGCATGACGGCAGGGTAGGCAGCCCGCTGGACACCGCTGCGCCGCACCCGGGGACGCTGGCCTATCCTGCCGGGCGCTCCTTCCCTCTCTCTCTCTCTCTCTCTCTCTCTCTCTCTCTCTCTCTCTCTCTCTCTCCCTCTCTCTCTCCCTCTCTCTCTCTCTCTCTCTCTCTCTCTCTCTCTCACACTCCCAGTCATATCGCGCCTCCTCCGCCCGCCGCTGCCGTACAGTAGCCGCGCCGGACGGCCTGGCATATACGCTCCCCGGCCCCGGCTCACCGCGGGCCGGCGGCGGCGGCGACTCCATTTACTCGTGTCGGTCTGGAGTCCACGATTCCGCGAAGCGTTAAGCACATGCGGTGTGAAGGCGGGGACACCTCCGGCTGACGGTAATCTGGGATGCAGCGCGGCGCGGGGCGCCTCGAGGTCATGCCGTTTTTGAAAGCAGACTCTCAACGTCGTATTCCAATAATTACCATTCAACATTTGGAAATATAAGTCTTCTGGTGCCACTTCTCGAATATTTTAGCGCTACCTTTTAGAATTCCCCAGTCTGAGGTCGAGGATAAGAAGGATATCGACTCTGTGTGTGTGTGTGTGCATGTGAGTGTGATTCGAGTCGTCCAACGGTTTGGCGCCTTTTTGACTCATTGTGTCTGGTCGTGCCATGCATATTGCATGGCGCTGGCGCGCTTCAACACGGCCTGCGGCCCGCGGCTGCCCGCTCGGGGGCTCCCGGGGGCCCCCGGGGGCCCCGCCCGGGGCGCGGTGCCGCCGAGGGGCTCCCCCGTACGTTACTCCGCGGACCTCGGCCACTCATTTCGGGAGCGTGCCAGGCGGTGGCGGCCGGACCGCGGGGCCCGAGTCCTGGCCGGGGTCCTGACCTCCCGGTGACTGCTGGCGGTGCGGTGTGGAAGTGGTGCGGCCCCCTCCTCTCTCTCTCTCTCTCTCTCTCTCTCTCTCTCTCTCTCTCTCTCTCTCTCTCTGTCTCTCTCTCTCTCTCTCTCGCCCTCTGCCTCCGTCCCTCCAGCTGGCCGCTGGAGCGCGACGACGGCCCGGCGCCGCGGCCCTGTTCTGCTGGACTCCATAATGACACGGCCACGGCTCCAGGCGCCGCTCGTTTCACAGTATCACGCCGATATGCTTGTTCATGCTCTCGGGCTGCCGGGGCTGCGGGGCCCCGCGGTGCTGCTGCAGGCCGAGCCCTGCCGCCGTCAGCGAGCCTGGGAGCTTCACGCGGACGCTGCAGACGCCGCCGTCGGGAGCCGCTCTTCGTTAGCGGCCCCAAAAGCTGTGCACAAGCCGTCATGTCATCCGTCTCTGATCACATTGAGATGCAGCGGCCACGACGCGAGCAGGGGCAGCCCGGGGGCGGTGGCGGCCACTGCAGCGCCCGACGTGTCAATATCGTGGCCCCGATCTGCGGCCCTCGGCCCCGCGGCCCCGCGGCGGGGAGGTGTTCATTAGCGGAGTCGCTGCAGGGAAACACGTGAGGCCCCGCGGCCGGCCGCCCCGCCGCCTGCCCGCCTGCAGCCGCCCGGCGGCGGGCATGTCGCCTGCGAGCCGGCGGGTAGGCCGGCCCGCACGACACGCGTGCGCGGCCCGGCCCGGGGCTGCCTACCCGGCAGGCGGCCGCGCTGCGGGCCGGCCGGCCGGGGGCCGCGGGCTGACGCGGCACGCGCGCGTAGGGCGCAGGCCGCGAGGCCCGCGGGGCCCGCGGGGCCGCGCATAGTACGTGCCGCACACGGCCGCAGCGGCGCGGCTGGAGTGCCAATTAGACGGTATGCGTTGCCGTGCTTTACGCCGCCATAAAACGCGTTCGGCACGCCCTCCCCGAAGGTCATGGCATGCAGCGTCGCCGCGCCGCGTGCACGGCGGCGTCCCCCCCCCCCCCGGAGCCCTCCGGCCCTCCGGCCCTCCGGCCCTGCCCGCCGACACACAAGGTGCCGACGCCGCGCAGACGACGCACGCACCGCAATGCACTTCTCTCTCACCCCCTCCGGCGGCGGCGCCCACGGGTTCAAACACAGAGCCGTATGCCGCGCGCCTCGCGGTGCCGCATGACCCCCGCCTGTCCGCCGTGCGATGGCGAGTCGGTGCGGTTCGAGGAAGGCGGGAGGCCCTAGGCAGGTGCGGTGCGGCGCGCCGGGTGAGTCAACCACTCCACGCGTTAGCCGCAGGGTGCTAAGCGGTCCCGGATACTACCGCTTCCGCGGCAAAGCGCCGTGAATGAAGACTTGCCCGCACACACACACACACACACACACAGACGGTGCCCGCCACGGCCTAACCTGCATGACGCGGTCACGCCCCCCCCCCCCCCCCTCCAATATTTTGCGTGCCGTTTGCGGCGGGGTGCGGTGCTGAGCGGGTTCCAGTGGCAGCGGCACGGGAGCTCGTTGTATGTGTCGGTGCCCGTCCCACCGAGGAGAGGTGTCCCCGCCGGCCCGGCAAGGCCCAGCCCGGCTACGTACCTCTCGATGCCTTGCATGTGCTGCAGGCCCCGCAGGCCCCGCAGGCCCCGCGGGCCGGACAGACGACGTGGCATTGACATTCATGTATGCGCCGCCGCTTTTGCATGTGCCGCCGGGGCTTATTATATATTGTTTTCATATCGTCATATATCTGGCTGTCGCGCATCGCTGTGTCGCGTATCTCAGAACGCGTTTCGCATCTCTCATCCTTCAAGCGTCCCGCCGCCGCCGGCCGCCCGGCACAAGGCCGTGTGGGCCCCGCCGGGCCGCTAGCCGCTGGCCGGCCGGCTGACTCGGCACACCTGCTCACGCATATTCCAGATTGTTTCAGTTTTTGTTCGATCCGCGACGCGCGTTTCGCCCGCCTCATTACACAGCCATTTTCGAGGCTGCCCCTTGTTCCGGCCGTCGCCCGTCCCCACGCCGCCGCCGCCGCCGCCGCTGCCGCTCCGCCGCGTATTCAAACGTTTCGCGCGCCTCCTCGCCGAGCTGAAATCCGTCTGGGGAGGGTTACTTACTCTCCCGCCGCCGCCTTGCATGTGTGTTTTAACACCTCCTCTTTTTGTGCCGCGCGCGGACATAACGAAGCGTTGGGCCTATCGCGTCGAACCTTAATTTATAAAGTAGAAGGCCCCGCACACACACACGCACACACACACACACACCCGTATGAACCAATCAGTAAGAGACGGAGCCGAGTTATGGTCACGACACTCGCTCATGTACGCCCCGGCCGGGCCCCGCCCCCCTCCGCAGCCCCGCAGCCAGGTCAGGCCCGGGAGGTGGCGGCCCCCCGACCCCCGCCCCCCCCCGGGCCCCCCGGTCCCCCAGCCCCCCCGACCCCCTGCAGCCGGAGGACGCCTCGCCAACTGCTCCTCTTGTTTTGCCGGCCGCCAACGCCACGCCACTACTGTGTCGGTCCGAGCCTCCATTTTCTCTCGCGCGCTCAGTCAGGTTCGACTCCGTGGTAGGCGCAGTTTTGGGACGGAAGTCAACGAGAGAGAGAGAGAGAGAGAGACAGACAGAAAGAGAGAAAGAGAAAGAGATGGGAGAAGAAAGCATCTTCGCCTTATGGTGCACGCCGATTGCAGAGACGCGAGTCGAAGGTTTAGAAAATCGAATCCAAAATGCGTACGGCGTGAAAGTGCAACATGGACTGCTCATTACACACATGCCGGATGAGCCGGCCGGGGGGTGGCGGGGGGGCGGCGGGGGCGGGGGGGGGGGGGGGGCGGGGGGGGCGGCGGGGGATGGCGGGGGGCGGCTGCTGCGGCGGGGGGGCGTGCGACCCCCGCCCCCGGAGGAGGCGCGACGACGCCGACTCGGACCAGAATGAGTCTCTAATGATACAAGGGCCATAAGGTTCTCCCCGCACACACACACACGCACACCCACACCCACACACACACACACAGTGCGAAGCCCCGCTTATTAAAAGCACGGAGAGTAAAGAAGTGTGCGGGGGCCAATCAGCGTGCGGCGCGGCGGCGCAGCGGCGAGAGCCGTGCGTGTCCGGCTGTCGGGGTCCAATCGCGAGAGAATCCCGGAGCGAGGCGTGTGTGCATATACTGTGTCTGGACCGGTGGGTGGCCCTTGTTGTTGCGCCAGGTGTGTGCGTGTGTGCGTGCGTGCGTGTGTGCGGGGGCGCGCACGGGTGACAGCTGGTGAAACCCAACCACCGGGACAACACTCCAAGTGCGCGCACACACACACTGCATAATCATGTTTTGGCGCGCAAAAGAGAAGGATTCGACAACTGCGATAAAATGGATGGTGGCGTCGCAGGAAACGCGCCGTCCGCCGGGCCGGAGGCCGGAGGTTCGGTTAACTGTTGCATGTTCCCACCGAGCCGATGCAGAACCCGCCTGCAGAACAGTCCCGCACCACCTTTTTTTCCCCATCGGTGTGTTTCGGGTCCGGAGGAAACAGGGCCTGAACTGTGAGCGGGATTATCGATTTAGAGTACGCAGGCATCCGGCTAGAACAAAAGGGGCCGTGGCGTCGTTATGCAGGGCCCGTACGGAGAAACACAGAAAGTGGAATCGGCGGAATCGATTCTCTCGAATTGCTATCGAACGATTATCGCGGAGCGTGACACTGGCCGCTCTGCCCTAGCCTCCCACAGCTCATTAATTACCCATAATAGCGGGTCCCGCCAGACGCGGTCGGACGACGGCGCTGCAAAATAACCGGCCATTTGCTAAAGTGCGCCGCTGCAAGAAGATTTCCCGTCAGAGGGCGCTCGGCGCGGCCCCGCGGGGGTCACAGCCACTGGCAGGCCGCGCGTCAAACACCACCGCTCGAAATCTGGTGCGTTTCGGAAATGGGAGTTGTCTCCGTATCGCGGTGTGGCACCACCACCTTAAATTTCGCAACAGACACAAAAAAAAAGCAAAAGAAAGGGAGAAAAAGAAGGATGAGGCGAGGGCCAGGGAAGTTGGGCCCCTTGCTCGGCCGGCAGCAGGTGTCGAAATGGATCGAAAAGTGGGAATATTCCGGGCACGGCGGCCTCGTAAAGCAGTTGTGGTGGCGGCGGCGGCAGCGGCGGCGGCAGCGGCGGCGGCAGCGGCGGCGGCAGCGGCGGCGGCAGGGAAGTCCGCGCCACGAATTAGGATGGAGCGATTGTTTTGGGGGCCGAGCGTTGCGGTGCGGTGCGGTGCCAGAGTTGTGAAGGCGGCGGGCGGGCGGCCGGCGCAGCACTGGTGCGTCCCATTAGACTGCCTGCGTTCGGAATAAGAATCCTCCGCCACGCGTAACGGCAGACGGTTCTGCCGCTCCCACATTTATGTCCACAGTTATAAAACTATTGGCGCAGGAGAATGGTCGGGGCGCGGTGACGAGTTTCCGAGTTGCGGCGCATAAAACCACCTGTGCCGCCGCCGTGTCCCCCTTTCAATGGAGATCCTCCGTTGCGATCAGTCCGTTTGCGTTATATTGGCACCGCCCTGATGGGCAGCACTTTAAAATGTAACCTTCCCCCCGCGACTGGCAGCACGGCGGGACGGCGGGCCTCTCTCTCTCTCTCGCACCCGCAGGGGAGAGGGCGCGCCGCGGCGGTGGCAGCGTGCCGTCCGGTGGCCGGCGGTGGCCGCCGCTGTGCCCCGCGCCGCCCCGCCAAGCCCCCGCCAAGCCCCCGCCAAGCCCCCGCCGAGCCCCCACCGAGCCGCGGCCGTGTGTCCCGAGACGTGTCCGACAAGCGAGAATTACGAGATGCCTTGTCAGAGTGCGTCGCTCTGTGTGGCTCGGCTGAATAGGCGGGGCGGGCAGGCGGCTGCCGCGGCGATGCCTGGCGATGCCGATAGGCCCCGTCACGTCACGCGCCCAATTAGATGGCCGCGGGTTCGAATCCTCATAACGTGCCGTTTTCTTCTCGACCCCGACGCCGGAAAGTTGAACGCCCTCCGCTGCTCGATGCGGCTGAATATCGGCGGCGCGAAAGGAGTTCGGAATCTGACAGTGAGCGCGACGTAAAGTGTCCTGAAAACGGCGCGCGGAAAAAAACGGGACGGGGCGGTGGTGCCGCTGAGGCAGGCGGCCGGGCGGCAATACTCGGCGCCGCCGCTCGATATTTTATATCAGTCCTTATGGCACCCCTTTTACACATTGTCGCAAACCGAGTCCCCGCCAGTTTTACGACGCGTGTAGGAACAGGCCCGGTAGCGGCGGCTCTCGATACGGCGGGGACATGCAGCAGCCGAACGGGCTCATTGCCTTTCATGGCGGCTCCAAATATAAATAAATATATAAATAGGAGCGCACGCTACATTTTTATTATCCCCCTCCTCGGCATCGCCGTCCTGTCCTAGCCTATCCTGCACCTTCATCTCGCTTCTTTGTCCGTCGCTCAGCGCGAATCACCGTTTAACAGGACCGCAATCTAGCACGCCCGATCTGGCCCTTTTGTGGGGGAGACGTGTACACCGCGGACAAGCCTCATTCGATATTCTTTTGGTAGCGGAATGCGAGGGGGCGCGTGAGGGGCTCAGCGAAACTCGCCGACTTGGCTGGTGCATATCGCAATGATTATTGTGTCGCACTGACGTTTCGTTGCTCTCCCGTTAGCAGGACTCGCGACTCTGCATCCTGGCTGGACACGTCTGCGTGTTCAAGGAATCTGAGAGCCGCTTCTGGGAAGCCGCGTGCTGCCCGTGCCGCCCCACATTTGTTTCAGACAGCTGGGTGTCAGCCCATTCATGAATCAAACTTGTGGGCAACATCACTTAGTAACGTTCGCAAGCTTTATGACACACAGTCAGACGGAGGCCGGCCGAGCGTCATTGTCCTCGCCGAGCTGATTTCCCTTTCATATCTTGCGTTTTGTTTTTGGCGACCCGCGGCGTTTCCACCTGCCGCCGGGCCTCTCATATGTGCCCCTTGATAAGCGATCAGGGCAATATTTTGACGTTTGGCCGAGCCACTCGGTGGCGGCGAGCTTTGGAGTCCAACCGACCGACGACAGATTCCAGACCTTTATGGCCACTTTACAACCTGCCCCGGCCGGCGAATGCTAATGTACATTCCAAGTCGAAATTTGAGATGAGACAAGGGGTGTCGTCTCATTATTAAAATATTCTAAATTTTGCTCACGCTTCAATACATCTACTTCCTCGAAACCATCCCTGTTTTAATCTATCTGTACGGATGTAGTAAGTAGGGCCAACTGTTCTGTCCCCGCTCGCCTATTTCTTTCCTACCAGGTCTCGTGCAGGCCGTCTGTGTGGATTCCTGAAGCTACACGATAAGAGATTAATAGTGGTAATTTAGCAGAGGGAACGTATGTATAGCGCGCTGCGGCGTGCATGTGCATACCTGGACTGCTGCATCCTCCGAGCGCAAAGCTCTTGTTTCAGCATTCCGGACTACATCCAGGCAAGTTCTTCGCAGAAGATCGACATTAACGGAGGGCAAACCGGGGCTCTTTTCTTCATTTGCGAATCCGTGAGCGCATTCGACGAACATGCTCGCGCTGACCTTGATAGGCAGGCAGAGGCCGGAGGGGCGAGGGCGTGAAGGAGGGAAAGGAAAAAAACTGCACATGCGGTCACCTCGTAAAAAAATAAAGGCGTTGCGATCATCGGACACAGAGACGGCGGGGTCACGGTCCAGGTCAACTATGGCTGACGAAAAATTTTGTAGGTCAGAATAGAAATCAACTACGTCGTGCACTGTGACTTGTATTCACGGACCATGCTCTATCGAAAGGGCCTTCGAAAGGATCGATACAACAGCGCATCTGCCCTACTTCTTCTAATGCGGGTAGCGGCACGGTGCAAAAATGGACGCCGCTGCGGGTGGGTGACTCAACCAGGTGTCGGGGGCCACGCCGCGTCAGAGCGGGCGGAATTATTTGTCGATTCCTCACAAAGTCCTGCCGTCAAAACCCTTTCAGCAATGTCCTTCGAGCAGACGCTGCGGCCCTCGGAGGGCCGCGGGGGGCCGCAAGAATCCTCGCCTGTCTGAGTTGTGATTCCTTGACAGGACTAAGGGGCCGGCCAAGAAGGGCCCCAAGGACGATCGCCTTCGCTTTGGCTTCTGTTTAGAATAACGGGCCCCAATTATTGGCCGACACAAGAGATCTGGCGATCCCATGCGGCGACATGGCACTGTCTGCATATGCCCCGTGTGGGCATGGGCTGCATGTGTGTGTGTGTATTAGCAGCGTATAACGTCATGTTGGCCGGCATGAGAGCGTACGATGTTGTCTCGGAAGGCATCACGAGGACACGGGAGACACCCAGGAGGAACAGGGAGCTGACGGCCGGCAGCCCGGCCGCTGTGGAACTCTGACCAAAGATGGTGCAGCAGGCGCCAGCGAATTGTCGGATAACCGGACTCCGCCTCCAGAGTATTCCACGCGGTGTGCTCTTTTTTTTTTTGATATCCGAAGCTGGGAAATCTAGAGAGGCCTGGGTGGTGTTGTACGTTGACAGAGTACGCCATGAATATTTGAGGAGCGACCGTTGACGTAAGAATTCTCACAGAACTTACTTTGTCTGCCGGCCCGATCGGTTGTACAAGGCTAACTCGCCACCATGAGGGTCACGTGGTTTGTGCACCGGAAGACACAGCACGGCGCATTAATAGGTCTTCACGCACAGTAACGTCCACTCGCCGTCTTGCAGGTGTCTTGTCCAGCCCGGATGTAGGCGAGGTGACGGCCTGGGAAGGCAGCAGGGCAGCGCCGGCCGGAGCCATGGGCAGAGCCATGGGCAGAGCGGTCGCAGCCCGCAGTAGGAGGGGAGCAGAACATGTCAGGCATGAGAGCTTTTCGGTTGGGCGAAACAACTCCTATCCTGTTGCAAAGCGGATCACAGAAAAACATTTCCGCAAGCTAAGTGGAATTATTTGTTTTACCCCCCCCCCCCCCCGGGTACCAGTTTAAAATGGCACACAAAACTGGAAGACCGCATTTTCGAAGCAACGCGCAATACAGAAATCCATTACAGAATTCATCTAGCTTGGTCATTTCTGGTCCACATGTTCCGAATCCATGAAACTCATATAGCTGAATTGCTGCCTGAAAGTCTATTTAATTTTGTTTCCTCGACCTCATCAGGGGCACCAAAATGTGACCGTGTATTTGCATCACGTACGTGTCGCTGCTACGCTCCTCTGACCTTCCGGCCGCGGCCCATGCGGGTACTTGTCAGACTCATGTCACATCGAGGCTATGCGCTGCAGGTGGCTTCCTGTCCTAATCGCATATTTCACCCTTCCCCTTCGTCCCGCCCGTCCTTCGTCGGTGGCCCTCCTAAATTATATGGGCTGCCGGCAGCCACAATTAAAACGAGGACGCGGCTGGCCCCCGTCGGTGCCACCAGCCACCATGCCGGTACGGAAATATCGGTCTTACATGTGGAGAGTGACTGTTGGGGCGGGAAGTGTACCGCATGGCAGGTAGTCGAGACATCAGCAAGTGCACCGCATCGAAATTGACCCAGGAAGTAGGTGCTGAAAGAGCACCTCATTTTTGTCAGTGCCGCCGACGTTGCCGTGTGTGGGGGCACACATAATCAGAAACAATGCGGTGTGGAGCCGTGTCAAATGTAAACTCTCAGCTCGGGGAGGTGTCGTCTGACTTCATCAAAATTCAGGACTAGGATTATAATGTGTGGCCGCCGGCGGCCGCTGGCGGCCGGTGACGCAAGCATTCCGGATAGAGGCGCAAAATCTCATTATAATATGGCCCTGATAACACCGTTCAAAGGTAACTTCTTGACCTCATTTGCCCTTTTCAGAAAGTCAAACAGGATCCACATGTAACGTTTGTTGTAGTAGTCAGCAGGGCGGGCTCGGTTGCCATCGCCTGCCATCGGCCGGCTAATTACAATACACTACTACGTATGCTACGGGCCTCGCGTGTCTGTGTACGTGCTGCCGTCGCCCATGTGGAGGCGCTGCCGCCGCTCAATCTTCGTACGCACCATTCCCTTTAAAGTTTGAGACGGGCGAAAGAGGCGGCGGAGTGACAAGACGCAGTATTGCACGCGTCGCGGGGTGCGCCTCCTGGCGGTGGCGGTCCCATGTAAGGGAGGATGGCCACACCGCTTATCTGCGGCGGCGGTCTGTGTGTGTGTGAGTGTGCAGCGGCTGGAAGAGTTTCAGGAAGGTCACACCGAGGCGGCGTGTGCTGCGCCGCGCTGTCCCTATTTGCATTGGCTTCAGTCCCCGTCCCATTTCCCGTGTTCCTCAGTCCTAGACTCGTGACCGGCGCCGCCCGCCTAAGTGTACCAGCCCCGCGCCTTCCAATCAGAGAACGGTCCAGGCGGCGGGGCGCTGCTTCATTTCCAGACATCGCTTACACACACACACTCACACGGGGCTCACGCAAGTATCGGCCGCTTTCTGCACGAGGGCCTGCAGCGGGCGCTATGAGGCCCGTAATGCACCTGCCCCCCTCGCTTTTGGCGTGCGCGTGTCCGGGGGGGGGGCCCTAATTGGCTGCTGCCAAGATTCGAACCGGCGACCTTTCGTGTCAAAGCGGTGAGGCGCTAGAGTAAAGGCTCCCACGCGGCCGCTCCGCCGCCCCACCGCTCCGCGTCATGGCATAGAGAAAACGGGCGGCCAAACCTACAATTTGGTCTGAGACGCGTCGGCCAATGGCAGCTCCCTGTCCATTTTATACGCCTATGCGGATCGCCAGGGATGTCGACGGGGCGCTCCGCCCCCCGGGAGGGTGTGTGAGAGAGAAAGGGAACAGAGAGAGAGCGTCGGATTGTGCACAGAGTATGCGGCGTGTCATGGCTGGGCGCGTCGGTCATACCGTTTGCCGTACGAGAGAGTCGGTAAATACCTCTTCCACCCCCCCCCCCCCCCCCGGCCCTCTCTTCCTTTCGTGTGCGTCTTGTGTGGAGTCTGCACACACACATACACACACACGCTCCCGCCTCGTTGGACATGAACTTGGGGGCGTGCCTACACAACGGGGTACAGCGCGGGCCGTCGTGGCCGGCACGGCCCACCAGCTCCGCTCTAGCGCCAATCACAGAGCTGCGTTATATCGTGCGAGTTCTTCCCTGCTAGCGTGCGCCGCATAATAGTTTTGCTTTTCACACAAAAAAGCCGATGGAGGATTTTTTAAAAAATGTACTGTGATTCAATAAAAAAAGAACTTCTAAGCTGTTGCTCTTGTTGCTCTTGTCCTTTGGGTTTCTCCGTAAGTTCTCTGGATCGAGGACAGATTTACGCTGCAGCAGTTCCCCGTCTCGCTGCTGACATTCTGTGTTTTTAAATTCATCTCGTTATTGGAATGCCGACTGCAACTGGTCCGGCGGAGGGGGGTGCCTGATATATTAGGCGTTACCGCATACCGAATCCATACTCGAGGCATCAGCATACGACCCGAAGGCCCCGCCGCCCCGCCTGCCCACCAATCCCGAAATATTTCGTTTAATTGGGGGAGTTTGCCGTCCCTTTTGTTTTACTCGTTGTCCTTGCCAGCGGTGGTGTCTCATGCAGTCTACGACCGCGTCTGCAGCAGCAACAACAACAACAACAATGCCGGCGATCGGTTTGCGCCGTGTTATATAAATGTATACTTCTTTTTGGCATTTCGTCTTTCGGAATAAATCAAACGACTTCTCTCTCTCTGTCTCTCTCTCTCTCTTGCGCAGTCTCGACGCTGCCGATGCTGAGCATTTTCCCACCTTCTGTCCCCGACTCCCCCTCCGCCTCATTGTCATCACATCTTTGTGTGTTCATACGTAGCATGCAATGCATTGCGCTCAGGCGAAATATCTGTTTCGCGCATTCCGAGGGCGTTCTTTACTTTATTTGCGAGGAATCTTCTTTCCCCGCCGCAAGCGCGCCATATTTTCTCATGCCCTGTTCCTTCGATACCCATTGCAATTAAAGTGTTCCCCACACAGTGTGCAAATTAACGGACAAGAAAATGCAGACGGAGGAGCAGGCTCTGCAGGCCCCGGCCGCTGTCGGCTCGTCTCTCGGCGGAGCCACGGCGGAGCCACGGAGTCAGTCAGGCTGGGATAGGCAGCCCGCTCGCATGCCCGCGCGAGGATCCGGCCTTACAGGAGGTCGGCTACAGTTCCCTTCGGTGTGTTGACGCAGTCATGTGTCTCTCTTTCCTGTCCCGCGGCCGCGACGTCCAGCTCTAACTAGAAGCTAGACAATGTCTGTTGCCGGGCACAGGACTCGTCCGTTTTGCAGCGATCGGCCGCCGTGTGGGCGGACGGCCACGGGAGCAGGCGGGCAGAGCGTCATCAGCTGACGCGGGGAATGGCAGCGCGGCTCGCGTCTCGAGGTTTATTTATTTGGCAGTGCGGCTGATCGACTGGGAAGGGACACGCCACCAGTCGTGATCATAGCGACAGTGGTGCGGTCGAATGCCACGTTTCAAGTGTAGAGATCATAACCTCGGATTTACCGCCCTCCCCCCCACAAAAAAAATTGTAATACGGAGCTGCTTTACATAGCAATTTACAGCACGTAGGTTTGTAAGTTTTCTGCTTGTGCTGACGCTTAGGCGGTCTCTTTAGCGGAAGGAAGGGGCCCGGGTCTGCGCAAGATGACCACCGCGGGCGGCGGGGCCCTCGGGGGCCTGGGGGGCCTCGGCCGGGCCGGCCGGGTGGTGGCTCTTCGGTTACAGTCTCACTTACCCACTCTCGGCGGGGATGCGTCCGTTCCCACACTCCGCAGCACACGCACACACGCACACACACACACGCACACGTGCGCGCGAAACCGACAACTCTTTTCGTGCCTTCCGGCTGCCCACTCTCGACGCTTGCGATTTTGTCGAAAACGTTGGATGCGGTTTTGCACGTTTCTTTGTGCGTCCCCGTACCGCTGAAAGACATGTTTTTCGTACAAGAGCTTCTGTGGCTCTGTAGGCTGGCGGCTAGGCAGGCTGTCCTGCCGCTGCCCCGTGCCGCCACACCACGCCCTGAGCTGCCGCCGCGCCGCCGGCGTCTTAGGAGATCCTGTGCGATGCGCGGCCGTGTTCACGCGGCCCATCTGACGGCGGGCCGCAGGGCGGGGCGCTGCGCCGGGGGGCCCGCGCGTGGCGTGTCGGCCGTGCGTGTGTAGTTCACACACGCGCGCCTCCTCCTCCTCCTCCGCACGCACGCGCGTTTTGTAAAGCGCAGAGATGTATTTATTGCAGATAAAGAGGGCCTCGCTATCTTGTATCTTTTCGTTATTAGCCCAGCCAGCCGGGCGCGGCGGCGCGGCGGCGGCGCGGCCAAGATGCGTCCGGTTATTACGGTGCCAAGATGCCCGACCTCGATAATGCGGCCGGCCGTCGCACGGGGCCAGAGATGAGCCGCGGCGCTGCAGCGCTGCGGCACGGGAGCCGGAGCAGCCGGGGGACAGCGGCACGGTCCAGGGGAGACGCGCTGCGGCAGACACGCCGCTCTAATTGTAATAACCGCTGCGAGGTGATGAGTCGGCGTGGCGGGGCGTGGCGGGGCGTGGCGTGGCGGGGCGTGGCGGCGTGCGGCGGCGTGCTGGTGACAGGCACGCCCGCGGGCACCAAACGGGCCGGCGTCGGGCCGGCGCGCGGGGAGGGAAAGGAAGGAAGGGGGCGCCCGGGGGCGAGCAGCAGGCGAGCGGCGGCGGCGGCGGCGGCGGCGGCGGCGGCGGCGGCGGCGCGTATGCCTGCGCACCGGAACGGGCCGCGGAGCCCGCGAAGCCATGAGCAGAGGCGGCAGGCTCTAGGAGACGTGTTGCCCGGGCGGCGGCGCCGCACCGACCTCTCCACAGCTCGAGACGATCGTTATGCACGTACTACGGATCGTCGACTGAAAATGCGGGTAGCTCATTTTGAGGCACATAGAGCTTGCTCGGGAGGAAACGACAGTAACAAACGCTATACATCGCGAACAGTGGGGGACAAAGGCGGTACCTACAATCACGCAGTGGCGTGTCCGGCTGGCTCCGCATTTTGACAACTGCCCCGCCGCGGCCGTGTGGGGCGGCCGACCGCAGCCCCGCAAGCCCCCTGCACTAGTTGGCAGCGTCGGCCGCGCCCGGCCGGGGGGTGTCCGGCTGGGCTCCACCGCGCCACTGGCCTCACTACTTTTCGCCTAATTGCTGAAATATTGCACTAGTTTGTGTGGAGGGAGCCGCAGCGAACGAGGATGGGGGAACGAACACTCTCTTTCCAGGCCCCTCCCTGTGCTCTCGCTCTCTCTCTCTCTCTCTCTCTCTCTCTCTCTCTGTCCCTCTCTTTCCAGTGCTCTTGCCCCCGCGCGCATCGCTGCCTCTTTCGTGTTCCGGACAGCAGACAGTTCCTCATCCGCCCTCCCTCATCTACCATCTCCCCTTTTCCTCAAACGAGCTCCTTAGAATCGAAAATCCAGATCGAAATCAAATTGCGTGTTCGGTTTTCTTTTCCGGCAGCCTGCAGTACAGGAGCGCAATTCGATGGCCACTGGCCGCGGTGCGCGCGGCAACGCTTGGCCTGTTTTCGGACGCGATATTGGTGGTTTTATGTGTGGCGTGTGTTATATGGGGAGCGCGCGGTGAAAGCTGTCGGATATTCTCACGTGAGTCGCTGACCCGGGAGCCGCGGCGCGGGGGCGGCAGGAGGGGGGGGGGGGCAGTAGGGGCGGGGGACGGGGGCGGGGGGGCAGCCCGGCGGGGGGCTCATTTCAATATTATTCTATGCCCCCGCCACCCCATCCCGCTCGCTGCTCGTTACCGATGCATATGTTGACGGAAATGTGTTATGCAAATCTGCGGGCTGTGGTCAGTCAGTCAGGTGCTCGCTGCGGCCTGTGCCGGGGGCAGCCGAGGGCAGCCGGGGGCAGCCGGGGCCCGGGAGTGGGAGGGGGGATACGCTACCGACGTGGTGCGAGCCGGCCAAAAGTGGTGGTTTCACACATACGGGAAAGGAGTGGGGGGGGGGGGGAGGGAGAGAGAGAGAGAGAGAGAGAGAGAGAGAGAGAGAGAGAGAGAGAGAGATACTATATCAGGGTATGGTACTGCGCGGAAAGCGTGGACGCGCTGACGTCGCGTCTGCCGGCCCTGACGGCTTGACGGGGTGGCCAGAGAGGCGGCGGACGTTCCCTCTGCCCGGCTGCCCGCCTGTCTGTCTGCCCAACGGACTCTCTGTCGACGGCCAAGGAAGCGCGGCCGTGCGAAGGGGTTGGGGGGGGGGGGGGAGGGGCGATGACCTTCGCAAACGAAAATGCGGACGCGGGGCGGAGAATCGTTGCCGTAGCGTGTCGCCTGCGAGCGCCGGGGTGGGCAGGCAGCCCGCACGGCCCGCGCGCACAGCGGCAGTCTGGGTTGCCTACCCGGCAGGCGCCGGAGCCCTGCGGGAGCCCCGCGGGAGCCGGCTGCGGGACGCGGGTGGGCCGCGGGCCGGCGCCGCCGAGGCCTTTGGCCACACTCACGGAATTGTTGTGTGCGGGGAAAGCCGCTGTCTCCCTCGTTTCTCAGGCTCCTTTTCGTTGGTTCTGGAAGTGAGATTCGTGCAACAAAATACGCACACTGCAATAATTGTCTTATTTTCGTTCGAAAATGTTAGAGAAGTAGTAGGCGAGTAGCGCCAGTGTTATAATGCCGAGCTCCGTTCTGTGAACGCGTCCAGCGCGGCCATCTATCCGGCACATCTATTCATCTATGCGCCAGTCCAGACGATAGAGGCGGCCAGATACCGGACGCTGTGTTTCCCCTCCAACCCTCCGCCGGCAGCCCGGGGCCGCCCGGGGCCGCCCGGGGCCCGGGGCCTCTCCCTCCCAGGCCACAGATGGTTATAATTTCAATGACTAATTTCTATTTGGCAGACGTGCCTCCATCAGTGAACCCCTTCTTTAACCTCTTTCTCTCTCTATCCATCTCTCTCTCCCTGTGTCTCGCAGCTATGGCTCTTTTCGATTTATTCAGTTCTGTTGCACACCAACGCCTACTTTATTCGATTCTATACCCAGCGCGGTCGGGTCATTTTTTTTCATCCCTAAAAGCGTTGTACATTTCTCTTTTCGACATTTCTTTGTCTCGCTCTCTCCTCTCACTATTCCACCCCACTCACTCCCGCTCCTCTCTCTCTCCCTGCTGCTTACATTTCGGCCACGAAAGTTGTTGTTGTATGGCGTTTGCAAGTTATTTATGACTTGTGCCAGCCATGCATGGCGGCGCTGCCCCCACTGTGTGTGTGTGTGTGTGTGCGCGTGTGTGTGAGCGTGCATTGTGTATGCGTAGTATTGTGTGATTGACCGAGCGAATGCGATGCCCTGGATGCAAGGTGCATGATGGAGGGGGAGGGGAGAGGGGGGGGGGGCTTTGATTAATTATCCGTGTATTTCCGTTTGATCGATGGGGGCAACAACAGGTTGGGTGGCTTCCATGCTCCGCGTCGCACTCGACTCCGCGCCACGCGGCCCCGCAATCACGCGAAAACCCCGCGCGGCCGACGGCGTACAGAGTCATACATCGGAGAGAAAGGAGTGAGTGCGGGGTGTGGGGCGCCGCCGCGGCGGAGAGGTTAGGTTACTGGCAGAGGGTGCCGGCAGCGGGCCTCCCACTGCGGCCAGCACGTCAGATATTAACTGACCGCAGAGCGGCCGGACAAATATTATCCCAGCGAAGCGGACTCCAATATAGGCGTGGTCAAGAGGCGGCCGGGGCGTACCTGCTGCCCCCCCCCCTCCCCACCCCCTTCACACGTGCTACAATATATCGGAAACCTCTTCCGGAAACCCTATTGGCGGCTGGATGACCCCCCGCCCCCTCCACTCTCTCACTCTTTCGCACTGCGGAGAGCTCCGGCCGTAGACTCGCGACGTTTGAGAGACACAGGAAAATCATGGCATAATGCGTTCGAACACATTGCGAGAGAGAGAACGGGGAGGAAGGCGGTGGTCGTTAACCTCCCCAAAAGTGCCACAGAAGGAGAGAGAGAAAGAGAGGGGCGGGGGAAGGGGGGGGGGGGTGCGGAGTGACGAAGAGAGACAGACGCAGAGACGGCGATGGAGGGAGAGAAAGACTGCAAGATCTCCACAGCGAGACCCTCAGCATCGATCTACCACACGAGGTGCGGGGGCGGTAGCGGGAGTGAGAGAGAGAGTAGAGAAAGAAAGAGAGAGAGGAGAGAAAGAAAGAGAGAGAGAGACGCTCACCCTCGGCTCATATCACCAGCCATATGGGCCGTGCTGAACCACCGGTCAGTTCGGGGTGGGAGCGAGAGAGCAGGACGGAACGGAAGGGAAGGACAGGGAAGGAAGGGGGAAGGAAAGAGGAGAACCGAAGCGCAAGCGGGCGGCGGTGGCAGCGGCGAGGGCAGCAGCGCGAGCAGCGCCCACCGCCTCCCCGCCGCACGCACACACGCACACACACGCACACACACACCCACACACACGCACACGCACACCCAGACCGTCTTGTCCCCGAGGGCCTCCCGTACCTAACCTGGCCTAGTACATAGAGTGTTCAGCTTTGCTTTCGGGGGGTCGTCCACAAAACACGTATACTGCGAGGTCAGGAAAATTTTTAATTGGTATGAAAAAAAAAATAGTGACAGGGAGCGGTGCGTCGGGAACCGCCTGTGGGAATCGAACCCACCGGGCCTTGGAGAGGAGACCCCGCGGCCCGTGCCAGTGACAGTCTGCTCCCGACACACAAACACAGCAGGGCAGGTCGAGAAATGTCACGTGGTTTGTGCACGTTTCCTGGGCGGAGTGGCCGCGTCTGCGGCGGCATGAGGTCCGACTGCGTCCAGTGGGCCCACGTCCTCTCTCTCTCTCTCTCTCTCTCTCTCTCTCTCTCTCTCTCTCTCTCTCTCTCTCTCTCTCTCTCTCTCTCCTCGTTGCCCCCGCTCCCCTCCGCCCCGCTCCGCCCCTCCGGCCGCACTCGACGCACCGCGCGTGCTGCTGTGCAGTGGCGGCATTGGCGTGTATGACTGTGTCGGGCCGACTCCCGCACGGCGGCCGGCCGGTCGTTGTCTTGAGCGTCCCCGCGCGGGGCGCCCCCCGGTGGCCGCGACAGGTACTGCAACGTCAAGCTGCTGCCTCTCCTCCGGGTCCGTACTCCCTCATGACGCCCACGGGGAACGTCCTGAAAGCACTGTGCAGAAAAGCGTGCAGGCTCGCCGACGCCGTGCCGTGGAGACCTCCGACATGTCCCGCCCCGGCTTATGGCTCTGCTGTGACACGCACAATCCACAGAGGACCCTTGTCGCCTTCACAATATTTTTGTTGTGCGGCACGGCCGGTCATGCGGGACTCATTTCGCAGCTTGTGTGTCACGGTTGACGGCTGTTTTGCCGGCAGGTCAGCCGTCTTTGCACACCGCCGGGCATTCGCGCGGGGAAGACGCCGCCTGGGTCCGATGTGAGAGTCGATCGGAAATCTGAAAGAGTTGCGCTTGGTATGAAAACACCGCCAAAGCCTCCGGGAGGAGGAGTTAGAATGAACACATAAAACACGCGTCGAGTGAGGCGTCGAGACTGTTGGCTGTGTACCTACCTGGCCAGCCCGGTCGGTCACCTGACCTCTCGGAAACGGTGCAGATAGACGGAGAGAGAGAGAATGGTGTCGGACACGGTCCTCTTTTGGGTGAAAATGATTGATTTATTGCAGTCCTAGGCTTGGATGCCTTTCGAGCCGCACCCTTGGCCTCACCCTTTCCTATCGTGTTATTGAAAAGGTGAGCGTCCTCTCTCTGTCTCTCTCCCTCATTCATTTCGGGCCCAGGTGTGTGTGTGTGTGTGTGTGTGTCCAGTGGCGGCTGCGGGGTTCTTCCTCACCCCCACACAAAGTTCATTACAAAGGAGCCCCGTGAAACTATGTTATGCGGCGCGCTCCGCTGCCGGACAACGCGAATTCTTGTTAATATCGGCTAATTTGCCGGGCCAAGAATTATCACGAGTGTTTATAATGAGCCGCAGGGCGCCGGCCCCGCCGGGCCCCGCCGGGCCCCGCCGGGCCCCGCCAGGACCCTAGCGGCCCCGCTCCCCTCCGGGAGCGTGAGAATGCCGAGAGCCAAAGCAATAAGGAGGCCCCGAGAAATTCTGCTGGTGGAGTTACGGCAAAAATGGTCCCGAGTCCGCTCGGTGCTTCCCTTCAGTGAGACTTCCCTCAGCGGCGCCGAGGGCTTACAGCGTGTCCTGCGGGGGTCCTGTTGTGTCCGCGTCGCGTGCATGTCCCGCTCGCTAAGCCCGCAGTAACATTCAGCTATGACATTCTGAGGAGAGCGCTGCTCTAGGCGGCTCCGCCGCCCCCGCCGCCCCTGCCGCCCCCGCCCGGCTGAACCTGCGCGGGGGCGGCAGGGGGGCGCAGGGGGCAGCAGAGGGGGCCCCGCGGTGCGTCTCACGGCGCGGCTCCCCGATGAATGGGGTCTCCGCGGCGGCCGGCGGGATGGGCCGGGCGCGGCCGCGACCGCGGGCTCCCCTCCACCTCCCCCCACCACGCGCGGGGCCCGGCCATTGGCGGGGCGGCGGCCGCGGGCCACGCCCCCTCCCCCCACCCCGCGGCCGGCGGGGGAGGGGGCCGGCCGCGGCCTCGCGCCGCGCCAGTGTCGGCTGGCAGCTCGTGCGGACTAGCGTGCCGCTGCGCCGTGCCGCTACGCGAGCCAAGCAGACGACCACCACGAACACGAATACGAAAAAAACATTTTTTTCCCGCGACTTTTGTAGTGTCTCGGTAAACGAGAAGTGAGTGTGTGCGGCTTCGCGGCTGTGATCTGTGCGAACGCTGTGTCATCGGTGTGAGTGTCATCGTGGTCAGTGCCAAGTGTCGCCACCGTCATCACTGTGACCGTCAGTGGCCGTGTGTGTGACGCCCTGAGGCGGCGTGGATCCATGCCAGCCCGGCTGCCGCACGGATACTAGCCTCAGGATGAGGGCCCCGTGCCGGCGCGCCGGACGCCCCTCGTGACCCCCGTCCCGCTCCTGGATGGAATGGCGGGTCGCCGCGGCACCCTCGCTGCGTGACGGGCCGCTCGTGTCATCCCGGACGCCGAGGCGACAGGGGGAGGACGACAACCACCGCGGCGCCGTGGACAAGATGTCCCGCAGGAAGCAGGCGCGGCCCATCCGACACCTGGAGGAGGACGGCACTCCCATCGCAGCTCCCAATGGTGAGTGGGCAGGACCGCCAGCACGGCCAGGACGGCGTCGAGGAGTGCGGCCCGCCCCCGCCGGAGCCCCCCACGCAGCCGGCGCCGCACGGCCAGGCCGATAGATTTGATCGCGCAGAAATTATCCGCTTATGGGCGCTGCGGGGCGGGGCTCGGCGGCGAAGCCCTAGTGGGGCACCGGCCTGGCCGCGCAGCCGACCCCTGAGAGCGGGGCCGGAGCGCCCCCGCGGCCGCCGGCAACCCCCGCCGTCAGCGCAGACCGCGGCTCTGGACCGGACTGCACCACGAGCAGGACCCCAACCAGGCCGCTGCACGCCGCACCGCACGCGACACCCCGGCGACACCCCGGCCTCCCGGTTCTGCGAACGGCCGCGGCCCCGGGGCCCCGCACCTACCCGACGGCGGCACCCACATTCGCTCCGCCTGCCGCTGCTGCCGCTGCACGGCGTGTCCTTGCATACCTGTGCGATAGGGTGACGGCCGGGTGACGGTCTGGGGTGCCCCGGCGTGCTGCGGGGGGCGCGCGGGGGAGTGTCGGACAGAGTCACCTGCCGCCTCCACGGGGTGCCCCGGTGCCGCACAGTGCCGCGCGGCGGGGGCCGGCCTGGCCGCCTACCTCCGCCCCGTGTGGGTGCCCGGCCTCAGCCGGAATGCCGCGGCACCGGTCAACAACACCCCATCCTTATTTTATATTTTTTTTGTCCCATTCCGTGTGAGTGACCGTCCCGGCGGCGGCGCGGAAGGATGCGAAGGCGCGTCCCGCGGCGCGGACGGGTGTTCCTGGGGGTGATGCGGTGATTCCGACGAAGCAGCTGCTCCGCCCGCCCCGCCCCGCCCCGCCCCGCCCCGCCCCGCCCCGCTCCGCCCCGCCGCCAGTCGCCGCCCTTTGCAGTCGCCGGTCCGGGCCGCTCCCCGACGCTCCCCCGCATCCTTTTCAGTCTGGCCAATTTAGGGCGACATTGTTGCAGACGTGCGCGTCGCGTCGCTCTCTATAAAATGTTTGTTCTCTTTGAGGTGTATCGATCCTCGAAATTTCGTCGTGGGCAGTTTATGACACTTGTTAGGCACGGCCACACACACACAGACACACACACACACACACCGCCACCCCCAACGCCCCCGCTACGCCTCCCTCCCACATTCCAGCAAGGGAGGTTCGGATTGAGATTTCAGCGGCGGGGAGGCGGGGGCGGGAGTGGCACACTATGGGAACGGGCTGCACACCGATGGCAGTGATCGCGTCCGATATCCGAGCGGGCGTGTGCGTGTGTGTGTGCGTGTGTGTGTGCGTGTGTGTGAGGGCGCGGCGCGGAGCTAAAGCCCGTTCCACTCACACAGAGGATCCTGACAGGTTCTGCCCCGAGGCACGGAGCCCCCACAGGGTTCGGCCGGTCTACCGCCGCCGCAGCCGCGCGCGCGCGCGCATGAACACTACAAGTCTTGGGCCAAAACGTGCCCGTGTGCGCGCGGGGCGTGCGTGCGTGCGTGCGTGCGTGCGCGCGTGCCGGAGAGCCCGTCGGCGTGCGTGCCGCGGGGCCCTGTGCACTGGATGACTCACACATGTGACGTGCGGCGTTACCACCCTTGTCACGCGAAATCTGAATAAGAACACGACGCCGACACGAGCGGCTGGGCGCGGTCCGGCGCCGGCTGGACCCAGCCGGACCCGGCGGCGGCACGGCGCTGTATGGGGATGGGCTGCGTGCGGGGCGCGGCGCGGGGCCCCCGGCCCGCTGCCCAGGCCGCGCGGGGGCCGTCGCGGACGCAGCCGCCGAGGTGTCCGTCGACGCGTGTGTAAGTGGCTCGCGTGTCCGGGGCTCTAGGAGCCGCGGGCACCGCCGGGCACCGCCGCCCGCCCAATAGTTTCCTTTTTTCCCCGGCCCGCGGCTGGCATTATCATATCCGGCCTAGGCGGTGCTGTACGCCCCGGCACGCCGCGGCCCCGCCGTACTGGCCAGCGTCGTCAGCACTCGCCAGCGCCGCGGCATCCGCCGCCAGGTTTCAAGGTTTGCCCCCGGCCGGCTTTGGCGCTACTCCCCGCCGGTGGTGTTTGTCAACCGAATCGGGGAGTATTGGCGCGCTCCAGATTCGGGTCGGCTGCGCGGCTGTCCGTGCCGTGCCGCGCCGTGCCGCGCCGCGCCGCCGTCCCATCCGCCCCTTCGCAGACCCTCCGAGGGTCGCTGACCTGCCCTGCCCCTCCCCACCCTCCCCTCCCGCAGACGACTCCCCCCCCCCCCCCTGCCCGTCCGGCCCGCCACCCTTTCCCTATTCGGTTTCGCCCCCTGTCGAAACCTCACCGTGGCCGTGGCTGCCGTGCCCGGCCGGCGCCGGCTGGCGGCAGCGGCAGATTATTCCGGCCGACAACACCAACGTCCCATCGGCGGCGGCGACGGCGGCGGCGAGGGTCCTAACGCTTGAAATCCACGGTTTTAATGCTTGTCTCCGATCTGACGCCCTGCCGCCCTGCCGCCGGCCGTCGCCCTCCCCGAGACCAGACCAGACCAGGCCGGGCCGTGCGGGTGGCAATGCCATGCCGGCGGTGCCGGGACGGGGCCGTGGCGGCTTCCCGTGGACCTCCCCGCCCTCCCCGCGCCGCCCCTCGCGTGTCCCGCCCCGGAGTCCGGACTCCGGCCGGCCGGGACGCTGCTCGTGCGCCTCGGCATCTCCAGAGAGACGGACTGCCTCCGCCGCCTCTGCCGCCGATGCAGCACAACAAAAAGCACCGTGTTTCATAGAAATATCCGTGATCCGTCCTCCCCGCGCTCGTGCGGGCGGGGCGGGACGGGCGGCCGGGCAGAGGAGGGGGTGATTACTGGTCTGCGGTGGGCGTCGTGGCGTGCTCCAGAGTGCAGCAACAACAACGTCCACGTGCCACAAGCTGCCCTGCCCCGCTCTGCCCAGCTCTGCTCCGCTCCCCCACGGCGCGCCGCGGCGCCAGGAACCTAAACGCTAGATGAACCCATCCGCACCGCGCCGCCGTGTGTATCGATTCACTGGCCGGGGCCGGCGGGGCCGGCGGGGCCGGCGCAGGGAGCGGCAGTCCAGCCGCACTCTGTAGTATAACGTGTGCATGTGAACGCGAATGCGAATGCGGACTCGCGGCGAGCAGCGCACTCTCAGCGATAAGAAAGTGAAGCTGACGATGTGAGCAGAGCGCCCGGTCCGGTCCGGTGTAGTACAACACACGCTCACACATTGTGTATGAGCGGCCGGTCATCTCCCCCCACCTGTACGTGTGTGTGTATGTGTCTGTGTGCGCGCGGCGCCTGCGCATGAGAAATTGCGGGCCGCGGCCGCTATCCTTGATGTGCGCATGTTTGAATATCGGCGCCATCCGTCAGCAGACGCGGGCGGCGGGCGCGCGAGTGCTGCTCAAATACTCATGCGCCTCGCACGCGGCGCGAGGCTATCTCCGTCACGCTTATGATACGCGTCACGTGACACGGAAATAAGTGAGCGCGCCGAGTGCGTGTGTGTGTGTGTGTGTGTGTGTGCGTGTGTGAGTCTCGTGGCCACGGCCATGTGATCCGTATTGCTGCATGCTCAATACACACTGGCCGGCTCTGTGCCTGCTCCTCCCGCCGCACATCCGTCCCGTCCCGTCAGCTGCCGCCGCCGCTGCCGGTTAGTACCGCCGTGCGCCGCCGCGGGGCGCTGCGAGCGCGTCGCGCGCGGAAAACGCGGAATCACGACGAGGACGACGGCGGTCTCGACGTAGACGACGTCGACGGGTGGCTGCGTGACGCCGGGGCGGGGCCGACGGGGGCCGTCGGGGGACGACGGGGGCCGACGGGGGCCTCCTATCGCACGCACGACGCCGTCGACAGACGACCGTACCGGCACGAAATCGGCGGGGCCCGAACCGCACCGCGAGGAGCAGGGAGCAGGTCGACAACAGCGTGGACGACCACGACTGCCGACGGCGGCGACCGCCTTTTGGAGCACCACCCGAACGGGACGAGAGCACGGCCGGCTGCCGGGAGCCGCTCGCGTGTCAGCAGACAACGGCGGCGGCACAAGATGGCTGCCGGATTGCGGCGGAGCGGTGGCTGCACTGACGCGGGTTATGTCGCAGCGCGCTGTCCGTAGCGCCCGCCAGCGCCGGGGTAGGCCGGCCCGCGCGGCACGCGTGCGTGCGGCGTTCGTAGCTGCCTACCCCCCAGGCGCCGTGACATTTTTTTTTTTGAAAAACAGGCACAAACCGTAGCGCACGCTCGCTGAAAAAAAGTAATATTTTCTAAAATGGAAAGACGGCCTGGTGGCGCACGTGTGTGAGCGCGCCGTGATAACGATTCTAATGAGCCGGCTGATAAGGCCCGCGTGTGTGTGTGGGAGGGGGGCCCCACCGGTGGCGGCAGGGGGCCCCACTGGCACCACCGGCCCCCACGTGTGCCGGCCGGTTCGTTGCACCGCCCTGCTAAACAGCACTAATAATCCCGGACCGAAAACAGGACTGGCTACTCCGCACACACACACACACACACACACACACACTTGCTGCCTTACCGCTGCCAGCCGCTCCTAGCCGCGCTCCCGGCAGGGAAGGGCTTCAGGGCTTCTGGGGGGGGGGGCGGACGGAAGCGAGTAGTACGCGAATCATGGGGGCCTTGTTGTGCTGGCGATAGGAGAAGTTGTAAACCGCTAGCCAAAATTTAGAGAGAGAGAGAGACAGTGCGACAACACCGGAGGGGGAGGGGAGAGAGGGGGGGGGGGGGGTGGCGGGGGAGAAAGGGAAGGGTAAGTGTAAGACGCTGACGGCTCTTACTCCATCCCCTTCGGCGCGTCAGCATTAGCCATTCAGTCATCGAGCCGCCCGACGCAACAGGCGCGCGGCGGGGCGGGGCGGGGCGGGGCGGGGCGTGGCGGGGCGGCAGGGGTGCGCGGCGTGCACGCATATCTCACGTTCGGATCGCTCATACCACACACACACACACACAGTCTAGCCTCTGACCCGTACAGTAGATTTCGTTTGTGACAACGAAACACACTCTCACACACACACACACACACGGGGCAGTGCCAGTGCCACTGGCCCAGCAGCAGCGCATGCGGCGGGTCCATACAGTCGTCATATCAAATGAAATTGAAATCATCGTCGGCGTGTTGGTAGGAGGAGGGGGGGGGGGCGTGCTACACGCGCTATACGGCGGTGCGTCGTGGCCGGCATACCAATCAGGTGCGTGCGTGCACGTGTGTGCGTGTGTATGTGTGTCGGTAATCGATTGGGAAATAAATGCGTATAATGGCGATGCAGACGGACACTGTCGCATCCGACAAGTCGCCTACAGTCTGGTCATGTCCAGGGTCAGAAGCGCGCTGCGTCCTGCTTATGATGTCCCGGCAGGAAGGAAGCCGCCGCCGCCGCCTTCCCAGGATGTATGCACCTCCCCCCCCCCCTCTCTCTCTCTATCTATCTCTCTCTTCTCCCGCCGCATTCGCATCGCCGCATCGCCGTGTCTTCGCGGAGCCGTTTTTGATCCGGGTGTGGCGCGCGGGGTGCGCGCACGGACGGTAGCCGTGTGCGCGGGCTAGTACGTGTGTTTTATGTATGCGACGCGCCACGCCGCGCCACGCCGCGCCCGTGCACGACCCACTACCGCTGCGGGGACGTGCCTTGGCTTTGGCATCGCCAGGCCTCGCCAGGCCTCGCCAGGCATCGCCTCTCGCAGGTCGGGCGCCCGCACTCACCGCCCGCCTCGCCACGGCCCCGGCCGCCGCCCGCTAGATCGCATGCGGTGTACAACACACGACATATCTGCGGATTGCCGTGCGCCTTCTCCGTTTCTCCTCACGACGGCGGCGGCGGCCGGATTTCCACCGGGAGTCTCCGCGCTGCGACAGAGCTGTGCGGCCTCCTCCTCCTCCTCCCCTCCTCCTCCTCCTCCTCCTCCTCCTCCTCCTCCTCCTCCTCCCCCTCCTCCGCCTCCCCTCCCCCTCCCCCTCCCTCCTCCTCCTCCTCCTCCTCCGCCTCCCCCTCCCTCCCCCCACGCGTGTGTTTTGACGCGGTCCAGAGACGCTGTCCGTGCGGGGCGTGCGCGTCGCTGCCCAGATGCCGCGCTGGCCGTGCTGGCCGCGCACGTCGCCCCGGGGCCCCCCTGGGGGGTCGGCTGTCATGATCGTGTCAAACTGAAGGCAGCGAGGAGAAAAGAAAAGGTGGAGAGAGAGAGAGAGAGAGAGAGAGAGAGAGAGAGAGAGAGAGAGAGAGAGAGAGAGAGAGAGAGAGAGAGAGAGAGAGAGGGGGGGTGGGGGGACGGATTCTCCTCGTCCTGAATTTCTCATAAGGTGCCGCGCTGGTTGCCGGCCTGACGGCGGACGGAAGGCAAACTGTTCAAAAGGGATGCTAGGGAGACGGGGGTGCTGGTGCGGCAGGCTGGGCTCCAGGACGGACTGCGTCGCAGCCGGCCAGCCGAGGTCGTGTTGGGTCAGGACGGTCGAGTGCCCGTAGACTTCTTTTCCTCTTCGCCTTCCCCCCCCCCCCCCCCCCCCAATTCCCGCCTCGTTCTGTTTCCCCTCTCTGTTTGTGTGCTTCGCGTCCAGTTATTCCGGGTTCCTTTGACTGCCGCACGAAACGTTTGCCGAACTTTTCATACTTGGCGGCGCGGCGCCGGCGGTGGGGTTGGCGGCTGGTTGGCGGCTGGTTGGCGGCTGGCTGGCGGCGGGCGGGCGGCTGGCGTGAGCGCTGGCTGGAGGTGCGCGGTGTTGCTGGCTAATCGGTTTGCGCCAACATTTTAATTTTCAATTGGATTCGACCCCCCTCCCCCTCTTCCCCCTTCTTCCCTCCTCCTGGAGAGAGAGAGAGAGAGAGAAAGATAGCAAGGGAAAGACAGAGAAAGAGAGAGGACAGGTTAATTGCTCGGTCGAGTTTGGAGGGGGGAGGAAGGAAGGGGGAAGTAGTGTGCAATAACTACTCGGTCCCCGGGCCGCGGAGGCGGGCGGGGCGGGAGGCGGGTCGCGCGACTTGAGGTAGGATTTCCAGAATTCTGGTTAATTGGGTGTGGCGGTGGAGAGCGTGGCGTGGCGTGGCGGGGGGGGGGGGGGCAGGGCAAAGCGGTGGGTTGCCTAACTCTGCGGCCGAGTTTGTGATGAAAGTTGATAATGCCGGCCGCCTCGCCTGGCGGAGGGCGCGGCAGCGGTAGCGGCGCGGCAGCGGCGCGGCAGCGGCGCGGCGGGCAGCGAACCGCGTGGGGTGCGATTAAAAATTAGATTTGGCTCCATTGCCGGCAGCCGTTGGAGCGTTGCAGTGGCCGGCTGGCAGGCGGGACGAGACTCGCCCCTTGTAACGAGACGGGCCGGGCCCTTTCCCTTCCGCTCCGCGCTGCCCTCGAGTCTTCCGCTCTCCGCGTCGCGTTCCCACCGCCCGCCTGAACACGCCCACGCCAAGGACAGAGGGTCTGTCCGGGTGATGACGAAGTGTCACAGTCAGCAGCTCTAGCAGCACCCGCCGCGAGCGCGCCAAGTCCGTCGCAGCGCAGTGCGTCCCGGCGGCGTCTCTATCCCGGCCCGTGCGGCCGCCTGTTGGCCGCCTGTTGGCCGCCTGTTGGCCGCCTGTTGGCCGCCTGTTGGCCCCACCCGGCGGACACGGCCCGCTGCGCCTGGATCAGACCCCCCGCCGGGCATATAAGCCGCGTATTATAATGTTATTAATGTGGACCCTTGTTGGGCCGAGCTGCGGCCGCCCGCGGAGGCCCGGTGCCGGTGAGCAGGGCCGGCCGCCGCGGGGGGCCACCTCGCAGGCTCATCCATTCATACGAGTGTGTGCCGCTGTCTTGTATCGCACCGTGGGGCCGCGCGCACACACACACACACACACACGGGCGCGAACAGATGATCGCCCCGCCCGCTGGGAGCGACGCCTTGAACAGCGGCGGCAGCTCCTCTCCTCCTCCTCCTCCTCCTCCTCCTCCTCCTCCTCCTCCTCCTCCTCCTCCTCCTCCTCCTCCTCCTCCTCCTCCTCCTCCTCCTCCTCCTCCCTCCTGGACTTCCGTCCCGGTGGCCGCCGTCGTCCACCACCGCCGTCCCCACGTCCGCGGCACTACTATCTCCATGCGGGAAGTGTATTCAAATGCGTGGCCCCGCCGCGTGAGCACGCCATCACCATATCTAAACAGCACATTTGCGCCGTTTGGAATCATCGCGCTCGCTGCTTTAGGCGCGGGGCCGCGGAGCCGCGGAGCCGCGGAGCGGACGGGCTAATCGGATCGGCCGGCACCGACCCGACCGAGCGACCCCAGCGGCCGGCACGCTGCCAACGTGCGCATGCAGAACGGGCGCGAGCCGCGCACTGTGTATTGTCAGCACCATCGGAAGAGAAGCGTTTTGGGTCAAATACTGGCAAATAAATATTCCTCGAAAAATAGCAATTTTTTCTGTTTACGTGACTTGTAATTGGGTTTTAAAATTTCCGTCCGAACTGTTGAGGAAAATTTTGTCATGCATTATTTGAGATTTTATGTTTTGAGAACGTAGTTAAAATCCTACGAAGGAAATATGAAGTCTCGGCAGGCTTGCGAAATAATCTTTCATACGAAGAACTCAGTATGCGAAGCATTGCCAGCCTACCAAGATGTGTACAGGTGAAGGTGTAGAGGAGGGCTCAGCGGCCGCAGCCGTCTGCAGATGTACCACAATGTGACCACCACCGCCACGTGAGGGCGTCCGGCCGTGCCCCCGCGCGGTGGCGATAGTGGACAGGGTGCACCGCTCCTAGGTTATGCAAAAGCTGGCGCCCGGCCAGCCGTGGCCAGCCGTGGCCAGCCGTGGCCAGCGGGCTGGCCGCTGTGATGCCGTGCACCGTTCGGCCGCGTGAAGCGACGCCAGATCTGCAGTTTATCGGCTGCTCCCCTGGCGCCGTCGTCGCCCCGCTGCCGCGCTCTCAATAGACGCGCCACGGCCGTCAGTCATATAGCGGGGTTCGAATCCCGCCCGACCCAGCGGGTTATTTCAGCGGTATGTCGTGCGTGCATGATCCACACACACACACACAGCACTGGAAGCAAGCACGGGGGCCGGTGCGGTGCTCCGGCTCAGTATCTCACTGTGTGTGTGTGTGTGTGTGTGTGTGTCCGGCCGCACTGGACAAATCCATTACACTATCAGGCGGCTCCGAGGCACCTCGCCGCAGTCCTGCCCGCAATTACGGCACTGCGCGTCCCCCCCCCCCCCCCCCCCCCCCACCTGCACCGCACTGCCCAGCTTTTGTTACACATTTCTGAGCTGAGAACCTGTTCTCCGGGAACCTAACCCACTGCCACTATATTTCCGCAAAGACGATATGTCAATACTTCCTTTTGTGTGGACGTCAGGCGGAGGTCAGCGCGCGCCGCTCTGCTCGTGGGGTATTGATGCCCACGGCTGACGGGCCGGTCAGCTAGATAATGAATGGCTTATCTATCTACCGAGTCCTGCCGCTGCCCTGCAGTAAGGCACCTGTGGCCTTCGTGACGTAACGACCCCAACGCGGACAGGGGCAATCAAACCATATCGCATAGTCTTGTTTCTGTATTTTTTTTTTTTTTTTTTTGAAAATTGTTGCTCTGACTGTCTGGCGGCTCGCTGCAGCAACACCCATAAAGCCGTGGCCTCGCCGTGGATATAGTGTTTCTAACGCGGCGGCTGGACGCCCCACCTCTGCGGCGCTCAGTCATATATATCACGTCATATCCAGAAAACAATTCGGGGACGCCTTTCATCGCTCTCCAGCGCGTATCAGCCGGGCGTAAAAGGTGAGACGGCGTATAATAATGATTATGTGTGGAGGGTGCCGGGGGAGGGGGGGGGGGGGGGTGCTCGGCCGGCCTCAGCCGGCCTCAGCCAGCCTCAGCCGGGGACTCATAGCCGGCCTCAGCCAGCCCGCAGCCAGCCGCCGTATCGCCCGCCTGTCACCGGCCCGTCCCCACGTTCATAACTCTTTTCGCGTCATAATAAATATTTCCGAGGATGGATCCGTATTTAATATGCGCAAAAGCGGCCCCGGCGGCCGGCCGGAGGCTGGAGTGGTATCTCGGCGGCAGAGCAAATCATCATCTGTACGTCATATTTCTGTACTCGCGCCGCGCGGATCGGGTTGGCGGCGTCTGGAGTCTGGAGGCCGCTGGAAGGAGGCCGCGGGGCTGCGGAGCCGCGGCCGGTCTGGCTGCCGCCCGGCTGGTTATCGATATAAAAGTATTTACCCGGCCGATGTCCAGGAAAGGCGGAGGGGTTATTGTCATGAATGTGTCCCTAATTGGGCAGGTTTAGCGTTAATGACCGCTACCGGTTCTCGGGGGCCGATGTCGCGTACTCCCTCGCTGTGTGGTCCAGGAGGGGCCGGGCGGGGGCCGGGCGGGGGGCGGCGGGGGCATCGGAGGCGGCCGGCCCCCCGCGGCCCCCGCCGGCGACATGTGCCGTACTGGGCGAGCTCGGTGTGCTCGGCGCGTCGGGTTAGGTTAGGTCATCCCAGACTCGCTCGTTCTTCATCCCGAATTTCTGCACCGAAGCAGTCGCCCTTCGAGTCGCGGCGGCGGCCGGCGGCGGCGGCGCGCCGTCGCCGTTCGGAGGAAAGACGGCGGCGGCGAAAAAAGCGGGGACGACACGACGCCGGCGCGCTGCTGCCGCCGTCCGCCGCCGTTCCGAGTAAAACATGAAACAATACCGGTCATAACGAGAAGCGGCCCAAATCAAAATCCATCTCATCATATACACCGCATTCCGGCACGGACGCCACAAAAACAGGCGCGCACGGCGACTCATCGACGGCTTTCGCAGGAATCTCTCTCCGTCTCACTCTGTCGCGCACATCGGCACACCGGCACCGAGTCTCTCTCGCTCCCACACTCATTGTCTCCAATCAATCCAATTAGTATTCGCCCAGAAGGGAGGGTCGGACAGAATATCAAACTGCGCCGTGCCAGGCTGTGCCGCGCCGGCTGCAGTCTAGGTGGGATCAGGGGAAACCCTCCCGGATCATGTGCTGATGACGCACTGGTCACTCAGACTCGCCCACCAGCATGAGGGGAGAGAGAGAGAGAGAGAGAGAGAGAGAGAGAGAGAGAGAGAGAGAGAGAGAGAGACGGCGGGGGCCGTGGACGGCGCCAGCCTGTCAATCATTTTTTCATCGAGTTTTGGGAAGGGCGATCGTCCGTTCCGTTTTTGCCGCAACACACTTCCCGGGAACCATCATCTTTCCCCGCTGCTGCGGCCGTGCGCGAGCTGCTCTCATTCTCCGCCAGGCAGGAGGCCGGCCGGCGCCCGCCGCGGGTGCGAGGGAGACGGCAGGCGGGCAGACGCACCGCGTGTGTGTGTGTGTGAGAGAGAGAGAGAGAGAGGGAGAGAGAGAAGGAAAGAGAGAGAGAGACGGCAGACACTGGCGCCACCGGCACAAGAAAAGCTTGTGGAATGGTCGGAATGGTCTCCGTCGCTCCCGCGGGGCTGGACGCCACACGACGCACGCGGTCCGGATGAAGATATTGGTGCGGGGGGCCGCGGGGGCTCCGGGCCGCCCCCGAGCCGAGCCCCGTCTGCATAGGAGGTCAGCGGCGACCCGGCGGCCGTCATTAAGCGATAATTTACCGGCCATCTTTACGTGGTGTGACGCCCAGTAGCGGCCGCGGCGGCCGTCTTTGGGGCCCCCGGCCGGAGGGCCCCGCCTATGGGGCCCCGCCCACCGCCTCCTCAAATTGATTACGTGCTTTGAGAGGCGTGTGCACCTTTGTGTGTGTGTGTGTGTGTGTGTGTGTGTGTGCGCGCGCCCGCGGGGCAGACGTTTGACGACAGTATTCCCACCTCCTCCTCGCCCGGCCGCTGCGGTGCGGCAGAATGGCGGTCCTTCTTTCGCCCCTTTTTATATCGAATCAATTTTCCACTGTGTCTACTCTATAACGCCGGCCTGTGCCCCGATATTCGGACCGCGCTATATGCTCGCTGCCCGCACCGCCGCCCGACACCTCTCCATGTTTTTGTGTGTTGGGGGGGGGGGGGAGGGGAGGAGGAGGAGGAGGAGGAGGAGGAGGAGAAGGAGGAGGAGAGTCTGGATAATCGATTGTCGTGCGAAAGCAGCAGAGTGCTATGGTTATATTTCACGGCCCAGTTGGCGGCGCCGCTCATGCCGCCACGCCCACCTTGTTACAGTTTGTGGTGACAGGCGGCGCGGGGGGGGGGGGGGGGGGGCCGTCGCGGATGCACCGCGCGCGGGGCCCGTCCACAAAGCAGGTGTTTATGATTATGACGGTTTCTTGTTGCAGGTGAGGACTCGACCCCCCGTGAACAGGGAGCACCTCAGGGATTCGAGACGCACCTGTTGCGGTCCCCTGCGGGCCCTGGCCCTGCGGCCCTGCGGCCCTGCGGCCCTTCCGGCGGGTACTTGGGGGCGTGACGGCGGCCTACCGGACACGGCTGCACACCACAGCAGCACCGCTCCCGACCCGGTTTGATCTCACATTTGGCCGGCCGCTACCGCCCGCTGTCGACGTTGTGCAGCTATCCGTGCCGAGGACCCTTCGCCGCCAATTCTATTGTAGTAATTTCATCTCATTTTCGTTTTGGCCCCGTTCGGCAAACGCGGGCCAAAGCCGGCGGCGGGCGGGCGGGCGGCCGCCGGTCAGTGATGGCATAGCTTCTGTGCGGTCAGGGGGGCCGCGGCTAGCGGCTGCGGCGTGCCGGGCAGAGCCGGGCAAAGCAGTCGTGTGTGACGCGTACCCGCGTTTTCAATAAGTATGCCTTTCTCTTCCTCTCTCTCTCTCTCTTCATCTCTCTCTCTCTCTCACACCCGGCGGGGTATTGGGTGGGAACCCCCCCCCCCCCCTCCCTTCTCTCCCTCTCTCTCTCTTCTCTCTCTCCCTCTCTATCTCTCTCGCTCCATCGTTCTTCCCACCGTCCACACCTTTTTCGTTCCTAAACGCAACAACATTTTTTACCCCTCGAAGTATATCCTCCTTCTCTCTCGCCGTCGCCCACACCCACCACCCCTCCCCTTCTCTTTCTCTCTCTCTCTGTCTCTGTTTCTCTCTCTCTCTCTCTCCGTAGCGGCACTTGTTTTTGGCCGCGGCGCGGTGGTCCCGCCGCCTTCACGCCTTTTCACATCCCATTGTGGCCTTATAGGCGTCGATGACGATCTATAAACCATTCAATCTGCCCGCCGTCTCCGTCGCTCCGGTGGCCGGCCGCCGCCGCCGCGCCGGTGTGGGAGTGAGACGGCACCACCGTGCCGCCCCGGTGTGGGAGTGAGAGTGCCGCACCGTGTCGCCCCGCGTTGCGCCTTGTGTATTTTACCCCGGCGGCCGCCCAATCACTTCCGCCCCACAATTGGAAGTAACCGAATATCCTTCCTCCTTTGCGGGCAGCGCTCCGCGTTTTGATTAGGTCCGGGTGCCGGGCGGCGGCGGCGGCGGCGGCGGCGGCGGCGGCGCTGGGGGTCCCCGTCGGCCCCCGTCCGTCAGGAATGTCGCCGGCTCCGTGAGCTACGCGAGGCCGCCGTCGTCCTCCCTTTGTTTCTGACGGCCAGCCCACGCCCCCCGTGCCGCGCGCCTCTGAGCCCTCCGCTCCGTCAACACTCAGATCGGCCCCGCGTGACGGCTTGTGTACGTGTTCTCAAATTTAGCCCTGTCGGTCACTTATATGTGCTTACAAACACGGCCGCGCCCCCCGGCCGCCGCGGCCCCTTGTGGCCACCACCGGGCACAGCCTTCGGCGAAGCCCTCGGCCTTCGGCCTCCGCCGCCGCAGCCTTCAACTTTTCAGCGTCCGAGTTTGAGCGGGCGCGCGGCTCAATTCGCGTGGCGTGCCTTCGTGAGATGATACATTCTTACTACGATTTTCCGATCGACGAACAAAAAGGAGGAGGGGAACACGGCTGCCGGTTGTGTTTGTTTCCCAAGGGCGTGTCGAACCCCTCTCGCTCTGTGCCCCGCTGCTAGGAAGACCACCGCCGCACAGCGCTCGCCGCTGCCGGACCGCGCACGGTCACACCTCTCCTAAACCCTTCTCGCCGTGTAGAAAAAAAAATGAAAAAAAATTATGCTAATCCGAAACAATAACACAGCTGCTTCGGGAGTGGCGAAGGGCCGAGCAGCGGGCGGAAGGGGCTCCTCTCCTCTGCGGCCGACTTGAAAGGCCCGGCGTGCCGAGGCCGGCCGGCCGAGAGGCAGCGAGCGGCCGCACGCCGTTCCCACAGCCAAGAAGCGAATCCGTGTCGCATCGCGGTGCGCCATGTAAATCATTGTTCGCGGCCCGGCCCGGCCCGGCCCGGGTCGCTGTATTGGTTTTCGGTCGTGCGGCGCCCGCGGCCGGCCGGCCCCCAGCGTGACGCCGTGGCGCTCGCACGCTCACACCTACCCTGCCGAGCCCGGCATAGACTCGGCCCCCACGCCTCCGTATATTCAGATATGTAAACAGGGGAGACCGTTTTGTACGGCGAGCAAGGGACTTGGAAATGCGCGGGGGCAGCGGACTGCCGACACAGCATCTTTTTTGTTTCGGTCGTTTCTTTATTGGGGTGCCCCCTCGCTGCTCCTGCCCCCCCCCCCCCCCCCCCCCCCCGGGTTAGATATGCCCGCGATACCGCGATGCGCCGGTGCCGAGCGGCCCGCGAGGTGGCAAATATACATTATTCCAGTAAGTTGGGGGGACAGAAATGGGGGACATCCTCCGGGAACAGCGGCGTGGCGTCCGGCACAGTGTGTGTGTGTGTGTGTGTGTGTGTGTGTGTGTGTGTGTGTGTGTGTGTGAGTGCGGCGTGGCTTAAAGGGGTTTAGCTTTGCCCCACGGGGCGCGCGCCCGCCTGTACAGGGCGGCCTAGAGTTGGACCTGACACTTTGGGCCCAGCAGGCAGGCGCAGGCAGGGATTCGAGTTTCCCTAAAGGCCTGCCCCTTCCCGGCCTGCCCCGCGGCCCCGCCGGGTCTTACTGCCAATGCGGTGCGGTTTCAATCACCTGAGGAGGTTACACCTCCGTGGGTCTACATCCCCCGGGTAATGACCTGTGCCGTGCGCCGAGCTGTAAGCCCCTCAGAAACAACGCTTACTTGTGGACGGCGCTCCGAAACAAGCGTTTTCAGTCGACGTCACTTTTGTTGTTAGGTGGTGGGCACCTTTTATTTATTTATTTTTTCTCTAAGAGCGCGGCTCTCTAGGAGCGTGGCTCTCTAGGAGCGCGGCTCTCTAGGAGCGCGGCTCTCTAGGAGCGCGGCTCTCTAGGAGCGCGGCTCTCTAGGAGCGCGGCTCTCTAGGAGCGCGGCTCTCTAGGAGCGCGGCTCTCTAGGAGCGCGGCTCTCTAGGAGCGCGGCTCTCTACCGGCTCTCCCCGCAGTGCTCCTCTTCGCGCACCTCCCCGCGCCCTGCGTTATGATGTTGGTTTGCGAGCACGTACTAATCCCCGCCCCTTCCGCGTAGGCAGCTCCGAGCGGCGCACGGGGCTCATCGGGTTACGCCCACCCACCCCCACCACCGCCACCCCTGCTGCCGCTGCTGCTGCCGCCGTCTCGTTCGGGGGATTATAATAATCTAGAGTAACGCCCTTCCCCCTCCCCTCCATATTCCCTGTGTCCCCCGCCCCGCCTGCCGCCCGCTCGCTCTCCTCTCTGCACATAAAGCTGTCTCGCCCTCTGCTCTGTAAACAGCCCGTGTGAGCCCGCGGCGGCAGCGGCGGCAGCGCAGCCAGCGCACCTACAGCCTAGTGCTGCCGACGGCGGCCATGCAGGGCGCAGCGGTCCGCTGGCGGCGCTGCCCGCGAGGCAATAAAGTGCCCCCGTTCTGCTCGACCTGTTACAGCTTAAACACGCTGGGATGCTGCGGCACAATTCGGATGAGTCAACTATTTGCTTGTGTTAATACTTTTTTTTCTTTTAAGCATTGCCCTTTTTTTTTTCTTTGTGGAGGGCGTGCCTGCCAAAGTGAGACTGTTGTGTGTGTGGGTCGGCAGCGCTAGCGGGCCGGGCCGGTGTGATGCAAGGCACCGAGGCACCGCCCTCCGCGGAGCCCCGCCGCTAGGCTCCGCTAGGCTCCGCTGCTATCTGCATGCTTATTCACAGGACTATCGCGAACAAAGAGCGGCCGGGGTGGGGATCTCTTGCGCCATTATAAGCCCTAGGGTGTTTTGTCAAGGGTGCGCTGGGGTGGTGGCGGTGGGAAGGGTGCGTCCTCCCCCCCACAACCCCCACAACCCCCGCCACCGGCACCGATAGGGTAATCGAGTCACCATCGCGCTATATGGCTCACCTCTGCGCAACCCTTCTCCTCACCTCGCCCGACCTCCCCATTCATTTCAGCCGCCGCCGCCCCGCCGCCGCCGCCGCCCCGCCGCGCCTCACACCCCGCCGCGCACCCCGCCGCCGCCGCCCGTCCGCCCCTCTCTCGCCTAGCGAAATGAAATGAACGGGTTGATGTATATTTTGCGTCTGTGCAAACAGTGAGCATGCTAATAACTTTTGTGGGAGGGAAGCGAAGGACGGGGTGGGCGGGAGGGACGGAGGGCCTTTGGGAGGAGGAGGAGGAGGAGGAGGAGGAGGAGGAGGAGGAGGAGGAGGAGGAGGAGGAGGAGGAGGAGGAGGAGGAGGAGGAGGAGGAGGAGGAGGAGGAGGCACGGGGAGGGGTGATCACGAATAACGCGGTGTTATCATAAGGCCCCGCCCCCGCAGCCGGCGTCCCCGTCCCCTGCGAAATGAAGTTTCCCTGCTGCTGTCCGCACCCGGCACTCCGCACTGGCCGTCGCTGGGGATGAGGAACGCACGTCGGGTCGGGCCGTGGGACTTTGGGCCTGGGCCCTCACCGGTCTTGTACCGGCCCGGCGGCGGGCGGCGGGCGACGGCCTGGTCACCCGGGGGTCACCTGCGTGTGCGCCACGCCGGGGGCGCGGCCAGCGGCGCGACGTGAGAAATGTTTTGAGCGGCCGCCGCGGCTGCAGCGGGGCGTTTGTCACTAAAGCAGAGCCCAGAGAGAGAGAGAGAGAGAGAGAGAGAGAGAGAGAGAGCGGAGGGCTTGACGATCAACATTCCAGCATATCTCGGGCGTAATATCTCCGTCGGTCTCGACTCGCGCTGCCCCCCTCCCTGCCCCCTCTGAGGGCATCCTTGAGCCCCCGCAGCCCCCGCAGCCCCCGCAGCCCCCCAGCCCCCTGTCCACGCCAAAGCCCAGAGTCCCATCCAGCCGCCGCCGACAACGGAAGCCACAGACAGCGGGGAGAGATGCTGGCCACGATTAGGGAGCGGCGGCCCCGCCATTAGCATGCAGGGGGCGTTAATTGAGAGCTATGATGATGCCTGCAGATAGATGGGGACTCATTTTTTGTCGTGTGTCGTCCTCCCCATGTGTGTCCTTACGGCACCTGTGTGTGTGTGCGTGTGTGCGTGCGAGGGCGCAAGTCTGGACGGCTGTCCCAATTTATTTAGTTGTTGATATCGTCACATGCGGCAGTTTTGTTTGTTTATTTTTCTTTTCTTTTCTGATCATTAAGTCGACTTTTTTTATTTATTTGTTTTTAGAACGCCCTTCCTGTCGAAGACCGCCAACGCGATAAATACAACACAGCTTAATTAGAATATTACTTTTTTTAAATTCCTTTTTTTTTTGAGCCGCAACAGCCATATTTTCCGCTGAACTTGAAATGCATCTGATCTGCTTGTGAAGTGGATTTCTGGTCGCCGGCGCGGCCGTTTTCTCATGATGCGTCGGCGCCGTGGGACGCGGTGGGAAGGGACGGGGCCCCAGCGGCTCCAGCGGCTCCAGCCGGCCTCCGCGAATGCCTCAAACTGCGAGCCCTGCCTATGGGATGGCAACGCTTCAGCACTCCATCACTCCTGCAGATCTCCCTCTCTCCCTCCCTCTCTCCAACTCTCTCTCTCTCTCTCTCTCTCTCTCTCTCTCTCTCTCTCTCTCTCTCTCTCTCTCTTTCTTCCTCCTTTCGCTGTGCCGCCATTCATCGATGGCAAAAAAAAGAAACGAGCGAACGCTGAGCGAGCAAGCGAGAGAGAGAGAGAGAGAGAGAGAGAGAGAGGGAGAGAGAGAGAGGGGGGAGAAGAGAAGACGGCGAGATATGCAAATAAAAAGCGGCGCCTTGTAGAAACAAACAGACGATGACAGCGACTGGTATAACTCACCGCGTGTCTGCGTCCCGGCCGTCCGTGTGCGGAGCGTGAGCGTGCGTGCATGTGTGTGTGTGTGTGCGTGTGTGTGTGCGCATGTGTGCGTGAGCGCTGCACGCGTCACTGGTCCGGGCCGCGGCAGCGTCGTCGCAGCTCCCGTGCAAGGCAATGCGGCGGCGGCGGTGGCGGCCGTGCAGCGGGCACTCATTAGAGTCCGGCGGGCTGCCGCCCCGGCTGCGGCCTCAGCTGCCGCCTCAGCTGCTGGCCGTAGACTGAGAGGTGAGGGCGCGCTGCCTGCGCCGATTTTAAATAAAAGGAATAAACATATCGTTTTTGCACCCGACATTGCATACCGAGGGCGGGAGGGGAGGGGGGGGGGAGAGAGAGAGAGAGAGAGAGAGAGAGAGAGAGAGAGAGAGAGAGAGAGAGGTGGAACTCACGACGACCCTCCCGATAAGAATGTCACCTGGGGTCGGGCTGCGCCGCTGCGCCCGCGGGCTGCACAGACCTACAGTACAAGCGGCCCGTCCGCCCGGATAGGTTCCCTGCTCATCTCTTGGCCCGCGCTCCTTCTCACCCCGCAGCACAGGCCTCGGCCCCCGCCGCCCCCGCCCCCGCCGCCACCTGTGGCCTGCGGTGGTGGTGGCGGCCGTAATACAGGTTCGCCGTGTCGTACGTCACGTCACGTGTGCGCGGCGGGACAAGCGCTGAGCGGGAGAGAGAGAGAGAGAGAGAGAGAGAGAGAGAGAGACGGAGAGATGACAAGCGCCCTCTCTGAGCGACACGAAAGTCCTCTACGAGTCGTCGCCTCTTCGCTTGCCGTCGCCGCCGCCGCCGTCTCGCGTTTTGTTTCTGCCGTCACCCTTCCCCGCGCGACGCGCGACGCCCTATAAATCACAATTTTTCTGACACCATTTTCCCTCCGCTTCCCTGTTCTGCTCCTTCCTTCGCCACCGCCTTTACGCGCGCGCCTTTCGCCGGGGACTCGCACATCCATCATCGGATGCCGAACGCCGCCTCTCGCGGGTCTTGCTCACGTGCGTCTGTGTGAGTACGTATGTGCGTGCGTGCGTGTGTGTGTGTGTGCGTGTCGTTATATACGCCCGGCGATCGGCAGCAGCAGCGGGGGGAAAGAAGAAAAAGGCTTTTCTCTAACTGGCTACGTATGGCTCTCGCCGGCCCTCGCCTTGTCCGACACTCCGACACTAGCATCGACGGCGCAGCCTGGCACAGCCGGGCACGGCACAGGTGTCAGCGCGGCCGGCCGGTCGCAGGCCCCGTCGTAAAGTACCGCCGTATCCAGCCAGCGCCCCCCCCCCCCCCGGGACCCTTCTCTCTCCGCAGTCTGCCCCCCCCCCCCCCTCCCCCCTCCTGAATATCTCCGCGCGCGGCGCACCTGCATGCGTGCGGCAGTACTACAGTACCACTACTGTACCGTCTTCAATCACTCCATTATTTTGCGGCCGCTTCGCGCTCGGCCGCGACACGGCCCCCCGCAGCCGCGGGACCCCAGCGCCGCCCCCAGTGAGTGCGTGTCCAGCACCGTCCAGCGCCCCCTAGCGGACCCTGTGGCCCGCCGGTCACGGAGTGCAGAGCCTTCGGCGGGGCGGCAGCGGCGGCAGCGGCGGCGTGAGGCCCACATGACGGGTTATGATTCCCGGGGTCATCGGGGGAGGGGGGGGGGGGTATCGGCAGCATTCCCCGCTCTGCGCCGCCGTTGCAGCGGTGGGACACAGAGGCAGAGAGGGGAGAGAGAGAGAGACAGACAGAGGACAGAGGAGGAGGGGAGAGAGGGATGGAATGTGCAAGATTACGCTCCGATTAGGTGTGAGCGCACGGTCCGCGCCGGCCGGAGCCCTGACCCAGTGACTGTGGCCGCGCCGCGCCTCATAGGACGGTGGCACACTGTTTGTGTGTGTGTGTGTGTGTGTGTGTGTGGCGTGCACTATTGGCAGAGCGGTGCGTTCACTATTCGCAGGTACGGCTCGACATGGACCGGCGCCGCCGCCGTGCCTCCTCCGTCCTGCTAACTACCAGCCTCTCTCCTCCCCCCCCCCCCCCCCCTCTCTCTCTCTCTCTCTCTCTCTCTCTCTCTCTCTCTCTCCCTCCCCTTTCGCGCATGCATGCGTGCGGTTGCGGTGGCAGCAGCAGCAGCAGCCGTGCTCATCTGGAGCTTGGCATTCCAGTAGGTAGGCTCCCCCTCAGCACGCGGCTAGTTCCACACCAGCCCCTGACTCACTCACCGTGACGCCGACACGCTCTCTCACACACACACACGCGCGCGCTCACACACACGCTTACACACACACACTCACGTCCGATGCACAACCAAAGCCTTCCGGGTTTGCGGCGGCTCGCGTCGCGGTGTCCTGTCGAGGCGCGCGGCGGGCGTCATATGTGCCGCAGTGTTCCGCGTACGGCGAAGCGGTCTGCTGGCGGTGGTGTCTCCGCGGGGTGTGCGCAGTGGAACACTACTGTGTGGAACAACATGTGGAACACCATGCGGAACACCATGTGGAACACGCGGGGCTGTAACACGACGCGGGCCGCGCCCTGTTTCTCATCACTTCTTACATCAAAGAACATCACGACCCAGTGCCCTTCACTCTTCCGCTCTCTCCCTCCCCCCTCCCCCGCCTCTCTCTCTCTCTCTCTCTCTCTCTCTCTCAACACAGCAGCGGATCTCCGCGGCGGGGTAAATACAGACTCCTCACACTGGTGCGTTATGACAAGCCGCCTTTAAGGCCGTAGGAGCGGCATGCCTCCGAGAGCGTTTTTGGGTAAATATCGCAGCGCCACCCGGTTTTTTGGAGAGCGTAGTCAAAGAGTCGATCCAGTCCTATACACTGGTGCGTGGCAGCTGTCTGTACATCTCCCAGGGATGAGATTTGCAAGCTATCCAGTCTAATCATGAAGCATATTCTAGAAAATTTTCTTTTTAGTGTTTTGCACCTCGGTGTTGTGGTACTTAGTAGAGAGAGACAGACGATCCTGGAGCTCTCCGTCTCTCTCGCTCAGCAGGTAGTCGCCCCGCTCGGGTCTGGGCTGGGGGGACGGCCTCGGGCCATTGTGGGCCCCGCTGCAGCGCATGCGGGTGATGGAGCCATTTAGTTCCGGACCCATCAGCTCACTTCACAAGATCAAATGTTTGAAATTTGCGTACTGAAAAATAAGTTAACGCTCGCTTTATGGCGCAATGATACCGAACTACGTCGCATACTTTCGAAGGAACGCACTAATCGCTTGTGGTTTCCGCGATTTCTCGTTCGCCGCCATTTTTTCTAGGACGCCACAGGTGCCCCGCTCCGCCTCCCGCTTTGAAAACACGCGAAAATCAAGCTCATCGGCGGGGCTTGCCGTCACTGGCTTATAGTTACAGGAGGGAGACGGTGTGCGGGGTGTGGGGCCGGGCCAGGCGACACGATTCTTTGTTTACACAGAAAAGGACGAGACTGGAGGCAGCGAAACGTACGGGACTCTTTTCTGAGGGCCCAGTCAAGATTACTAACTTCTAAACTACATCTTTGGTGTCAAAACAGACTCCACCAAACGGCTTATCACTCCGGGATGGGTTTGGCGTTTGAATGAAGTTTCTAGCTTCACTTGCGGGTGTTTTGCACGACTCGGCAGCGGCCGGCCGGAGACGGCCCGGACTCCCGGCAGAGCTCCGACGAGGCAGGCTGCACTGCCTGCAGAGCGGGGGAGGGGCTCCGAGGGTAACAGATTTTTTCACGGTCTCCTCTCGGCACAATGTCATGCATCCCTCGGCAGGACCAGCCCGGCCCGGGCGGGCCCAGCCCCGGGCCCGGACCCGCGCGGCCCCCGTGCTCAGAGTTCCACGCCGCTCCTACGGCCTTAATATGAAGCATATGTCGGTGTTGTGGTATAGTCTCTGTCTCTGTCTCTCTGTCTGCCCGTCTCACTCCCACTCGCGGCTCCTGCCCGCCCCGCTCCGCCCGCCCCGCCCGCGCCTCGTTGCCGCCACGCCACGCCCCGCTCCGCCCCCGCGAAAGATCAAAGCGGCCCCCAACTTATGACGTGTGGTTATAGTCGGACAAATTGGTGCGGACGAGAGCGATTAGGCTCAATTAGGCGGCCTTTGTGCTCGCCTCTCTATTACTCGGAACGTCATAACGCCCCGCGACAGCGGCGGCGGCGGCGGTGGCGGTGGGAGCGGCGGCGGCGGAGACGACAGCTCGCAGAGCAGCCGCAGGGGCAGACAGCCGGCAGACAGCCGGCAGAGGCCGGCCGCCCGGCGGGGTCGGCAACGCGGCCGCACCGGTGCGCTGCGGCCAGGCCGCTGCCTACCCAGCACGGCGCCCGTGAGCCGTGCAGTGCGGCTGTAGGGCGCGTGAGGCGGATCACAAAATGATAACGGGTCCGAGAGAGAGAGAGAGAGAGAGAGAGGGGGGGGGGGAGAGAGAGAGAGAGAGAGAGAGAGAGAGAGAGAGAGAGCGCTCTCAGCGCCGCCGTTCGTCATTCCGATCGGGTGCCCTTCAGCCTTTGAGCGCGGCAACGGCACAAGCGGAATGTGAGACAATAACCGGGGCAGATAATCACGGAGATAATGCAGGGGTGGGCGCAGTGGCGGGTGCTGAAGGGGGTGGCGGCCGCTGTTATGACGTGTGTGTGTGTGTGTGTGTGAGCGCGTACGTAATCAAAATCGCAGGGAGGCCATTGGCTCACAGCACGCCGCGATGGATTAGCGCGTCGTGGCGAGAGGGAGAGAGACAGAGAGAGAGAGTGACGGCGTCGGCGCTCGTGATTGGTGCCCTGCGGGTGCCCGCCTCATTGTCCAGCCAATCAACAGTCAAGACGAGAGAGAGAGAGAGAGAGAGAGAGAGAGAGAGAGAGAGAGAGAGAGAGAGAGAGAGAGAGAGGCAGACGGACAGAGAGAGAAATAGAGAGAGAGAGAGTGACTGAGATAGAGAAAAGACCTTCCATGTCGCCGACTTAACAAGTTAGGCTGGCGTTACACTGTGCGGTGACGGCAGCGCCATGACTCCGAGGGCGAATGAGACCTGATTAAAGTGAGGCGCGGCTGTCTCCCGTGCGGTGTTACCCGTGCGGTGTTACCCGTGCGGTGTTACCCGTGCGGTGTTACCCGTGCGGTGTTACCCGTGCGGTGTTACCCGTGCGGTGTTACCCGTGCGGTGTTACCCGTGCGGTGTACCCGTGCGGCCGTCCCACGGCCGTCCCACGGGGATTACCCGGCGATGGCCCTTTGGCTCGGCGGGGGGTGCCGCGGGAGCAGGCTCCGCTCCGGCACCCGCCGCCCGGCACCCCCCGCGTAATCCGCCGTCCAGTCGGCTGGAATAGGCCGCGCGTACAATTGTAATCGCGGTGTTCGCGTCTTGAAATCGCTCAACTGCAAATCACCAACAGAAAGCAAAATACAAATTTTTTTTTTTTTTTGGGGGGGGGGGGGGGGGGTTTGGGGGAGCGGATGTTCCTGCGCAGTTATTTTCACGTTTTAATTATTACATGTACGTAGCCCGGTGTACTCTACCTGTTGTGGCGGCGCCGGCATTTGGCAGCCGGCCGTGCGGCCGCCCCGGGCACCGCACGGCACACAGCCCTCCGCACGGCACCGGGCCGCCGCCGGGCCCGGCGCGCGACACGGAGATGAAGTGCTCTCTGCTGAAGGGTTGACTCTCTCGGCGTGATGGAATATTGTGGTGACGCGCCCCCTCCTCCACAGCAGCGCTCCCCGCGCGGCACGCACCGCCTCAGGGGCCTAACGCCCTCTCTCTCTCTCTCTCTCTCTCTCTCTCTCTCTCTCTCTCTCTCTCTCGCACACACACACACACGCCCTCGCGTATATGCGCTTAATTGTGTGGTCGCAAAGCCTGCGAGGCAATACCGCAACACTAACACACACGAGTACGTGCGCGCGCTCACACACACACACTGCCGCGCGCAGCCGAGCCGCGTCTGGCACTCTGTACTGGCGCATTGTCATTTATGAACGCCATACGGAATCAATTAACCTTGTAATTCACTTGCGCACGTTGGCGGCTGGAAGCTCGGCGCTACGATGGCAGCAACAGCCGCGGACGACATTAACACACACTAGGCCGCATCACTTCTAGCCAGCCGGAGAATGTGATGTGCGGCGCGAAAATTTAAAACGGGGAGGGGAAAAGGGAACAACGTTTGTGCGGGTGCTGCATTTATGTGGGGCGCCGGCGCCGGTCCCGGGGGGGTCCCGGGGGTCACGGAGTGCGCCAGGACGGCGGCGACGACAGTCGGCCAAAAAGTTTGTCGCGACGCTTTTTGCCCCCTTTCCGCGAGGGGCGCTTCCCCCCCCCTCTCTCCTCCTCTCCTCGGGCTAAATACTTCCTCGGTTCCTGCCGAAATAGTACCAGCTGCCGACCGCCGCGTCGTCCCCCAGCCAGATGCTGCGCACCGGCATTTGCGCGGCGGCGGTAGCGGCGGCGGCGGCGGCGGCGGCGGCGGCGGCGGCGGCGGCGTCTGCGGCGGCGGCGGCGCGGGCTTTTCGACGCATTCCTCGAGTCGCCAGACGAATATATCGGGGATCGGCCGGCACCGCCTATCGGCGACGCGTGTTCTGTTTAGTGCACCGTTCGTCCTGCGCTGCATTCCGATTCCGTCAGGAAATGGCTGCGGGTTCTGTACTCACGGCGCCGCGGGGACTCACTTCACCCGAATGCCTCACCTCACCTCTCCCCGCCCCGGGAGGGCCGGGAGGGCCCCACGGTGACGCTCTTTGTCTCGGAATGCATACAGTCTAGACTGCCTTTTGCAGCAGAGAGGAAGTCCGCGAGTTTGTATTTTTTTTTTCGGGGGTTTCGTTGTTGTTTTTTTTTTCGGAATAGATGGAAGGATGGATGGATGGATAGATAGACGGCGCTGCTAAACACCTCAATTATCCTGTCTGGCCAATAACCACCCACATATTACTGGGCACGAACACGGAGAGGAGGGGGGCCTGCGCGCTGGCTGGTGCAACAAATGCGCCTTGTCCGACACGCAAGCCCCCTCCTCCCCCTCCCTCTCTCCTCCCAAACCCCTCCTTCCTCCCCTGAATTACAAGCCGGGAGATGGACTGTGTGTATGTGTACCCTCTCTCTCACACTCCTCTCTCGCTCTCATTCTCTCTGTTTGGTTGTTGGTCGTCGAAAATTGGAACCTGATCTGCTGTCCGATCGGCGATACAGATGGTGGTCGCGCGCGCGGCCGCGCCGCCGGGGCGTTGGCGGCAGCGGCGGCGTGCGATTTCTCATACTCGTCGCGCTGCGCCGGCGCGGGCGGCGTGGGCGGCAGCGTGGGCGGCGGTGACGGTGCACGGAACTCGTCCAATTACACCAAGTCGATCCGTTTAGCGGCTTCCGGGGGCCATCCGATGCGGGCCGCACGCCTGCAGCAGCGGGGCCCGCGGAGCCGGCGGAGCCACGTATCAGTGCAGCCATCGCTGGCCGTCGTTGTTCTGTGCGCGCGGGGTAATGGTACGCCTGGCGCGTGTGTGTGTGTGTGAGTGTGAGTGTGTGTGTGTTGCAGGTACGGTGGTTCGGCGTGTCCGGCAGTCATGGTGGCTGACGGCCCGCGGCTGCGCGGCTGAAACATACCGAGTGAGCGAATGCAGAAATACTCTGCAGGAGCAGCACGCGTAGCCACGGGAACGGCGCCCCCACTCCCCTGCGGCCTGCGGGGGACACTCATATATAAGTGCGTGGTCACCTCCGGCCGGTCCATGCGGGAGGGAGGGAGAGAGAGAGAGAGAGAGAGAGAGAGAGAGAGAGAGGAGACTCTGTCTGTCGGTAATTATCAGTATCATCGTAACTCACACTGCAGGAGGGGGCGGGGCGGGCATGATCAAGCCACAATCATTATTTCTCTAATTGACGTAAATAAACAAACTCCGTGCGCCTCGTAAATATAGATTTAATCCATATAACGGCGGAAGCGGCGGCCGTGAGGGATGTGGGCCGGTCAGCGGCGGCGGCGGCGGCTGCCGGCATCTGCCTGACCCGGCGGCAGGGCGGCCCAACAGGGTGGCCCACAGGGTGGCCCACAGGGTGGCCCACAGGGTGGCCCACAGGGTGGCCCACAGGGTGGCCCACAGGGTGGCCCACAGGGTGGCCCACAGGGTGGCCCACAGGGTGGCCCACAGGGTGGCCCACAGGTAGCCCACAGGGTGGCCCACAGGGTGGTCGCATCCCCTGCAGTCCTCATAAATTCCGCGGAGGGGTCGAATCGTTTTGGCAGTCGGCTGCTCCGCCCCGACTCTTTGATAAGGCGTACACTCTGCGGGATGATGCCGTGCGTGGGACGCGGGCCGCCGCGTCGGCTCGTATTTTCCGCGGTCGTGGCTCGGCCCCCGCTCGGCCTCCGCTCGGCCCCGCTCGGCCCCCGCTCGGCTCCGCTCGGCCCGATCTCGGCTCGGGCTCGGCTCGGCCGCCGCGAGAGACGCGCCGGGACACACGAGGCGTGGACACTTTGAAAGAGCGCAAAAAGAGCGACGAAATTTGATACTCGGAGAGGTGTCCGGGCGGACGGGCCGATGCTAAACGCTGATACCGCGAGAGATACGCCGGGGGGCGGCCCGGATGCGAATGATATTTCATACCTCGTAAACCCCGCGCGGCCGCGTGCCCCATTCAGCTGGGGCCGCCGCTCCATTCATGCAATTTGGCAGAATTAAAAATAAAAAAGGGTTTCGGAGGGGCGCGGTCACGCTGTTGCAGACCATTGCCCCCTGCAAGGACCCCTGCCCCCCGCGGCTCAAGGACCCCGGGGTACTCCTTACGGCAGTTGAATCGTTTTGTTCGTACATGAGACGTACAAAATGCTGGGACTTTTTTAATGTTTCCTCCCGTGTTTATACTCGCTGTGAGTCGCCCCCTTTCGATTCCCTAGGAGACACGCACACTCTCTCGATACCCTCATATTCATTTCACTCGGCACGATAGCGTCGCCGGCCGTTTTCATAACACAGCGCCCCCCTCCCTCCCCGCCTCTCCTACTGGGGACGCCGAGCGCAGGCAGGGGAGTAGCGGAAGGCGAGGAAGAGCCGAAGGGGTGCCTCGGAGAGGAAGAGGTATTAAGTTACCCGTTTATCTGGTCACATCGCAAGGAGTGCGTATGAATGGAAATAGGGGGGGGGGGGGCTATTTAACATTTTCCGCCCGGTGCGGGGGGGCGACAGGGTAGGAAAGGGTGCGGGTGTATTCGAGGGGAACATGTCAACAGGTGACCGGACGCATACGTTGTAATGGAAGTGTTATGATGCGACAGGGCCTACGAGGCGGCCCGACGCGGCCTCGGACACGCTAATTCGGACAGAGCATTGTCCCTCGGCGTCACAGCCCACTGGCGGCCAACACCTGCCCGAACCACCGCAAGGCGATGTCCGAACAGGGAAGGGCGACGCGTCGGGGGAGACGCCGAGGGACACTTATCCACCGTCCCCCAATTAGAACAGTGGCCGGAACAGTTTCCCACGTAAATCAAAATAAAGGTGCGGAGAAGGCAAACAACGGGCGCCGCGCTGTCGAAACAAACTGCCTGATTCAATTATAATTGTGATTTACGCGCCATAAATTGGGGGATTAGGGGATATGACTGAGTTGGCGCGTCGGCCCGACATGTCGCACTCCTTCTCGGAACTAATAATCTTTGGCCGCCCGCCAGAGCGACTCACTCCGAGCGGCTCGGCCCGCGCAGCCGCGCAGCCGCCCGCCCCCTAAATCATCTCGTTTTTGTTCGGTCTAGACGAGGTTCGGGCCGCGCTGTTGCAGTCTGCGGTCTGCGGCCGCCACCCCCCTCCTGTCGAGCTGCGCGCAAACCGAGGAACATTTTTATGTCAAGTTTTGTCGCGGCCTCGATATTTTGGCTCGCGGTGTGTGCAGGGCGCTGGGACACCCCGCAGCTCGGGAGCCGGCTAGCCGTGCGGGGCGGGGTGTCCTGAGCGCCGCCCGAGACGTCCTCGGGAGGTGTTGAGGAAGTCGCCTCCGACCTTCGCGGCGCGTCGCCGCCGCATTAATCCCCGCCGATGACAATGCTGGATTTATTTCCCCCCGCCTCTCCCCCCCACCGCGGCAGCAGCCGCCGCGCATTATTTTTGTTTTTCGGGTGGAAACGCTGCGGGATGTTGCTGGGCGTTTGCGACTCATTTAGCGGCCTTGGGCGGCAGGCAGGCCGGCAGGCCGGCAGACCAGACCCCTCCGGCTCCATCCATTATTATGACAAATCCCATATTTTCGGTTAGCGGCCTCGCCGGGCCGCGCCGTCTGAGCGCCAGCCTGCCGCGTTTGACTGTGCGTCGCGCCGTGAGGCGGAGAGGCCGGCCGGGCGGCGCACGGGTGCCAACCTCTCCCCCAGCCTATCTGTTGCATCATGGAGGAGGAGGGGAGCGCGGGAGGCGAGAGCACCGGCTCCATCAGTCTGCCCCCGGGAAAAAACAGCGCATTCAAAACAGATATCGAACCAACCCGCGCGACATCCCGATTCTTTGGATCTCGGCGACGTGGTGTAAGCTGCTCACCGCGTTTCTCCGACGGTGCCTTGGTGTTGCGTTCGAAAAGTGAAGAAAGTGTGTACAGAAATGCCCCTGGCCGTCATCTTTTCCCCTTTTTTTTCGATTGATTTTTAAAGTGGATAAATCATCTTCCCGCAGGCGCAGCCCGCCGTCCCCCCCCCCCCCCCCTGGCGCACGCGGCGCACGCACGAGTCCACACGTGCGTGCGCCGCTCCCGCCTTTGCTTTTTCTCTCCCGAAAACGTGTCGTTTTTTTCCCGTCTTCTTCGCTACATTACTCCGTTTCTGGAGGGCGGCGCGGCGCGGGGAGGGGGGGGGGGGGGGGGATCCTTTGGGGGAACGGGGGGGACCCCCCGGGGGGGGGGGGGGGCCTCCGGTGTCAACACGTACCGCGGTCATATCTGGCAGCTGCTCGCCGCCGGCGGGAGTATTGAAAAAGCGGCGGCGCGCGTTCTACGGCGCGCCGTGTTTGTCTCGGGGGCGCGCTTGACGCTTTCACGGGTGAGCGGCCCGGATTACGGCGGGCCCCGCCGGCCGCGCCGCCTCGTGTGGACTCGGCCGCCGTGGCAGACCCGACCGCCCCGCGGCGGTGACCCCCACGGCGGGCCGCGGTCGGGGCACCGCTCGGGCACAGCTCCGCGGCCGCGGCGTTCCTCATGGCTCCGATACGCGGCGCGGCTGCGGTCGGGGGGCGCCCTCCCCTGAATATTTCATCCGAACCGCCACATTTGTCTGGGGGCTCATCTTTGTCAGGCTGGTGTTCGCGCCGCCCGCCGACCGCACGGGCCCACTCCACGACACGCCACGGTTCGTCACTTTTCCTATCCTCGGTCTCTCTTTCTCTCCGCGTCCCTCGCTCCCTCTCTCTCTCTCTCTCTCTGTCTCCCTCTCGGCGCATATGGCATATCGAGTCGGTCCCCGGGCGGCGCCGCGGCGGTGCTGCCGGAGCACTGCACACTCACGGCGCTGCTGCCAATCCCCTTTCTCGGTGACAGAATAACGCCGTGTGTGTGTTATAAAGAGACGTCTCGGGAGGGGCTGCTGCCTCCCAGAAGGTGTTTCCCTCCGCCGCGCTGCCGCCGCCGCCGCCGCCGCCGCCGCCGCCGCCGCCGCCGCCGCCGCCGCCGCCGCTGACGCTGGCGGTGTTGCGTTTGTTGATCGATGAGAGAGCCCCGCTCTCCGACAGAAAACTTTCCCTCAAAAGCAAAATTGATGTCTGTTTGGAGCTGGTCGCGCCCGCCCGCCTCCGCTCCGTCCCCTCCCGGTCCGATTTCTGCGACCCCGTCTCTAATTCGTCCAGGGCAGATGGACACATTGCCATTCGTCGGCCATCATAGCCGGGCCCGGTCCGTCGGAAGGGAGGGGGCGGAAGGGGTAAGATAGCGGACCATTCATTCCAGGGATCCGGGGCGAGTGACGGAGACGAATACACCTCCAATGCGCACGTCAGAGAGAGAGACAACGAGAGAGGCGGGGGAGCGCGGTGAAAGGGAGTGAGAGGGGGGCATTATGGAGGGCGGGTCGCTCATTGCTGTGCTAAAGCCGCACTTCCTCTCTGCGGCGGACGTCGATCGAGATGACAAATTCGGCGGCGGGAAGTTATATAAAAAGAGAGGAGGCCGGCGGGATTAGAGCGCCGCGCCGGCGGAACAAAAAAAAATAAAAAAAATGTGTCCCGATCTGAATGAATTCTTCCGAGCCGCCGCCGCCGCCGCCGCCGCCGTCGTCAAGGGTTTTTGGTAATTTCTGTCGAGAATGAATCTGGGTGGAAAGGAGAGGGAGTGGCGGGGGGAGCGGGCGGCGCCGGAGGAAAAACAGTCCGGCATCGCGTTTTGACCGATTTATCCCCGAGCGTGAACGGCGCTCCCCGTGGTTATTGCTTCTTGTGCGCCGATAGGCCCCGGCGCGGTAATGATCGGTGATAGATATCTGGGATTTGGACTGCTGCCGCGCAGAGACGGATGCTTCTGGGGGGGGGGCAGCACCCCGCGAAAGAAGAAGAGAGAAAGAAAGAAATACAAAGAAAAGAAAGAAGGCGACTGGAGGAGAGGGCGGAGGCGGGCGTTGTGACTGCGCCGCCAAAAGGACGCTCAGATTCGTTATTTATTTGCCGGGTGACCGGCGGCGCGGCGCGGCGCGGCCCTGGCCCCCGCGGCCCCGCGGCTCGGTCCCGTCGCACGGCCTCCGGCCTCGCCAGTTGACCGGAAATAATAGCGACTTGAGTTATTTTTATTGGCCGCGTGCTGCACCGGGGCCGGGGCATTTTTCTGCTCGGCAAAAGTCGGGCAGAGGAGCAGCAGCGGCCTGCAGTATTCGAACCCGCGCGCGTCGCGTCTCCGTGAGTCCAGCCGCCGCCGAAAGTGTCGATGCGACGAGCGCGATAAGGCAGTGGAGGCACACGATAAATTACAATCTAAAACGGAACCAGTTTCGGGGTCCGCTGGACCAGCGCTGTGCTGCTGCTGCTGCTGCTGCTGTTTGGATGTCACAACTTAGCGGAAGGTCGCTGCTTTGCCATCAATATGACGGCCGCTCATTTCACGCTCCGCTGGGCACGAGAGAGAGAGAGAGAGAGAGAGAGAGAGAGAGAGAGAGAGAGAGAGAGAGAGAGAGAGAGAGAGGAACTCTTTTGTTTACGCCGGAGTCCACATAAAACTAACTGGATGGATATCCGCATACATTCATTGCGCAGTGTGTATGTATGTGCGCATCCAGCCTTCAAATTGCCGCGCGGGCTAACTAGCATGTTGGTATCCGGTGTGTGCGTGGCGCCTCCACCCCCTCCCGGTGTATCACTACACTCACACAGACACACACACACACTATGCAATAGTCCGGACGGAAATGTCATGTGTGTCCACTGTATATATTAATAGTGGCTTCACCCTTTCTGGGATCTAGATAGTAGCGTCCCAGGGGAGGGCGCACCGCGTCGTGTGACGTCACGGGATGTGTCCTCTCTCTCTCACACACACACACACACACACTCGCACACACCGGCAGCATGGGAAGGTACGTAGTTTCATCTCAGGGGCTTTGCTTCATCGCATTTTCCATTTCGGATACTGAGCCCCTGCTCTCCCCTCTCCCTCTGTCGCGCCCCCAAGGGGAGGGTGTGTATCATCCCTCTCTCTCCCTCACTTGATCGACAATGAGCGTAATGCCGAGTTAAGGGTGTACCGGCTTACTTTTTTTTATTTCATAAATCGATAGTTTTGAATACGCTGATTCTAATGGTAGCTGTCCCTCCTAGCCCGTCTATGCTCTAGAGGCGTCCAAACATCCGTTTTTTCCACTTTTTGAGCCAGTCAAACTCGAGAATTTGAAATGGTATCATGACGAGACTTCCCAGAAACATAGTACTTTACTTGGACTGTGTTTTGAAATATTTTTCGTGTCAGTGCGATTTCCAGGAAGGCTCCTGGAATCATTTGAAAGTCGGCCGATATCAGAGAAGGTTTTTAAGTGGAAGCAGCGAAAGACCAAGTCGAAATTATATTCAAAACATAGCCTCATTCTTCCTCTACAAGATGAGACCAATACCTCTCTCAAATGCAGGCCTTTTTCGAGTTCCAGGCATGAGTAGAGAGAGACAGACTACACCTTCTCTCTCGCACGTGGCGGGGTGAGGAGGTGCGAGGTGCGGGGGAGCCGTCCCTCCCCCTCCTCCCACCGGCAACGTCTGCCGGAGGACCGGAGCCCGCTAAACATTACAATAGACGGATTCGACGCGCCCCGTCCTTTTAAACCTGACGGAGAACCAAATCTTGACTGCCAAATTTTTGACACTTGCAAGTCACACCATCGTTTTCGCCGCCTCGTGGCAGTGTGATTTCGTTTTTGAATCTCGTGCGAGGTTTTAGAGCCGACTTGTGGTTGTCAAAAATCCGGAAGAAGAGCGAAACTGAGCCAAACTCTGGTCCGGAAAGCCGGAGCTGGACGGTGACACCGACTTCGGCGGTGTTGCAGCGGCGTTGCCACCTTGGCTGTTGGGGAGGAGGTGGTCAGCCTACCCACCCCTCCCACCCCCACTTTTGACTAATAAGCGTGACGATTCCGAGAGTACGAGAGGACCTGCACACCCTTAAGGACTCTGCCCCGGCGTGTTTTAATCGTATGACGTCGGGGGTGTGACCGCCGCCACTCTCTCTCTCTCTCTCTCTCTCTCTCTCTCTCTCTCTCTCTCTCCCTCTCTCTCTCTCTCTCCCTCTCTCTCTCTCTCTCTCTCTCTCTCTCTCCCCTGGGGACGCCACACCCCAGCTCCCGGGACGCACCCTAACCCTTGAGGGCGTGTAGCGGCGCAGCGGCGCGTGCGGGTGGCAACTCGGCCGGGAAATCTTTTGAAGGCGAGTCCCGGCTGCGAGGAATTAATCTATCTCTGTAAACACTTTAATATGAGCCGGGCGGCGCTGTCTGGCGCCGGGGCCGTGTCATTGTGCGACAAGGGAATCGACGGGTGTCGCGGGGCCCGGCAGAGAGGGGGGAAAATGCATAGACTGGTGTCGAGATGGTTCGGCTCTGACATGTCTAATATGGCCCCCGTACACACGCTGGCTTCAGCCGCTGTAGCGTTCGGACGATGAATACGCCGAGGTTCGCATTGCTGGGACGCCTTCCTGTTGCGTAGCCCCCGCGGCCCGCCGTCCCGCGGCCCCGCTGCGCCCATGTCATGGCCAACAGAGTTTACATTGCAATCTTGTCCGCGTCCCCAGCGCCGTGTGTGTGTGTGTGTGTGTGTGTGTGTGTGTGTGTGGACACGAGAAAGCCCTTCCCCCTGTGTGCTTGTCATCGCAGAGTTTGGTAGTAACTACTATGAGCTGAATATGCGAGAAGGGGGGGGGGGAGGGCGAGAGAGAGACAGAGGCGAGGGAGGGGGCGGGGGATAGGGTGAAGAGGGAGAGAGACAGGCAAGGCAGTCGTTAAGCCAGCGCACGACTGGAAAATGAGTCGCGAGCGCGTCTAATCCATTAAGTGTTATATTGTGTCAAAGTAATAGTCGCGCATTATGGATTGGAAAGGGTTGCGCGCGCGGAGGGCGTGTCGCCCCATGGGAGCGAGAGAGAGGGGCGAATGGCGCGCGGAACGATGACGCGACGGCCTCCTCTCATCAGGGCCAAGCTGGGCGAAGCGGGGCGAAGCGGGGCGAAGCGGGGCGAAGCGGGGCGAAGCGGGGCGAAGCGGGGCGAAGCGGGGCGAAGCGGGGCGAAGCGGGGCGAAGCGGAGGACGATTACGGAAGGAAATGGGGGGATTCCGCCGCTCCGGGGCCGCCGCTTGTTGCCGACTGCCCTCTATAAAACAATTGCTGACACATGTTTGGCCATATTTTTCCAGCGGGGCCTCAAAAACTCTCGGGGAATGTCGGAGATGGACGCCTCAGTGAGCGACTGCCTCGGCTCGGCCGCCGCCGCCGCCGCCGCGGCTGCCCGCCTCTTCATAATTAAATGCATGCAAAGGCAGGGCCATAAAGCAATCGCAGAGAGCGTTGCAGCATCTGGAAGGCATTTATCCCGGCAGAGTGACCGCGCGTCCCGAGCGAGAGGGAGAGAGAGAGAGAGAGAGAGAGAGAGAGAGAGAAGAGAGAGAGAGAGTGAGCGAGCGAAAGAGAGACGGGCAGATTTTCGCGGGATGTACGCGGTCAGCAGCTCTCCTGGTGGTGCACGATGCACCGACGGTGGCGACATCACAACAACAGTGAGAGGCATTCGACGGCAGCGGAGTCCACTAGCAACATGAGCGGCGCAAAACTCTGCCAGCAGTGTCGGGACTGCGATACCAATGCGGCGGCGGTGGCAGCACTGCAACAAACAACAACAACAACAACAACAGGGGCACCAGCCTCCGCTGCAGACGCGCGCATCGCTCGCCGTCCGTCCGTCCCGGCCCGTCCCCTCTCGATATGGAAATGGTCGTGTCAGAGCGCGGCACATTCCTGCCGGCATTATTCAGCAGCCCCCGAATTTATTTATTTCAGTGCCGTCGGCTGGCAGCCCTGCGGGGCCTGCAGCGGCATGCATCTCCGTGCAGATATGCGACACGGCCGACTCGCTGCCCGGCGCGTGGAGGAGTGAGCACCACTGGGGTGAGGTTATGGGTCGGCCCACAGTTGGCACACTGTAATCATTTGAAATGAAGCGCCCTGCAAGCCGAGTCGGTTCGCGATCGTCCAGCCAGGTTAGGTTAGGTCTGAAATGGGAGAATGTAATGTACCGCCGTGGTGCCGGCGTGCGGCCATCAGCAAGGCAAGCCGGGGCACGGCATGATCCCCAAAACGTACCGGGCGAATCCATGAATTCGGCCGGCGGCAAAGGCGGCCGTGAGTCATGCACCGCTGTCCGGCGGGGAGCCAAGCTGAGGGGCATGAGCTGTGCCGGCAGCACCTGCCCTGCGGCTGCCCTGCGGCCCTGCCCTGCGGCCTGCACAGCCCAGCCCGGCTATCGGGGGGACGGAGCCGTGCGGCTGCGGCGGCGGTGTGTCGGGGGACATTCGGATGGAAATGGCCGCGCGCGCCGCTACATGCAGCAGATACTCATCGCGTATGACGGGGCCGCGAATTGTGAGCCACGACACAATCGGGGCCTCCTCCTCGCGCAGCTGCCGGCCGACGCTGGAATACCCAGCGTCAGCAGCAACCCCCCACCCACCACTGCCTTTTAGCTTTCTGCCAGAACGGCGATTTCCTTCGGTTTTCTGTTGGCAGCCGTCCTCGCAGTAATCCTAACTCTCTCCAGGATCCTTTTGTTTTGTCTCCCACGTCCCATTCCGAAGCGCGAGCCAACGACTGCTCGCCATGCGGACGACGAAATGGTATTTCACCACGGTAGCCCCCCCCCCCCCTCCTCTCCCACGGCATCAGAACGAGACCGATTTACACCCCCCCCCCCCTGCGCCTCCTCGGTGGGCAGTACCTTTACGTATTTACAGTTATCAAGAGAATACAATTTTCATACGGCGTCCGCGGATATGGCCGGTGCGTTTTATGGCGCTGCGGCGGGGATGTGGTGCCAGAGACACTCTGTACGTGTGACCTTGGAGGCGGCCGCGCTGCCAAGTGGGTCAGCGGCGGCGGCGGCGGCGGCGGCGGCGGCGGCGGTAGCGGCAGCGGCGGTACCAGGTAGCAGGCTGTCTTGTGGCCGTCGTGAGAACTTTTTGAAGGCGCGGTGCGAAGCGATGCGCACGGACGGAAGGCGTCGTCACAGCGCGCGCTACTGGCTGTGGGGGGCACTGTGGGAGCGGGAGAGAGAGGGGGCGAGGAGGAGTGAGTGAGAGAGAGAGAGAGAGGCGGGCACGATATATCAGAAGCGCCGCTACAATACCGGTAGCGGAGGTACTGACAGCTGCTGCTGCCGCCTCTGCCGCCGCGCCCGCACAGCCCGCATGTGCAGCACAGGCGTATACGTTGCCGACAGAACGTCATAAATATCATAAATATGCCCCCCTGCGGCTCGTCGCTTATGTGCATCTTGACCATCTCCCTCTCCCATCTCTGCTCTCTCTGTCTCTCTCTCTCTCTCTCTCTCTCTCTCTCTCTCTCTCTCAATACGCTCGCTCGCTCCCTGCCCCCCCCCCCCCTCTACGACCTAGAACACAGCTCCGCTAGCAGACGACGCGGCCGCCGGCTGTTCCTTCACATTGTGTGCACATATTACAGTGCCCCCGCGCGCCCCGCGGCCGAGGCTGCCGGGATGTCCTCCGTGCTGGAGTATGGATTTTCTCTGAGTATTATATGCAGCGTGCCGCGCTGGCTTGTCGGCCACGCTCTGGGAGGCGGTGCGTGGTGGATCCCCCGCCGCTGGTCCTGTTGGCCCCGGGGCCCCTCCGCCCGGGGCTCCCCAGCCGGGAGCAGCTGGTGGTGCCGCACTCGGGGCGCGCCGCCGCCAAGTGCTCGCCTAATCCTGTTATAATTTCCATCTGTTGTGAGCATGCAAAAATGGCAGGCCGTTGTCATGTGCCCAGCAGAGTGCGTGTGTCACAGCAGTCCATTATCCCCGCGTCCCCCGCCGACCAGCAGTCCCTCCGACAGGACTTTATGGCGACGAATCGAGGAGGACACTCTCTTTTTTTTTCCCCTCCTTATTTTCCTTTGCGGCGCGATCAGGTCGATCCAACACGCGGATTATCTGTCACTCAGCTTGAGCCGTCCAGCTCAGCCGTGCTGGCAGCAACGGCAGCAGGTCCGGCGGCGCGGCCCTCCGCCGCTTCCGCTACCCAGCATGCTCAGCGGCCCGCGGCGGGCACCCCCATGTCACACACGGCCTGACCAACTTTTGAACCTTCGCGCCCTGAGCCGTGTCCGGAAAAGGGGTCTTCCCGGCGTGGTGACGCGGTGCCCGGCCGCCCCCGCCAGAGCCCGCTGCGAACAAGAAGGCGACTCGTATATCCAGATATCGCGCGGCAGAACTGCATATAATGGAAAAGGCACATGAGTCCGCGGAGAGCCCGCTGCCGCTACGAGGACATGTAGCGTGCGTGTGTGTGTGTGTGTAGAGGGAGTTGTGATGGTATTGCGTACGGTACACATCGGGGACAACTATCACAGGAGTGGTGCTGGAGAGCAGAAGCAGCGAGCGAGCCGGATGCGCGAACGCGTTAGCGGCGAGCCGGAAGCGAGCGAAGGGGCGCGCGAACGATCGCCGACGCGAACGAACGGATGAGCGAGCGAGTAGGAAGCGAACGGACGAGCGAGCGAGTAAGCGGACCGGCGAGCAAGCTAAGAGAGAAAGGCAAAGGGAAAGAGAGAGCCCGTAATTGTCTTCGACCTTGTGAGTAAATGTAATTGTAATTTATATAATAATTATAATTAAAAAATAAAAGAAGAAACGAAGCACTTGGCGCGCATTTTCGACAAGGCTGATTGCTGTTACACTGCCGCATCTCGTCGCAGCTATTCGTTTATCTAGTGATGTTTGTAAACATAAATGGTTCCTCCTTACTTGGGATTGCTTAGGATATCGCGAAAAAATTAGGTGTTAAGTACCTGTCATATTAGGTTATTTTTGTCATTTTATCCGTTGTTTGACCGTGAGACTGTTTCATGGTTTGACTTCTATTGATGGTGCATTGTTGAGGTGCTGCTTGTCTTGTGGACGGAGATTCTGTGGAGTCGTGTTGTGTTGCTTATCTTGAAATTGTGGACAGATTTTTTGGGGTTGTGTTGTGTATGTGTTGTGTGTTGGAATAAGGACACTAAATTAATCTATACAACACAATTCTATAGACACCCAGCCTTATGCTGTTAGCTAGTCTATTCAGTGCATGTGGTTTGGGAACGGGTTCATCAGTACTGACTCTAGCATCCTCATACGGTTCATTACTGACTCTAGCATCCTCATACGGTGTGGTTTAAGGTAAGGGGTGATACTGGGAACGGTGCAGCAGTTGGTTTTTAGAAGACTGTAGCATTGCTTTGCTACCATCAAGGTAGTCGTGTTTTTGTTGTGTAGGAAGTGTGTCCGTACTGTCTTATTCACCTTAAAGTTAGCAGGTTATATGTTCATAAGATCTTACTCAGCAAGTGCAGATTTTCCCAGATTACAGAGATTGTGTGGTGTCGTGTTGTGTTGCTTGTCGTGTAAATGTGGTGGACATAGATTTTGTGGTTTTATTGTGTTTTGGTTCTGGGTTGTTTCCATCCTATAGGTGGTTTTAGTTTCGTGTGTGATGGCTGTGTGAATGTGGACACTTGACTGTATGATGACCCGTGATTGGTTAAATCGGTCACGTGTCTTGTTGACCTCAAGGTTAGCAGGTTATAAGTTCATAAGATCTTACTCAGCGAGTGCAGATTTTCCCAGATTACAGAGCTTCGTTGCAGCGGTTGTGCATTGTGTCATTCTTGGATGTCTCCACCTGAAGATAAGTACAATTCTACAGCTTTTTTTAATGAACTGTTGCAGCTATCAATCATTTTTTTTACTTTTGAGTCTCAAGTGCCCTCTGGCTTTGAAAGTCCCTGGCCACTCATTGAAAATAATGTTACTTTGGTCGGTGATGGTCGTCAGTGATTCAATTTTCAATCCTTCCTATTCGACCTCTTCCTCTTCCTCTTCCTCTTCCAGCCCATATGCCCTTCAGTTTTCCACAATTTATTACCAGACATGGCTGGATGTCAACCAGCCATGTTGTCACCAGTTCTTCTTGCTCATAGTCTTTAACTATTTTTGTAAAGCCATCTCCCTCTTCTAATTTTTTAGTTGCTCACAAATCTTCAAATAACGTTCAATACTGTCAAGTTATCCTGGTTGTCCATATTAAGATTATCCATCAACACCACTTGCATCAAAGCCTAATTTTGCTCCTCTCCTCTCCTGCTCACAAATATTCCACTAAATATTCCTCAACGAACAAAAACTTCTGCTGTTATGTTACTTTACTCCTATCCCAGAATTCTATTAGCCCAGCTCTCTTTTTAATGTTCCACTCTCCATTAACATAAAAGCGTGAACTGTTTTCTATGACTAATGTTATCACTCTAATAACCATAGTTTATCAAGTTTATCAATTACATTCCTCTTTTGAAACTGCCCAAACTAAGCATTCCCTCTGTTCTGTTACAGAAAATAAAAATATCCAAAGAGTGCTATGGGTAAGCAGTGTAACTGATTTGATTATGGATTGTAAAGTCTGTGTAGTATTATAGTTCTGTTTCTTGTCTTTGTAGCTCCTCCACCCAAAAAAATTAAAGTGGGGAAGGATGACGATAGCAGGGCAAGAATGCCAAATCCTACTATAGATGAGAAGGAGGAAATCATAATGTACATGGAGAGACATCAGAATTATGCAACTGGGCGGCTGAAGTGCAGCGACGCTCGACGTAGGATGAAGGAAATGCACTTGAAGTTAGCAGAGCGTGTGAACGCTGTGAAGGTGAGCACCCGTTCTTTTTTAGCACCAATGTTTATTTGACATTAGAAGCTGACTGCAGCTCACCACCATAATTTATTATCATTTTTGTTTATTTTCTCTGACTTTTCCACAGTATCAATCTGATGAAAACGGCCACTTAAAAAAAGGAGGACCAGATAGGACTGGGGAGCAGTGGTGGAAGGTGAGTCCCCAGCATAGGTTGATTCTTGCTGATTCTTTTTCCTTGCCTTCACTTTTTAAATTTTTCTCATTTTTTTCAGACTTGGGTCAGCATGAGAAATTGGGCAAAGGCCTATGCAAGCGCCAATTATAAGTGCAAGGACACAAAAACTGGGGGAGGGGCACGAGATGATTCTATTTGTTCAACTGTTGGGACGGTAGAGAAGGTAAATGTATTACCATTGTGAAAAGTACTTGGCTATCATTTGTACACTTGTGGCACTAGTTTCTAATTCTAAATGCCTGTATTTCAGACTCCAGAATATGCGTGTGAGGACACCTCCGTTAATCGGATCATGGCAATTATCGGATGGCACAACGCCCTGGGGATAGGAATCCCAGATGAATTGGACAATGTGAGTGTGTAGTCTTAAATGATTCATTTTGCTTTGTTTCCAAAGTAATCATCAGATACTCATTGGAACACCTCTCTTCACAGGACAAAACAAATGAGGGGAATGATGAAAACATGAATGTTTCGTTTGGAGAAGTTGTTTCTTCAACGCCAGGGTAAAACTGATTTTCAACTTTAATTATGCTCTTTGTGATTCTTGTCTTTGGTAACTTGAGCATGCTTTTACCTTTGTTGCAGAAAATCAATTCTAAGGAAGCAGAGCAGCTTCGGCTCCACTCTAGGGTAAGGCTGCTTTACAACATGAAATTATACTCTCTGTTATTCTTGCCTTTTGCAATTGGTAATTGGGTACGTTTTAACCTTTGTTGCAGCACATCTGTTCTTAAAGAAAAAAACCAATCTGCTTCTGCTTCTGCATCTGCATCAACATCTGACTTGGCATTGACTGCGACTGCTACTGCCAAGACATGTGCAGGCCACTGCTGCAGTGCCTTGGAGAAGAAGGTTGACTCCCTACTTCAGGTAGTGGAGTTGAGATTTTCACTTGAGCTTGATATTCCAAAGCACCAGGGCAATTTGTTATTGACTATCATTTTTTGCAGAGCGTGGAGGAAAACAAGAGGATGTTGAGTGCGATTATGGAGGCTCTAGGGAACCGATTCATCAATGTGTCCCCTATGATGCCTAATGTTGCTGCTGCGGAAGAAGTAGTGCACATTGATGAATTGAATGGTATGGATTTCAATGTAGACAATTTTCTTGTTTTTTCTTCTGATAGTGGGTCATGCTGAGGTGATAAAAATTTAATTTTGTTTTGTGTTAAATATGTTTTGTCTTTAGTTTAGTAGTTGTCATATCATATAATTTTCTCATGTTTTAATTTTCTCATGTTTTGGCATAAAATTTTGATGAGGGTTTCTTTTTTTTTTTTTTCTAAAGTAGTGCATGTTGTTCTCAACTTCTAGTTGTTTGTTTTCTTTTTTGTGGATTCCAGGCTGTGAGTTGTGATGGAATTTTGTTTTCTTTCCTAAAGTAGTGTAATAGTTCTAGATTTGTTTGTCTCTTTATATGTGTCTCTTGGTCTCATCTTAAGTTTTTTGACTGTGATATGTGGTTGCAGTAGTCTCTAATTGTGTCTGTTACTTTTATTGGAAGTGTCTCTTACAGATTAATTAAGATGAAACCTTTTCAGTTACGTCCTTTTACAACTTATCTGTTTTAAGGGTAATGTTGGGTGACTGGGTGAAGTCGACCTTACCCGGTCACTCAACATTACCCTTGACATCTACAAAAACACAGCAATTCAGTTTAGTTAGACTTTCACTCGTATTTCAAAATTTAAAAGGAAATGTTTCAGGCTCTATGTGATTGATAACTCCTTCGAGTTTTATATATTAATTTTGTCAGGTTGTGAAATAAATACAGCATTTTTAAGTTGTTTGGCACCACGTTTTAGTAGAAAAGCAGAAGCAGCGAGCGAGCCGGATGCGCGAACGCGTTAGCGGCGAGCCGGAAGCGAGCGAAGGGGCGCGCGAACGATCGCCGACGCGAACGAACGGATGAGCGAGCGAGTAGGAAGCGAACGGACGAGCGAGCGAGTAAGCGGACCGGCGAGCAAGCTAAGAGAGAAAGGCAAAGGGAGAGAGAGAGCCCGTAATTGTCTTCGACCTTGTGAGTAAATGTAATTGTAATTTATATAATAATTATAATTAAAAAATAAAAGAAGAAACGAAGCACTTGGCGCGCATTTTCGACAAGGCTGATTGCTGTTACACTGCCGCATCTCGTCGCAGCTATTCGTTTATCTAGTGATGTTTGTAAACATAAATGGTTCCTCCTTACTTGGGATTGCTTAGGATATCGCGAAAAAATTAGGTGTTAAGTACCTGTCATATTAGGTTATTTTTGTCATTTTATCCGTTGTTTGACCGTGAGACTGTTTCATGGTTTGACTTCTATTGATGGTGCATTGTTGAGGTGCTGCTTGTCTTGTGGACGGAGATTCTGTGGAGTCGTGTTGTGTTGCTTATCTTGAAATTGCGGACAGATTTTTTGGGGTTGTGTTGTGTATGTGTTGTGTGTTGGAATAAGGACACTAAATTAATCTATACAACACAATTCTATAGACACCCAGCCTTATGCTGTTAGCTAGTCAATTCAGTGCATGTGGTTTGGGAACGGGTTCATCAGTACTGACTCTAGCATCCTCATACGGTGTGGTTTAAGGTAAGGGGTGATACTGGGAACGGTGCAGCAGTTGGTTTTTAAAAGACTGTAGCATTGCTTTGCTACCATCAAGGTAGTCGTGTTTTTGTTGTGTAGGAAGTGTGTCCGTACTGTCTTATTCACCTTAAAGTTAGCAGGTTATATGTTCATAAGATCTTACTCAGCAAGTGCAGATTTTCCCAGATTACAGAGATTGTGTGGTGTCGTGTTGTGTTGCTTGTCGTGTAAATGTGGTGGACATAGATTTTGTGGTTTTATTGTGTTTTGGTTCTGGGTTGTTTCCATCCTATAGGTGGTTTTAGTTTCGTGTGTGATGGCTGTGTGAATGTGGACACTTGACTGTATGATGACCCGTGATTGGTTAAATCGGTCACGTGTCTTGTTGACCTCAAGGTTAGCAGGTTATATGTTCATAAGATCTTACTCAGCGAGTGCAGATTTTCCCAGATTACAGAGCTTCGTTGCAGCGGTTGTGCATTGTGTCATTCTTGGATGTCTCCACCTGAAGATAAGTACAATTCTACAGCTTTTTTTAATGAACTGTTGCAGCTATCAATCATTTTTTTTACTTTTGAGTCTCAAGTGCCCTCTGGCTTTGAAAGTCCCTGGCCACTCATTGAAAATAATGTTACTTTGGTCGGTGATGGTCGTCAGTGATTCAATTTTCAATCCTTCCTATTCGACCTCTTCCTCTTCCTCTTCCAGCCCATATGCCCTTCAGTTTTCCACAATTTATTACCAGACATGGCTGGATGTCAACCAGCCATGTTGTCACCAGTTCTTCTTGCTCATAGTCTTTAACTATTTTTGTAAAGCCATCTCCCTCTTCTAATTTTTTAGTTGCTCACAAATCTTCAAATAACGTTCAATACTGTCAAGTTATCCTGGTTGTCCATATTAAGATTATCCATCAACACCACTTGCATCAAAGCCTAATTTTGCTCCTCTCCTCTCCTGCTCACAAATATTCCACTAAATATTCCTCAACGAACAAAAACTTCTGCTGTTATGTTACTTTACTCCTATCCCAGAATTCTATTAGCCCAGCTCTCTTTTTAATGTTCCACTCTCCATTAACATAAAAGCGTGAACTGTTTTCTATGACTAATGTTATCACTCTAATAACCATAGTTTATCAAGTTTATCAATTACATTCCTCTTTTGAAACTGCCCAAACTAAGCATTCCCTCTGTTCTGTTACAGAAAATAAAAATATCCAAAGAGTGCTATGGGTAAGCAGTGTAACTGATTTGATTATGGATTGTAAAGTCTGTGTAGTATTATAGTTCTGTTTCTTGTCTTTGTAGCTCCTCCACCCAAAAAAATTAAAGTGGGGAAGGATGACGATAGCAGGGCAAGAATGCTAAATCCTACTATAGATGAGAAGGAGGAAATCATAATGTACATGGAGAGACATCAGAATTATGCAACTGGGCGGCTGAAGTGCAGCGACGCTCGACGTAGAATGAAGGAAATGCACTTGAAGTTAGCAGAGCGTGTGAACGCTGTGAAGGTGAGCACCCGTTCTTTTTTAGCACCAATGTTTATTTGACATTAGAAGCTGACTGCAGCTCACCACCATAATTTATTATCATTTTTGTTTATTTTCTCTGACTTTTCCACAGTATCAATCTGATGAAAACGGCCACTCAAAAAAAGGAGGACCAGATAGGACTGGGGAGCAATGGTGGAAGGTGAGTCCCCAGCATAGGTTGATTCTTGCTGATTCTTTTTCCTTGCCTTCACTTTTTAAATTTTTCTCATTTTTTTCAGACTTGGGTCAGCATGAGAAATTGGGCAAAGGCCTATGCAAGCGCCAATTATAAGTGCAAGGACACAAAAACTGGGGGAGGGGCGCGAGATGATTCTATTTGCTCGACTGTTGGGACGGTAGAGAAGGTAAATGTATTACCATTGTGAAAAGTACTTGGCTATCATTTGTACACTTGTGGCACTAGTTTCTAATTCTAAATGCCTGTATTTCAGACTCCAGAATATGCGTGTGAGGACACTTCCGTTAATCGGATCATGGCAATTATTGGATGGCACAACGCCCTGGGGATAGGAATCCCAGATGAATTGGACAATGTGAGTGTGTAGTCTTAAATGATTCATTTTGCTTTGTTTCCAAAGTAATCATCAGATACTCATTGGAACACCTCTCTTCACAGGACAAAACAAATGAGGGGAATGATGAAAACATGAATGTTTCGTTTGGAGACGTTGTTTCTTCAACGCCAGGGTAAAACTGATTTTCAACTTTAATTATGCTCTTTGTGATTCTTGTCTTTGGTAACTTGAGCATGCTTTTACCTTTGTTGCAGAAAATCGATTCTAAGGAAGCAGAGCAGCTTGGGCTCCACTCTAGGGTAAGGCTGCTTTACAACATGAAATTATACTCTCTGTTATTCTTGCCTTTTGCAATTGGTAATTGGGTACGTTTTAACCTTTGTTGCAGCACATCTGTTCTTAAAGAAAAAAACCAAGCTGCATCTGCATCTGCATCAACATCTGACTTGGCATTGACTGCGACTGCTACTGCCAAGACATGTGCAGGCCACTGCTGCAGTGCCTTGGAGAAGAAGGTTGACTCCCTACTTCAGGTAGTGGAGTTGAGATTTTCACTTGAGCTTGATATTCCAAAGCACCAGGGCAATTTGTTATTGACTATCATTTTTTGCAGAGCGTGGAGGAAAACAAAAGGATGTTGAGTGCGATTATGGAGGCTCTAGGGAACCGATTCATCAATGTGGAATCGTCCCCTATGATGCCTAATGTTGCTGCTGCGGAAGAAATAGTGCACATTGATGAATGGTATAGATTTCAATGTAGACAATTTTCTTGTTTTTTCTTCTGATAGTGGGTCATGCTGAGGTGATGAAAATTTAATTTTGTTTTGTGTTAAATATGTTTTGTCTTTAGTTTAGTAGTTGTCATATCCTCGGGCTTCTAGTTGTTTGTTTTCTTTTTTGTGGATTCCAGGCTGTGAGTTGTGATGGAATTTTGTTTTCTTTCCTAAAGTAGTTTAATAGTTCTAGATTTGTTTGTCTCTTTATATGTGTCTCTTGGTCTCATCTAAAGTTTTTTGACTGTGATATGTGGTTGCAGTAGTCTCTAATTGTGTCTGTTACTTTTATTGGAAGTGTCTCTTACAGATTAATTAAGATGAAACCTTTTCAGTTACGTCCTTTTACAACTTATCTGTTTTAAGGGTAATGTTGGGTGACTGGGTAAAGTCGACCTTACCCGGTCACTCAACATTACCCTTGACATCTACAAAAACACAGCAATTCAGTTTAGTTAGACTTTCACTCGTATTTCAAAATTTAAAAGGAAATGTTTCAGGCTCTATGTGATTGATAACTCCTTCGAGTTTTATATATTAATTTTGTCAGGTTGTGAAATAAATACAGCATTTTTAAGTTGTTTGGCACCACGTTTTAGTAGAAAACGTACCTTCATCTTAGTCAAATTTATTTACTTCCTGTACTGATCTCCATGTGTCATGCCCGTACAGTTTAATTTAATTTTAAAGATTTTAATTCGTTGAGTAGGACCACCCATGTGAGAGGTGTGCTAGGGACTTTTTTTTTTTTTAGCCTGAACTGTTGATAGTGGTTGCACCTCTGTTAATTTCTATTATTTCAAGTACCCAACAGTATGTTTTTCTGTGATCAAATTCCCTGTGTATTTTCGCTCTCATCCAAACTTGTGTTATTACCCTGAATAAATTGCAATAATGCTATGTCTGGAATTCTTTTTTTCTCGCTCATAAATGAGAATGCATTTGCTAATTTTGCACACAACAAGCTCAATCACATTTATTTCACATATATCACAGCAAAGGTCCTTTTTAAGAAAGGTATACACCAAAGCACAAACAAGGAACTATAATAATGGGGCTACTATATGTCCGAAGAACTATCAATTAGCGATCAGCAGATCTTGGATTCTTTCATTTCACATAGGGTTAAGTGCGCTGGTACTGAAATAGGCTAAATTGCGCAAGTCATCGTGATGTAAAAATACAATTTGACAGTCAAACCAGGTGAAATGAGGAGCAAACTTTCAATCTAAATGTGAAAAACATGCAAGCTGGTTCACAAATTTGAAGAGTGAAAATTAAATCATACAATAACAGTTGTAACTGCTAGTTGCACCAGCAAACTCAGAATTTGAAAGAAATGGAAAGCTGCCTGATAGAAAACACAAATGCAGGTCTGACGAGCTTAGGAAAAGATAAAAAATTATAACCAGCTTGTGGTTACTCAGATATAAGAAAAACAGTCTTCTACATCAAAAATTAAGCAACATTTGAAACAAGACAGTGAATTAACAAATAAAAAAAATACATAGAGCTGACAGAATGGATTATTCAATCTAGCCAGACCATATTCCACCATGGCATAATCAAACCTTACAAAATAGAAGCCTTTCACCCAACCTGGTTAATTTTAGAAGTAGAAATAAATCTTACAGCCCCAGCACTCACGAAACTAAATCCATCTTGATGGAGGGAGCTTTAGTCTAAAACAAAAATTGTGAAGTGAACTTCATGTTCTGCCAAAGAGGTGGAGTATTTTGTTCCTGCAACAGCACACACGTTATAATTGGTATGGTAAGCACAAGCGATTTGTCCCACATTGAAAGTACTTACACTGAGGCACTTGCATCTCCTCAATTCTTCTGATCTGCAGGTAGTCTACAATACGCCGGCGCACGAGTTGTCCTACCGCCAGTGTCGCCTGGTCGTCCTCCCCATGAATTTGCAGCTCAGCTTCCAAGTCGTCCTGAGCTGCCTCCATCGCCACAACTTCGCCTTCGTTGCGCGCAACATAAAATAATGGCTCCTCTTCGCCAGGGGCAGGCTCAAGGTCCTCGTCAAGCAAACGAGCCTGCAAGTGATGCTCTAAGTTAATCATTCAGTCCTCAAGTGCTACAGTATATTTTACCTGTCATTTCAAGTCACTTACCCTCCGACACATATTATGGAGAGCACATACTGCCTTGAAGATTTTGCCACACATCACAGGGTGGTAGTGCAAAACCCTCTCCCGCAACAGACATCGAAATCTGCACTTGAGGCAGCCGAAACACCTCTCTACACAACATCGAGCACGACAATGGCAATCCGTGTAGTGCCGCTCTGGTGTTCCATCCTCCGCATCATTAATTGGGGTAAGCATCCAGGGTTCGCTTGGGTATGCACTATCTCCTGTTTAAGTGTAGATGACACCATTTAACACACTGTTCAATGCCAGGTTTACAATTTTTGGTTTCAATGAGTTGCACCTCGTACCTAGAAGCCAAGATGACTGGTCATCTTCGAATGCCTCCCTCATCTTTCGTTGCAGAGCAGTGTGCCTCCAGATGAAGGCATCCCCGCACGCCCCAGGGAATGCAGCATTCACGTTCATGATGACATAGTTTGAGTCGCACACCTGTAAAAAGTGGTAAATTTTTATTCTCTTTTTGTCATGTGTTCATGTATTGAAGAGAAGCTTATCACCTTACCACTTGGACATTCAGAGCATAATGATTTTTTCTTGTCCAGAAGGATTGGGGGTTCATGTCTTGTGGTGGACAGTAGATCGACAGCTCCGTGCAGTCAACAAAACCTATGACACCTGGGATTTTGAACTCCTGTTCATGCCTAGGACAGCAAAGTAAGAAAATATTAGAACTTAGGTGTTTGGCACATTAAACACACTGTGGCAAAAAACCAAAGCTACCTTCTTTTCAGAGAGTCTCTCTGGGCTCTCGTCTGGGGAAAGCGTATCCATCTCCTCTGAACAGTTGGCTCGTTGAGGGCATTGGTCACCTCCCGGATGAAATGCCCAACAGTGGAGCGCCCCAAGCAAGTCAGCCAGCTGCTGCTAGTTGGGGCTTGGTACGACCCAGTGGCATAAAATTGGAGGACACTAAGAACCTGTCACAACCATCATGCGGAAAGTTGACAGGGGTAAACGAGTATTGCACTCATTAAAATTACATTGGTTGATAGCTTTAGCATCAAACACACACATACCTTGATATCATTCGGTACTGCCAAGGGGCTGTGACACTGCGGTAAATATGGGGTGATATCCCTCATTAGTAAACGGAAGAGAGGCTTTGTCAGACGAAATGTCTGTCTGAACAGAGTGTCAGGGGTTCTTAAGGGATCAACCAAGTTCCTGATTTCTTTCCTCATATTTTTTACATAGCGCAAAGCTGCTCTGTGCGCTGAAACAAATTAATGTTTAAGGAATTGCTTTCTGTAAATAAAATCAGATTCTGATCATCCTTTGTATTGCTTTGAACTCACCATTTTCATTATTACCATCTTCATTATCCATATTAAATAGATGGAGATGCACAAAGCCAATAAACCCGACAGAATCAATAAAATCAACAGCGGACATATCGTTCGCTCGCTCATCCGTTCGCTTCCTACTCGCTCGCTCATCCGTTCGCCTCCTACTCGCTCGCTCATCCGTTCGTTCGCGTCGGCGATCGTTCGCGCGCCCCTTCGCTCGCTTCCGGCTCGCCGCTAACGCGTTCGCGCATCCGGCTCGCTCGCTGCTTCTGCTCTCCAGCACCACTCCAGTAGCGGACACATCTGTATGCGTTGTCGGCGGCACGTTTTACGAAAAGGCGGCGGCGGCGGCGGCGGCGGCCCCCCTTTGCCGCGGCGGCACGACCTGTATTCGTGCTCACTCCGCCGGAAAATGCGACCGTTCCCGAAAAAAAAATCCCCTCCTTCCCCTCTCTCTCTCTCTGTCTCTCTCTCTCTGTCTCTCTCTCGCTCCCGCCGCTTTTATTCGTCCGCGCTTCCTTCAATATCTATAAAGCATATCATCTTGTACTGCACTGCCAGAGCTAAGTAGAGTGCATTACACGCGTATGAGGGGGTCATGTGTGTGTGTGTGTGTGTGTGTGTGTGTGCAGGCTACTGTGTCGCAGCCTCTGCGACATATTGGTCTATATTATTTGTGGGCCGTGTGTGTGTGTGTGTGTGTGTGTGTGTGTGTGGAGATGCGCGGCCGTGATTGAGCGCACTGCATGTACGCTCGGCACCACCACCGTCCCCTTGCGGATGGATAACATCTTGGATGCGACATGCGTCGGAACGGATGGGGATTGAATATGGGTGCGCGGGTCCGGGCCGGGCCGGTGGCCGTGTGTCAACACACACTGCCAGTCATGCAGGTTAGGTTAGGTGGCCGCGCCATATGAAGCGTTGCACACGTGTTGCTCACCTTGTGTCCCTCTCTCGTGTGATTCCAGGTGCGTCTCTCAGGCTTTTGGTCGACATCTCTGGCCGCGTCGTGTCGGTAAAGTACCACCACCACCACCACCACCACCACCACCACCACCTCGGAACCAAACCCACCGAAAGCCCCCTCTCTTTTTCCCCCCAGAACCGTATTTAGACCCCGTCGTTTTCCCCCTTAAAAAAGTTTTGTCTGCTTGATCTCTGATTTCAGCTTCCACACACACACACACACACACACACACACACTCGGGCGCGTGCCGCCTGACAGCGAGCAGACGACAGCGGAGCCGGTGGAGCAGACGGCGCCCGGCCCGACGCGGCGTGACGCCCTCGCGCCCCTCGCCGCGCTCCGCCCACTTTCTCATACTCGGCCTCACGTATCGCCTCCCGATCGGCCTCTCATCGCCCAACGAGACAAGGCGTGTCGAGAGGCGCGCGTCACGTGACGGCGTGGACATGTGCCCCTCTCCCTCGCTCCCGCGCGCCCGCCGGGCCCCAGGGCCTCGCTCCCTCTCCGTCGCGCGCCGCCCCGCATGCAGGCGGCTGGCGGTGTCTGTTGGCGCCCGAGTTATGACGCCATAAACCGTTTTTAAACCTGTCATATCCTCCCGCCGCTCCGCCGCTCCGCTGCCGAGGGTCCGGCCGGAAATGACGGGTTTGTAGTTCGCGGTTGTGTGCGCCGCGCCTGCGGGCCTGCGGTGGAGGGCGGCGGCACGCGGGCGGCGGGTGCCAGGGGGGGAGTGGGGGAGGCCTCGGGGGACAGACAGAGAATTCAAATTTTGGCGCCCCCTGCCCCCCACCCCACCCCTCTCTCCCCGCGAGTTTTGTCGCCGTCGTCGCCCTCGTCGCGCGCTTCATTTGTCGCCGTGCTTTTTAATTGGAATTTGACAAAGTGCGTTGGCGCGCCGCGCCGCGGTTGGTCGCGGCGGCCCGAGCCGAGCGGCCCGCGCCACGCCGCCGGCACCGCACTATGACAAACGAGTTTTTCATATTTCAAGCCGCGGCCGCCGTCGCCTCTCTCGTTGGACTCGGGGGAATTTTTCATCCTAGCCCTCCCCTCTCTGCCTCTCTCTCTCTCTCTCTCTCTCTCTCACACACACACACCTCTGGGGTGTCAGCATGTGCGCGACAAGGATGGCGATAGTGACCGCAAAGTATATAAGTAGTGTCGCGGCGCGGCGGAGCCAGACGTAAGGGGACGGGGCCGCGGGGGAGCGGGCCCTTATTACAAGGAGGCCTCCCCTGTTTATGCCGTTTAACGCCTGTTTATGAGAGGAGCGGGTGGCCGCTGAAAGCTGCCGACGACCGCTAAGAGAGCGGTAAACACGCACGTGTGTGCGCCCCGACTCCCCCCCCCTCTCTCTCTCTCTCTCTCTCTCTCTCTCTCTCTCTCTCTCTGGCAATATGTAAGAATGCACCCGCGACGCGGACATCCCTGCCGGCGTAGCGGGTACAGTTCGGCCGTGCCGCCGCATGCGGGCGTCCGTCTTGCCCCGGGCAGGAGGGCCGGGCCCGCTGCCCGCGGCCGCCACACACCGCCTTCTCAAACTTACAGATCGGGGATCCTTGTTTGCGCGCGCTCCAGTTAGTGAGTCGGGCGTAGCGGTTTACGGACGTGTCTATTGGTAGGAATTACTACCGGTAAGATACCGGAAGCCTATCTGCAGGAATTACTACGAATAGCGGTCGAGGTCCTTATCCGTAGGAATTACTACGAATAAGGACCCTAATCGTTATTCGTAGTAATTCAAAAGAAAACCACCGGAATTTTTCAGAATCGCCTAATGATTTACTACGAATAGTGGTCGAGGAGGGAAAATTCCTGCATACAAAACGAACTGCATACCAAACTGCAAACCGGGTGCGTTTAATTTATATTTCTTCCTAGGTTAGGTTAGCTTAGGAGCTTAGGTAACCTAACCTTACCTCAACCGGGCTTAATAGAAATAAATTTATTTCCTCATTTTAACTGCATACCGACGGTTTGCGGCCGGGCACTTAAGACAGTATTATTACGAGTTTACTACCCTTTATTCGTAGGAATTACTACGAATTAAGACCTCGACCGCTATTCGTAGTAAATCATAAGGCGATTCTGAAAAACTCTGGTGGTCTTCTTTTGAATTACTACGAATAACGCGTTGTAATTCCTCCGGATAAGGACCTCGAGTATTCGGTAATTCCTACCAATAGACACGTCCGCGGTTTACATGCGGCCGCCGAGCCCCGTGCGCCGCTGTCCAGCAGGACGCACGCGGCCGGGAGAGTATGGAAACAAATCGTCTCTCGCGGCGAACCCCGCCGGCCGCTGTATCTTTTGGGAATGGCAGTCAGAAGTGCGGCGCCCTCCGCCCGGCCACCGGCCAACAACGGCGCTCACTGGAATCACCTTCTGGTATAAAACTGGGTGAAGCAGTATTGGCAGCGCTGTTTTTTGTACGAGTTTTGCGCAGCACTCCGCCGCCGCCCTGCGCGGAACAGAAACTGTCCCCGAGGCTGCAGTTGTTGTCCGCGCCTCCCTCCCTCCCTCCGCCCCTCCCAACCCTTTCATACCCCGCAATAAGGCGACCCCACACACACCCGCATATGTTTGACGGGAATAAACAGAAATGTTGTTTCCCTCCCGCGATTCATTTCGGCCGCCCCTCCCCGCCCGATCGTCTGCTCTGCTGTACTTTTTTTTCCTTTTTCCTTTTTTATATACATAGATATATTTATTTTTTTCCTCCCCCCGCGTTTCCAGAGGAAACCGAAGGAAAGGAAAGAAAACCGTGGCGTGGTGGCGCACGGAGTCTCACGGGGGCAGCGGCATGTTGATTCCGACCGAAGGTCCCAGCGGTGCACATATGAACATTGTCCGGCCCCGCCCTGCTCCCTCTCTCTCTCTCTCTCTCTCTCTCTCTCTCTCTCTCTCTCTCTCTCTCTCTGTCTCTCTCTCTCTCTCGTTTAGATAAAATCCCGTGAAAATGCGGGGCTTCGAATGACGTGCCGCTCTGCGTGCAGCGGGCAGGGTCCCCCCCCCCCCCCCTCAGCTTCAGCCGCGCCGCTTGAAACAAATATACTTTTCATTTAATAGCAAAAATGCAATTAAGTCCGCGTGAAAATTAGAGCGTCCGCGAGCGGGCGGGCGTGCGGGCTGTCGCGCTGCTGCCGCGTGGCCGTGCGCGTGCAACAGAGACGGCGAATGTCTCCCCCCCCCCCCCCCCGGCCCCTGGTTCCGCCCCCCGGCCCGTCCCCGCGCGGCTCACACAATTTGCGAGATGCAAGCGTTACGTTAGGTTGCCACGCCGAGCGGATCGTCACCAACCGTCACCAACAACGCGCCGAAAATAGGGGAAAGTATGGGAGAGAGAGAGAGAGAGAGAGAGAGAGAGAGGGGGGGGGAGGGAAGGGTAGGAGGAAGTGAGAGGACTTGATGGGGTTCAAGGACGCTCGACGCCTTCAGTCATACCGGAAGCAAACTGCTTTTTATTGTCCTGTCGTCCGTTTCAGCACGCGCGCACACACACACACACACACACACACACACACGCTGATACAATCTCGGTCAATTATTTGCAGAGAGCGCCGCTGCCGCGCCGTGCCGTGCCGCGAGCCGCCAGCTCATCTCAAACTAGGCATAAATCGGCATTATATAAGGCGGCGCCGCGATGGCCCCGCGATAGTCCGTCCGCGCGAGCCTTTGTCACGACAGTAACGACCTTCGGGGAGCCGCGGAGCCCGGCGGAGCCCGGCAAAGGGAACAATCGACTGATCGATTCATAGCTTCATAACCTCGGCGGCCGGCAGGCGGCGCTGCAGTCGCGGCCGCGTATGCGTAATGCTGCGGGGCGCGGCGGGGCGGGGAGGAGCTCGGCGAGCCACCGCCGCCGCTTGTTCGTCATTCGGGACGTTTCCTTTCTGACGCGGTCCTCGGCCGCGGCCGCCGCTGCCGCCGCTGCTGTCGAGCTGTTTGATCTATCACCTCCCGACACTCGGAAGCCTCGCGAAGCCCCCGGTGACGTTGTCTTACGACGATGCTCGCGATAGCAATAAAATCGCGCATAATTGTCGTCTCCTGGCCGCGCGCGGATTTCTGCGGCCAGGAGAGGAGAGGAACTCGAACACACGACATACACGCGGCGGCGGCGGTGGCCGCGGTAAATCAGCACCGGCCGGCCCTGTCGATGTGTGACGGCCGCTATCGCAACGCCGCCGTGCCTCCGGTGTGCGGCGGGCACGAGCGGAGCGGTACCGGAGGCGTCTTTATGTCCCGCGGAGACAATGCCGCGTCGCTGCCGCCGTGCCGCCGCCGGCATACGCAAATAATTATTGGAGGTGTGCCGGGGGACACAGATCCCCGCGCCGCCTTCGTGACTCGCCGCGGAGGCCGCCGGCCGCCACGGACGCTCCGCGGACACTCCGGCGTCACGCGTCATTGCAGAATTATTTCACATCAACGACAACGACTGGCTGCTGTTGATGCCGTTTTATTGTTTTTTTTTTTTCGCCTTCTTTTGTCTCGTTTTCCTTCCGCGCGGCGCATAGTTCGGAAACGGCAAAGCGAGTGGATGACGGCGGCGGCGGCGGAGTGGCTGGTGCTGATGCTGGGGTGGGCGGCGAGGCGGGGCCAGAGGCATACAGGCAAGACCAATGTTGACTTTGCAAATATGAAATTGGACTCGGCCGCCCTCCCTCCAGCACGCCCTCTCCCGTTCTCTCCCTCCCTCCCTCCCTCTCTCTCTCTCTCTCTCTCTCTCTCTCTCTCTCTCTCTCTCTCGCCCCTCTCCCTTTCGCAGCACTCACCACTCTGGAAGGCGGCGCGGGGCGCTGTGTGCTAATATCACCTCCAACCCTCCAACCCTTCCCCACGCCCTCACCGAGGCACTTGACCCCCTCCCCCTCCCCCGCCCCGCCCGCGTCGCTTCCGCCATATTCAAATCAGAGGCGCCCATTTTTGGGCGAGATATTGCTTATCTTTCTCAAGTTGGGCGCGAAGGCGGTGAAGTGGGGAGCCGTGGAGTGGGGTCCCCGGGGCCCGCGGGGCCCGCGGGGGGCGAGGCGCGCTGATATGCGGGCGCCGCGGGGCGCCGCGGGGCGCCGCGGGGCGCCGGGGCGTCGCGCCGGGGGGAGGGGGGATTATATTTGAGTAAATCAAATACAAAATGTATAGAAAACCCGTCGGTAGGAAAAGTGGCGCTGCGGGATTTGAACCCGCGCGAGCGCGGCGCTCCACAGCCGCGGCTGCTCGTGTGTGTGCTTGTTGTGTGTGTGTGTGTGTGTGCGTGCCCGCGGCGTCGGCAGCGGTCGTCGCCCGGCAGCGCCTTGCAAAGCAGCGCGGTCCCTGCGAGCTGCGAGTGCCGCGGGCATCTGTCCCCCGGGCAGCGCCTCGTGCGACGCCTGCGGTCCGCGGCGTAGGCAACCCGCCGCCCGCCGCCGGGGAGCGAGGGAGAGGGAGAGAGAGAGAGAGAGAGAGAGAGAGAGAGAGAGAGAGAGAGAGAGAGAGAGAGAGAGAGAGGGAGGGAGAGCGGCTGTCTGCGCCTGGCGCCCGGCGCGGCCTACTACCGGCCCTGCCGGCGGTGCTTATTCCTGTCATACTTAGCGCCCCGGGGCTGCTGAGGGCTGCTGGGGGCTGCAGGCTGCGGTCTGGGCGGCGGTCCAGCTCTTTGACAGGGCCGAGTCATATGGGAGCACCCGTCTCCGAGCCACGCCCCGGGGGAGCAAACATCTGCCGAAAGCTCTCCCGAAGATTGACGACGCCAGGAAGTTGTGATGACGGTATGAGTGCTGACGCCGCCGCCTGCGCCGCCTGCGCCGCGCCGCACTCGGCGTTGTTCGCAGTTCGGATCGCGACTGTATATAATGATGGCATTTTTTGCAGTCGGCTCGCGGACTTGGCGGATTTCGGTATGATTCCTTTCCTCTCCCTCCCCGGCGCGGAGGCGCCCCGCCACTGGGTCAGCGGCGGCCCCCGGCTGCCTCCGGCCTCCCACTGCCCGCCTCAGTCTTGGGGGTCCGCCTCCGACCCGACCGCGGGGTCGGCCGGATTGAGATATCCCGTCGTAAATGTGTATAGAGAGGGGAGCTAGGTCATAGAGAATATACTCCCAGCGGGTCGGGGCCGGCGGGGCGCGGCGCGGCGCGGCCGGGGGGAGGGGAAATACATAACTGCGGACATGAAAATCGGTGGGCGATCGGTGCGGGATGTACGTGCGCCCCTGGAGAGCCGTTGGGACGGCGGGCTGGCGAGGCCGCCCTCGGGGGACCCCGGCCCCACCCCCTCCCCGCCCTTACCCTCGCGGTGACCACCACAACACTGCCACGCTGTGCACACACACACACAGCGGGGGGGGGGGGGGTAGGGGTATGGCTTGACAGCCTTCAGAATGTGTAGATGAGAAAAAATCATTGTACACCTAGCCCGCACACAAAGTGTTTCGTCGGCCGTTTCTATGTTTGCGTGCATCGCTTTCTCTCGGTTTTTTTTCGCCGACGGAAAAATTTTGGGCTCCCCGTTTTATGACGGCGAGAAGCCAAACTCGGGCCAGCGTTCGGAGCCCCCTGCAAGACAAGCAGTGGGGCCGCGGGGCCGCGGGGCCGCGTGTGGCCCCCGACCCCCGGCAGCCGCGCCGGCCCTCCACAAACGTGACCGAAATATTGAACGCGGCCAGCGAGGAAGGCGCCTCGCCGCTCCTCCGCTCTGCGCTCCGCTCGCTCCCGGCCAAAGTGATTACTTTTGAGTCAAGGCCGGCCGGCCGCTCGTCATTTCGCGCCGCGCGATTTCTCATCACGGCGCGCGGCCCTCCGTAGGTGTCGAGGCCGGGCGCGCGCCGCCTCCCTCCCTCCCTCCCCCTCCCTCCTTCACTACTCACTCACTCAGTCACTCACTCGCGCTCTCTCTCCGGCCCGCTTACCTTTCCATTGTCGGGTACACAAATGGCGTCGCTCGGCTCTCGACGGCGGCGTCGGCTTCGGGTCAGGCCGGCTGCGGCCGCCGCGCCGCGACACGGAACCAAACGGTCTGCGGGGGTCCGCGCCGCGCCGCGCCGCGCCGCTCCGGACCACTTTTGATTCGCTCCATCCCCGCGCCGCTTTCACCTCGGCCGCACGGAGAGGCATCGGGCTCGGGGGGAGAAAAGGGCACGCCCCGGAGGTGCCGTGAGGGGGTACCGCGGCAGGGAGTATCTCCCGCGCGTGGCCGGCGCCTGCCGCATAGGCTGCCGCGCCGTGCGCCGTGCACGCGTGCCGTGCGGGCCGGCCTACCCCAGCGCTGGCAGGCGCTCGGGACAGACGGACTACTCCCCCCGCGGGGCCGCCGCCGGGGCCCTCGACCTGCCGCGCCGCGCCCCTCTTGACACGACGTCCTTCAGACCGAAAATTTGTCCTTTTAAAAATTCATTGTCGAATCCACAGCGTGGCACGGAGGGCGGCGGAGGGGGGGGGGGGGGGGGGGGGGGGGGGCCGCGGCGCTGCGCGGCGCGGCGCCTCCCGCAGAAATATAGCCGCGGATCAGCCCGGGGGATCTCGTCTCCCCCCGCCGCGTCGCGTTTCAGCTCGGAATGAATAAGACGAGGGCCGAGGCGAAAGAAATGAGTGAAAGAAACAAACACGGCGCCCGGAGCGCGGCGGATCCCCGGCGCCGGCGTGTTTTTAATTTTAATGTCGGCCGCCGGGCGCGCGCCGGAGGAGGAGGAGGAGGAGGAGGAGGAGGAGCAGGAGGAGGAGGAGGATAAGACGGCCGTGAATGGCATTATCCAATCTGCTAATAGCCCATTACATTTCCCCGCCGGCCCGACGCCCGGCCGCGGCCTCGCAGCCCCCCGTCCGCCGGCCCGACGCCGACAGGTTAGGCGCGTTCTCACGGAAAATGAAGCCACTTTTCCGCACAGTTGGAGGCCGGGAGGCCGGCGGCCGGCGCGCGCCCCGTGCGGCCCGTGTGCAGCGCCGACACCCCCGGCATTCTCATACGCGGCGCCGCCCCGCTGCCGGCCGGCGCCCCCATGCCGCCATTCCTCGCAGCGAAGTCTCGGCACCGCGGCGGCGCCCGCCCGCCTCCCCGCCCATTACCGGGGGTGCGTCAACAACACGGGGCCACCGCTGCTGCTGCGTGGCCGCGCGGCCGGCCGCCCAGTAATTCCAGCTCTGTGTACCCAACGCCTTGCAGCGCGGCGGCAGTCCCACTCAGACTCCCGCCCGCTTCATAACCTCCTACCTTCCTCCCCTTTCTTCCACCCCTCTCCGCCATCCTCTCCGCCTGAAATCATTTCGCTGTGCAAACATATCGGCGGCCCCGGCCCGCCGCCGCCGCCGCGCCCCTCAGCCAGCCGCGCCCTGAGTGCGAGTCCTCCCGGGCGGCCGGCCCGCCGCCGTCAGCACCCTGGGGCCCGGGACCCTGGGACCCCGGTGACGGCGCTGCTAATCACCCTGCCCGCCCACACCTCGGCCAGGTAGGGCCGGCCGGCCGAGGCTCCATGAAGACGTTTCACGCTGCGTGGCCACGGGCCGGCGGCGGGGCGGCGGCGGGGCGGCGGCGGGGCGGCGGCGGGGCGGCGGCGGGCCCACCGCAGGCGTCCGGGCGCACTCATATTTTATTCAAGGTGCACGCGCGCGCGCACACACACCTCGCTGCTTTCGCACCACTCGATTAATTTCCTTGCGTGTTTATTTACTCTCCTTTCGGCCTGAGTGTGCATGGCGAGGGGCGGGTGGTCGGTCGGTGGGGGGACACAAACTGCAAGACAGCAGGAAGGGGGAGGGGTGGAGGGAGGGGTGGCGGCGTCGCGGCGTGGGGCTCATGAGCGTGAAAAGTTTGCGTGCAAACTACACACCACATCACGACGTGCCGTGTGCCGGCCCGACACCTACGTGTCGACGATTAATCGGAGAGAGATAGGAATAGAGACTGGGCGTCCTGGGCGGGCGGAGGGGGGGGGGGAGTGAGTGAGAGAGAGACGCAGTGAGACTGCGGGGCGGGCGAGGACGCATGGGAGGAAGTTTCAGGTGGGGAGGGGAAAGAGGCCTTCTTAGGAGGATGGTATACTAAAGTGTCCCCTCCCGGCGGAGGGGGCGGGGAGCGCTAGAATTCCGCAATGAAACAAACGTGAGAAGACAATTCCAAAGGGAACGTGGTGCGTGTGTGTGTGTGCGACACACAACACCCTCTCCTAGACAGCTTTACAGGCACACTCATATACACCTGCTGCGAGCGCCTCTCGCGCCCCTTCACCTCCGTGCCCGGCTCTGTCCGTCTCTCTCCGACCCTCCCGCACCGCCGGCGTCTCTCTCGCTCCCGCCCACTATCATCATCTCCGTCTGTCTCCGCTCGCTTTATATAAGCGGCTGCTCTTGCTGTATAATTTAATCACCTCAATAATGCCCTCTCTCTCCGTCTCTGTCTCTCTCTCTCTCTCTCACTCTCTCTTCCTCCCCGCGGACGCTTCGCCCCGTCCCGTGTTATACGGTCCGCGTCACTCATGTCTCGCTGTGCCAAAACCGGGGAGCAGCAGCGGCAGCGGCACTGAGAAATGTCAGCGTCTGCTGTGCCACGGCGCCGTCCCAGAAAATAAAAACGCGTGTGTGGTCAGCGCCTGGCGGTGCACCTGGGCGCCGTGCGGGTGGCCGGCTGGCGGGCGCCGCCCCGCGAACCGCTGGTTGTCCCCGCGTCGTCGCCATGAAATTGATTTATCCCATCGCAATTACCCGCCGTGCGCGCGACGCTCAACGTCGCTAATTTGAATAAATCGGATCGGTTTCGGACGGTCCCCGGGCCGGGGGGAGGTGGCGGCGTGTGAGGGTGTGTGCGCGGGGAGCGCTCGGCTGCGACGCGAGCAGATTTACATGTTTAGGGACGGCAGCGTGTAGGAGGGAGGGAGCGCCGCGCACTCGTCACTTACATTTCGAGAAATCCTCTGCGAATATCGGGCCGCGAGATTATATGACGGCGAGTGTGAGCGGAGTGCTCGGCCTGCGGGCGCTCTCCGGATCCCCCCGGCCCGGGCTGCTCTATAGACGGTGGGTCCGGAGTACTTGCCGCTGCGGGGCCGCCTCCTGTGTGTCTGTGCAGGCCGGGGCAGGCCGGGGCAGGCCGGGGCAGGCCGGGCCCCCAGCGCCGGGGCGGCCCTGTCGCGGGGGCGGCGCCGCCGGGTGAAGGGTGCGCAAACCGGCCCCTACTTTATGGCCCTTCCGTTTGATTATGCTCCGCGCGGGGATCGCTACACATTTAATTTTAAGTGTGCATAAAACAATGCAGCAGAGGGAGCGGGCGGCCGCCGGGGTCCTGCTGGGGGTGGGACGGAGAGGGGCGGCCGAGGTGGGCGCGCCGAGAAGGGGGTGGGAGGGAGACGGGCGAGGTGGGTGCGCCCGGGCTGGGCTGGTGTTGCGGTGCGGTCGTTTAAAATCCCGTACGTTTTGGGCCGGCCGCTGTGTGCCGCGCGGCGCCGCCGCCTCCACCCCCCGGCTGCCAACCTGCCGGCCGCCGCCGCCGGGGTGTCTCCGGGTGTCTCCGAGTGTCTCCGGGTGTCTCCGGGTGTCTCCGGGTGCCTCCGGGTGTCCCTGGGCAGTACAGTAACGTCATTAGCCAATTGAGTCGTCTGGAGAGCTCCGGCGTCGTTGCTCCGCGTAGCTCTCCGGCGTAGCTCTCCGGCGTAGCTCTTGCGTACCTCCGCTGCCGATGTCACGGGAAACTTACCCCCCGCGCCGTAGTTTGTGCCGTCATTACCCCCTCGGCAGCGCAGACTCTCACCTCTCCGCCCGCCCCACCCCGTCCCCCGGCTGCAGCGCCCGCACAGCCCGCAGGGCCGCCGGAGCCCGCGCCATATTCAAATGAATAAGACCCCGGCGGCCGTGCGAGCCGAGCTGCGGGGTTCTGTTGGTCACACGGCGGGCCGCCCGCCCCCGCACTCCACTCTGATTACTGGAGATGCGAATTATTTCGAATAAATGGCCCCGGCGGTGGGGCTGCTGCGGCGGTGAATGGGCCGCACGGAGCGCGGGGCAGACTCTGGGGTAATTATGAGCGAAGGGGCAGCGGCGGCGGTGGCGGCGGCGGCGGCGGCGGCGGCGGCACAGCCGGGTGGAGCGGGGTCTCTTCCGGCCGATAAAGCGCGCGGCCGGCGTGTTAGCGGCAGGGCCGAGGGACTGCCGTGCGGACTGACGGCCTGGATTAGGGCGGCCAGGAGGGAAGGTGCGGGCGGCGGCCGTGCGGGGCCGCGGGAGGGCAGGCAGGTCCGGGAGGACGGCGGGAGTCCAGGGGGGTCCGCGGCCCGCGCCGCGGGGACCGGCGCCGCGACAATCAAACTGTTGCGGCGAAACAGTGTTGTGCTGCACCGCTACCACTCGCATAGGAGGGCTGCTCGGAGGGCGCCAGAGGGGGCGGCGGGGGCGGGGCCTCAGGGGGGCGGGGCCATAATACGTCATCTCGCGACAAGGTAAAGCAATCAGAACGGGGTGGGGGCGGGGGAGAGAGAGAGAGATAGAGAGAGACAGAGAGAGAGAGAGAGAGAGAGAGAGAGAGAGGGAGAGAGAGGGAGAGAGAGACGGATGTTTGTTGAGTACCGCAGTGCCACCACAGGGCATTACCGGGCCACGATTAGTAAACGCTCCCGTTCGTGTGTGTGTGTGTGTATGCACGTTCTCCGCACGCTAACAGACTTGCAAATACACAACCAAAAAATATATCAAAGTCAAAGCCGCCATCTCACAGTCAAACTACATTTCGTTTCTTATTATTTTTTTCCCCCTCGCGGCATGAACTCTAAGGTCTGTTCGGCCAGGTGCGTATAGCACTCTACTCGTATATGGCGTACTCGGGTCCCAGAGGCCGGCGGCGGCGGAGACGTGGCTGCGCACAACGGCGGCCACTCGCTGCTCAACTCCCTTCCCTTCCGCCCTAAAGCTCTGCGCTGCGTTGCTGCGGTGCTGCGGGTGCCCCGCCGCGCTCTGTGCCCCTGTGATGTGCCCGCGCTCTTTACGAGGCCTGCGTGCTCGCACGTCCCGCGGCACGTCCCGCGGCACGTCCCGCGGCACGTCCCGTCACATGCGCGCCGCCATCAGCCTCTGCCTGCGCGCCATTTTCACTCATGGCGATTTATCGCCGTGCAGAAAACGGGCCGAAAATAAAGCGGCGGCGGAATAAAATAAAAATAAATGAAAAAAAAAGTCGATCGCAACAACGTTCGTATGACGCATGCAAATAATGGGAATCGGGTGCCGCCGCCGCCGCTGTTTCTGCCTCCGTTCGCTGCCATTTTTGTTGTTATTGGAATGGAATAAAAAAAAAGTTAAATTTGCCTGCGACGTGAATAAATAAAATACAGAAAAAGATAGAGATGAAGAGAGAGGAAGGGACATTATGCAGGAGAGAGAGAGGAGGGAAAGGGGCGATGGAGAGAGAGAGGGGGAGAGACAGAGAGGGAACGTGAGAGAGGGAGGGAAAAGGAAAAAGAAAAATGGCGGCAGGGGCGTACGACGCGCTGGATTCTGCGGACGTTAGCGGATCGCGAAATGGCTGACGATCCATAAAATCGGCAAAATTGACGGACCAACGGCGCCCAGCCCCGAGAGCACGGTCGTACGGCCGGGTGAGAGGGGGAGCGAGAGAGACGGAGAGAGGGTGATGCGGGGAGGAGGGGGAGTCGTTAGGGCTCGAGAGGGCCTTCGGTTTATGAAAGGGTTTGATGTGCGCGTATTTTCCATCCTGATTTTGTTTTACGGCGTTTTCTCGTTCTCTTTGCTGAAGTCGGCGTTGATGTGTGTGCGATTGTGCGCTCTCTCGCTCGCTCTTTCTCTCTCTCTCTCTCTCCCTCACCGCCCCGCGCTCTCCTCGCACTCTGGCTGTGCGAATCGTGTCTTTTGTGGCCGCGTTGCAACGGGTCGCACTTACCTCACCACGTCGCTCGAAGCGCACCAAAATACCCATAAATTCATGAATTTATACATAAGCTTACGTATGTGCAAAATCGTCTGTAATTCAAGTATAAAATTGTACTGTATTGTGGGTATTAGAACTTGAATTTACCCTTGAGCATTTTTCTGCATGTCTCATCGGGTCCGCTGCTCGATTCGCACTAAAACGGCTTCATTGACTGACCTTCGTCTGCCCCGGGCAGGGCGCGGGCCGGGCCGGGGCCGTCTCTCGTTGTACATGAAGCCAAAATAACTCTGGCCTGCGGAAAACATAGGAAGAGCAGGAAAACGGGAGAAGGTGGGGGGGGGGGCGAAGTGGTGTAATCCGCGGTAGCTGCGAGTTGATAGGATAGTCGTGATGGGATCACGTGGGCGCTGTCGGTTATCCGGGGGTCAGCGTTATTTCTCATCCTCTTGGGATTGGTCGCCTCTCCCCCTCTCTCTCTCTCTCCCTCTCTCCCTCTCTCTCTCCCCGCCCCCTCGGCTCGGGTTTCGGATCATCGGTAGCGCCATGTTCGCAGAAGCCCCCCGAGACGCGGCCTCCGCTCGCGTCCTACGCGCACTTGGCGCGACTTGTACCGGAACTTCCGGGTCACCCCCGCGCGTCCGGTCGCGTACCCGAACCCCGGCCGATTCCGGAGGAGAGCCAGCACTCAAAGAAATAATGTTGGAGTTTATGTTTTTGTTTTTGTTTTTAGATACAGTACATATTCCCAAACTTTTTTTGGAAAAGTCTTCTTGAGAATTTCTTAAACTGCACCTTAAATTGCAGATGATTTTTACGTCTGCCTGTGCCAAAGTGGCAGAAAAATTTCCACCTCAAATCCTCAGGACATTTCCAAAGAAATATATGTGTTTTAGTGAGGGACGGGAAGGGGGCCAAAAAAAAACGAGCCAAAATCAGCCAAAATGAGCTTTACGCGACCTGGGGCGTGCAGAGGGCGCCACGACGCGGTCATAAGTGCCCCCCCGCGGCGATGCGTTGCGTGCTCCGCACGGCCTGCACTCCGCCCCCGCCGCGTGTCGCTCCGCCGCTATTTGTCGCGCCCGTATCACTTTACCTGCAGGCGCTGCTGCTGCTGCTGCTGTTGCTGCTGCGGCGGCGGCGGTGGTGGTGGTGGTGGTGGCAGCGGAGGTCTGCATATGGGATTAGCATCGAGCGCCATGTCTTCAGTGCACAAGTACAGCGCTGCATACGCCCCTCCCCCGGCCTCGCGCGGCCCTCGCGGCCCCTCCCCTCCGTGTAGGTGAGCTGCTGCTGGTGCCGTTGTTGTTGTTGTTGTTGGTGCATTTTCGTTTTGTTTCCTAAACGGCTTTCCTGTACGCGAGGTCGGGCGTGCCGTTGGGGGCCCCGTGGCGGGCGGGGGGGGGGGGGGGGGGGGGGGACCGCAGCGGTGTGGGGCCGAGCCAAGCTAAGAGCATTATGCACTGCGTTCGGCAAACACGACCCGACCCCCCGGCTCTGTGTGTGTGTGTGTGTGTGTGTGTGTGCTGAGGCTATCGAAATCAAGTCAATCGAGCGGTGAAAAATAATAAAAGTTGCATCACGCGGGGATTCCAAAGCAGGTGGAGGGGGTGGGTGGGGGTACGTAAATATGGTGCGGCGCCTTGCGGGGTAGGCAACCCCGCGCGCCGCCGCCGCCGCCGCGTGCCGCGTCCGGCGTCGTTATCGCGGCTCCGGCGATATATCTCGTCATACGGGCCCGGGCTGTCGCCCGCCGCCGCGGCGCATTCAAATGAGGTCTAATTCAGACCGCTCGGTGTGGTTTTCACGCGCACCATATTGAGACATAAAGACACACACATACGCGCATTAGCATATGACTTGCTTTGCGCGAGTCTGTCTTCCTCCCACCACGCCCCCCTCTCCCGCTCTCTTTGTCTCTCTGTCTCTCTCAGTAAACACGCGCACCTACGACGACGTCTCACCCCTCTCGCTCGCACACACACACACACACACACATACACGAGGTCGTATAAAAGTGTTAAGATAATAATTCCCCCCGACCTAATTAATGTAAATTGCAATCTTATGCCGCTTATCTGCCATGACGAGCCTAATTGTTCGTGTCTGTTTTACGCGTTATTTAACGCACCGGGCGTTATCTACCCTCGCGCCACCCCCGCGCCGGCGGGCCGGGTGGGCGCCCCCGCTATGTTTGCTTGTTTGAGTTGAGGTGGTGGGTGCGTTCGCATGTCAGGTGCGAGGGGTGTGAGCTTTCACTATCGCAGGTGACTGTCTTATAATTATTTCGTTTTCTGAGAAAACGTTGCTCGGAAGATTCTCGTGTCGATTTCTCCCCACTGTCGTTTCCCCTGTTTTTCTTTGGCAGGGCTCGCTTATTTTACTTGTGCGGCTCAAAACGCGACGCTCATTTTCATATTGGCGTTCGACTCCGTCCATTAGCCTTGCAGCGAGGCCGTCTCTCTCTCTCTCTCTCTCTCTCTCTCTCTCTCTCTCGCTCTTCCCTTGCCCCTCCCTCTCTGTCTATCTCGGGATTCATCGCAAGTGAGCAGAAGGGGGCTCCTCTTTGGATATCCCTAATGAGAAATTATGTTAGCTGCGGTTATGGGAGAGTCAACGCCAAAACATCTGATCGTCTTCTTGTTTTGTTTTCAGGTAAGGCGGGTTCTGGCCGTGTGGAAGCCACCGACCCTGCTCGCCGCGCGGGCCCCTGTGGGCCCCCTGTGAGCGGTCGCCAACGCGAGGAAACCAGCATGGCGTCGTATGTAAAAATCCGCCAAGATACTGCTTTCTATGACGCATTCTAATGGCGCTGGAAGTGCATAACGTGAGAGCGAGTGCCTTCGGCGGCCCCGCGGTCCGTCTTCCGTTCTTGGCGCGCCCATGGCAGCTCGTGGCGGCCCGTGGCATCGGCCCATGGCATCTCATGGCATCCCGTCCATGGCATCCCGTGCGCCCCGCCGGCCCACGCCATTGCCGCAACAGCCCCGTTTCCCCGCGACCGTTTTCTTCGCGACCGAACTCTTCTCCGCCTCTGTCTGCTTTGCAAGAGCGTTCGAAACGGCGAGCGCGCGCCGCGCACCCCGCGCAACCGGCGACTTCCGGTGGAAGCGGTGGAGGGCGGACCGCGACGGACGTCACCTGTTTCCGCCGGGGCCCCGGCCGGCCCCGGCCTGCCCGCCCGCCCGCCCGGGCCTCGCCGCCGTCCAGACCCCAGTTTTTAGCAGTCCGATTACGTTGTCATGGCCGGGGAGGCTGACCCCGGCCGCCGCGCCGCCGCGCCGCCGCTCACCCCCCATTTATTGTCCGCCTCGTCTGCATTTGTTCGTCGCGCGGCTCCGTCGGAGAAGAAATTGGAAAGGCGGTGGAGAGTGAGAGTTCGGCCGTCAGGCTCGGCTGCCCCCGCGGCCCCGCGGCCGTCCCCGTCACAGCGCCGCCGCCGACCGCCGACCCGCTTTTTCATAAAGCTTCAAAACGGCGTGGACCGTCTGACGGCGCTGTGGTGGTGGCGCTGCGGGCCGTGTACAGGAGTACCCGGGGCCGCGGGGCCGCGGGGCCGCGGACCTGCGCTCTGCGCCCCTACCGCGTCAGCACACTGCCGAGCGGGTCTCGGGGCCTGATCGAGTGGCTGAGAGGAGGAGGGAGGGGGGGGGGGGAGAAAATGAGAAAAAGTTATGGAGGCAGCCATGCTCCTCTCCCCCCTGCTTCCCGCCGGGGCGCCCTGCGAGGATCTGCTTGTTGGAAAATGTGCAACGCTTTGCTGGGATGGCCGGGAGGGGGTTGCCGAGCGGAGGCGTCACGGCCGCCGCTGCTTGCGCCGCTGCTGACGCCGAGGACTTCCATCTCATTTTTACGATGGATGGCGAGCAGTAACATACTGCGTGGCGCAGCGCTCTGGGATTGGAAGCGGACCGGGGCGGCCGCTCCCTTACCTTCCGCACGCCCCGCCGGGCCCCGCCCCGACGGGCCCCGCCCTGCACGGCCCTGCAACACCGCCCCCCAGCCGTGTCATGTCGCTGCTGAAACGCTACAAAGTCATCTCTGGCATCCCCCGCCCGCCAGCAGGGCGCTGACAGACTGGGGTGGCTGGCCGGTGGCTGGCCGGTGGCTGGCCGGGGGTTTTACGGCCCGGCCGGGGGCCTCGTTGGCATGCATGGCGCCCCGCCTCAGCAGCCCCCGTGTGATTATGGCGCCGTATGATATGCCGGGGCGTCGAGAGGGCTGCGGCCGCGGCCCCGCCGGCAGCGTCAAGGGGAGGCGCCCCGTCTGCCACGACCTTTTGCTCACGGCGCCGGGGACGCATAGAGACATTCCGCGGCGGAAAAAGCACCGCGTCGTCGCTCATTAAGGTCCAAGTCATTTTCGCGCCGGGATCTTCGGCCGGCCGGGAGGAGACCAAAGGGCCTGCAGCCGGGCGGGGGAGTGAGCCGGTGAAACGGTACGACGAAATCCGCCCCGCTGCTGGTGCCGCCGCGCGCAGGGCGTCTCTCTCTCTCTCTCTCTCTCTGTTCCAGCAGCAAGCGCGAGCAGCGAGAGGGACAGACTCTGTGGCACAGTGAGGGGGTACTACGGGCGACTTACCGAACGTGTGGCAGCAAGGCATCGCTTGGCATAATGCTCACTGTAATTGGCATGGCGCGTCGCATTCCTGACACGCTGACCCCGCCAGCCCCGCGGCCCCGCCAGCCCCGCAGGCACATAAGTGTCCCCCGTCCCTCATTCCGTATTGACGGTCAAATTGGCAGGCCGCGCCGAATCGTCACCGGTGATATATCGATGAGCGGCTCGCATTCCAACCCGATGACCGCCCGCTGCCGGTTATTGCTGTGACTGTACACACACACACACACACACTCTGCGTATATAATCGGCGTCCCTTATTCGTCCCACATTCCGCTGACATATCCGCTCTCCGCAAAATCCGCCCCGCTGCTGGTGCCGCCGCGCGCAGGGCGTCTCTCTCTCTCTCTCTCTCTCTCTCGCTCTCTCTCTCTCTCTCTCTCTCTGTTCCAGCAGCAAGCGCGAGCAGCGAGAGGGACAGACTCTGTGGCACAGTGAGGGGGTACTACGGGCGACTTACCGAACGTGTAAGTCAAAGCGTGTGTCACCGGTGAGAGAGAGAGAGAGAGAGAGACGTTGACGGACGGCTGTCACCGTTCCGTTATATTGCGCTTACAAGTGCAGTCATATCTTTCTCTCCCCCGGCCGCTGCCGCTGCTGCCGTGTGCTACACTCGAAATCTTTGGCATGGCCTGCGTGTGCTACACTCGAAATCTTTGGTGCCCTTGGTGCCTGCGGTGCCTGCGGTGCCTGCGCCGCCGTCCTGCATACATGCATCTGGTAGCCGTACTCGTTAGAGAGATTTCCCCGCCGGTTATGACCCATAAAGTCATAATCAATCGCGTCTTATTCATGGCGGCAATAACACGCCGCTATCTCTCCCCGCCGTGGCCGCCGTGGCCGCCGGCTCGCCGCTGGACAAGAAACAGGCGTTTCCATCTGCAAATCAAATACCACTCGCCGCCTTTTGTTTCTGGTACGTACAGCGTTTCGTCTCGGAGGCTGCGAGATTATGTAAGCGGCACAACTTCTAGCCGCATTTGACGCGCGGCCTCGAGCAAGCGCTCTCTCTCTCTCTCTAACACACACACACACACACAGAGGCACAGGCGCGCGCGCGCTCGGCCCGCACGGACGATTTCCCTTCCCGACATTGCATTGCGCTCAGGTATTTGGTATTTGCGCCTTGTGTCGTGTCTTATTTCTCGCCGTGAAAGGGCCCCGCCTGTCCGTCGCGGCCCCGCAGGCCCCGCCGTGGACGAGGCGGGACGACGCGTCAGGCTCCGCCTGCTATAATTAGCGGCTTGAATGTCGTTTGAATGGGGCAGTTTTGAGGTTATCTCGGCGCTGGCTGGCGGTCCGTGGCGCGGCCGCCGCTCCGTGAGGACTCATCCAGAGGGATTGTCCATTCACACGTCAGATCGGAATCACGGGCCGCGCGCCCGCCGCTGCCGTTATCCATCAGCCGTGTAGTTTAATATGGGGCTGGATTACAGTAGCGTTTTCGCCGCGTCGTGATACCGAGAGCCTTGTCCATTTTGGACCGGCGTGGCCTCGAGCCAAGTTATAACTCGGAGAGGAGTCCGAATAAAACGGAGGCGGCCGCCGCCGGGGCCGCCGGGGCCGCCGTTTCTGAATGAACACGACCCAAAGTCCGGTACGTAACCGCACATACACTGTGTCGCCGTGCCGTGTGCTCTCCCACGGGATGTCGCCGGCCGCAAAAACAAACAAGGCGAAACATTAACACCTCGTTTCTGTGAAGCCATACTCTTATTACATTACAACCCTTATCCCCGACATCGACGGACCGCCGTGCCGCCGCGCCGCCGTGCTCCCGTGTATATAGGGCCTTCTTAGTATGCGTGCAAGGGCCCCGCAGAGGTGCCAACGATATGAACAGCGGCCGCGGCACGGTCCGGATTTACGGCCTCTATTTCCAGCGGGTATAATCATCGAGATGATGACGATGATAATAATAGCGAACGGCGTTGTGGTCATCCTGCCATACCAGCTCCGCGCGGCCGCTTGCGAATCCCGAGTAAAAGCTGCGGAGAGTAAATGTTTCGGGCCCTTCGTGTCCGCCGCGCATAGCCGCCAGGAAATCCAGTAAACCTTGGCGCTGTTTCCTCGTCTCCGTCCCTAAATTCTTTCAGGGGTAGTACATACCCGGCAGAATGCCGTTCGGACTAGATCCGACCAAAGACCTAGTTGTTCTTTACGTCGCGGTCGTGATCCGCGAATGCGACGATGACCCGATAACCGTCAGCCATTACTTCCTTTCGCGAACCTGGATCTCTCTGTCTCTCTCCCCCGCTCTTTTTACCGAACAGCTCCCCCCCCCCCCTCCCCACATCGAAGGCACCGTCTTGCTTCTTTTCTCCTCCCCCCCCCCCCCTTCCTTCTCCTTCCTCCCCGTCACACTCATTAAAATCAGGCTTCATTAACAAAGTTGGAAGCGTTGTTGTTGCTGGCTTTGGCGTGCATTTTGAAGGTGCTCTCGGCACGGCATGACTTATCAAACTCGGCTGCCATTGCGATCTGCGCCAATAAAGCTTGTGTCCCTGGCGGGCTGGCGGGTTGGCTGGCTGGCTGGCTGGCTGGCTGGCTGGCTGGCTGGCTGGCCGGCGGCCGGGCTGCCGGCCCGACGACGCGGTCCTCGAGGTCTTATTCTGTCTTCATCGAAGCGGCCGCCGAGCGCCTCGCACATTTGTGCGGGAATCATCACCAGCGTCGCTGGCGGCTGAGGGCCTCGCTGGGCCGGTCGCAGTATGCAGCGGTGCCGCGACGTCACAATGGCGAGGCCTGTCAGGCGCGGACTGGAGTTACTCGTTTCCCGAAATCGGAGGAGCGGCAGCAGCAGCCGGCGGCCCGCGGCGGCCACTTCCGTCCGGGGATGGAGAGCGGAAAGAGCGCCGTCAAGCAGGCAGCTTTATCTGTGAGGCCGCGGCGGCGAGTATCGTGATGGGGAGCAATATCATGGCATAAAGTCATTGGGGGCGGCGGCGGCGGCGCCATAAGCCACCACCACCACCACCACCCCTCTCACCTTCTCCCAGGCCGTAATTGGAAAATCAACTCTCGTGCCAGCCGACCATCTCGCCGCGCCGGTTTGTGACGAATGGCCCGGAACATACTTTGGCCTCTCGTCGTCGGCGCGCGGGAAAATTAATTTCTTGTGTATCCAGATTTGTGTGCCGCGGGGCGTGTCGGCTGCCGGGGGCTGCCGGGGGCCTGAGACACGGGGGGTGGCTCGTCAAGGCTGCCGCCGGAGCGCGCACCTCGGGACAAAAGGGGGGAGCGGCAGGGCGCGGTGCTCAAACTTATAGACTAATGGCCCCCATTGAGCCGAGTTATGGCCTCTTATCCGATGATATTAGCGGGGAGGGAAGGAGGGAGGGGCCCGCGTATTATAAGGGCAGAGTCAGCGTGTGTGTGTGTGTGTGTGTGTGTGTGTGTGCGGCGGGGGCGCAACGGGTTCAGGTGAGGTGAGCGGCGGCGCGGGGTGGCAGGTTTATCAGGGTGCCGCGCCCACACGGCTAGGCACACAGAGCAGAGCCCTCGGAGAGGCGCCGCGGGCCACGGCAGTAGTGCACTCTGTGCGGCAACCTGGAGCAGAAGACATGTGACCTGCGGAGGGGTGACGGCCGCGACGGCGCCCTAGCAGAGCCGCCCGGATCGGCTCGAATTCCACCTCGCGTTTTGAGTCGCGGCAGGACTGTATCGCACCCTCGCTGCCGCGCCGCCGCGCCGCGCCGCTGCTGTTTTGAATATCGCGCCGCTCCCTCGCTTTTCTTCCCATTCATTTCACAATCGCGGAGCCGTCCGTGAAATAACGGAGGGCGTCGTCGTCTAGTGGCATATTCTCCCCGCCGCGCTCACGTCGCCCCTCCTTGTTGCTCTTGCCCTCCCCCCCCCCCCCCCCCTCTCGCTCAGAAATAGCGTTTTATTCGCATGGCGGGACGATTGTTTTCACCGAGGGGAATCTGAGCGGCCACCGATAGCAGGCAGTGACGATTAGTGGTGGTCAGAGAGAGAGAGAGAGAGAGACGCGGGGACGCCCCATTTGACTGCGGCAGTGCAAGAGAGACTGCCGGCCGCGGGCATCCCTCTCGCACCGCCGCCGCCGTCGGCTGCGTCTCCCTCGCACTGCGTGGTGCGGTGGGCGGGAGGCCCCTGGACACCGGCGGCCCCTCCCCGCACGCCCCGACAGCGTGTTGACATCCTCCGCCTCTTAGCTTTCCCCCGTTTTCCCCCCCTGCAGCTGTCATAGCGCCGTTTTGGAGTTTGCTTTTCGGTCCTACAAATAGCGGCTGGGGCTCCTCGGCGCCCCGCCGCCTGCTTATGGAGGCAGCTGTGCCTGGGCGCCCCGAGCCTGTCCATTAGGACGCCCCCGCTGCCCCCGCTCGCTTGACCGTCATTTCTGTCCGACTATTTTTAACAAAACGTTTTTCTTATTCCCCCAAAAACGTTGTCATCTCGCGGGGTACGCGGCGAGCGGCGGCAGGCGGCGGCAGGCGGCGCGCGCGCATGACGGTTCGCAGACACGCCGCCGCGCGGGGGAGAGGAGGGGCCCACAGCCGTCTGCGTGTGTCGGAAGATGACACGCACGCGACACGCGCAATAAACACGCCCAGCTCGTCGCCCTCGCCCTCTCGCCGAGCCCCCGCGCGGCAAGAAAAAAAAATTCAGTTATTTTCAGACAAAAATAAAATGAAAACATTCGCATAATTTCGGCGGCGCGGGCGGAGCGCACGAGGAGCGCCCGCCGCGTAGGCAACCCCTACTCGCACCCGTGCAGGCGTGTGGTGCGGGCCGGCCTGCCGCGCCGCTCGCAGGCGGTGCGCCACGCTGCTGGGACCGTGCACTGCAGCGGCACCGCCGCTTCCATTGGCGGATTGGCGCACGTCATGTGCCGACGCGTGCACTCCTCGTCTTGTGTGTGTGTGTGTGTGTGTGTGTGTGTGTGTGTGTAGTGGGGGAGGAGGCGTGCGTGCAGACTCCCGGAAGCGCGTGCCGCTCCCCGGGTCGCGTGCGGTCGCGTGCGCCGCCGCGTGTGCTTACAGTGCGCGCGTGCGCCCCCCAGCCTCCTCCTCCTCCTCCTCCCCCTCCCCCTCACCTGCCCGTGTCTGTGTGTCTTGGCCGCCCCGCCGCCGCTCGCCGCTTGTTGCTTCCCCCGTCGGTGGTGATTTCGTTGCCCCGACGCCAACACCTCTGCGGTCGCACTGCGGTCGCACAGCTATGGGCCGGTGGCGCCTAGCAGCGCGGCGCCGCCGCCTCAAGGGAGTGCCGCCCCGATACATATGACATGCACATGCACTCCGGGCCTCCGGGCCTCCGGGCCTCCGGGCCTCCGGGCCTCCGGACCTCCGAGCCGGGATCGATAGCCTCTCGCCGCTAATGCACGGCGCCTCTGTGTGTGTGAGTGCGGGTATGAGAGAGGGGGCCTTATTGTGTGGCGCCGTTATCGCAGGCACGTCCTGATTGGCAAGTGCGTGTGTGTGCGTGTGTGCGTGTGTGCGTGTGTGTGCGGGGGCCACCCGCAGATGGGTCCAGTATGGTCTGCCCGGTAATTCGTCTTTGCAGGCCATATCTGGCCACCACCACCACCCCGCGCGCTGGTGCCTTTGTGTGTGCGTGTGTTGGTACCTTTATTTGCTGCGGTGCGCTCATCCGCCTCGTCGATGGATTTCACTTTTATTTTGCTTCGCTTTTCTTTCTTTCTTTTTTTTATATTGATTCATTTTGGTTTTACTTCCCCTACCTCCACCCTTCCTTACTCTCTCGCTCTCTCTCTCTCTCTCTCTCTCTCTCTCTCTCTCTCTCTCTCTCTCTCTCTGGTTTCTGTCGATTTGTTTTTGTTTAGTGAGGTTGATTTGCATGCGGCATCGAAGCCCCACCCCACCTCCTTTCTCTCTCTCACTCACTCTCTCTCTCTCTCTCTCTCTCTTCTCTCTCTCTCTCTCAACTTTTTTTATGGGAGCCGAGTGGAAACAATAACGCTTGCCATCCATCATGCCGCGAAAGCCGCCAACGTTTCAAACTTGGGCGCCTCCCATTGGCTGCCGTCGGCCCCCGCCCCCTCAGACCCCCGCGGCCACGGAGAGGGGTGGGGCCTCGCCTCGAAGCGCTTTGCATGCGAGAAAAATTGTCTGGGGAGGGCAGTGCAGTAAAGAAGAAGGCAAACAACACGAGTAAGGGAGTATGAACGTACGGCGGTGGGGGCGAGTCAATACTGCTCCCTCTCTCGCTCTCTGTTCTCCTTGCGCCCCGAGTAACTCACGGATGGTTTTTATACGGTGCGGCAGAGGTCGCGATTCATGACGTTGGAAGGAGGGCCGCCGGGCGGCTCCGCTCCGTTCCCGCAGTTTTCCACGGTCCGCAACACCCCCAGCACCGGCCGCCTCACCGCCCGAAATGACGGTCGGGCAGCGGCGGCCTTCCGAAATGTAATTTATCGACTTAAAAGAGATTTGACCACAGGCGCGTCCGTCTCTCTCCCTCCCGGCTGCCGCCACGTGAGGGACAAGGAGGGGTTGTAGACAAAGGGGGTGGTGGGCAGCTAGCGGCAGCAGCCGGCCGGGCAGATGTCCTCCCCCCCACGTGTAGCTGTCTGTGTCTGTGTGTGTGTGTGAGCGCGTGGCACTTTTCCAAAATTTTCACGCCGCTCTGCGCCGGTCAAACAAAAACACGTCGGCCAGTGGTCCCAGCGGTCACGTGATTTGGTCTGCCTTCGCATAGAGTGGTCTGCTGATGACCATAAAAGTAGCCCCCCCCCCCCCTCCCCCGCCCCTCCGCCTGACCCCCGGAAAGCGCGGTCAGACCTTGTTCGATCGTTCGTCATCCGTCTCTGCAGTTGAGATCGTTCAGCGCAGACAGTTCACTCGGGCAGATGTCCTCGCCCCCATCCGTGTAGCTGACCTTTTCCAAGGGGTTCACGCCGCTCATCACAAAAACACGGGGGGGGGCAGCGCGTGGGTGCAAGAGAGGGAGAGAGATCGTTCGTCATCCGTCTCTGTCGCACGCAGGGGGGGGGGGGGGCAGCGCGTGGGTGCAAGAGAGAGAGAGAGAGAGAGAGAGAGAGAGAGAGAGAGAGAAGGGGACGGACACGTTGACGTCCCCTCCTAGGTGCTCTCTATCTCTATATCAAAAGGCCGCGGCGACCGTCATTGTACGAACGCGGGAAACGCCCCCCCCCCCCCCACTTTTAAAATTGCCGCGCGGCGTTGTGCGTGGAATGATGTGTGTGTGCCGTAAACACGTCAGGGCGGCCGGCCAGCGGTGGACGTCTTATTGAAAGGGGGTCAGCCGTGGCGCGGGCCGGGGCGTGAGCACGCACGGAGGAGGCAGCGCAGCGCGGCGCAGCGCGGCTAATGGCCAGCATTCTGTGCGTCCCAAATGAGACAAAGGGGCGATTTTCGTCAAGCAGAATAACGGCAACAAATTGGCTTCTCCACGCTGTTTTTGTTGTTTTGTTTGCGCGTGCACTGCTTTACTACCACCACTCGGTGCACATACATCTGAGCAGAGAGTGCATGGCGGATCGTGAAATACTTCGGGGAATCGATTAACGGTACCGATCCCCCTCCCCGATAGCTCCTCCGCTTGTTGTGACGTCACGACCCCGAGGCGAATGCGGTCGAATTCCGCGCCACACATCGCGATAGGATTTCGATCGGAACGGAAGCGGCGCTCAGCGCGGCCCGCCGGATTTAAATCCGTACGGAAACGGTCGCGTACTGTTCGTGTTCCGTCGTACACCGCCGGGAGAATGGTTCGAGCCCCCCGGTCCCATTTGACCGATCCTCCGGAATGCTCCGCCCGTTAGAAAATGAGGACCAAAGCCCCCGATCGGACACAGCGTTCTCCTGAATACGGCGACAGGGACTCGTTCTGGGTTTGGTACCTTCAATTTAAGCCACAGAACCGATACATGTCGTCCATTCCAGAGCCAGACGAACGGATGTGGGCCGTTGAAATCTTTCTGTGGGTCATAGACACGTTCGGTTATTGGTGCAATAAATCTCGACGAGCCCTGAGGACGACCTTCCCGGTCCGTTTATTGTCTTGGAGGCGTCCCACCTGACCGGGCCCCTGCCTCACCTGAGTCTGTCCCGCTCATTGTCATCAAGTGTGAGAGAAAAGGAGGCGTACCAATCAAGTCGTAAATATCCCGCCAACAGCTGTGTGACGCGTCCCATCATAACCCTGTTGACGCAGCGCGACTCGGGCCGAGGCTGCATGAGAAATCCGTGGGCAATCGCCTCCGCGTTTTATTTGGTTTTGTGTGTTTCTGGGCCGTCCCCCGCCTCCCCCTCACCTCCCGCCGCTGCCGTTCGAGGATCCCCGAAGGAGTAGTCGTGTGTGATAGCAGGGCGCTGACGCAACCCGTGGCGTACGGATTTTCAAAGTTTTCCAAAGTTCGTAAAACTACGGTGGCGTCTGCGGCTGGGCTCCTTGCGGCGTGCTGCCGTTCGAGTGAGTTGGTGAGGAGAGTGATAGAGAGAGAGAGAGAGAGAGAGAGAGAGAGAGACAGCGATATTTGCATCAGATTACAGGCGATTACACGTCGCGGGTCAAGCGCAGTCACGTGACATGAAATCCTCGAAATCAGACACCTTTTCGGGGGCCGGCCCGAGCTGGAGAGCTGGAGGGAGCGCGCCACGCCAAAGGATTACCCCCCGTAATGACCGTGACTGTGTGTCTTGCATGTGACACCTTGGAGATTGGCGCGTGCGCGTGCACGTGCGTGTCTGCGCGCGTGTCCGGGTGCGTGTCCGGGTGCGTGTCCGCGAGGGGTGGCGGTCATTAACGGCTATTATCGCCGCGTCGCCCGGCCGCGCTTTGTGCCGCATGGGGGTGGCGGGGGCCGGCGGGGTGCGCGCGCGGGACTTGACCATTTTTCGGAATAATGGCCGATGAGGATTACGGGAGACGCTGGAACCGGAGTCAGGTAATGGGGGCGTGGGCCGGGTGGGCGCTGTGGGTGGACTACGCGGGCCGGGTGGACGCTGTGTGGACTCTGGGTGGGCACCGGGTATGGACTCCGAGTGGACGACGCGGTTCAGGTTTGCGGTGAGGTAGGTCCGGTGACGCTCCGATTCACTCGGCGGAACGGGCCGGATCGGGAGGGATGGTAGATGCGGTGGGGCGGTCGGGGATGCGGAAGGCTTTGCTGATGATGACTGATGGCTGGCCGGCGGCCTCCAGCGGACTCCAGGGCTCCAGGACCCGAGCGGAGAGTGCGTCGGAACTACTGCGCCGTGTCCGCCGTGCAGGCCGCGGGGAGGCGGCGGCCCGGCCGCGGTCCGGCTTCCGGGGGAGCTCTGCCAGCTCTGCCAGCTCTGCCCGCGCGGACGGGGGTCGCGTGCCGGCCGCCGGGCCGCCGTCGGGCCGCGATTGTCCTCGGTTATCGCTGTGCAGTTGTTTGGCGTGTGACGGCGCTGCCAATATTGGGGAGCGGCCATTAAAGCGCTGCCCCCGCTGGTGCTAATCAAAGGGGAAATATCACGGGATGGGAGGCGGCCGGCCGCGGCCCGGCCGCCGCCAGGCCCGCCGGGATAGGTGACGCACGGAATGGAATTTATAACCAAACTTTTGATTCTGTTGGGCTCGCTCGCCCGTCCCGTTACTGCCAGACCTCGGACCCCTCCCCTCTCCGCGCGTGCGCCGTGTGCCCCGCGCCGCGCCGTGCCAAGAACGTCGCCCGCCGGGTATTTACACATTTTTAATTGCTTGGCGCGGCTCGGCGTACACTCCGCACTAGCCGTCTCTCTCGGGCTCACGAAGAGGGAGAGAGACGGCGGCGACGGGCCGAGCAGAGGATACGCACAGAGATGCATACTGTTATGACCGGCCAATAAAATGAGTTGGACTGGAGGGCGGCACGCGGTGTACGGACAGATTCAAAGTTTCTCTCTCTCTCTCCGCTCTGCCTGGGTGAAACTAGGATGGGAATAATAAATCTCGAAACGTCCGCGAGAGCCGTGTGGCGTGCGGTCGCAGGGGGGGGGGGGGGGGGGGGGGCTCGAGGTGTATTGCGAGGGGCGCTGCGAGGCGAGGCGGCCCCGTCAGACGCGGCGAAATGATGAAATTCGCCAAGCATCGGCCGGCCTCCTTTATAATTTACGCGGAACAATAAAGCGACAGTTTTCGTCGCGGTCGTCATGCGATAGTGACATCAGCAGGCCCGGCCCGCGGGCCCGGCCGCCTGCCGGAGTGCCGCCCCGAGGTGTGCAGATGATTGATCCCCAAATCCAGTCGCCGGTTTTTTCCCGTCCGCCCCGTAAATAAAACATGCCGCCGGGCCGGCGGAGCGGCGGAGCGTGTTGCCCGCTAAGTTTCCTGCTTGCAGGCAAAGAGTTGGCGACACTGCGCACGTCGCGAAATGTTGCTGCCGCCGCCGCGCCGGCCCGGCCAACCTAATAAAATTTATTTTTTCCTCCCTTTTTGGAAAAGCGACAAGATGGCGGCGCGTCCGACGCCTCGCATGACAGGGCATCAAGCAGCGCGCGCTGGCAGCCCGGCCGCCGCGGCATGCGGGTATAAAACGGCGGTCATCATAAACACATCTCTCGTGTTACCGGCGGAGTCCGCTCGCCTTCCCTCCCAACTGCAAATCCAGGTGCGAATTTTTCATATCGCATCCGGCGGCGCAGCAGTATGTGCAACGCCATAGTGTGTAGTAATTTAAGAGTGCGTATTCACGGAGTGTGCCGCGCACTCGCTGGCTGTGTAAGAAAATCGTTTCGCACAAACTTGGCAGCCGATCGGGTTGGCGGGGAAGGCGTCAATGGGTCCGCCCGGCCACTGCACGGGCGGAGGTGTGCGTTTTTCATCGCTGCGGGGTTTACGGCCCTGCCCGCGGCCTGGAGGCCAGAGCCCCGCCCGTAAAGCGCGGGAAGGTGTTTACTGCAGATCCAATTATGGCCATAATGGGGACCATTATATGACGTGGAGGGCGCCGGGGCGTGGCGTGGCGGGGCGTGGCGGGGCGTGGCGGGGCGTGGCGGGGCGTGGCCAGCAACAACGCCAAGATGAATGGGTGGCCTGCTATGCGCCGCTCTCCCGAAGATTGTCAAATGGCGCTGCGGCGCTGTGGCGCCCCGACGGCAATATCCCTGCCGCACGGCGGCGGCGTATTTATGCGGTCAGTTTGACGGCAGGTGGATGGATGTGGGCATTTCATGTCTGGGTGCTCGGCGTCGGCCGCTTATTAATGCCTGCCGGGGTCGTTGGCGCTCGCCTTACACGACACGGCGCGGGGCGCTGAGCGATGCAGACGACTGTCGCCGCGTCGGCACGTCATCCCGGGCCATCCTTCTAGCGCGCCGGCCCGCGGCCACCCGCACGCCGCGGCCCCGCGTAGCGCGGCGTAGCCCCGCCGTAGCTCGGCTCTCCCGCATCCATTCCGCAAACATTGTTGCCGGGAGAGGCGGCCGGCGGCGCGCTCTGGAGCCCCCGCAGCAGGGCCGCTTTCATCCCGGCAACTCCACGGCCGACCCGACCCGACCCCGACAAAGTCCACCGCAAACTCACTTCATTCAATTTGGCGCCGCCCCGCCGCCGCCCCGCCGCGCGTGAACCCGCGGCCGTTGTATACGACTCTTATCCCCGAGAGTATCACTTTTGAATTTTCAGCGCGCAGTGTGTGTCTGTGTGTGTGAGCGCGCGCGTGTTACAGTGTGTGTGTGTGTGTGTTGTGTGTGTGTGCGCGCGCGCGCCACATGGGCCCTTCCCCGCTCGCACGCACGCGGCTGTAGCCTAAGGGCTGTATGGCGCTTTTTCACTTTTCTCTGCACTCCTGCCTCTATAAATCGTGTTTACGGCCACCCCGTGTCTCCTCGCGCCCTCTCCCTCATCCTCCCCGCCTGCCTCGGCCGCCGCCCCACGGCGGGGCCCCCACCCTCCCGGACACTTTCGAGTCGCTCTGCTTCGCCGTGCTTCGCTCTGCTTCCTCCTTACCTTTTAGGTCCGGTGTGGGCGCGGCCCCGGCAGGCCCCCGGCAGGCCCCGGCAGGCCCCCGGCAGGCCCCCCGGCAGGCCCCCCGGCAGGCCCCCCGGCAGGCCCCCGGCAGGCCCCCCGGCAGGCCCCCCGGCAGGCCCCCCGGCAGGCCCCCCGGCAGGCCCCCGGCAGGCCCCCGGGCAGGCCGCGGGCTCCTCAGGTGCATCCGTCTGTTGTCCGCGCGGCCCGCGGCCGGACCATCCCGTGAGGCACGACCTCTGCTGAGGCCCCCGCGGCCCCCGCGGCCCCCGCGGCCCCTGCCGGCACTGCCCCTGCCTTATGATGTACTTGCCCCCCCGGGGCGCTGCTCTGGGCAAACTCGTAAATCCAGCGTGTTAAACTGCAGTTTCCCAGTCCTCATATGTTGCCCCCTCCCCTACCGCCGGAGAGGGCTCTAAAAGCGCACCTGAACTCCTTCTTTTGCCTTCATGACTCCTTCGTCAAACAGGGAGGCGCGCGGCGGACCGACTCGCGGTGTTTCTGAAATGAGCGCCTGTAAAAGCGAGCGCCGCCTCGCCGCCACTCAAACTGATTATGAAGCTCGAGCGCGGCGGGAGCGCGGCATTCCCAGGCGGACAGAAATAACGCACGGCGTTCGGCTCCGCGCGGCGGCCGGGCGGCGGCCGGGCGGCGGCCGGGCGGCGGCCACGATGCGCGGATAATAACTGATGTGTAATAACCCGACCCGATCGCATCCAGCGGCTGGGGCATTCGACAGGTCCCGGCCCGGCTCAGCACCACCTTCTCGGCCCTCTCTGTCGCTCTCTCACGCAGCAACCCACGAGTGCGACAGAGACAGAGATGCCAAAGGCAGCGTTTGGAATCAAACCCGCAGCAGCAGCAGCAATTCTTCGTCTTCCCGCCCCAATTAACGACGTTATGCAGATGACAGTTGGCTGCGCCGTGTCGAGGCGGGTGGCAACCCTGCGGCAGTGCGGCACGGCAGCACAGCGAGTCACAGCGGGCGCTGCCGTGCCGAAGGCTTGTCTGACTGACAGAAAATAACAAACGCCTGCCGTCCCCGCCGCTGCGGTCCCCTCCGCCGCTGCAGGCCACGCATGCCCGCCAAACACAACACACACACACACACGTCCAGGAAGGTGAATTTATTTCCGTCGCGCTGAAGACGCGACGCTGTATTGGGCATTCCCTCGCTCGCTCGCTGCTCCGCCCGCCCCTTTTTTCCTTCTCTCAAATCATTTATTTTAGACACTGGCTCGCTGCTCACAGGACCGCCGTCAGGAGTGTCGCCGTCTTCCCCATGCGCGAATAAGTGAGCAAAAAGACGCCGTCCTCGTCCACTGTCCGCGCTGTTGTAAATATACACGTCAATTACTGCTCAAACCGGCGCGCTTTGCATGCCGGTTTTGTTCTTGTTGTTGATGCGGATCGGGCCGGATCGGGCCGCGCGCTGACATGCTTCATGGCGGGGCTCCCCCTCCCTCACACCTACCGGCCCCCTCCACCGCCCCTCACCTCCTCTGCTTGTTTCTCTCTTTATGATGATCAAGGCCCCCGATTTCGAATTGCCGCCGGATTATTCAAATAATTCGCAGAAGGAAAAAGCGACGGCCGGGGCAGTTGGGCCGCGGCGGCCGTGGCGCACCCGTTCCCGTAATTATGGAGAGCTCATACGTGCGCGGCGAGTGGGCCGACCACTCCTGGCGGGTTTTCGGGGAGAAAGCAAGAAAAAGAGGAGGCGTCCGGTCGAGGATTACAAGTGGCGGTGCCATCTTGATGTATGTGTATTTTTCCCGCGCAGCTGCCCCCGAAGACAATAGCATCCCGTCATTTGGGACCGCGGCCAAAGTGTGACGCTGTTCGCCGTCAAATGCCCGCGGGGCGGGCGGGCGGCAGGCATGGCGGTGGGCGCCGCAGCGCAGGGCCGCCGAGCGGCGCCGACTCCCCCACCACCGGCCGGCCCGCCGCGCCGCCGGTTATGAGTGGATATGACGGAGCGGGAGGCGGGGCATATTTTTGATGGGCGGTGGAGGGGGAGCGGTGCGCCGGGCCAATGGGGCGGCGGGCTGGCATCATATCGCATATGAGCCCCGGCCCCGGCACGGTCCCGGCACGGGCTGAGCTCAGCGGGGCCCCGCGCGCCCCCGTGGCACGCGGCCAAGCGGCGGCCAGAGACCCGGCCGGCGGCCCCGGCGGACCCGGCCCCCGACTCCACGGCCTCCACCGCAACATCTCGCCAACCACCACTTCATTCAGAACTTGCATGTTTAAATAGTGCGGCAGAGCGGAGGTGGCTTCGGTCCGGGATAAAGCGGCGAGCGCTTCTCTGGATTCGGCGTCTCCAGCGGCGCGCCCAGGATGCACCTTGTCGCAGATGCCGCCGGAGGGGGGGGGGGGGGAGGCCGCCCCACCAGCCCCGCCCCGCCGGCCTCGCCATGGCCCATTGTCTCTGAAAATTGTGCACATTTTTATCGGTCCTCGGCTTGGGCGTCGCTGCATGCAAAATGTGAACGCAGCTCGGGCCCTGTTGCATGTCCGCCCGTTGTTTCCCACGGTGTGTGTGTGTGCGAGCAAGCGCGCGCGCGCGTGTGTGTGCGTGTGTATGTTGAGGGAGAGAGAGGGAGAGGCACGGGCACTACCGGCTATTTGCTGCAGCGGCGCTATCGGTGTCGCATCGCAAAACGCAGCCAGCAGCCGTGTGTGCGTGTGTATGTGTGTGTACGTGTGTGTGCGTGTGTGTGACGAGGCTGCCGTCCGCAATCAGTAGTACGCTTGTGTCACACACCCCCACCCCGTCCTGTGCAGCGACAGTGTCCTGCTGCAGTGAGTGTGTGTGTGTGTGTGTGTGTGTGTGATGGCCGCCTCGCGACAATGTCTGATGGAGCGAGGGCCTAATATGACACTGGCCGGTCGTCTGCCGGTCATTATCTCCCCATCGGGGTCTCCTCCCCCTCCCCCTCTCCTCCCCCTCCTCCTCCCTCCCCTCCCCCTCCCCTCCCCTTCCCCTCTCCTCTCCTCCCCTGCGGTCTCGCCATGCCAGGCCGGACGGCCGCCCGCTCGCTTCCGCGCCGGACAAGTCTATACGCCCTGAATCGGCTGTGATTAAATTTAATGTGAACACAGCCCCCCCCCCCCCCCCCCGGGATTCCACTTTCCGCGCCGCCCTCTTCCTCCTCCTATCCTCCGGTTTTCTTGTCCGCTCCTTCTTTTTTTTCCCTTCGCGGCCTTTCTTTCTTTTCGTGCTTTTTGTTTTATTTTTAGATAGAAAAAGCTGACCGAAATGACCCGCGGTCTCCTCCAACATTTTTAATCGGTGCATGTGGGTGTGTTTGGGCTGCACTTCTTGCCATGGCGAATAGTTCGTCACCGGAAATGCGCGCTGCACACGTGATGTGCTGTGTCGCTGCGAGGCGCTGCCGCCGCCGGGTGGTGGCAGCCCTGCTGGCTGAGCGCGGTGCTGAGCGAGCTGCTGAGCCCCCCGATGCGCCGCTGCGATAGGCCGGCAGCGCTATTGTTCCCGGGAAGGGAGTAATAACTGCAGATGGTTTTCTTACAAGCGCCAGCGCTCACACACACACACACTCACATGCCCTTACAAGACCTCGTGTACACATTGCGATTGAATCCCATTTGCGGCGATGAGTCTCGCTGCTCTCGGTTATATACAGTCGGCCGGCGGCGTGGCGTGGAGGGGCGTGTCGCGCGCTGCCTGCCTGCCTGCCTGCCTGCCTGCCTGCCTGCCTGCCCGGCGCCCTATCGGACCCGGCATCGTGTGAAGTCGCGAGGCGGACGGAGATGTTCGGCACGTGGATCCCCGACCTCCTCAGGGACCCTCAGGGACCCTCAGGGATCCTCAGGGATCCTCAGGGATCCTCAGGGATCCTCAGGGATTCTCAGGGACCATCTGGGATCCTTAGGGATACTCAGGGATCCTCAGGGACCCTCTGGGATCCTCAGGGATCCTCAGGGACCATCTGGGATCCTTAGGGATACTCAGGGATCCTCAGGGACCCTCAGGGATCCTCAGGGATCCTCAGGGATCCTCAGGGATCCTCAGGGACCCTCTGGGATCCTCAGGGATCCTCTGGGATCCTCAGGGATCCTCTGGGATCCTCAGGGATCCTCTGGGATCCTCAGGGACCCTCAGGGATCCTCTGGGATCCCCGGGGGCGTTTTGTTTTCCCTGTAGTTTAGGCCGGGCGCCGCGCGGCAGCTGTCAGACCCGCTCCTCTATTAGCACTTCATTTTCGGGAGGCCGGCAGGGAGGCTGGGGGAGACGAGGCTGGCGGCGTTCATCTTTTCGAAATTTCAACGTTGCTTGTCGTCGTTGCGTTGCCGCGTGCATTCTAGAGAGAGAGCGAGAGAGAGAGAATGGACTTCGTCAGGCCCCTTCCCTTCTCATTCATTATCCTTTTGTCGTATCTTGGCATCTCTTCAGGCGGCGGCAGGGGGAGGTGTTCGGGGGAGCGCTGGTTGCTATTTCGGGGCCGCTCCTCGTTTCCCAGTTTGGGGAATGGGAGGCGTAGGATTAGCGGCAGGAAGTGTCATCTCTCATCCCCGCGGCACGCGCCGCCACGCGCCGCCACGCGCCCGGCCGGCCGGCTGGCTCCCGCGGCACTTGGCTCCAGAATATGGGCGCTGCTACACGACGACTGCCGACGATTACCCGATTCATTAGTTTTCGTTTCCGGACGTCGGCGGACGAGACGTTTCCATCACTATATTCCGGAGAAAGTGAGCCGCCGTGGGCGCACGGACGGTGTGATACCGGAGGGCCTGCGGGGCCTCCTCCCGGGTGAAAGCAGAGGCCCTGGGGCCGTCCTCCGGGCCCGCCCCCGACCTGCGAGCCGCGCTGTGACGGCTGCCCCGGCTGCCCTGCTGGCGGCCGGCTTGCATGCCGTGCTGCAGCCCCCGGCCCCCCGGCCCGTGTGTCCCAGGTGGGTGATATTTCCTGGAGCGGGGGGCCTGCGCTCGCTCCCCCGCCCCGACCGTCCCCACACGACGCGTCGGCCCAGATTTGTCCCCGCATGGTTACCGCGCCGCGAAAGTGGGGTATATTTGTGGGGCCGCTGTTGTCGTGGGGCCGCTGCGCCTGACGGCCCCTGGCGGCTCCTGGCGGCTGCCGGCCGCGCCACGGCGACTCCTCCTGACGTGCCTAATCCGGAGCAAGAGGTCCGCAGTAAAAGGGGTTACGCCCCTGGCGGCCCCCGCCGGCCCTGTTTACCGAACGGCAGAAGAATCGGCGTGCGGCGCGGCCACATAAATTTGTCCCCTAAGTGCACTGTGAGGGGCTCTGGCTGAGGAACAAACACCCTCCCTCCCCGGCAGCACACTCGTTATAATCGCCCTCCCTAATTTTCAGTCACAAATAGGGGTTACAGAACGCTGTTTAGAGTGTTGGCGCGGGCTGCGACACCGCCGCCGCTGCTACCGCCGCTGCCGCTGCTGCTGCTGCTGCGGTGCCGCTGGGGGGCGCGCGGCCTCGCCCCCCCCCCCCCTACCCCCTCCACATAGCGAGGCCGAACCTTTCAATCAAAGATCGCATCGACGGCTTCGGCTCGCGCGCGGATTAAAATATACCTGACACGGCCCACACGCGACCCGCGCAGCCTCCCCTCCCCTTCCGTTACCTGAGGGCCGCGAGCGGCAGCAAGGCGCCGCCGCGGGCCGCGGCCCCGGCGCTAAATATACAACAACAATATGCAGTCAGCCCCTGCCATAACGGCCCGCTATTTATACGGGCGGCAGAGGAAGGGAGGCGGACGATGGCGAAAACACCTCTCCTCCTCCCCACCCCTTCTCAGCCTGTACTGCTCACTGCGGTGTAACATGTATCCTGACGGCGGTGTGTGTGGCTTTTGAGTGAGAGTCCGGCCGTGTGGGCGGCGCATCAGTCTGTCGGCGGCGCTGCCCCGATACACTGCTCTCTCCGCAGCCTGGGGTCGCGGACGGAGCCACACGGCGGCGGGCCGCCACTCCCGCGGCCCGCACAACACATCCGTCATGCTGCTGTGGACACGGGCCGACGGGCTTAACTGGTCCGCGAGCGCGGGCGGCCAGGGCGGCATGGGTGAGGGATGGCTGCGGGGGGTCGCCAAAGGTCTGCCGGGGGCCGGCAGGGCTTCTGCTGAGTGCAGCGGGGCTACCGTGCGACCCGGACCTACGGCGGGAGGAGAGAGAGAGAGAGAGGGGGGGGGAGAGAATAAAATGAAAATGGCTGGACATGGGCAAAAGTGTTGAGGGCGGGGCGGGGGAGGGGACAAAACTACAGCGTAGTCTCACCACACCAGCTGAGGTTCGGGTTACGTGTGTGCTGGTTACACCGCACCGAGTGTACGTGTGTGTGTGTGTGTGACAGAGAGAGAGAGAGAGAGAGCGTGCAGTACTGCCAGCACTGCCCTTCCATGTCGCCAATGCTTTTGTTCCCTGGAGTGTGTCGCTGCAGTCAGCCGCAATGGTCTCAAGTGCTCCGGGCAGGAAATGCCACCCCTCGCAGTGTACGTACTTCTTCGCTTGCCTCGCTTTCTGCGTGTGTGTCGAGAGAGAGAGAGAGAGAGAGAGAGAGAGAGAGATGGGGAATGCCGCTGCCGTATTGACTTTCGCGTGCGCCTGAGGGAGACGGCTGCTGTTTTGTGCGGGCGGTAAACGGCTTTGCAATGAGTGTCGGTTACCTTATGCCTCGGCCCGGCATGCGGCCCGCAGCGGTATAAAGTATAAAGCCAACGCTGATTCCCCCTCCCCCCCTTTTCTCTCTCTCTCTCTCTCTCTCTCTCTCTCCCACTACGCTCTAGGGGCTGCCACCGGATGGACGAGGAGACCTCACCCAGTTGTGTGTGGTGCCTGTGTGTCGTCCGTATCACACATCGGTGTTTCGGGTCGGCCAGCGCTATGCGGTATATAAGTCATTTAATTGATATCTCATTGGCGTCCATTAGACGTCGGGCTGACGGCGTCTCCGGACGTCCCCCATCTGCCGAAGCTCGCCGCCGTAAATCATACACCTTCGTGTCAGTGATTGGGGACGGGAGATAACGCCCCGGTCGCCGCCGGCCCCCGCCGGCCCCCGCCGCGCCGCTCGCAGCCGTTCCCAATCACGCCGATTATTTCTCGGCGAGTCAATTAAAATTATAGTGGGCGGGCGATGCGGGTCGTCACACGGTCATAAGCTCGACCCCGAAGCCTTGAATCCGCTGGCCCCGTGTGTGTCTCCTTGTGTGTGTTTCCCTTTTTCCTTTCCTTTTTTATTTTTGTGTCTTCCTGGTTTGTTCCGGCTTTTATCATTGTCTCTCAGGTCCTTCGTCTCGGTATCGAAGCCTTATTCCGACTTTGTATTTATGTGTGTGTGTGTGTGTGTGTTTTTACATACCGGTGGTCGCGCCCGTAGTTCGGTGTCTTTTGAACCCTTCCTCTCGGCGCTGGGCACGGCACGGCACGGCACGGCACGGCACGGCCACACGGCCGCACCTTATCTATATATATTTGAGTGTGGCCGTAAATCGAGCCTGCATCGGAATGGCCGCGGTGGACAACCCTTCTAATGAGCGATGCCGTGTTCGGCCGCTCATTTAAATCCCTGTTGGCGCCATATTTATGGACGGCATACCGCCATTGGCCTGCTGCTGCCGCCGCCGCCGCCGCCGTTGTTGCCGTGTTGGCTGCCCTTCGAGGGCTGACAGCCTCGTCCGCCCGCTGCTTATATTCAGGATGTTGTTCCTATTTATTGCGCCGCCGCGTTGTTTCCAGGATGACGCTCGTTCGCCAATTAATTTTATATACAGTGCGCCCGCGGAGCCGGGCCGCATGCTTATAATCTGGCCCATAATCTGGCTCATCGACGGGCCGCGGGGCTCGGCGGCGGGGCTCGGCCGGCGGCTTCTGGAAGTGCCAGAAAGTTTGACGCGGCTTGGGCCGCTGCCAGCGGCGGGCGGCCCGCGCCCCGCCGACACCGCCGCCCGTTTCCCGCCCCTTTCCTCACATTTTCCCCCACCTCGGCCATTCTTATATTCATCTCGCATTCGCCCGCCTTTATAACGACATCGTCCAGCCAGATAAGAGAGAGAGAGAGAGAGAGAGAGAGAGAGAGAGAGAGAGAGAGAGAGAGGTAAATGGACAGGGGAGGGGGGGGGGGGAATATAATAAGGAGTTATTGAGAGCGCGGATTGGTACAACCGAGCATGTTGAGTGGTTTAAAAAGAATAAGAAGCAGAAGAGGAACGAGCGACGAGAGAGAGAGAGAGAGAGAGAGAGAGAACGCAAAAGGAATAGGACGCTTCGACGAGTTATGAGTACGATGCCGTTTGAAGAGGGTGGGGAGGAGAGGGGACGCAGGGACAAGAGCGAGAGAGGAAGAGAGAACGAGTTTCGAAATGAAAGGAAGGTGTGCCAGGCCAGGTGGGGGGAGCTTACACACACACACGCACACACACACACACACACACGCGCATGCGCGGCAGCGGGGACTAGTTGAGGGAAATATAAATATGTCTGCAATAATGCACGGGAACATAAAACTCGCACGGACAGCCAACAAAGACCTCACCTACCTCGCCGCCGGCCCGGCTCCCCACCCCGCCGCCGCCGCGCCTCCCATACAACCCGCTCCCTCCATATTTTCCTCATATTTTATTTTATTATTTTTCGGGGGCGCGCGCTGCCATTGGCCTCTCCCTGGACGCCATGTTTGAGCTGATCGAACGCCGCCGCTCTGGCCGCAGCAACAGCCGTCCGCGCTGCCCACGCTGCCCTTGTTCATGTAGTGTGTGGGGCTGCGTCAGGGCCAGCAGGGGGACGCGAGGACACCGCTGAGGACTCCGCCGAGGACCCGGCCGACGGCTCCCTACGGCCGTGTCCGCGGCGGGCCCGCGGTGGACCACCACGCACCTGGCGGGGGCACTGCGGGGCACTGCGGGGCACTGCGGGGCAGGCCGCTCCGACGCTATTGGCGACGATAACTTATCTGGTGCGGTTCCACCCGGTTCCACCCGGTTCCACCCGGTTCCGCCTGGCGGGGGCGTTAGCCGGCGTCCCTCCCCTCCTCCGGACCCGCGCCGCGCCGCGCCGCGCTGCTCCACCTTTTGTGGCCGGCAATAAGGACTCTTGGTGGAGCAGCGAAGCCGCGGCGGCAGCGCCGACCGGCTCCTGCTGAATGCCGTTTTGTGACACATCACAGCAGCCCTGCTCTTCTGCACATCGCTGATAAGCGTCTCTCTCTCTCGCTCTCTCTCTCTCTCTCTCTCTCTCTCTCTCTCTCTCTCTCTCTCTCTCTCTCTCTCTCTCTCTCTCTCCACGCCTGTCACTTGTTAAATACCTGTGCAGCGGAATGATGAGATACACGCACATCCCGGCACCACCACTGCCGTGCCTCCGGCCGCACTGCGCTGCGTGGCGGCGGCGGCGGGCGGCGGGGGTTTGTTGGCTCCTATTTTCAGAATACTAAAAGGAAGGGGGAGGAGAGGGGCGGCAAACATAAACGGGGCACGACGCTGGCAAAGTTAGTGCGGCCGTGCTGTAAATCGCGGAGCACACGCCTGGCGCTGCCCAGTGCAGATGTAAAACACAGACATCTTCCGGTCTACGGCCCCTCACCTTTCACCCCCCCCCCCTCCTCCACCCCTTCACCCCTTTCACCCACCCCCTCTGCTAGTTGAAAAACAAAACACATACCGCCATGCTGTTCTACTACTGTATAGAGCCCCCCCCCCCCCTCGCTCCGCCCCCCCCCCCTTCCCTTTCCCGTCACATAAACGCACACGCGCGCCGCGGAGAATAATATTTTGGCAGTAAAAGTTTATAGGGCTGCGTTCGCGCGCGAAAAAACCAACAGCAGCGACCGCGGAAAGTGTTATGTCCCCCCGCGTCCCTCTCTCTCTCTCTCTCTCTCTCTCTCTCTCTCCCTCTCTCTCCCTCTCTCTCTCACACTGTCATATGGTTCGTGTGCACGGCAGCAGCCCGGCTGTTCGGCAGAGTGCTGCTGGCCGGAGCCGCGTGAGGAGTGAGTGACTTCCACCACCGGAGTGCACGGCACTGCGCGGAGCTTCGCGTCACCGGGAAATTAGAGGAAATGAGCCGATATTTCTAAGCATGTTGTTGTTGTTGTTGTTGCCGCCCACATGGATATTTGCGGCAGGGTGGCGGCGTTGTGGCGAGCGGAAGACGCCCCTCGACAGTCGCATGAGTAACGGCGGAGCCCGCGGCAAGGAGGGGCACAGTGCGGCCCCAAAGCGGCACACGCGGCGGACAGTAAATGTCAATGTTTTATGGAAATATGCGCGGTGCTGTATGCCACAATGTGCGCAGCGAAGCCCTTGTGTTTCTGAGCCCGACCGGTGCGCCGCCCGGTGTGCCGCTGGGTGTTCGTCATGTGTAACGCACCGTCGTCACCTAGTCAGGTTTTCACGTTGTCACGTTGTCACGGTGTCCACCGCTTCCTCCGGCGCGCGTCACGCGGCCCGGAGCCGGGGCGCGCCGCGGGGGGATTTACGGGCCGGCTCTTTATGTCAAATATGGCCAGAATTGTCGTCCCCCTTTTAATTAATCACGCCGGGTCATAAAGAACCCGATGCGTTACATGTAGGCCCTGGAAGACCGGCCCCGCCCGGCCCGCCCGGCTGCCCACGGCGCGCCTTTGTTTTATTTTTATAGGCCATATAAGATATAGTATAAATGCTTTGCTGCTTTCGTTTTTTCGTTTTCGAAAGCCCCTCTCGACACGGCGGCGGCGGCGGCGTGGCGGTGACGCTGGACGCGTCGCGCCGCTGTGCTCATCAAGAGGTCACACCGTGGCCTATGCTAATGTGTGAGCAGCGGGCCCCGCGCCGTGTGTGTGTGTGTGCAGTGGGGACGCCATTGTGGCACGTTTGCTCGGCACAGTTTGGTGGGGAAATGCTTTAGAGACAGTGTTAGCCTACGGCTATGACACGCAGGCACTCCGGGCCCGGGCAACACGCTCTCACCTGAAATGGATCAGGATCTTTATGAGGTCTGCCCACTATCTTGTGCGTGTGTGTGTGTGTGTGTGTGTGTGTGTGTCGTCACTGATGGCTGTCCCTTCTCTTATTGACATCGAGGGGGTCATATATAGAAAGAAAGGCCAAGGAAAATGAGGCCAGGCAGACACGCACGCACACACACACACACACACACACACACATACACTACGTGAGGAAAACCATAGCGCATGACGGGACTCGAACCGGGGGCCCGCTCGCTTCTAATCACTTATTTGTCCCCCCTTTGGGGCCAGCGGCGTGCCCCGGCGCCCCACCCATCGGCCACGGCGATAGCGCCCCCCGAAGCCTTTATGGACCCTCCATAAACTATCATCCACCCCGTGCACAGATAAAACGGCGCGCTGGACGCATAAAAATTCCTTTTTGTTGTGAGACGGCGGGGGACGATTAGTGGCGTCTATGCTTTATCGCGACTGCCATCATCGAGACGTTAAAATGGACGAATCAGGTAGTGCCGTGCTGCAGGGTGCGCACACATATGCTCGGTTTTGTTTCGAAAACCGTGCGTGGACAGTCCTCCTTTCCTCCCCCCCCCCCCTCTCTCTCTCTCTCTCTCTCTCTCTCTCTCTCTCTCTTACTTATTTTTTCGTCGATTAATTGTGTGTGTGTGTGTGAGCGTGTGTGTGGTTGAGTGCCGCCGCTGCAGTAAAGTAAATGCAAGGGGACGAAATGAGCGACAAGGTGAGTCAGCCAGGCCGCGCCGGGCCGCGGTCGGGACTGGTCCGGTTACAGGCCGTCGTTATGAATGGTTCACATGGCTCTCTGTATGGAGACGACAGTTGTGTGCGCCGGACAGATGAGTTTTACAGCATCCGCTCTCCGCGCCTCGATGAGGCAGGAGAGAGAGGGAGAGAGAGAGAGAGAGAGAGAGAGAGAGAGAGAGAGAGAGAGTCGGCACCCAGGTTATAGTGCGGTCCCGCGCCACCTCTCCTAGCCCCCCGCCTGCCTCTGTCTCACTCTGACCCGATAAGCATCTGTCTCCACGGGTGTTGGCGCCTCTCGTCCCGTCTCTCTCTCTCTCTCTCCCCCTCTGTCTCCAGGCCCTGTCATAAGGGGGACCGGACAGTAGGGTTCATAACTCTCTGTATCCTCTCTCTGTCACACCTTTTTTGGGGGGCCTTTGCTTTTGCTTCACCTTGCTGCTGCTGTTGCGTGGGGGCCAAAAGACAAAAGAGATGCGCGGGCCGGCGTACAGGTAGGTGGGTGGCCGGGGCCGGGGCCGTGGCCGGGGCCGAGTCCACGGCCACCCCTATCTGCCCGCCCGTACACCCGGTCCGGGGCGGCGTCATTTCAGCTCATAAACGGGCGACGCCAGGGATCCGTCGGGGATATTTCAAGTCCACGATACCATCTCCCCGGCCGCCGCGGCCACGGGACACAAATCACAGCTCCGCACCGCGCCGCGCCGCACCGCGCGCCCTCGTTGTCGCGCCGCCCATCATTTTCACCACATCGTCCATCAAAACTCATTCATCCGTCGGCGTTGATTCATTCGTCGGACTGGTCGGCCGCGGCTGCGGCGGCCCGCGCCGCGCACCGAGGGCCGCCGCCTGTATCACGAACGGCTGTCATGTCGCGCACCGCCTCATATCGCCGTGTCACGTTGTCTTGTCCTCGTTTGTTCCGCCGCCCTCTAACGCCGACGACGCCGCCGAGGATGAGAAATCCGTGGGGCGGCGGCGCGGCGGTGCGGGCGGCGGCGCGGAGCGTTCTCCGATTGGCCGGCCGGCCGGCTGACCGGCGAGCGCCTGCTGTCCAGGGAGGTGCTCATTAAGAATGAAAACCTCCTCAAACACATCCACACCCAACTGGTGAATGGGGAGCGGGCGGGCATTCCTTCAATGAAATATTCGGGGGGACAACTGTTACGGCCCCGGACACGGACGGGGGGCCCAGGAGGGGCCCAGGAGGGGCCCAGGAGGGGCCGGAGGCATCGTATACCTCGGCGGGACATCGCACCTCGTCCGCCCACCTTTCTGTCCGAAACAAAGCGACACAATTACGATCCCTGAAAAATGCCTTCCTGTTACCACATTTTAATACACAAACGATATGCAAGTTTCACCGATTCCATCGCTGAGCTCTCGTCCGTGCATCTTTTGAAACTATTTTAACATAACGTTAAAATAGGCTACCCCGTGTTTAAACGGGACAAAGTCGGCTCCCACGGTGGATTTCGCGTATTTCATCGACGTTTCCATTCTTGCCTTTACCCTTTCTGTGCTACGTACACCGAGAGGGGCTCCATGGGAGTAAGTGAGTGAGTAGGGGCAGGAGGAACTCGTCCCGTCTCTCTCCCGTCCACGCGGTCGGCCATTCCCGCACGTTAATTTATTGCGCTCGTGTTTATGGGACCTTTTGGTTGCGCTGGCCGCCCCGCGCCCTGAGGAGCCATGAGAAGCCATGAGGAGGGCCGTCCTGCCGGGGGGACTGTCCTGCCAACCTTTTACTGCCATAGGCGCCAAACATTCGTCAAAATTATGGCTTGATGGCGCATGTTGATTCATCTGGAAGAGCAGGCGGAGGCTGGCCGGTGTTGTCCCCGCATCCGTGAAGCCTACTGCCGTCTCTCTCAGTCCCGCGGCGGCACTCCCGGCGTCTCCCTCGCACACACGCAGGTCAGGGATTCGGAATACTGGAAGGGGAAGGTGTAGATTTCCCTGCCCGCACATAACAGGCCGCAGGGGCGTTGTCATTAAAGCCTGTTTATACGTCGTCGAGGCCCATAGTGGTGCAGGTGCGGCAGGCTTGATGCCGATGACGATTTTGACCCTTCTCGTCGTGAAACAACATGGTGCCGCATTCCCGTGGCCCCCGCGGCCCCCGCGGCCCCCGCAGGCCCCCGCAGGCCCCCGCAGGCCCCCGCAGGCAGCCGCAGCTCCCCGCCGAGGCCTTCGGGGCGCCCCTTTCAGGGCCCCTTTCAGTGCGGACTTACACTGACGATTATCCATCTTTACCGGCCGCCCCGCCGGCTCCCTCTGCCGTCTTGTCGAGTAGTGAGTGTACACACACACACACACGCGGGTCGCTTTGTCGTACGCACCGCTGTCAGGGATATGCTCTCATACGTGTTTCTGTCTGTTGCAGGTAAGCCCCGGCGGGACGACGCCCCCGAGCCGCCCCCCGAGCCGCCAGGTAAACCGCGTGTCGTCAAGCCCCCTAATTGCGAGCGACTTTATTAAATAGCGGGAGACATATGTCCCCGAGAGCAAACACCAGCAGGGCCGGCTCCTTCTGTATGGGCCGCGTTTTATTCCTATGCTATAATTTTGTTTCTGCGCCCCGCTGCACACACGCAAAGAGGATTCGACATTCTGTTGACATGTCGCGTCGTGCGTTACGTGTTGTACAGTACATTTTTTTTCCGCCGTCATTTTTTTTCCCTCTTTACTTTTTCTGTAATCCTTACTGTAATCGCGCGTGTGTGTGTGGGGGGGGGGGGGGGGTTGCGGGGCGGGCAGACCGTGTGTAATGACAGAAACCGTCATCAACTCATGCGGAAAGAGAGGGACTGGTTATATCAAGGCCTTCGCTGGCGCGCGGCACCCGCGCGTTTTGGTGCATTTATTATTTCGGAATGGAAAGGCTTTTCCAGAGGTAGAAAACTGGTGGCAGCGGCCGTGCGGCTGTCTGCCGTCCGCTTTCTAGCTCCGCCGGCGGGGAGCGCCCGTCGCACCCCACCTGACGACCCGACGGCCGCCGCGGCCCGCGCCGGATTAACATGGACGCCATTGTGCGGCGCGCATGTGTGAAATCCAAGCGGGGTTCATCATTTCCTCGCGATATGCTAATTCACACGCGGCCCTCTCCCCCTCCCCGGCAGCCGCCGCCGCCGCCGCTCTTGTTGGCTCCATTTGATATCTTGTTGTGATTTTTCGCAACATTATGGGGTCACCGGGTGACCCGCGCCGCCGCCGCCGCTGCCATTGTGGATGGATCGCCGCCGCCGCCGCTCCCCCCTATTTTTTTTTCCCTTCCCCCCTCCCCCTCCAGAGAAAACGCCTCTGCCATAACATGGCTGGGGAGTTCATCTGGAGTGCACACGGGCTGGGGCCAGTGTTCCGAATCAAACGCTGAGGCCGGACGCGCGTTGCCGGGCTGCGTCCGAAAGCATTGTCCGAGCGTAGCCGGGCGTATGCCTGGCTACGGTGTCGGGTACGCTTCGGGCAAAGATCTCGAACGCAGTCGGGCAACGCGAGCCCGGGCTGACTGCCCGATTCGAAACTCTGTCTGGGGCCGCGTGCCTCTGGCAGCCTCTGGCAGCTGGACGTCGCACTGGAGTGTGGCGGCAGCGGCAGCGAGGCCCCGCAGAACGGGATAAAGTGCCTAATATCTCGCGCCTGGCTGCCCGGCCGCCCCGGCCGCCGCCTCGGCCACAATGACCACTTGGGCCGGCGGCGGCTGGGCCTCCTGCTCGGCCTGGCGCACCGGCCGCCCGTTTTGTCAACACGACAAGTATCATCTCTCAAACGTGCCGCCGCCGCCGTGCCAAATGAGGCGAAATCCCTCGAGGAGGCGGCCGAGCCCGGCCTCGGCAGGGCCGCCGCCGCCGGACAACGGCGCCGCGCTCCCGTCGGCAGCCCGCCGCACTCCGCTGCTCGCCGAGCGTCGCCGAGCGTCACCGAGCGTCACCGAGCGTCACCGAGCGTCACCGAGCGTCACCGAGCGTCGCCGAGCGTCGCCGAGCGCCGACCGTTTTGTCCCCGCTAACCGCCGACCCTCGCCTCCCCCTCCTAAATAAACTCTAATATACCTCCGGCTCACAAAGGGATAAACAATGTGCGCGCAGTTGTTGCCGATGAAAATGCCCGATAATGTTTCCGTGCCGATGGTTTTGACAAACATCTTATTCCGTTTCTGGTCCGGAGCCGGCGGGGCTGCGGGGATGACAGGCAGCCGCCGTGCGGCCGCGGCCGCGGGCTTATCCAGGGCATCCAGGGCATCCAAAGCGAGGAGGAAAGAGTTCGGACCGCTGTTTGTGTTTCGGCTCGTCAAACATGCGGAGCGTCGCTGATGTCGTCGTATCGCACGGGTGGCTCTCGCGGCCGGCTTACTCGTCGTGCACCGCGGAGGGAGAGGGAGGGAGAGGCAAGAGAGAGAGAGAGAGAGAGAGAGAGAGAGAGAGAGAGAGAGAGAGCGGCCCCGCAGCACTACTCCAGTTCCATACGCTGTTATTTGCCTTCATCTTGTATTTCCACGGGCATCATGGAGGCGGCGCACAATGGGATTACTTTACCTGTCACGGGGTTGTCATCCGTCCAGGATGTCGCCCGGCCGAGGCTCCGCCGCCCCGGGTCCCATCGGGCCCGGACGATTACCACAAAAATGCACGCGGGGCAACTCGATATCCCCTTCATTCTCGTCGTCAACGATTCCACTTGGCGGGGCCGAGCAGCCGCGTCGGAAGTGCAGCGGCGGCGGCGGGTCGGCCGTGAGCGGCGGTGAGGTTATGTGAGGTTATGTCTGCCGCGCGGCCGCCTCCTGTCCGCCCCCGCCGCCGCCGCCGCCGGCCGGTGCCTTGTGCCGGGCTTCCAGGAACAGCCGAATTGGCAGGGTGCGCGAGGGTTGCAGAATAAACCGTTCGATAAGACATTGTCCGGGTCCAAGAAGGGCGTGCGGGTGCACTGCGGCGCGCTGCCGTGACCTCGCAGGCAGCCCCGCAGCCCCGCAGCCCCGCGCCGCGGGAGGTTAGGGTGTTTGGCGAACATAACGGGTTCCTGCTGCGGAGGAGCGCGACGAGGCTGTTGCCGTCTCCCTCCGACGCACGACGCCATTCGGCACGCCCGCCCCCCGTCTCGCTCGCACCCGCTGCACGGGGCCGCCTGGTCGGTATTTCACGCAACTCAAACACGACCTTGCAGCCTTGCAGCCTTGCAGCCCCGGAGGCCCGGCCCGGCTGGGCGGCGTGAATGAGGAGTCCGTCACCCTGCCCGGTCCCAGCCTTTCATCGCCGGACACTCGGCCAGAAAAAAATAAAATACAGATAAATGTTTAGTTTGCATTTCTCGGTAGGCGATGACCGGGCGGTGCGCGGGCGCCTTTATTATGGCCGCGCCCGGCCGTCCGGCATGAAACAATCGAGTCAACAGCGGGGCTGTGTTCTGCGGAGCCCCGCACGGTTAGAGCGCTACCTGCCCACCAACACCTTTATTTCATTTAATTTGTCCGCGTTCTCTTATCCCCCTCCCCACTACCCTCCCCGCGATCCGTCGGGGGGCCTGCAGCCTGCAGCACCGCTATATACAGCACACACATACCGTATATATATGTCTAGTATGTTAGGCTTTTTTTTGCGGACTAGGGGGGAGGTGAAGGGCGGCTGCAAAAGGGATCGTGGCCGAGTTAAAGTTGATTGATGGCGGACGGACTGGCAGGCACTGCCGCCAAGGCCGCCGCGGGGGGGGGGGGGGCCGCGGGGGGGCCGCGGGGGCGTCCGTCCTCAGGGCAGCGCGCGTTACAAATGGTGGTCAGCGGCGGCCCCCCGCGGCGCGTCACCTGCGGGCCGGGCCGTCAGGGCAGAGCCTGTATAAAGTGCGGAGACCGTGTTGGAATAGCAGCGCCGGACGGCTCGGCTGGTTGGGAGTGGGACGGTCATGTTGTTGTGGACGCACCGCCGCCGCCACCGGCACCCTAAGCTGGTCCGGCGGTGGGTTCATTCTTCAAACCTTTTGGCCGCGGGGTTTGACGCCCCCAGCCGCCCCCAGCGGTGCCGGGTGGCCCGCCTTCTGCGAGAGAATCGATTTATCAGTGCAGCAGAGCCGTCCGCGTGCCCTTGGGTGGCCTTGGGGCGTGCCAAAAAGTATGACCCCCCCCCCCCCCTACCTCCTCTCCTTCAACCCCCGCCTTTCTGCGCTGAAACGGCGGGCAGCGTGGGGTCAGCATAATTAACCACGCTGCGACAGGACAGGAACACGCGCAGCACACGCACGCACGCACGGACACACACACACAGCGGTCAACCCCATCCCGATAGACAATGCTTTACGATCCGACGCGGGTGATTTATCTTTCGGTGAAAGTTTTCTATTGACGTTTGCGCTGCGTGCAGTACTGTGCCGTACGCCGCTTCGGCCGGCTTCGGCCGGGCTGGTAAACACGGCCCGAATTTTATGTGACCTCTTTTCATTTTCCATTCAATACATGTGTGTGTGTGAGTGAGTGTGTGAGTGCGAAATTTGCGCGAGCGTGGTCGGATAGGGGAGGGGAAGACCTTACGTTCTCAGGGCCGGAGAGGTGGATGGGGGAGTCGGCGCACGCACGCGCGCACACACACACACACACACACACACGCACGCACGGCTCTACCGCAGTGTCCAGTCTGCGAGCCGCGCGGGGAATGGCAAACCAGAATTAGATAAATGACCATAGTGGAAGGCGATGAAGAAATATATCCGTCCGCGAGTGCGAGCGGGAAGGACACACAAAGTTGTTCTTATTGTCCATTTACTTGGCAGAGTGTCGCGCACCGGACCGCAGGCGGGCAGGAGGGGAGGGAGGGAGGGAGGGTGTGCCGCGGGGGTGCGCGGCGGGGGGTTGTTCGCGAGGGTGGTGCCGGACAATGACCAGTTCCCGAACTAACTGTTCGCCTGCGCGACCCCCTTCTGCGCTGTCATTTTCAAGGATAGCACACCATGGCACACGTGTGTGTGTGTGTGTGTGTGTGTGTGTGTGTGTGTCCGGGCAGCGCCTGGCCATCCCTGTCTAATATGGGCCGTCCAGCCTGCGAGCACGCGCCGCCGCCGGAGCGCGCTTCCGCCAAACGCGCCGCCCGCCGCCGCCGCCGCCGCCGCAGCCACCGCCTTTGTGGAAAAACACGTACACCGACTCCTCGGCGGCGGCGGCGGCGGGCCGCGGCCGTAGGCGCAGCAGCAGGGCAGCGCTGGGGCCGGCGGTGTCGCCGGGGTGCCGGGCGCCGGGGCGGTGATGTCCTCCCGGACCGTCCTGGCAGTGTCCTAGCCGGTCCCCCGTCCCCGCCGCCGCAGCCGCAGCTGGCCGCCGGCCCGGCCTCCGGTTCCGGTGCGCTCACATGACGTGACGGGACGCGGCGGCGGTGGCGGCGGTGGCGGCGGCGGTCCGAAACTTTAAAGGGCGGCCGGCTGCAGCTGCTGGCGGCGCACAATGGACGCGCCATTAAAGTCCCGCCGAAAGTATGAAAAATAAAGACGTGGCGGGTGGGGACGGAGCGCACGGTGACAGCGCCGAGCGTTTCCGCATCCCCCTCCTCGCGGCGTCGCGTGTGTGTGAGAGAGAGAGAGAGAGAGAGAGAGAGAGAGACAGAGAGAGAGAGAGAGAGAGACAGAGAGACAGACAGAGGGGGGGCAGCAGAGGAGGGGAGCGGGGAGGAAACTCACATAAATCCACATATGTACCGAGAGGGAAAAGCAGAAAAGGAGGGAGTGTGGTTTCAGTCATTGTCTTTAAATATTTAGCCCCGTCCGGAATGTGTCTTTATTTGGGGTGGGAGAGCCCTAATGCGCGCGGCACGAGGCCACGCGTGGCGGCGCGTGGCGGCGCGTGGCAGCGCGTGCCGCCCCCTGCTGCCGCACGCACGCGCGCGCCACCCGACACATTCAGCTGCTCCTCATACTTCATACTCATCAACACCACCACCACCACCGTTCTCCCCTCCAGCTCAACTCCGTGTGTAGCAGCACGAGCGTTCGTACATGTTATTTTCTATCATTATCATACTACAGTACGGTACACTATTTTTCGATGGGTTTACATATCGTAACTGTGGTAATAAACCCACGGGCCCCACCGCCATCGAACGCAGGCGCGCGCGCGCACACACACACACACACGCACGCAAAGAGTCTATATAATCGATTCCAATGACATATCGAGAAAAACACTTCTCCATTAGTACCTCGAATCGCACCGCGCAAAAGTCGTACTCACAAGTCTGCGTTGGCACGTGGAGCAGTTTTGTATCGCGGGGAGCGTTCGTTCGTTCTGCAAAAATATCGGAACGGCGCCGGCGTCCGGCCCGGGATTCTAGCGGCTGCCGCCGCCGCCGCCGGGCTGCGCGGTGACGGACGGCGACATAATATAATGCTTCCCGGGAAGTGAGTGCGCCGAGCCAATAAGGATTTATGTCCCGGGTACGTTTCTCATACGGCACATACCTGGCGGCAGCGATATCGCTTTTCGACGTGTCCAATTAGTGAGAGAGGCCAACAAACAACAGCAACGAGAGCAAGCAGCAACAAATGACGGCGGCAACAACAACAATGTTGGCAGCGCGTGGTGCCGCTTCCCTGCGCGCCGCCGCCGCTCCCGACCGAACGACATCCTCACATGTGCGTGTGTGTGTTGAACGCGACAGTCGTTAAAAATTCGCGCGCGCTTCATTGCGGAGGGAGATGAGGGCCTGAGGGGAGGAGGGGGGGGGGAGGTCGTCATTGACAAAACCGAGCTGGCGGTGGGCGTTATCTCCTGCCGGCTCCCCCCAGTCAGTATACTCGGCATCAAATTCCTACGACAAACGTGTCAGAACGTACGGGCCGCTGGCCGCCGCCGGCCGCCGCTGGACCGGCCGGCCGGCCTCTTTGACGGGGAGCATAAAATGTGCTATCCGTGTCCACGATCGCCGAGCTGCCGCCGAGGAGGGCAGCGAGCCGAGCAGCGATCATCGCGGGCACGGCGATTTCTCATACCGGCCTCCGCCGCCGCCGCCGCCGCTGAAACTCTCATCCTCCCTGTGCTGAAAAGCTTCACTGAGAATCAAACGAGTCGCGGCCATCGCTCAAATCTGGGCAATAAGGACTCGAAGAGCCTCGGGATCCGAGACCAGATTTAGTCTCAGTTTGATCTCAGGATTCCAAAAAAGGGGTCACATGACCTCGTCAGAAAATGCGAAGTATATGTGAATTGAGGTGGTCGCGATGAGTCCTGCAGCTAACATTCTCATCTCACTCCGCTGTAGGGCTTGTGCCCACGCGTGCCGCTCCGCTCGCCGCCTGCGCGGACGCCGGCTAGGCCGGCCGGGCGCCGCGCCCGCCCCGCCGGCTGCCTACCCGGGCCTCGACAGGCGCGCCCGGCCCGGGCCGGCGGCCGGCGGGTGATTGGCATGGCGAGGACCCGGCCCGGACCCGCGAGGACCCGCGAGGACCCGCGAGGACCCGCGAGGACGCCGTCCGCAGCGCGCCTTTACAAATAAAACGTCGAGGGGGGAAGAAGGGGGAAAAAAGGAAAATTAGTCTCCGTCTGACAAGTTTAGCAAAAAATGATACGACACACCGTCGTCGTCGTGGTCGGCGGCACAGCGCAGAAAGGCCTGCAGAGGGAGAGAGACGACGCGATTTTTCATTTCTCTCCCCCCCTCTCTCTCTCTCTCTCTCTCTCTCTCTCTCTCTCTCTCTCCCGCGCGCGCGGCGGCGGCCCGCGGCCCGTTTTATATGTGTTTTCGCCTCTCCTTGTTTTATGCTTGAAACATTTGAATGGGGCGCGTATAAAGCGTACGTATAAAATGCGATTGTACATGGCTCTCCTCTGCAGGGGAGGGAGGGGGGGGGGGGAGCAGAGGCGGCCGCTGATTGGTGGCCGCTGGAAGGGCGTAAGGCCGGCATAAATTGACGCCAGACCAATAACGCCAGCGTTCGTATGACACCTATCACATAACCAGGCGCACGGCCCGGCCGAGCGGCCATGATGGTCAGCGAGAGAGAGAGAGAGAGAGAGAGAGAGAGAGAGAGAGAGAGAGAGAGAGAGAGAGAGAGAGAGGGGGGGTGAGAGGGAGGACCATGACAGATGGGCCGCCATCAATACCCCTCGTAGAGCTGTCCATGTTCGACATATTTCGCCTCGTCCCCCCGTACTGTATGTTATTTCGGACCGTCCGCCGCGGCCGGGGTTTTCCGGACGGACTGACTGACCATTAAAATCGGGGCCGGTCATTTATTTATCGGCGCTTCAGTTTCTGCCCCTCACGCTTTATTATGGATCGCGGAATCATTTTAAATATGCGAATCGTCTCGCGGGTCCTCGCTCAGGACTATTAATCGCGTATTCTAGCCCAAAGTCTTTAACAGTTTATGACTGGCAAATTATAAATCTTCCTGAAAAATAAAACTGAAAAAGGATGAACAAAAAAAAATAGCAGAGCGCGATGAATATCGCCCGTCGCGTCTATAGAGTTGACAGAACAGAACGAATGATTTCTTTGACGTGACGGTCCGGCAGGAGTCGGAGCGGAGAGTCGAGGCGGCCGCCTTGATATGAATGGACCCTGGCCAGACCACTATACTACACGGCGGCAGGAGGGGGGCGGGGGGCGTCGATGAGTCCCGTCTCGCTTTATTGAAATTTCCCCCCCCCCCCCCCCCCCTCCCTCCTCAACCGGGGCGGGCTGTTGACTCGGGTGATTGCTTCCCAACAACACCGCAAGTAGTACTTATATGCCGGTGTGGGTTTTTAGTCGGTCGCCTCTCTCTCTCTCTCTCTCTCTCTCTCTCTCTCTCTCTCTCTCTCTCTCTCTCTCTCTCTCGTTTGCCCCCCGAATGACGGTGTGTGGGTGGGAGCAGGACAGAGAGAGCGCACCAGTTGTCGGGGTCATCATCGTCGCTAACGACGTGGCGTCACGATACACAGCATGCATTATCCATGGCCGGCCGCCGCTGCCGCCGCATCGCTGTGTATGACGATTCAATTCAATTGTACTTCCGTTTGGCCGCCACCAGCCGCTGCTCCTGATGTCACCGTCACCTTCTGCGCACCATGTGCCCGCTGTGGGTGTACGTTACGTACATTACTTTCCCTGATCCGAAAACACGCTCGTCAATTTCTATTTTTTTCTTGATTTATGTTTGTGTTCTTTTTTTTTGTTGTGTTTTGGCGATGAGTAGTGCACTCTGCCCGGTACGGCTTCATGCTGTCTCTGTCTCTCTCTGTTATAAGCCCCTATCCGCACCATGTGATGACACCTGATCCGCCAGCAAGCGGTGCCCCCCCCCCCCCCCTTAGAGGCTTCACCGCTCCACTGAATATGACAGCAATCGGTCGCCGCTTGCTACCGGCACCTCCCGGCGGCACGGGCCTACCACAACAACTCGCCCTCTCCTTGTCCCCCTCTTGCTTCTATCTCTTTTTAGAGTGATTTCTTGTTGTTATTGCACTCTACGCCCCGCTGGCACGGCTTGTCATATTTGGGAGGAGGTCGGCTCGGCGACGCCCTCGAGCGTCATTGAGATTGATCAGAGGGCGCTTCCTGCAGGGCCGCGGGGGCGGCGGGGGCCGCGGGGGCGGCGGGGGGGGCGGGGGCCGCCGCTGCTGCCGCCAGAGGCCCTGAGTCACGGTCAGAGGAGCGGGGCCTGAGGGCCGCGGGCCGCGGCCCGGGCAGAGAGGATCAGAATGTTGGTCCTGTGAGCGACGCGTGCGGCGGCGGCGGACCGAGGGAAGACCTGCAACGCTTGACCAGGCCGGCGGCGGCGCGGCGGCGCGGCGGCGCATCCCCACGGCCGGCCCTTCCGGTGTGATATCGATATGGCGTTATTGATACAGCGCTGGTGTGGGCGTGGGAGCGGCGCCGTGCCCTGCTGTGGGGCCCGCCGCCCGCCGCCCGCCACACTTGGCTGCCCCCCACGGGAGCCACTGCTCTGCTGCCGGACGGGGCGGAGGGGCAGGAAAAAAGGAAAGGGGAGGAGGGGAGGGGGGGGGGATACCAGGATGAGGCACGCTGTGTGGGGCTGTATGGATTTGATGCGCCGATGACTTCCTCTGTCGTCACGGTCGAGTGGTCAGAGGCGTCATCATGCAGTGTGAGGCAGCGGCGAGCGCGGGTTCGAATACGGGCAGCCACCTCCACACGCCCGAGGAGGAGGAGGGGGAAAAATGTAAACTTGCTGACTTTATTTATGCAGCTTCCGATTTTGCGTCGGCATTGCTTCCTCGTCGGGTTGTGCACCCTCGAACCGAAAAGCATAATTTTACGCTCATAGCGAGAGAGAGAGAGAGAGAGAGAGAGAGAGAGAGAGAGAGAGCAGGAAAGAGGAGGAAAGCAAAGCAAATAATGTTCAATGCCCATTGGGCACGCCCCTCCATATCTCTGAGGCTGGTGCCGCATCGGGAGAGAAATGCATGCGTGTGCGTGTGTGTTGGCGTCCAGGCCATTGACCAGCAACCCTTTTATGACCACGGTCAGTGGTGCAGCACAGAGCCCCTGACGTCCAGCTCCACGGATGATGATGGTGGTGACGATGATCAAGAAGGGACGTCCAGCTCCCTGGCAGCTTCGATGACGCTGCTGATGATCGGGGTTGCCGGCCCATTGCGCGCGGCATTGGCCGTCGGTCAGCTGTTCGCTGATGACGGACGGCGCCCCGGAACCCTTTCGGTGCATCTGCCTAATGCTGCCGGCCCCGCACGGCCCCGCCGCGCACGCACTGTCACAAAGTAACGCTGTCCCACTTTTTGTCAGACCTGACTGATTTAGTGGGGACCTTTTACACGGAAGCTGGAACACCGGGGACGTATGGCAGCGCGCGTGCCGGCGGCGGCGCAAGCGGCGCGGGGACCTTAAAAAAATAAATATATAAGCAGGGAGAGAGGAAGAGAGAGAGAAGGGTAGGAAAAAAGGAGAGAGAAAACTTTAAAAATAAATTCGATCGTTATGAAGTGTCTGAGACGAAGGGTTTGCCACGTACGAAGCGGGCGGCTGACTGCCTCGGAGGAGTCAAATAAGCCCCGAGGGAGAGGGAGAAGGAGAGCGAGAGACGGAGACAGAGAAGGCACGGCGCGCGCGTTACACACACACACACACACACACGCACACGCACAGAGCAGGCGCACCCCTTCCTCAAATTCTTTTGCATCCTCATAATCTTTACAGCTTTCCGGGTAAAAAGAGCCGAGAGGGACGGGCGCCCAGGGGAGGGCGGCCCTGCCTGCTGCCGGTCCCTCCCCGCCTTCCCGCCTCCCTTTTTTCGGGGCCGCGGCAGTCGCGTGCGGCGCCGGGGGCGGCGGAGGCAGCATGTGTCGCCGCTCAGAGAGGAAATTAACATTTTTTGAGACGGCGTGTTATTGTTTTGCGGTGCTGTACGGCGGGCGGCGGCCTCTTGCGGGGCCTCTTGCGGGGCGCCGCCGCACTGCAGGCGCTCCTTCCGGGCCGAGTTCCGCAGGTCCGCGGACTCCGCAGCGCGGGTCGCGGGTTCGAGCCCCGCCGGGGGAGAGGACGCGCCGGGTTGGTTGCCCCGCGCGGGCTGCCTGCAGGGCTGCCTGCAGGGCTGCCTCGTCCCCGTGCCCTGACAAACTGCCTCCAATTAGGCAAAACGAAACTTTAGACCGGCTTCGCGGCTTTTGCCTTCAGGCTTTACCCCGGTTTGAACACAAACAAGAAACGGAAAAAAAAGAGGTTGTAAAAGAAACGAAACGGCGGCGTGGGGAGGAAAAGAAATGCCGGCTTTACACAAACCAGAAGTGGTGTGCGGTGGGCGCGGCGCGGCGCTGTGCGGGTACGGAGAGGGGCTGTCAGAGTGACGGATTCATATAAGGTGTCGGGTCGCATACCTTTCTTTTGGGCCCCGCGCCGACGCGTGCGCCAGTGTGTACGTGTGTATGTGTGTGAGTGAGTGTGCGTGTGTGAGTGTGTGCGACTCGAAATACAGCATGGGCATGGAATTTCAGCTTTATGGAAAATGAGGGAGCCGGGCGCGGGGAGCAGCGGTGAGTGGGGCGGCAGCCCCAGGAGAGCACTGCACACGACAAGAACAACACCCGCGCCCCTCCGTCTACCTGTCTATCCGTCTGTCTATCCGTCTGTCTATCTATCTATCTCGCCGAGAAGTCTCCCCGGAAGTATGAGCCTCCCGGCGCGCGGCAACCCCGTGACCCCCATTTCCCCGTCCACACTTCATTTTTTCCCCTCTCTCTCTCTCTCTCTCTCTCTCTCTCTCTCTCTCTCTCTCTCTCTCTCTCTCTCTCTCTCTCCCTCCCTCCTTTTTTCCCTCTCCGACGCCGCGACGCCGGGACGGGGGCGCCGCTGCTATCTGTTGATTTGTGTTGTTTCCGAAGACTCCCTCTAGACTTGTTTTTTTTTTTCGCTGCGTCGGCCGCCCCCGCCGCCCCTTGTGACGCACGCTGGCTGCTGCCGCTGCTGCTGCCCGCCCGGGCGGCAGGCCGTCCCGCGGCGCGCGCCGGCCTCCGGGCTGCCCGCCTCCCAGCCGGCAGGGGCGGCGGCCCGCGCAGCGCTGCAGACATTGCCGGAATAAACCGCGGCGCGCGGGGAAAGTGACGACGGCTTGACGGCTGTTCGTCGGCGGCCGCGGTGCGAAGCGGTGCGAAGCGGTGCGAAGCGGTGCGAAGCGGTGCGGACGGACGGGCGGGGCGGCCAGGTCTGGCACAAGGCGGTCTTCGCCGCGCCGCCGCCGCCGCCGCACCCATGCCGGCCAGCGCATCCTGGCCGGAAGCCAGCGGCGGGCCTTCCGTCGCATCCTCAGCGCCCCCGGGGGTGCGGCCCCGGCCGCCAGGCGTTGACGTCCAATACTCGTCGATGATCGGAACTCCGACACGGTCTGAGGGTCCCCGCAGCCGCCGCCACCGCCGCCGCCGCCGCCGCCGCCGCCGCCGCCGCCGCCCCCCGCCTTGCCGCGCCGGCGCCCTTTGAAATCAAGAGGACCCGGTGGGTGGGGCGGCGCAGGGCCGACGGCTCCCAGCGGACCTCACACCGAAAGCCAACACGCCGCCCCGCTTCCGTCCGCGGCCGATGATCACTTTTTTCCCCTCATTACCCCAAAAAGGGTAATCGTCTGTCCTCGGCCTCGGCACCGGCCGGGAGGCGGCGGGCAGCCGGGGCAGCCAGCCTCGTGAGGAAGCACAGATTATCGGGCCATCAGAACGGGGACGTCCACTCCACTGCCGTACTCCTCCACGGCCCTTGGAGGCCCCGCGTTGTCTTCTCTACCGGCGGCGGTACCGCCCCGGCGGCGGCGCCTTTGGTTTGGTCGGGAATGCGACAGCGGAGGGTCAGGTCGTGTCGTGCCGTCTCCCTCACTCCGAGGGGGCGGGCGGGCCGCGGCGGGTGTGCGACGAGGACGCAGACAGGTCCGAGGCAGCGGCGGACACAGGCTGGCGGCGCGGCCGGTGTTTCGAACGCGCTCGCGCCACTGCACTGCACTACTGTACTGTGGCCGCGGGCGGGGGCGGTGAGGAAAACGGACCGCGCCGCCACGCGCGCCGCCACGCGCCGCACACACGCGCCACGCCCCTCTCCCCCCCCCCCCCCCCTTCCCGGTGGCGGCGCCCAGCCGGCGTCCCGCGCGCTCCGAAAGAATTCGGGGGGTATGCGAAATCGCAATCAGAGCTTCCGTCCATCCGTCACCCGGACAGCGGCCCAGCGGCTGGCGCCGGCGTCACCCGACACCGGCCCGTGGCGACCCGCGGCCCGCCCTTATCACAAACACAATACTATAAAGAGTTTAATGTCATCACTCTCTGTCTGTGTGCTTCCAGGTAAGCGGGGCTGAGCGGGACCGGAAGGGCAGCGAGGCGAGGCCCGCAGCTGCGGCCGAGTCCGGCAAGTGATTCAGAGAGAGAGAGAGAGAGAGAGAGAGAGGGGGGGGGGGAGCAGACCGCGGAACCGCCACCACCGGCGAGATGATATTGACATTGGCATGCGTGCGATGTAAGTAACATATGCTTACTGCGACGCGCCCGTCTCCGTACATGTGTGCGTGCGTGCGTGTGTGTGTGTGTGTGGTGTTATTTTTGAAATAACATTATTCTTCCTGCGAACGCGCTCACATTAAACGCGCCGGCACCCGGTCACCTTTCTCGGAAGAACGGTCCAAAATATGACGGGGCGGCAGCGGCGCACATACTGTACTGTACTGTAACATGCGGGCCGCGGGCCGGCGGCGGAGGGGGGGGGGCCGCCGAGACGCCCGCCCGGACCCCACAGCCACGAGGGTTTTACATCCAAAACATGGACCCCGTCGCTCCCTATCCTCTTCCGATTCAGTGGCGTAGTGTAGAGCGGGGGGGGGGGGGCGTTTCGGAGCACACACGCACACGTGTACAACACCCTAGCAGATGTTATTGCAAGGCATTGCACTAAATCGGTGTCGATAGGAACCACGGCCGCTCGGACGTGGTGTTTGACAAGGCGCCGGGCCGGCATCCCCCGCCTGATAGCCGAGGCGGGCGGCGCCAGGCGCAGGGCGCAGCGCGCAGCCGGGCGGCTACAAAAAACTAAATACGGTCTCGGTGATGCTTTTAAGGAGACGGGACGGGGCCCGGGAAATATAATGGCATAAACGGAAACGTTATTTGGATCCGATGCAGAGAGAGGGGGGGGGGGGAGGGGGAGGGGGGATGAGGGGGGGGGGGGGCTCGCCTGGCAGGCCGAAAAAGTAATGCGCGAGCCGGTGCTGGTAAATCCAAGCAACTTATCGGAGGTGCGGAGGGAATGAGAGAGAGAGAGGGAGAGAGAGGGGGAGGGGTCATCAATTGATCGCCACGTCCATCCTATCGCCAACGCCGCCACATGCGTGTGCGAGAGAGATAGGGCGAGGGGAGTTTTTGCTCAGCAACTGGAATGTTTTCAATGTGAGTCTGTGCCCCGCTGGGCTGGGCCGCAGGGGCCGCAGCAAGGTTGTAACGTTATGGGCTGAAAGACACATAAACGGCTTCATTTCCCACCGTGTGCGTGTGTGTGTGTGTGTGTGACGCAGCATCTGCCCGCACAAACACACGTACACGGGGGCGCCCACACCTCATCGTGTGTGTGTGTGTGTGTGTGTGATTTGGTGAAAATGTTTCGTATAGGTATGTGGGAAAGAGTAAATATAGGCCCCCGTATGTATATCGTATTGGGCCAAATCCATGCAGTCAGAGTCCATCTGTTTGCGTGTTTGTTTACCCTGAAGTGTGTGTGTGTGTGTGTGTGTGTGTGTGCTGCACACCGTGTGACCGGTGCGGTGCTGCTGTGCCGGGCTGTAGCAGGCTGCGCGCACCCCGCCACAGCCCGGCACATGAAGGCCCTGCCCGCGGCCCCACGGCTCGGGCTCACACGCCCCCTGGAAATGAGCTGAAAACGGCTGCTGGGAGCTCTGCTTTGCCTCCGGGTCGTCTTACTTAGTGAGCAGCAGCTCGCTCCCCACACACACACATGGTCCCCCTGCTGATCCGCGACGACTGCGAATAAGGTGGCGGGAGAGTGTAAGCACAAGTGGGGTGCGTGTGAATAACGTCAGCCTGCTGCAGCGGCGGCTGGTGCCACGCTGATGAGGGTCCGAGTGTGATGTTGATCCTGGCGGGGGCGGCTGGCGCCGCCGGCTGTTGCCGCGCCGGAGGCCGTGCCGAGGCCGTGCCCCGTGCCGGGCCGCGACAACCGCCTCCACCTTCTTCCCGCGGGGCGGCCAATGGCTGTCAGGCCGGCGTGTTGCGTTACGTGGGTTTGTGGACGCGGCCACGCGGCCCGCCCCCTCCGGATCAGCGGCCGGCTCACCGATCAATCTGCTGAAATGTGCGGCCGAACCGGCCGGCACCCCCGCCTCACCGCTGCCGCCGACACGGCGCGGTGGCCCTGCCCCTCCTCCTCCTCCTCCTCCTCCTCCTCCTCCTCCTCCTCCTCCTCCTCCTCCCCCCCCCCCCCCTCCTCCCCCTCCTCTCCCCTCTTTCTCTGATTCAATTTTCATGAGCACGGCCATGCTGATCCCGGCACGCCGCGGCGCCGCCGCCACACACCGCTTAGCAGCACCGTGGCGGTGGGCCCCCAGGGCGGTTGTGATTTATCGCGGTTTCATAACCTCTCCGCCCCCACTCTCTCTCTCTCTCTCTCTCTCTCTCTCTCTCTCTCTCTCTCTCTCTCTCTCCTCCTCTCCCTTCTCTCTCTCTCTCTCTCTCCCCTCCCTTTCACACCCTTTAGCCAATCCGCGCGCGCCGCGTCCCCGCCTTCTCTATTCACCTGTCATAACTTTGCATCCCCTCCCCCGCCGCGCAGCAGCATAACCGGGCGGCGTGATGGCGGTCGACCCGCCACGCGCAGCCACGCGCAGCCACGCGCCGCCACGCGCCGCGCCGAGGGGCTCTCATAATATTTTACGCGGATTGCGCGCCACCGTCGCGGAAGACATTGCGCCCCCCTATCTCCCTGTCTCTCTCTTTCTCTCTCTCTCTCTCTCGCTCCTCCATCTCCGTTATGCTTTTCGCTGGGCGCTATCGCGTCCAGTCATCAAGCCGCACCGCGTCTCCCAGTTTTACAGCCCTTTTCCTCCTCGCCTCCTCCCCTCAGCCCCACGAGAGAGAGAGAGAGAGAGAGAGAGAGAGAGAGAGAGAGAGAGAGAGAGAGAGGAAGGGAGGGGGGTCGCAAAAACTGAAAACTGTGCTGTGCGCCGAAGCGACGGCTCGGCGTCGCGGCGCGGCCCTCCCGCGGCAGCAGCGGGGCCCCACCGTCCCCGTCCCACCCGGGGCCGACCCGGGCCCCCGTGTGTCGCGATGCGCCGCAGTATCACCGAAGACCGCTCGATTGATTCACCCCTCCCCCCCCCCTTCTTCCTCTCTTTCTGTCTCCCTTCCCTCTCTCTCTCTTTATGATATCTGTCTCTCAGGGAGTCGCCCCTCTCTAGCCACTTAGCCGTCCTGCGCCCGGCGCGGCGGCGATGGCTGGGCGGAGAGGAGAGGAGAGGGGGCCCACGCCCGCACAGCTTATGAAATGATGCGTCCCCCGAGCCGCCGCGTCGCGCCAACGCGCCCGCCTCCTTCGGGGAGCCCTCGTCGGGGAGCCCTCGACGCGGCCCCGCCCTCCGAGGTCCCCCCGGCCGCCCCCCGCCCCCCGGCCGCCCCCCGGCCGCCCCCCGGGCTCCGCTGGCTTCGCCACTGGCCGCGGACGCCCCGTAGTGCCCGCTGTGCCATCGAGCGCGCTCGGTCTTATGAATATGGTTACCGCCCCCCCCCCTCCTCCTCCCCCTTTGAATTAGGACCAACGACCGTCAAATATTTAGCCGCTTGCTGCGCGATACACCCCCCGGCCATGCACACGCGGGCGGGGAGGAGGCGAGAGTATATATTTATAATAGATTTACACTCTGTGCTCCAGCCACACTAAATGCACCTTGTTGAATTATGCAGCCTTTTCGCCCGGGCCGCTGCCGCCGCCGCGCTGCCGTCCCACCCTCTCCTCCTCCTCCTCCTCTTCCTCCTCCTCCTCTCCAGCCCTTTTCTGGCGGGGGCGCGCGGCGCGGGGAGGTGAGGGGGGGGGGGGGGGGGGGGGGGGGATCTCAAGTGAACTTAAGCTCGCTCTCAGCGCGCAGGCGGCCGTGCTTTCCATTCATGTGAGAGGCGAGCGGGAAACCATACCGCGGAGGCGTGGCGGCGTGGCGGCGTGGCGGCGTGGCAGCGTGGCGGCGTGCGGAGCGCTGCCGGCCACCTCCTGCAGCAGCGGCCGGTGGCAGCGGACTGCAGCCCGCGGGGCCGCGGGGGTCGTGGACGGCCCAGTGTGCTGGTCACAGTCAGACTGGGGGATGAGAATACCGTCCGCCTCACGCCCGCCTGCCAGAGGGCCCCCGCTGCCACAGGAATAATGCCAGGGCCCCGCACACACACACACACACACACACACACACACAATCCTCGGCGGCCACGCCGCGCACATCAGATTAGTACATATAAAAGTCGACAGCGCCCCCCTCGCCTTCCTCGCCTACCCGCCGCGACCCGCCCCGCCCACCTCCTTCCGTTTTGAAGTCTTGTGTCATGAGCACTTTTAATTTGATGGGTCTGCCGCGCGCGGCGTGGCGTGGCGTGGCGTGGCGGGGCCGTGGCGCGCTGACGTGCAGATGCGAGGCAGCCGGGCCGCCGGGGCCCGGGGCTCTCCTCACACAAAGACAAGACGGCCGGGCTCGGCTCGGGCCGGCGCTGGCGATGCGATGGGATCATCGTGCCGAGACCCACTAATTAATTTAATCGAGCATTTCTGGCGCCAGCAAAGCAGCAGCAGCAGCTTCCTCGGCGGGGGTGGGGAGGGTGGGGGGACCGTGGGTGCGTCGGTGTCAGAGTCCTGGGCCGGGGCCCGCCGCCGCCGCCCAGACCCACCGGCCGGGACCAGCCGCCGCCGGAGAGAGAGAGAGAGAGAGAGAGAGAGAGAGAGAGAGAGAGAGAGAGAGAGAGAGAGAACTACTCATCGGACGAGACCGCTTTATAGGCAAAGGAATCAATTCTCAAGTATACGGCCAACTGGTTTGGACCAAACACAAGCTCTCCAAGTTTTTTTGTGTTTTCCCCGCCTCGAGGCTTTTCCAAAGATTTCCGTTGCGGTCGTTGTGGTCGTTGGATTTTTACTGCCGCACAGAGTCGGTCGGCCCCTTTGCCTGCCCTTCATGACGGGCGACGGAACTTGTCGAAGTTTCGAGCCCTTGAAAGCCATATCGTCGTCTTCATTTCGCCAGCAGCCACTCACCCCCTCTCGCCCCTCGTCTCCACCACCCCTGGGGCGGCGGGTGGCGCGGCCCGAACCCCTTGCCACCCACCGCACAGCCAGCCGTATGTCCCCAGTCCGACTGATTACCATTCTTCCATTTATTCTAATAGCTCGGCGCGCGGGCAGACGGGGTAAAGTGTCTCGCGCCGCCGCCCCCACACCGGAGGGTTATAACTTATAAGAGTACGGTGCACTGCGGACAGCATGGGACACTAACGACTCCAAGTGAACGCCAAAATGTACTACGCTTCAGATCCCGTTTGACCTTTTGAGAAGAAAAAAAAGGAGGGGAAAAACAACAACAACAACACGAAAGACGCGAAGCCCACGAATAAATGATCTCTTTTTCTCTGGAAACGCATTCCCGTCTCGCTGTGAGACAAAAGACCTCGGCCGCGACGCCCCCCCCCCCCCCCCCCCCCCCACCGGGCCCCGCCCCGCGCTGCTCGGTCGCGCGGCCGCGTTCGATCCGAAAAATAAATCGATGTCACTTCGATATTCGAGGAGTCGTGGGTGCTTAGTCGCCCCCCCCCCCTCCCCCGGCATCGTTCCTCCTGGCCTGTCCCTCAATGCTATGCTTTTGTGTGAAAAACTTTCCCTGCTTAGTTCACTCTCCTTTTTGCTCATTGGCTGCATCCGCGGTATAAATAACTGTGGCCTTCCGTCTCGCTCGCTCCCCTCCCGCGGGGCCCGGGCCCGGGGCCGTGACAGACAAGGACAGCAGAAGGGGCATTGTCTTGACGCGGACTGGACGCTCTGGCCGGCTGTTATGAATGCGACGCCAGATTTCACACCTGTCAGCCTCGTCTCTCACCTGGAGAGCAGCGGGGCAAGCGGAGGCCGTCCACATGGATTCTGCGGGGACAAAAAGTTGTCCTCGCCGTCATCAGCGGGACGAAAATGTATAGCAGCAACAACAACAAGCGGGCATCAGCAACAACAAAAACAACGGCAGCGGCCAAAACAATAGCGATGACCGCGTGCGAGTGCATGACCGTTCTGCATAGCGTCACGGGTCAGTCCGAGCGAAGCGATTGATGAAACTTTTCTCTTCCTCCCGTCTGCCCTCCCTCCCTCCCTCCCTTCCTCTCCGCCCCCGCCACGCCCCGCAGGCCAGGGCAGGCTAGTTGTAACGACGGCACGCAAGACAAAGAGACACCCACCGCCACGCCACGCCACGCCACGCCACGCCACGCCACCGCCGCCCCACGCCGAGACGCGACGCCCATCCCATGACATTAAAAGTTACTCCTCCTTCCCCTCGCTGCGGAATGCCCTCCCCTGCCTGTTCCTTCTTCTATTCAGTGGTACTCCCCCCCCCCCTCCTCCTCGGTCTCTGCGTGTGTGTGTGTGTGTGTGTGTGTGTGTCAGAATGTATTTTGTGTGCGCAGCTTTTACAATTGACGGGTCCATGAGACAGGTCTCAGATCCGAGCCCGGCGAAGGGGAGAGAGAGGGAGGGGAGGGGAGGCGAGCTGGGAGCGCTAGGGAGGATGCAGCAGGAGGGAGCGAGGGAGGGAGGGGAGGTCCGCCGAGCGATCAGGTTTGTGAGCGGGGGAGGACGGGAGGAGAGGGGAGGGGCCGAGTGGGGGCGGCCACCAGCGCGAGAGGGGAGGGGAGGCGCGTGCCCGCGGAGGCCCGCCGCCGGAGGAGTGGTGCCGGGGGGCGGGGACTAGCGCCGCCGCGTCCCGCCGCCAGAGCGCAGCACGGTCCACCGGGCCGGCTCCAGGCCGCCCCAGGACTCCCCCACCGCCCCGCTCCAGCCGATCCTGGGCCTCGGAGCGGCGCAGCGCGAGTCAGTAGCGTTTGGACGGCCGGCCCGTGAGCATATCCTCGCGTGCGTGCGTGCGTGCGTGTGTGTCGGCGCACGAGAACGCGTGTGTGCGTGCGTGCGTGTGCGCGTGCCCAGTGTGCAGTGTGCCCCCCACCCCACATGCCGCGTGCGGCGCGTGCGACCCCAGGACATGGTGCAAGATAGCACGTGCGCCGAGATTCCCGGTGGGTGTTTGGTGCGGGGATTTCCCCCGGTGTGTGTGTGTGTGTGTGTGTGCGTGCGGCTGCCACTTGCAAGATTTTTTCTCCAAGTGCCCACTCAGTGCCGGCGGGTGGGAAGGCGTACGCGGAGTGGATTTGCATTTCGGCCTGACCAGGCCGGGCTCCGGTGCCCTCCCTGTGTCGTGTGCTTTCCTCGAAGTTCGCAGACATGCTTCTGTCAATGTGTGAATTGTGAATTGATGTGTCTGTGTGTGTGGCTTGTGACGTGTGTGGTGCGCCCGCCGCGTCCCCGAGGAGCCGCGGGTGCGGCGACGGGGATGCGGAAACATGAAAAATCGCGAGAATAAGTAAATGGGGCCGGTTTGGTGGTTGCGTGGATGGACTATTGGGGGTGCTCCGGGGGAGGGGGGAGGGCTCCGGGGGGCTCCGGGGGGGCTCTGGCACGGCTCCGGCACGGCTCCGCGGCCTCCACTACAAGCACCACTCGCTCAACTACCCGGTCCGTCGTCCGGCCGCCGTCCGGCCACAGAGCGCGCCCCGGCGGCGTGCGTTGCCAATGGAGACGACGCCGTCATTAAACTTTATTGCGCAGGGTGTATTAAAGCAAAGCCTCGTGTACACACACACACACACACATACGCCCCGAGTATGAGTTTTACTGCGCCCTGCGCCGCGTGCCCTCGGTGTGCCTGCAACGCCTCGGGTCCGCCCGGGTCCGCCCCCCCCCCCCCCCCACTCCCCTCCGCCCCTCCCCACACTTCGCAGATGGATGACATGACGACCGTGTTGGTCTGCTCCCGGCTGGGCCCCCTTTCTTTTGCCGCTTTCGCGGATCGAGTTGTGGGTTACTGAGCCACCACACAGACACACTAACACACACACACACACTCACACTCACACATCACAGGCCGCCGCGTACCACACATGAGTGTCACTGTAACTTGTGATCGGATTTTGAGAGAAATATGCTTATGAGTTAGTCTGTGACGTTGTGGAGATTCGGCGACCGGCTGCGGTTTCTAACTCGCGTCCCCGTTGTGTTGTGTTGCAGGCGAGGGCACAGAGGCCTCCCCCGCGGGCCCGTCAGCAGCCGGCGCCTCCGGCTCGGACCCGGTAGCCGGGCGGGCGTCGTCCCCGGGGGGCGAGCTCGGCGAGGCGTGCAGCGAGGCGCCAGCCAGCCAGCCGCCGCCGCCGCTCCCGCCGCTGCCCGCGGAGGCCCTCGGCGAGATGAGCTGCCGCCGGTGCCAGGCCTCCTTCTCGGGCCGCGACCACTTCCTGTCCCACGCCTGCGTCCGTGGCGCGGCGACCGCCGAGGCCGACGACATGGACGACACCATGGAGGAGGCGCCGACGGCCAGGCGGCAGGACGAGGACGCCGTCAGCGAGATGGACGACGACGAAGACGATGAAGACGACGAGGAGGACGACAAGGAGGAACACAAGCGCGCCCGGCAGCGGCAGGACGCGCAGAACAACAACAGCGTCGACGGCGAGGACGGCGATGTCGCGGTGCCGGGGCACGTGACGCTCGAGGCGCTGCGCAACACCAAGGTGGCCGTGGCGCAGTTCGCGGGGCTCGCGGGCCACTCGGGCTCGGCCGTGGACAAGACGGCCGCGCTGCAGGAGCTCGCCGTCCTGCAGAACACGCTCTTCACGCTGCAGCAGCAGCAGGTGCTGCAGATCAACCTGATCCAGCAGCTGCTGACGGCGGGCAAGGCCAGCGGGGCCCTCGGCGGCGCCTCGCTGCCGCCGGACGCGGCCGGACCCGGAGCCGGACTCCTGGCCCTGGCCTCGCAGGTTCCCGGCGCGGCGGCGCTGCTGCAGCAGGTGCAGGCCGCCCAGCAGCAGATCGAGGCCCTGCAGAAGCAGGCCGAGCTCAAGGAGGAGGCCATGAGGCGGTCGCCGTCCCCCGCCAGCAGCGAGTCCGGCGCGGCCGCCGCGTGCGCCCCCGGGCTGCCGGCCACCACCACGCCGCTGCCGGCCACCCTCAGCCCCATGGCGCGGGCGGAGCGTGAGAGGGAGCGAGAGCGCGAGCGGGAACGAGAGCGGGAGAGAGAAAGAGAGCGTGAGCGCGAGCGGGAGCGGGAGCGAGAGAGAGAGCACGAGCGGGAACAGAACACGCCCATCAAGCCGCCGGACCAGCCCACGCAGCAGCCGCCGGGGCTGCCGCCGTGCTCAGTGTCGGCCTCGTTCGCCTCCTCCATCATCACCAACCTGGACCCGCCCCTGCCCGACGAGCCCAACACGCTCGAGATGCTGCAGCGGCGCGCGCAGGAGGTCCTGGACAACGCGAGCCAAGGCCTGCTCGCCAACAACCTCGCCGACGAGCTGGCCTTCCGGAAGAAGGGCTCCATGTCGCCATACGACGGCAAGCGCAGCGACCCGTTCTACAAGCACCGCTGCCGCTACTGCGGCAAGGTGTTCGGCTCGGACTCGGCCCTGCAGATACACATCCGGTCCCACACGGGCGAGCGGCCCTACAAGTGCAACGTCTGCGGCAGCCGCTTCACCACCAAGGGAAACCTCAAGGTGCACTTCCAGCGGCACAGCGCCAAGTTCCCACACGTGAAGATGAACCCCAACCCCGTGCCGGAGCACCTCGACAAGTACCACCCGCCGCTGCTGGCGCAGCTCGGCCAGCTGGAGAACCTGCCCCCGGGCGTCCACCCGGGCCACCCCGCGCCGCCGCACGGCCCGCCCCACGGCCCCCCGCACGGGCCCCCGCCGGGCCACCCCGCCCACAACCCCTTCCTCGCGGCCGCGGCCGCCGCGGCCGGCCACTTCCCCGGCGGCGGCCCGGCCGGCGTCCCCGGCGGAGTGCCCCCCGGCGGAGTGCTGCCCGGCCTGTACCGGCCGCCGCCCGGCCTCCTGCCGCCGCACCCCCACAACCCGCTCAAGCCCATGCTGCCCCTGTCGCTGTTCGGACCCCGCGGGGGGCTGGACGGCCGGCACGAGCACCAGCCCCACCAGGACGCCCCCGCCGACCTGAGCAAGCCCGCCGGGCTGCCCGGGTCCTCGTCGTCGCCCTTCCACTCGCCGCGGTCCCCCGCCAGCCCCACGGCCAGCCGCTCCCCGCGGCCGCGCACGCCGCGCACGCCGCCCCTCAACCTGCAGCAGAGGCCGTCCTCGCGGTCCCGGTCGCGGTCCCGCTCACGGTCTCGGTCCCGGTCACGGTCCCGCTCACGATCTCGTTCACAGTCCCGGGACCGGTCCGTCAGCCCGCCGCGCCGCGTCAAGCTGGAGGACACCAAGGACGACAGCGACCGCGAAGACGCCCCCGTCAGGGAGGCCGCCGACGTCACCACCAAGATGGAGGCCGACGAGGAGGAGAGGGAGCAGCAGAGGGACCGGGACGGCGACATGGACGTGGACATGGCCTACGACGACTGCAGCCTGGACAGCCACTTCGACGACGACCTGGACCAGCCTGAGAACCTGTCCGCCAAGCCGTCGCACATGATGTCGCGGGGGATGTTCCCGCACGCCGTGTCGCCGCCGAGCAGCACGTCCTCCGGGGGCCACACGCCGCGCACCCCGCTCGGCACCCCCGTCGGCACCCCCGTCGGCACCCCCACCATCCCCGGGCTGCCGCTGGACGTGGACCCCGTCAAGGACCCGATGCTGTACAACAGCCTGCTGCCCAGGCCCGGCTCCAACGACAACTCGTGGGAGTCGCTGATAGAGATCACCAAGACGTCGGAGACGTCCAAGCTGCAGCAGCTGGTGGACAACATCGAGCACAAGCTGACGGACCCCAACCAGTGCGTGGTGTGCCACCGCGTGCTGTCCTGCAAGAGCGCGCTGCAGATGCACTACCGCACGCACACGGGCGAGCGGCCCTTCCGGTGCCGCATCTGCGGCCGCGCCTTCACCACCAAGGGCAACCTCAAGACGCACATGGGCGTGCACAGGATCAAGCCGCCCATGCGGGTGCTGCACCAGTGCCCCGTCTGCCACAAGAAGTTCACCAACGCGCTCGTCCTGCAGCAGCACATCCGCCTGCACACGGGGGAGCCCACGGACCTGACGCTGGACCAGATCCGGGCCGCCGAGATCCGGGACTTCCCGCCGCTTCCCGGCTACCCGCTGCCCTTCCTGCCCGCCGGCTTCCCGCCCATGGCCGGCCTGCCGGGCCACCCGCTCATCAAGAGGGAGGACGGCGACAGGGACAGAGAGCGCGACCGCGACCGGGAGCGGGAGAGAGACAGAGACCGGGAGCGGGAGCGGGACAGAGATCGGGAGCGAGAGAGAGACCGGGAGGACGAGAGAGACAGGGAACGCGACCGGGAACGGGATCGAGAGCGGGACAGGGAACGCGACCGGGAGCTGTCCCGGGAGCGGGAGAGGGAGCGGGAGCGGGAGAGGGAGAGAGACAGAGACAGCCAGCACGGCGAGGACGCAGCCAGTAACTCCAGCAGGTCCGCGACGCCGCACCAAACGCTGCCCCCTAGCCTGGGACAGAGCCTGGGACAGAGCCTGGGACAAGGCCTGGGACAGGGCCTGGGACAGGGCCTCGGCATGCCCAGCTTCTCGACGTCGCTGGCCGCCCTCGAGAACCAGGTGCGAACCATCACCACCATGGCCTCGCAGATGCGCACCGGCGAGGAGCTCAACCTCAGCTCGAAGCGGCCGTCGGTGGTCGTCAACGGTGACCGGTCCCCGATGTCGCCGCGTCGCAGCCCCGGCGCCAGCCCCGGGGGGTCCATGTCCGAGGACCGGATCTCGCGGGCCAGCATGTCGCCACCGCAGCCCGGCGCGCACCTGCTGAGGCCGCCGTCGTCGCAGCCGCCCACCAGCCCCAGCCCGTCCGAGACGGGCTCCCTCGGCGCCTTGGACCTCACCCCCAAGTCCAGCGGCAGCCTGGGCAGCCACGGCAGCGCGCCCGGCTCCAGCCCGCCGACCAGCCAGGGCATGGCCGTGCCCTCGCAGCCGCAGCCGCAGCCGCTGGGGCCGCCGCCGGGCCTCTTCTCCGGCTTCGGCCTGCTGCCGCCGCACGTCGGCGCCGTGGCCACGGGCTCCTCAGTGTCCCCCGGCGCCCTCATGACGTCCGCGCTGTCGTCCCTCACCTCCTCGGTGCTCACCTCCACCGCCTTCAGCCCCATGGGGTTCCCGATGACCCCGGCCGGTAAGTGTAAGTAACCCCCACTTGTTTGCTCATGACGTAAGCCGACCGTACAGTACGCCTCGTTGTTCTGAGAACTCAAGTGCTGGCGGAGGGGCGGGGGCCCCGGGGCCTCTTCTCCTCCTCCTCGCGGGTCACATCCCCGTGCCTGCCCCGGACGTCGCCAACCTAACACCCACCCTCCGCCTGTCCCCACAGTGCGAGGCAACACCACATGCAACATCTGCTTCAAGACGTTCGCCTGCAACTCGGCGCTCGAGATCCACTACCGCTCCCACACCAAGGAGCGCCCCTTCAAGTGCACCATCTGTGACCGCGGCTTCTCCACCAAGGTGAGTGCCGGCCGCTGTGCGGCGGCCATCTTTGTCGCGTGTGATTGTCGACGTGGACTCGGACTCTGACGGCGAGCTGCCATCGCCCGGCCTCGCCTCACCTCGCGGAGCGGCGCGCTCGCACTCAACCCCTTCCCCTCCGGTCCCCTCCGGTCCCCCTCCCTGATTGGCGGGCTCTCGCCAGCCCCGCCAGCCCCGCCAGCCCTGCCTGCCCTGCCAGCCCTGCTCCGGACCGCGGCGGGAGGGTTGGAGGACCCCTCACCCTCACCTGGCTGCCAAAGGCACCGGCAGCGGCGGCGGCGGCGGGGTCGTCTCGTCGCCGGGCTGCATCGCATCGCGCCGCTGTCCCTTCATATACCGACGCTCCACTTTTTATTATTATTTTCCTATCGGAAAAAAATAAAGAGGTCATGTGCCTCTGTGTGTGTGTGACATGTAGAGGAGGGCACCGCGCGAACGTTTTCCGTAATGTCGCCGTTGTCATCGGTCGAGAGCGCGCAAAAGGAAAAAGAAAACAGGTCCTTTCCTTTGCCTCTCTCTCTCTCTCTCTCTGTCTGACGCATGGGATGCACTCTCATCGTATTGTCTGTTGGCTGGCGGCTCACAGTCGCCGCGTCTATCGCAGGACCGTCATCTCAAAACGCGATGGAAATTTAATACCCCCCCCCCCTGTCCCCGTCGTGTGGTGTACGTAGCGACGTGCGAGTACAGTGGGCATGACCCGCGGGACTCCCATGATGATGACGATGATGATTACGGTCGTCATCGAGCGACAACCATCGTCCCGAAAAGTGTTGCTAACGCCGAGGACGGTGGCGGCATCTCTCGGAAAGCCAGAAGAAAAGGGCCTCGGCCGCTTGCTGGCGTCGCTCCAATTATCTCTCGAGTTTTTAATCAGCGAGTCCCGGCCGGCCGATCCGATTCGCGGCCCTTCCCCCTCTCTTCTCTCTCTCTCTCTCTCTCTCTCTCTCTCTCTCTCTCTCTCTCTCTCTCTCTCTCTCTCTCTCTCTCCCCCGGACTTGGTAGCCGCTCCTTGTCACACTCACGCCGCCCGGCCGGCCGACCGGCCTTACCTTGGTGGCTCAGCCCCAGCATTATAGAAGGGTGTTTGACGTTGCGTTGTGTCCGTCCGCCCGGTGGACAGGCGTGCCAACCTGGGTGACACACGAGTAATAATAGTGTCAGGACGGGCGACGGCTCCGACGGCTGGCCGCTGACCAGGAGTCATTGACACGCCTCTGAGGATGATCCCATTTCTGCGCCTCCCCCCCCCCCTCCCTTACACACACGCGCGCACGCACTGGCTCGCACACGCACACACATGCACTCACAAAGAGGTTGCTAATGACTGACATGTGCTGGGCAACACACGCACGCGCGTGAAGCGCTAACGATCTGGCGAGTGCACGCTGCCGCCATCTAGCGGAGGCGTCGCGAACCATCCCGCGACACCGGTCGCTACCGCGTGTCACTTATTGAAGGGTGTGCAAGTGTGTGCGTGTGTGTGTGTGCCTGTGTTTCGGTGCATGCATATACAAATCTCCCCACGTGAGAGGCGCGGCACGGGAGGGCAGGACAGTGGTGGTCGGCGGCAGTCGCTGCCTGCCAGCCCTGCCTGGCCGCCCGCCTGCGGCCCGAGGGGATGGCCGGCCGCCGCACCCGCGTGCGAGGCGGGCTGCGGGCCCACCGGGCGCACTGCCGCAGCTTGTACTTGTACGATATGCCCGCAGCCGTACTGCATAGGGGGGGGGGGGGGGAGGTTGATCGGCATGGAGTTGCGGGGCGGGGGGAGGAGGAGGCGAGGAGCGGGCCGCCGACGCGGCCGTCGTCGGAGGAGAGATGGGTTTTGTGTGCTCTGAAATTAGACCGATCCTCGCTCTTGGATGGCGCCCAAAACGATGGCGCTCTGATAAATCCACACTTATTGTTGTGCGGAGAGCGGAGCGCGGCAGCAGCAGCAGCGGTGGGTGCCGACTCGGGAGGGAGAGAGAGAGAGAACAGGGGGGAGTATGAGAAATAACGCGCGGCGCTCTGAGAGTGGGAGAGAGAGAGAGGGAGAGGGAATGAGGGAGAGCGGCGGACTCGAGATGCTTCTTTCCGACCCATTCCCCTCTGGTGTTCATCCTCTGGCCCGCGGCAGTCCGCGGCCGCACAGGAACATGGCTGCGGAGCGGCGCGGGTCGCTCGCTGTGCCGCTCTCAATCGCAGCGTGAAATTGACTCGCCCAGCCCCATTTCCCGGACGCGGCATCTGAAATGCTGCCCCCCCCCCTCCCTCCTCTCGTCTCCAGAGATCTGCATTGCAGTTGTTGCTGTTGTCACGGCCCCCTGCCTGCCTGCCCGCCGTCGGTTTCACATTTTCCGACGACGAGGAGGATTACGCCCACCTTTCACCTTTGTAACGCGAACGCGTGCAAAGAAGCGTGCGGCTGCGGGGGCTGCGGGGGCCGCGGGCGTGCTGGGCGTGCCGCCGCCGCCCCGACCACAACAAGCCGTGTCTCTGGTGTCACGCCGGGTGCACCGCACTGCCAGAGGCGCCGCCGGGTGCCGACCGGCCGGGTCTAGAGACACCGAGTGTCTCCAGCCGGGCCCGGCACGGCGTCAAAGCGGGGGCGGCGCGCGGCGGGAAATTTGAATAGCGCCGCGGCGGTCTCCCGGGCGCCAGCCCCGAGCTGCCAGCCCTGCCACCGGCGTTACCGCTCCTATCTGTTTGTGTGCATTGCAGCCGGGGGCACCAGGGCCTGCCGGCAGTGGCGGGTCCGGGGTGTGCGACGCCTGCAGGCGTCAGCGGCGTATCCAAGCGAGGGCCACCCCCGCCAGCGCCGCCCCCGCCGCCAGACCTCCTGCCCGGCCCAGCAGGCCAGCCCCGAGACGTCGTCGGAGACCCGCACCTGGGCCCGCGGCGTTCGCCGGGCTCGGCAAGCGTGGCCAGGCTGGCGGGGGCGGCGCGGGCGGCGGTGGCGGCGGGATGCACCCCCTGCTCCGCTTTCTGCCCCCTGGATACGCCCCTGACCTGCTGTGGCGACCCTTTCTGGTAAGCCCCGGCGGTGAGCACAGCGAGCGCCGCCCCGCGGCCGCGGCGGCAGACGGCCGCGGGCTGCCGCCGCGGCGACGCGTTGACATTTAAATCGCGGACATCCCCCCGCCCCTGCCCCCTCCCACACCGCCCCCCCCCCTTGTCTCTGTCGCACACGGTCAATAAATACAGGGGAGTGACAAGGACTGCCGAAGTCGTCCGCATTGCGCGCTCCAATCCCGACGCGCACGCGAGCAGTTGCATCAATTTTAAATGGCGCCACAAGCCAGCTCGAGACCCCCGGCCGCGCCCCGGCAAACCTGCGAAACCCTCGAGTCGCTCCCCGATTTCTCCTTTCACGAGCCCCGCGCCACGGCCTCGCGCCACCGGCCCGCGTGGAAGCCGCCGCCTAACGCCCTGACCTTTCCTTGTTGCAGGGCAACATGAAGCAGCACATGCTGACGCACAAGATCCGGGACATGCCGCCGCGCCTCTTCGAGCCGAGCAGCGGCAGCGGCAAGTCCATCGGGCCGCCGTCGCAGGGGCCGGCCGCCGCGCCGCAGGGCCCCGCCAAGGCGCCGCCGGCGTCCCCCGGCGCGCACGGCGCCGCGTCGCCCCTGCTGCAGGACAAGCAGCAGCACGCGCCGCGCGGCCAGCACGCCGAGGACAGCCGCAGCATGAGCCCGCGCTCCCTGAGCGGCGGCCTCGGCGGCGGCCTCGGCAGCGCCCTGGGCCCCATGGCCGGCACGCCGCTGCCGCTCGCCCTCAGCATGACCATGCCCGCCGACGTCCTCAAGGCCGAGGCCAGCAAGCGGTCGCCGCCGGAAGGGGGCGCCACCCCGCCCGTGCCCAAGCGCCAGCCGAGTAAGTATCTGAGGGGGTCAGAGGTCAGGTCAGGTCGGGCCGGCGGTCGGGTCAGCACCGAGGACACTGCGAACGCTCTCTGCGCCCCGCTGGGACGCGAACCCGCGCCCAAACGGAGTGCTGTTAGCTTTGTGCGTGTCTCCGGGCCGATGCCCCGATGCCGGGGGGCGGGTAGTCTGCGGGCGATATGTGGGCCAGTCGCCTGTGGGACCGGCACGGAAACGTCCCCGTATTAGTTCCGCTTCGGAAGGTTGTGGTGTCCAGTGCATACCTCGCTCAGCTGTCTCCTTCTCTAACACGGTCCGGCCCACGTGCTGCTGACGGGGTGTAACTCATAACCCGCTCATCCCATCTGTCATGTCCACTCTGCTTTCCGCGAGGCCAGCGTAGCGGCTGCCGCAGCCTTAACAAATCCATGGAGAATGAACTAACAAACAACAGCCAGCCCCGCCCCCCGCCCCCTCGGCGGTCACCGTCCGCCCTTGGTTCACCTCCGCTCGGCGAGAGAGTAAGATCATTTGACCCGCCCGTCTGTCTGTCTGTCTGTCTGTCTGTCTGTCTGTCTGTCTGTCTGTCAGTCTGCCTCTGCCCGCCCCTCATCCATGACCGTCGACCGGTTCATTACTCATTGCGACAGATCAATTCAAGTCGCCAGCAGCGACAACAACGGCGACACCGATGTCTTGTTGCGACCCCGAAAGCCTCGGAGCGTAAATCGAACGGTGGAAACGCTGGAGGGATCGATGAGTGGCTGTCGAGCTACCCGCACTGACCCACTTTAACCCCCCTCCCCTAAAAAAACACCTCTAATTTTTTGGAGGTTTGCGTGTCGTTTCTTTTGCCAAATATAGTCGGCAACTACAAGGGATCATTAACTGACCAAATTCTGGCCGTCGACCAAATTAAGACCATGGTACATACGTTTACATTCGCAGAGGACAACAAACATTCTCATAGCACGAACGTGATTCCGTCTGAAACGTCAGACAGCCCGCGGTTGATACAGTACGGCACTCCGTTCCGAACTTCGCCTCGCATGCCCCTCATAGGGATAATGAATGAAATTGGTTTCTCTCTGAATATAGAATCCAGTGTGAGGGGGCCTGACGGGACCCCCTCCCTCAGTGTGTAGAACAGGACCTCCTTACTAAACGGTGCTCTCTCCGGGCTCTCCGCTCTGTCTTGCAGGCATGCCAAAGCACTTGTGCCATGTTTGCAATAAGAACTTCTCGTCCTCGTCCGCGCTGCAGATTCACATGCGAACCCACACCGGTGACAAGCCCTTCCGGTGCACGGTCTGTCAGAAAGCGTTCACCACTAAGGGCAACCTCAAGGTAACTATCGAGCATGGGACTTCTGTAGCGTAGCGGAGCGTAGCCGAGCGTAGCTAGTCTGTAGGAGAGCACAAAAAAAAATCCGTACCCCCCATCACCGCTATCGTACTGCCCATGTATTTATTTATTTTCTTTAAAATTCGCTTTTTTTTTCATTTTTCTTGTTTTGTTGATTTTGTTTCCACCGTCCACGACGCACCCAACCCCCCAACCCAAACCGGCCACCCTTGTCTGCATGCTCGCACAAATCACTAACACCTGCTGCTTTGCATCTGCGCCGCGGGGCTGCATGCGCTTTCTGTTGGAGACGTTGTCGTAGCCGCGTTGTGTTGTAGAGTCGAGAGCTACCTCACGGTCAGCTCCGTCCCCGTCAGTGGCCGTACCGTCATCGGGGACGTTTTCTTCCCCTGTTTTCCGCGGGCTCTGGACGTGTCGTTACCCCGCGGCGAAACCTGCACGGCGCTACCCCGTGCGCGCGAGGCGGCAATACCCCGCGCTCGCAGCGCCACCAGCGGGCGTCGAATGGGTTGCCCGCCTCGCAGGCGTCCGCCGACACAGTCACTCTCGCGAACTACATTTTCTTAAAAATATTCAAAAACTATCATAAAATGAACCGAAGTATATGCGCATTTGTTTTATGTTGACCATGGCCCCCTTCTTAGACTGATGTTTGCCATTTTTCGTCGCGTAGAATTTCTTTTTATTTTCTTTCTATAACTCCCCAGAAAATAAACTTATTGTCCGTGTGCTGACGCCCTGCCTGTCCTTGTTTGTCTCCAGGTGCACATGGGTACGCACATGTGGAACAACGGGGCCTCCCGCCGCGGCCGGCGCATGTCCCTCGACCTACCCATGCCCCCCATGGGGCCCATGGGGGGACCCATGGGGGGCCCCATGGCCCCAAAAGATTCGGACTTCCTCCAGCGTCGGCCCGAGCTTTTCTACCCGTACCTTCCGGCTCCGTTCCTTAACGGCATGCAGCACAAGGTGAGTAGCGAGCGAGTCCACTCGCCCCGCAGTCCCCGCCCCTCCGTCCTGTGCTGGTCCCCGCCTCGTTCCCCCCACTAACTCTCTGATGTGTCTCGCTTGCAGGGAGTAAAGTGATGTAACGGAGTGTGTGTCTTGTCTCGCAGTTGAGCGAGATGAACGCCGGCAGCGCCGGTGGCCCCGGCCGCGAGGCGGTCGGCCCGCACGGCCCGCACGGCCCGCACGGGCCACACCCCCTCAGCAACGGGGGGCCCGCTCCAGCCGCCTCCAAGTACGCCGGCCTGCTCGGCTTCAATCCGTTCGGGCCGCGGCCACCCGGCCTCCACGGCCCCGGCCACGGCCCCGGACACCCCGGCGGCCAGGCCATACCCGCGGCGTCGCCGTCCCCCGACAAGCGCTCGGGCGGGGGCACGCCGCCGCCACACCACCCCGGCCTGCAGCTAGGCGCCATGCTCAGGCCGCCGCTGCAGGGGCTGCAGGACCGGCTCCAGGAGCGTCTGCAGGACCGCCTGCAGGACCGCCTGCAGGAACGTCTCCAGGACCGCCTCCAGGACCGCTTGCAAGATCGTTTGCAGGATCGTCTTCAGGAGCGCTTGCAAGACCGTCTGCCGGAGCGGCTGCAGGAGAGACTGCAAGAGCGGATGCCGGACCTGCCCCGGTCCATGTGGGACTTCCAGCTCGAGCACAAGGCACCCCAGGACGACCAGGGCCACGGCGCGCCCTCGCCCCCCAACCACCTAGGGCCCCCGCCACCCCCTACGCCCCGCGGGGAGGGGCTGGCCGCCTAACATACATATCGCCTCGGCTGCGGGAAGTCCACGTAGCACACAATTTCCTATATCTTTCTTTTCCTTAACTTTCTATCTATTTTTTTCCCCCTTCTTATTTGTGATCACATGTTGGCCTCATGTTGTGGACAGTTTGCAGGTGGTTTTATCCCACGCACTGCATTGTTCCTATTTTGAAACTAGTCGTGGAGTATTTATGTGTACTTCAATACCTGTCCAGGAGTGTGTCCAAGTTGTCTCCTGATTGTTCCCATAATTGTTTTTAAGTGTTTTTGTTTTATCTTATGAAAAAAGTGTAGATTTATTCATACTATTTATTGCCCGATGTGTTGTGTATATAAGATTTAATAATGAAAATGTGTTATGTTCCAAATATCTTGTTTAAGAATTTTATCATACATCGAATGTCTGATTGTTGTACATGGTTATGTTCCAAGAGCCATATGAGTTGTTCTTTTTTTGTTTTTACTTTTGTGTGAGTGACTACGTTGGCACTATATGGTCTCATAAATCATATGTTTAAGTAAATTAAATTATGTTTATTAGTGTTTATTGTACCACCATTATAAATAGACAAAACTATTATGAATTTTATGTATATGTATTGTATATATGTGTGTCAACGTTGAGTATACAGATGTATATATGTAAATTAATCACAGGTTTGTGAATGGCTATGTCTATCTAAACATTATGTAAGGAAGTTTGATTCCTGACCAATCATATTATTATGTACTGTTTTCTTAAATGGGACAGGGGCAATCTTAGGGGATCTAAAACTCTAAAAAGAATATCCCCTCCAAAAAAAATTTTTACTGTGATACTACACCATAAGAAGAAAGCATAATCATAGTTTTCATTGTGCAGGCTGTACTTCACGAGTTGTTATGTTGTTTTAGTTGCGCTCGATTCAGCTAATTTATTGTTTGAAATGTCATGAAATTAGACCTTGAGAAATTAATCCATATCTAAGTGACTTAGAGATGTGCGAACATCATTTGCTTCTCAGCAGGCCTCATTATAAATCAGGAACTTGCTGCCTAAGTCTGATATATGTAAAGGCTTCATTGTTCCCTTACTTCTGCTTTCATAGCAAATAAGTATTATTCCACTAGGAACATATAATTGAAAAGATTCCCCCCCCCCCCCCCCCCCCCCAAGATAAGGTAGCTGATTTGTTTTGAGGCCTTGCGATACATTCTGATTGAAGTGATGTTCGAACATCTTTTAGAAAATTATTTGACAAGATTGTTGTTAATGTAGGACTTGTTTTCTTTTGTATGATTTTTGTTTCAATTCTTATTATAATTGCAACTGATTTTATTATGCTGAAGAAGGAGTAGTTATTTGTGATTTGTTCCTTGAAGGAGAAACATATTTTCTTGTAAAGTGCTGTTGCTTTTTTGGCATCAGTAAACTACATGTGACTTGTACTTATCATCTACAAAATTTATGCACTTTTGCAGATTTACTTAGGTATTCCAAACCAATTTATTGCTTCGTGTTTGTAAATTTGAGATGACGTGAACTACCTACATCGCCTTAATCTCTGATGTTCTTTCTTAATTCTGAACTACTTTTTCCACACCTATGATTGCATAATTGAGAGCAAGTGGTCAGTTTGGACTTAATTTGTATTTAACCTTGAGGGAAGTGTCGTTCTTGTTTCCTATCTGGCTGTGCTAAAAAAAAAAAAATCGCAAAGCAGACCAAGATGAATTTTTACAAACAAGGTGTGTCCAATACGTTAAAAAAAAAATGCTTCAGAACCAAACTTATAGATAATTAAGATTTGCTGAATGCATTAACTGGTCCAGATGGGGTATAACTTGAATTGAAGCAGCTTTCATACAATTTAGATTATATTAATCCATGACAAACACTTTATTTTTCAAGGTAATACAAATCACTACACATTTATGCACATAGGCTTGTAAGGAACATGTGCCCTGTGGATCTTGAGAAAGTTGATTAATGAACTTATACCACAGAGCAAATGACGTGCTATATCAATGGATTGTTAGTGAGATATCTAATGAGAGCGACATATTATGTAACCGTCAATCTGCTTCAGCAGTGATATCAGTAATCTAACATTAATTTGTTACTGAAAAGAAATATTTAAATTTGTTTAAAAGATGATTTTACATAAACCTGCTAAGTAAATCCCCTTTATCCTTCATAGCCCCTCTAGATTGACCATTTGTGTGATGACATTTTATGAATTGTTTACCAATTGTTTTTCTTTATTTGCTTGATAAGGTACATTTTGTAAGATACATATGTTTCACTGTAGATGTGCACAAAATAGCCAACGAACTACCTTGTTATACACCTAAAATATAAAGAGAATTGAAAAATTTACTATTTTCCTTTGAATTATTCAAACCCTATCATCTATTTGCCACACTATTGGAGCACTGATCACGCTGCACAACAAATTATTTTTCAAAATGTCAGTACAACCGCATAACCGAGAACGACCTCGAAACGTAGCATGGTGCAAAAATGAATCACTCTAGTGGATTCAGTGAGCATTGGGCCGACAGGAAAGGAACCCATGAGGTTACTGCAAATGAGGCAACACAAAACAGCCCTTCGCACAGCGCGCACCTCGGAGAGCCGGCCGTGCCGGTGCGGGGAGGCGGGGCCCGGGGGCACCCGGGGGGAGGGTGGGGCGCCGTGGCCGGGCTCCGTGCCAAGAGCCGGTCGCTAAACACCCTGTATCTGTGCGGCGCCGGCCGGGGCTCGGGGGGGCGCGGCCGGCCCCTTCAGTGTCCGTGCCAGCAGCAAGCGTGGCGGCTGGGGTTGGGTCGCTGGGAGCGAGAGAGAGATAGAGAGGGAGGCCGCGCCGCAACGCGCCGCGACAGGGGAGCAGAGCGGCAGCGGCTCTCGGCGACGAGCGAAAGCCCGTAGTCTCGCGTCCCGCGCTCCCGCGCTCCGTTCCGCGAGAGTTTCGCGCGCGCGCACCACACCCTCCGAGTACCGTCACGTCACGGCCGTGTCGCGTGGTCGCAGTTGTTGTCGAGGTAATCGACGGCGACGTGGTGTGTCTGTGGGGGGGGGGGCGCGGCCCCTGCCCCGGCCCCTGCCGGAGCCGGCTGTGGCAGCAGTGCTTGTGTTCGTGTGCGAGCGCGCGCGTGTGTGTGAAGTGGCCCGCAGTGCAGTGCTTGTGCGGCGTGAGGTGGTCAGGGCGGCGCCCGGACGCCTGCGCGAGTCGGGGTAGGCCGGCCCGCCCGACACCCGTGTGCGCCCGACGGTCCGCCCTGCCTACCTACCCGGCGCCCGGCGCCCGACGCCCTGCGCGTCCAGCTGCGACCGCCGCCGGCAGCTGATTCCACCCTGGAGCCCTCTGTGCAGCCCGTAGCGGAGGGGGCCGCTGCTGCTGGAGAGGAGCGGTGCGGCGATTGGGCGCGTAAATTCAAACTGTGCGGCCGGCAGTCCGCGGCCGCAGCCTTTTAAACTGTGGACGGAAGGGGAGGAAGGGGAGGGGGAGGGCGGTGGCGGCCGGCGTCTGCGATGTTAGGAATGCCCAGCCAGCCCAGCCCGGGCCGGCGGGCGCAGCGCAGGGCTCGGGCCCTAGCGGACGTAACTGCAGCGCCGGCGGCGGCGCCGCGCGTCCGCTTGCGTGGGTTCGACGCCCGCCGCCGCCGCCGCCGCCGCCGCCGCCGCACCGCGCCTTTTAGTGCAGCAGTGCAGCTGCAGCCCCGGCCGGCGGCCGCCCCTATGTGGGTCACATAAAGCAACCTTTTATTTTCGGATTCGGACAGTGGCAAACACGGCGGCGGGGCGAGGAGTCTTTGACGTCTGTCGGCCGCGACCGTCCCGTCCGGTCCGGCGGCCGGCTCAAATGCCTCATGCCGTCCCTAATAGAACGGGGTCCCAGCCCTGCCCTGCCCAGCCCTGCCCAGCCCTTTGTCGGTGGGATTCCATACCGTCAGGGTTCACGTGCTGTTGCCGGCGCCTCTCTGACATTTCGGCTGGGAGGGGGAGTAGGGGGAGTTCTGGGTGAGGAGGGGGTTGAGGGTTAACGCTCCGTGACCGACACCTACTCAGAAGAACAAGGGGGAAATAACATGCTGAGTTGTGCGAGTTATAATTAATTCTTATGGATTTTCATTAAACGCTCCCCTCGGACCCACCCGCGGGGATTTCAGGGGATGCCACGGACTGTATTTGTGTGTTTGGTACTGTGATTAAGGTCACAGCTTCCCACCCTGAAACACGGAAAATATCTACGGCAGCGCTCACGCTCATCTCTCGGTACTGCGAGGCCGGCTCCCGGCGGGCCGCTGGGGCCGCGGGGCGGACGGGGCCCCATGGCGCACTAACGCCGGCCAGGTGTCGCGTCCACAGTCGAGTGGGCGCACCGCACGGTATGCACGAAATGGTTTTCAAGAGCAGCGTATTAATAGCGGAGCGGGTCGGCAGGGCTGGCGGGGCGCGGCGGGGCGCGGCGGGGCGGGGAAGGCGGCACAAGAGGGCCATTCAGCTCAAAAAACGGACGCGTGACGACTCGGCCTCCCCCGGCAGCGGCGGCACCCATCGCGGGAGTCACTAATGACGAAGGCGCCCCGCGTTCAACTCCCAGCCGGCGGGTAGGGACCCGCGGGCTGTCCCCTGCCTCCTCTCCAAGGTCTCTACCGTCCTGGATCCTCAAGGAAGACAGAGACGGGCACAGCCGAGGACTCTGTCTCTGTGCCGTGCGCCTCTCCGGCCTGTCGCGACCACACCACCGGAGGCAGTGGACGCTGGCCGCCACCAAGGGTGGCGTGAGCGTGTCGGGGCGGTGGTGATCCCCCCCGCGAAGACACGGCGAGTGGTGTCGGCGGCCAGGTGCGCGTGGGGGCCGAGGCCGTTATGTCACCCTTCCGGGGCGCATGCCGGCAGATGCACTTGACGGGGGAGGCGGGGACGCGGTAGGCGGCGGGGGGCGTCGGCAGTGCCGGCGCGGTGCGCTTGCCAGTGCCATCTCGGTGCGCCACGCCGCGCCACCTTGACTCGCTGCCAATCTATGTATAGCGGCCGCCGCAGCAGCAGCGACGGCAGCCGCCGCCGCCGCCGCCGCCGCAGCAGCAGCAGCAACACTCGACGCATTCGTGTCGATCAGGAGGGCCGGGCCGGGGCGGGCCGTGGCGGAGGAGGCGTGTGCGAGGCGGCCGCGGCCAGCGGTTAGGATTTGTTCGGGTCCTTGTTTCCGCTCGGCCGTCGCGGTCTCCGGCCCGACCCCCCAGGGGGACCCCCGGACCACAACATCCTCCCCCTTCCCCTCTCCCGGCCCCAGACCAGCCCCGGCCGTCGGGGTGGGGGGGCGTGGCTCGTCCTCGGCACTGGTCCGCACCCCGCGCTCGAGCGCTCGCGGCACACGAGCGCCCCCTGGCGGCCCGGCACCGCACCGGTGCGTGAACGCGTCCCCTGCGGAGGCTGGACAGCGGCCAGGCCGGGGGGCGCCACCTGACATAACGATTTGGCACCGCATTACATTCCTGCCCCACTTGGCCATCCCGGCTCCAATGTTTCCAAACACAGCTCAGTTCGGTCGGTCGCTCTGCGATAGGCAGTGCCTGGCTGTGCCCCGCAGCCTCTCCGGAGGTCGCGGCGGCGGCGCGGCGGGCGGCGGCGGCGGCACGCCCCCGCATTCCCGGCCGGCGCCAGATCAATCGGGGCCGGGTTGGGAAAGGCTTCGGAGGCCGAGGCGCCGCCCAATGAAATTATTTCGGGATGTCTCTCCGCGGCGAGGTGGGCGGCGGCGCGGATGCGTGGGCGGGACGCGGGGCCCCGGCGGCTGCACCGCGCGCTGCTGCTGCTGCCGCTGCTGTCCCGGCTCCGCCACGGACCGCCACCCGCCCGACAATACCCTGCCCGCTGTGCCCGCGGGGCCCCGCACTGCTGCCACAAGGATCGCGAACGAAAATAGGCCGTCTGATTGGAGCCCGGCCAGTTAGTCACGAATACTACTCGTGTAGCTGTCAATGAGCGTCGCCCCGTGTCCGGGAGTCCAGCCGCGGCGGTGGTGTGTGGTTCCTGTGATCCGAAATCATCGCCCTTTCCATTGACTATTGAAAATGTTCCAAAAATTGCACGATCCTTCATGGCTTCTGTGTTCTGTACTGTCGCCCACATTGAATGTCAAGTCAGCGGTCACCCACCTCAATCGTGAAAATAAATCAAGGCTATCATGAAATGCGAAAATAACGTGTAACGTGTAATCTGTGTATTATTGGGCTCCTGCAGATGTCTTTGAAAAAAAATTGCAAAAATGGGTGGGCACTACCTCGTCCCAGGCCTCCGCCTGGAACCCTCCTGCTTAACTTCGGTGTTCGAATGGGAACCGGTGTACCAGGTATCGACCGCCGCTAAGACACAGGCACGACGCAGCGGCCTTTTTCAGGGGCACGCTTCCGCAACGGTCAATGTAGCCCCTTCCGCCAGCCAGATTTCCGGAATCAACTCCCTTCGACTGGCTGGTTGGTCTGTGGCACTGCGGCCACTCCCGAGCGGATTGAGGGGGAGGTAGGCTTTCCTATATCGTACACAGCCGAAGCTGCTGTACTTCACGACGAACCCTAGTCGCGACGGCGTGTCCTCGTCTGCCAGATTCACAGGGAGCGAAAACGAAGGCACCGAACCCTAGGTACCCCCGTAGCATACACCCGAGTCTCCGAACCAAGTTTCCTTGGTAGACACAGAGCCCCCCCGCCGGAAACCCCGGGCGACCGAGAGAACCTCGGACCCGGGAACGGGGGTAAGCCCGACCGTGCTGCGGGAATCTTCAAGTTGAAACCCAACGCTTACATCTCTCAGTGACGCAGCGCGCACGGCCGTTCAGACAGCCATACCGACGCCACGTTCGGAAGTATATTTTACCCTCTGTCTTCCAAACGTAGACACAAGAAAAATTTATGGGAACCGGTAGGACTCGAACCTACGACCTCCCGGTCGCTGGTCAGCCACTCTACCGATGCAGCCACAGAGCCGCGATGTCGATCGGAGGCCTCCCCCTATGCCGGCCCTCCCAACGCTCTGCGCCGCCGCTCTGCACCGACACGGTCGCAGCTCAGGGTCAATGGCCGTGTCGGGAGAAAGGACCCCGCTCTGCTGTCCACTGCCCCCAACCCTCTGCCCGCCTGTGTCTCCCTCTCTCTCTCTCTCTCTCTCTCTCTCTCTCTCTCTCTCTCTCTCTCTCCTCTCTCTCTCTCTCTCTCTCTCTCTCTCTCTCTCTCTCTTCCCCTCTCTCTCGCCACCGCTCTAGGCACTTTCTTCTCGCTGCCGGTAGTAAAACGCGCACATGTGTGACGCCGCGTGGCACGCGTGGCGCCGCGTGGCGCCGCGTGGCCGCGGTGGTGTCCACCGGGAGCAAGGACGCCGAGGACTCCCAGCGGGGCCCCGTGGTGACACGCGTGCGTCCCCCCACGTTACGGATTAGCCACTCTGGGGGAGAGAAGGCCACGCACGCACGCATCGCGTTTTATATTAGAACCGGCCGTCCCTCACGGCCACGGCGTGTTGACTTGAATCTGCCGCCACCGCCGCCACCGCCGCCCCGACTATTGTCCTCTCCGAACAGAGTGGCGGTGCGAGAGAGACTGTGCGGCCGCGGCGGCAGTGCGAGAAGGATGCCCGACCGGTCATCCCCTCATCTCTCTCTAACGAGGCGTGCCGTCCCTCTCGCTCTCGCAGTCGGGCGGACCGGCCACTGGCCTGCACCCCGCCATTGTTTCTTGTCCGGGTCTCGGCTTCTCTCTCGGGTTCGTTTTCTGGTCTCTTTGGCGGGATTTTGGCAGCCCGCTTCTCGGCAGCAGGCGCTCCGTGAAGGTCCCCCCTCCCCCACTCCCCTCCGCCCCCTCCATCACACCTCTCGGCCCTGTTACGGCAACTAGTTACGGCAACTCTATGAAATGTTGTCCGCCGGCTCTTGCTGACCACATGTGTCACCTCACAAAGGACCGTCGAGTTGCCACAGCTATGACGGTGTGGAATGGGTCGGCGGTGCGGGTGCGCAGAACGCCCGGTGGGTAGGCAGCACGGGTGCACGCGTGTCGTGCGGGCCGGCCTACCGCGGCGGCCACAGGCGCTACCCTGCGCTCCCGGCGCGCAGCCCTGCCGCGCCCTGCCCACCCGCTGTTGTCGCTACCCACCGCGCCGCGCTCGGAGCGGGGAGTAGCGACGCCGAGCAGTTGAGAAGCCCATCCCCAGCCACCAGAGGGCGCGGGGAGCGCGGCCTGGGGAGGCAGACGACTCGGGAGAGGTGTATCGCCCGAGCACGACGACATGCGAGGCAGAGCAAGGAGGCACAGGGAAGCGGTCCTCAATGACCCGTCCAATCACCGTAAATGAGACCACGATTTCTTAAATTGTAAGCGACTTCACTGCCGCCAAAAGATGGGAAAGATGTAAATACTCCGTAAATAAAAAGAGCAGCATTAAGTCGCCACCCATTTTTTTTTCTTGGGAAAGTAGCCATGTAACGCCAATGCATCACTTCCCCCGCCGCTGGCGAGGCGTCCGGTGGCGCGATTTCTGTAAAAGCGGCCCGCTGTGTTGACCGACTGGCCTGGCCATTTAAAAGCCACTCGTTTTGCCAACGGCTGGCTGTCCATCCCCCTCCCGCCCCGCCCCGATGCGCAATAACTCGAATGGCTTGGCCGTTCTCTCTCTCTCTCCCCGCCGGAATTTCACTCAGGCGGGTCGGGGCGGCACGTGCAGGTACATGTACACCCTCGTGCTGTGTCCCCCCAGGGTCCCCGCGCGGGCGGACCCTGCCTGCCGGCCGGGCTGCGGCATCAGGGAAAGGCTGCTGCTGCTGCTGCCCTGCGGGGGGTCGGCCGCTGCTCACATTTGCGTCTATTGACCAGGCCAGCCTCGTACCGCCCCAGACGTAAAAAAATAAAACGTTTCTCTTCTGTGTGTGTGTGTGTGTGTGTGTGTGTGTGTGTTTGACAAGCGGCCGACACATCTATTCGGGGGAGCGAGTGAGTCACAACACGACGTCTGGCGGCCTTGCCTCTGACAACCCCGCGACTCACCTGGGGGGGGGGGGGGCTCCTTACAGTAGGGCAGCCCACCTGACAAAGGGGTGCCCCAGTGCTTCCAGTCCAGCCACCCTCCAGTCAAAGCATAGTCAATTTCCAATTTCCGGCTACAGTTCCGGGAGCGCACGGCCAATCGATACCGAGGCTCGGTAGCCGCGTGGTTAGCGGGTCCGACCGCCAACCGCCCGTTCGAGGGTTCAACTCTTTGCCGATCCGCGCCATTTTTTCTGTCAGCTCAGCTTAGACGACGGTGTGTAAAGAGTAGGGGGAGGCCTGCGTCCGACATCGTGGCTCCGTGGCTGCATCGGTAGAGTGGCTGACCAGCGACCGTAAGGTGGTGGGTTCGAGTCCACCAGTTCCCCTAAATTTTTCTTGTGTCTACGTTTGGAAGACAGAGGGTAAAATATACTTCCGAACGTGGCGTCGGTATGGCTGTCTGAACGGCCGTGCGCGCTGCGTCACTGAGAGATGTAAGCGTTGGGTTTCAACTTGAAGATTCCCGCAGCACGGTCGGGCTTACCCCCGTTCCCGGGTCCGAGGTTCTCTCGGTCGCCCGGGGTTTCCGGCGGGGGGGCTCTGTGTCTACCAAGGAAACTTGGTTCGGAGACTCGGGTGTATGCTACGGGGGTACCTAGGGTTCGGTGCCTTCGTTTTCGCTCCCTGTGAATCTGGCAGACGAGGACACGCCGTCGCGACTAGGGTTCGTCGTGAAGTACAGCAGCTTCGGCTGTGTACGATATAGGAAAGCCTACCTCCCCCTCAATCCGCTCGGGAGTGGCCGCAGTGCCACAGACCAACCAGCCAGTCGAAGGGAGTTGATTCCGGAAATCTGGCTGGCGGAAGGGGCTACATTGACCGTTGCGGAAGCGTGCCCCTGAAAAAGGCCGCTGCGTCGTGCCTGTGTCTTAGCGGCGGTCGATACCTGGTACACCGGTTCCCATTCGAACACCGAAGTTAAGCAGGAGGGTTCCAGGCGGAGGCCTGGGACGAGGTAGTGCCCACCCATTTTTGCAATTTTTTTTCAAAAGCATCCACAGATTTCTAAGCAAAACAAAAATATTTTCGTTTTGAGTTTTGGTCACGGTAGGAATGACTTTTTAGCCTGTTTTGGGGTGGGTGACAGCTCAGAACACAGAAACCAAAAATTAATGTGAAATTTTCATTCAAGTCAATGGAAAAGTCCGGTCCAGTCACCAGTCACCCGTTCACACCCGTCCGTGAACTGAGGTACCCCTCGCACCTTGACCGAGCTGTGGTGGCGACCCGATAGTTCCGTATGACTCGACGCGCGAGGCCCCCAGAGCCCCCCAGGACCCCCCAGGGGGCCCCAGGGCTCCCAAGACCCCAGCGGCAGGCCTGCCAATCTGGCGGCCGGTCTATAATTGTTCGGATGGGGTGAAGCTGAAGCGCGACGTATGTCGGGCTGGCAGAGCTGACCGCCCCTCGCGCCGGACTGCGCCGGGCCTCGGCGAGCCCCGGGGGGCCGTATCAGGGAGTCTGTCAGGAGAATTCAGGCCACCGGGACTGGCGGCCCGGCTAACCCATATCGAATATCCTCGAGGTGTTCCCTCCGTTCCAACCCCATTCCGTGCAGACTCTTAAGTGACCACAACAACAATTAGGCCCGGGGGAGCGAAAGCGAAACGCAGTTGAAAATGAAGAATTCGATCTGCAGGCACCGATAATGGCCGGGAAAAGATTGGCCCTTTGACACTTCCACTGGAAAAAAAAAATAAAACCTAAAATGATTGCGGGACGTTTGTTGTGCTGCGAGCAGACGGGAAGCACGGCTCTTGACGCGCGTGTCCCTGTCGTGCTGCTTGCGGTGACAGGAGCCAGGCGGCGGCCGCGGGCTGCCTGGTGGCCAAGGCCGCCAAGGATGCGCCGCTGCGCCTATCTGCCTGCAGCATCTCCTGGCTGGCTCCGAGGCGCCGGGCCGGGCCTCGGTAATGACCCCCACCACGACCCTCACGGCCTCGGGCCTCGCCTCTGCTTGCAGGCTGGACCGCGGGGAGATGCCCGCGCGCGGCGACTGACTGCTGAACACGCGCGCCGAAGAGAAGCAGCGGCAGAATGTCATCGAAACGAAAAACAGGTGAGTCCGTCATGCCCCCGGTCACCGTCGACGGCGCGCGCGGGGCCCGGGCAAGCCCTGCTGCAGGCCCTGCTGCAGGCCCTAGGCCGCCAGGATGGAATGCCCGTCTGCGTGCCCGGCCCCCGGCGGCCCCCGGCGGCCCCGGCGGCCCCCGGCGTGCCCGAGTGCCTCCCCTCCCCTAGGGACCTTGCGCCGGGAATAGGGCAGCGCTTTAGAAAGGGCAAAGGGTCCCGCCGGGCCGGCACGCATCACACCGGCGCGGTGGCGGCAGCGGCTCGCGCAGGCCGTGATCCAGGCCGTGGCCACGCCGTGCTGGACGGGACCCTGCACCCCGCTCGCTCTACCCCACGGTCCCGGGGAGCAGGGAGGTGCGTCGGGTTCAAACGCCGGGTACCGGGTGGCTCCGAGGCCGGCGACGGCCGTCCTTTGGCACCGCGGCGGGCTCCTCCGCCCTCGCCGGCCTCGACCAACCCCCCGACCAGCGCGCCACGCCTGCAATAAGAAACAAGAGAGGAAAAGCAGGGAGGGGGACTCGACAGGGCGCAGGCCTCCGAGGGGGTCTCTTCTGAACCGGTTCACCTTCTGTCGGCAGCGGCCTTCTCCGCGGAGCTGAACCGCGTGCTGGGGGCCGGACCGCGCAAGCCGGGCAGCGGCACCGCCGCCGCCACCGCGGAGGCCACCACGTCCATCACGACCTCCATCTTCGAGCAGTCGCAGTCCTGGGGCGGCGTCGACGTCATGGAGGTAAGCGCGGCGGAGCAGTCCACCGAGCCCTTACAGCAGCCCCAGGCCGCGGCCGCGGCGGCTGGCGGCGCCCCTGCCGAGCGCTACTAGCCAAGTTCCCCCCAGGCGGGGTAGGGCGGGGCAGCGGAGCAGTGAGTACACGTGTAAAGCCGACGAGGCAACGGTCCACTGACAATTACTCCCGTCACCGGGACTGGCAGCGCGGCCTCGCGGCCCCGCGTCTCCATCAGTCACCCCGGGGGCCACATCCGCGTCCGCCGCCGCTGCGCCTGCGGAGCTGAGCTGACCGATCGGGGGCAGTCGGCCGCGAGGGAACCACACCTCTGCGAACCTGCCTCCACGGCCAGAGCGAATAGGGCTGGGTGAGCGACAGAGAGAGAGAGAGAGGAATGAGCCCGCGACGCCACCACCTCACTCCGCTTTATCACCCCTCCTTGTCCCTCCTGAGCGCGGGCGGCGCGGTGGCGTCTGCATGAATGACTGAGCGGCGCCGCTCTTCTCTCCCGCCACGCCACGCCACGCCATCGCATTGAGCCTCGGTGTGTCTCTGATCACCACCACGATCGTGATCTCACTCCGCGAAACGTGAGTCACGGTCTGCTGCGGGCCCGCGGCTTCGGGTTCGGGTCGCGGCGGGGCGGGGCGGCGAGGCGACGAGCGCTGGCAAGAGGCTCGACAAGTTTGGCGTCGCGGGGGGGCGACCGGCGGGGCGTGGCGGGGCGGGACGTGGCCGGGCGCGGCACCCCTCCCTCTAGGGAGGAGGTGGTTGCCCTGACATTTTGGCGGATTTTGATGGATTTACGATGAACGCCGCGGGGAAACGAGGCGACGAAAAACCGTTCAGCCCGGGCGGCTCTGCGGTGCCAGCCACGGCAATAGAACGGGGACAGGCGGCGGGTGAGCGAGGCTCACAGGAGGGAAGGCGGTGCGTCATGATTGACATCAGAAAGGAGAGCGCGCACTCGTTCTGCGATTTCCGCGATGCCCGAAGGGACACAGACAGGGAGACAGAGAGAGAGAGAGAGAGAGAGAGCGCCAATGAGGGATAACGGAGGATGGACAAGGACGCGGCCGCAGTCGCAGCCCGGCGGCGGCCCGGCCGGCTCGTGCCAACTCGGTTAGTTTGTGGGATATTATTGTCAAATAGCTGAGCCGTATGATGGCCGCTATTTCACGAGGAGAGGACGCCGCCGCAGTATTGCGGGCCGAAGCTGCGCGGGCGTGGGGGAATGTAGAGTAACGCGGGGCGGGGCACCCGATGAGGCGGGTGGCCTGCCTCTGCCTAGTCAGGAGGTCCCCCCGGCACTGCGCTGGCCGGGGGCCGGGCACGGACCGCTCCGGGGGCACACGCCGGCACGGCACACCGGCACCGCACCACGCTGAGCTGCAGCAGCGGCCGCCAGGTGTCGCGTGGCGCACGCGGAGCGCGGGGCTAGCAGGGCGTCGTAAACAGGCGCATAAAAGCGGACACTTTGCGGGGGGCAATTAGTCGTGCCGCCATCTGCGCGCGAGTGTGTGTGTGTGTGTATGTGTGTGTACGTGTGTGTGTCGGTGGGTGCCGCGGCTTCGGCAAGGGATGCGCGCCATGACGTCACCGCCGCGTCCGATGAGGGGTGGAGGTGCTCCCAGCCCAGGGAATCACGTGGCCAGCGCAGGAAAAAAACGGGCGGTCTGGTGGTATCCCGGGGCTCGGTGCTCCGTGCTCGGCGCGCGGCGCTCAGACACATCATTCAGCTTTATGGTCGCTTACCGCGCTGCCAGTCCTTAGCGGATAGAGCGGGGCGAGGGGTGCGGGGTGCGGGGCTCGGCGGGGCGGCGGCGGCAGCAGCAGCAGCGTGCAGGTGCCACAGACTTTCGCAACGGCAGCGGCGGCCGCCATTGCTTTGTGAGCGCGCGAATTTATGAAAGTAATTTCCCTGGGTCCGCTCGGCCCCGCCGGCCGGCCGCCGGCCACCCTTCGCTTTGAGCTCCCCCTGCGAGGGGGCGCCACCACCGCGAGGCGCTGCCGCCGCTCCCCTCCTCGAAGTCAAGGCGGCCCCCCGTCGCATTGAAAGGCCTGTTGCTTCTTGCAGGCAGGGGCGTCCTCGGGAGAGGCCACGGCCACGGCCTCGTCCTCGGCCGCGGGGGTGGGGCCGCCGTCCAGGGCCGAGGCGGCGTCCGCGGCCAAGACCCTCCTCCGGTACCTGGCCGCCCGCGGCGACGTCGGCCAGGCCGGGGCCGCGAGGAGGGCCGTCGTGGAGCAGCTCCTGCTGGAGCTCACCGAGGGGCAGCGCCGGGAGTAGCCGCCTATCGCCTCCAGTAGTGCCCCCGTTATGATAATACATTAGCCTGGGGTGCCCCTTGAAGCGTGTGTTCTGTGGCCGCACCTGGGCGGTCTGCCCTGGCCTCTGCATGACGACCCCTGGATCCTGCGGCCTGCGGCGGCGGGCGGTGGCGCGAGGCCAGGCCGTCGTTAGGCTATATTGTCCGCCGTCGCTGCCGTGACGCCGTGACGCCGTGCCGCGGCCCGGTGACGGATCGGGTGTGCCCGCGGAGCCCGCGGGGTGACATGAGCGCCGCCTGCGTGTCCGAGCGCGGCCGCGCGCGCATCGCTCTGCCTGCGCCGCCCGACACGCGAGCAAACGACGGCGTCACCACAAAAACACGACCAATCGAGATGCATCGGCCGGCAGGGGCGGCTGTGAGGCGCCCGGCGTCTGGCGCCTGGCCGGCTCCCAGCTCAGCAGCACACCGGGAGCGCAGCGCCTCCCCGCACACAGCAGCCTAACCACTCGTCCCGGCCGCAGAGAGAGATAGAGAGAGAGAGAGAGAGAGAGAGAGAGAGAGAGGAGCAACCCCTGCGGCAGAATGAGGCCTCATGCTTTTCAGGCGCTTACAGGAGATAGAATGACCTTTCGTCCGGCACTGGTTTTTGTCTCGATGGTTTTGCAACAGACTGTATTTTGCCTGGTAGAGTTCTGAGCTATGAGTGTACCCCCGATATTCCCACCCCAGCCCCCGCAGTCTCCTTTGTCGTATTTGTGTCGTGCATCTTGAGTACTGCGCTTTATGTTGTTTTTCGTAGTTTTTTTCGTAGTTTTTTTGTAGTTACTTAGCGCGGCTGAATTTTGTATTTTCCAGGACAACGCACGCACCGAGGACACCACCACCACCACCACAGCGCCGCCACACCACTACACACGCATCACAGGCAAAGCCACAAGCACCACCACCAATGGAAACGGATCGGTATGTCCCGCACACTCACCCCCATACTTTTCATTCTCTTCTATGCCTAACACCGTTCACTCTTAACTCTACCGACCACTCGCTGCCCATGTCGCTGACATGAGCGCCTTCCACTAACAGAGTCGTCGTGGCAGAGCCCGCCTCTCCGTGTGTGCCGCTCAGGGAGGGTGCCTGCAGCCTGCAGCCTGCGGGGTAGGCAGCCCCGGCCACTGCACGCGCGCGCGTCCTGCGGGCCGGCCTACCCCGCAGGCCGCAGGCGCTAGACCCGGCCAGAGGCGGCCGCTGCCGCTGTCGGTTAGGTGTCCTGCCGTCCGCGACTGCCTATCTCAGTAGCAGCAGCGGCGGCGGCGGCGGCGCACCGCGCGCCTATCGTATTAATACCGGGGGGAGGGGGAGGGGGAGGTCCTGGCGTGGCGCAGGCCGCCGCGGGGCTCGGCCGGGCCGGGCGGGCCGCCCTGGGGCTGGCGCTGCGCTGCGCTGCCAGGGAGGAGGGAGTCACTTCAGTTCGAGTCGAGACGCGAAACCGAGCGGACATCCGAGGCGATCCGATCCGAGACGGTCCGGTCGCAGCCGAGCCGAGAGCCGCGCAACACGAGACGAGAGTGCGAGTCGACGAGGGGGAGCGAAGGGAGCCGCGGACGCTGACACCGACCTGGCCCGCCCCCGGCCGCCCGAGGCCGCCGCTATGCTGAGGTGACCGTCGCGGCCGCCAGCACCATGCCGTTCTGCCGCATCACGGGCGGCAGCCGCGCGCTGCCCAAGCCCAACTACTTCCCGCTGCTGCCGCCCATCTCGCCGGCGGACGCGCGCCGCTTCTGCCGCATCACCGGCAAGGCGATCGGCCTGCCGGGCCACCACTACATCCCCGTGCTCGTGGGGCTGGGCGTGCACCGGGAGCACTGCCACATCACGCAGAAGTCGGAGGGCGGCAACGAGCACCACCTCTTCCTGGGGCTGCAGCCGCGCCGGCACGCCGTCCGCCCCGACTACCGCTATGTGTTCCCCGTGCTGGACGAGCAGAGCGAGCTGCTGGGGCTGCTCGACAGCAAGGCCCCCGTCGGCGGCGAGGAGGCCCGCAAGTACGTGTACACCGTGGACGAGCGCCGCACCAGCCTCGTCTTCCCGTCGCGCCTGGAGGCGGCCGTCCGCGACGGCGACGTCCGCGACGTGATGCTGGCGCGCGACGCGGACCACCTGCTGCTCACGCTGCGCAAGGGCAAGAACGTGTCGCTGGACGTGCGGGACCTGGCCGCCCTGGAGGAGGACCTGTGGGAGGGCGAGGGCCCCGGCGAGGTGGCCTACCAGCGCGACGAGGACGAGCGGCGGCGGCGGCAGAAGCGCGAGGCCGGCCTCGCCGACCGCAAGCGCATCTTCGAGGACAAGGAGAACCGCGCCGCGCAGGAGGAACGGCGCCGCCACTCGGCCAAGGTCATGAAGGTCAAGATGCAGGCAGAGCGCGCCGAGAAGCGGAAGAAGGCCAAGCAGAGCGGGCCGCGGAAGTGGGACCGGTTCGAGATGGAGGAAGTGCGCGCCGACGCCCCCTTGTTCCACGAGCTGCAAGAGCTGGCCAAGCCCTTGGTGGGGGCGTTTGACGAGGAGGCCTTCGCCAAAGAGGCACCGATCCAGGGCGCCGCCACCGTCACGGTCCTGCCCACCCCCATCGACGTGCCGGCCGTCGTCGTGGATCTGGAGACGTCGTCGCCGGGCATCGTCCAGCAGCCCGCTCTGCTCGAGGAGGTCGGCGGCTTCCCGACGCTGCACGCCGTCGCCCCCTTCGCCCCGCTCACCGCGGAGCCCAGCGCCGAGATGCAGAAGGCGGCCCAGCTGGTGGACCCCGGCGCGCTGCCCCGCCAGGGCGAGGTCAAGGCGATCCTCATGGAGGACCGAGAGCTGCTCAACGAGCTGCCTCGCCTGGAGGAGATCTCCGAGCTCGTCAACGCCCTGGACAAGGGCCAGGGCCAGACCGTGGAGGTCGGCGGCCGGGTGCACGCCCTGCGGCTGGACATCGCCGCGGCGCAGCGCCTCCTCGTGGGCCAGAGCGTGGACACCCCCAGCGGGCGCGTGTTCGTGCCGGGCCAGACCGTGGAGACGGCCTCCGGGCCCGTGTTCATGCCGGGCCTCACCGTCCACACCCCGGACGGGCCGCTGCTCATCCCCGGCCAGGCCGTCGAGATCCCGGCCCCTGCTGCCGCTACGGCCGCCGCAGGCGAAGCCCCTGCCCCAACCACCCCCGGGCAGCAGGTGTTCGTGGCCGGACAGACGCTGCACACTCGCGACGGCCCCAAGTTCGTGCAGGGCCAGATGCTGTACACGGCGGACGGCGAGGGCCGCTTCGCGCCGGGCCAGACGGTGCTGACGCCGGAGGGCCCGCGCTTCGTGCCCGGCCAGGTGGTCACTGACGAGGCCGGCGTCGCCTCCTTCATCGTCGGCCAGACGGTGAACACGCCCACCGGGCCGCGGTTCGTTCCCGGCCAGACGCTGACCACCCCGTCCGGAGAGGCCTTCTTCGTGCCCGGCCAGAGCGTGGAGGTGGAGCAGGACGGCGACAGGGAGTGGGAGTTCGTGCCCGGCCAGAGCGCCAAGGGCGACGACGGCGAGCTGCGATTCATCCCCGGGCAGACCGTCGTCACGCCGGAGGGGCCCCGGTTCGTGGCCGGACAGACCGCGGTGGACGCCAGCGGGGCGGCGCAGTTCGTGCCCGGCGTCACCGTCAAGGACGACAAGGGCGAGGCGCGCTTCGTGCCCGGCACCACGCTGGAGACGGCCGACGGCGTCAAGTTCATCGAGGGCCAGGTCATCAAGACGGAGAAGGGCCTCAAGTTCTCGCCGGGGGCCTTCGTCCTGGCCGAGGACGGCGTCACCGTGCTCGAGTTCACGCCGGCCGCCAGCCTGGGCGACGTCGTGTTCCGCGACGGGCTCCCGGACCCGAGCGCGGCGAGCGCGCTGCAGACGCGCGAGGAGGTGCTGGGCCACATGGTGCAGACGTCGCACGGCGTCGAGTTCTTCCCGGGCAGGGCCAACGGCCTGCCGTCCGGCAAGGTGATCCAGGGCAAGCTGGTCAAGAGCGCGTCCGGGGCGGTGCAGTTCGTGCCGGGCATGGAGATCGACGGCGCGTTCGTGCCGGGGCAGGTCGTCGTCACCGAGATGGGCGAGCAGTTCGTCCCCGGCCAGGTGGTGGACACGAAGGAGGGCCCCAAGTTCGTGCCCGGCCAGGTGGTGGAGACGCAGGCCGGGCCCAAGTTCCTGCCCGGGCAGACGGTGCTGACCGCGGACGGCCCCCGCTTCGTGCCGGGACAGATCATCGAGACCAAGGCGGGCCCCACCTTCATCCCGGGCCAGGTCATCTGCACCGAGGAGGAGGGCTCCCGGTTCGTGCCCGGCCAGATCGTGGAGACCCGGGAGGGCCCGCGCTTCGTGCCCGGCCGCGTCATCGAGACGGGCGACCGCGTCACCTTCGTGCCGGGCCAGATCGTGGAGACGGCCGACGGCCTGCGGTTCGTTGCCCCCGACCTACAGGACACCGAGGAGGGCGGCTTCGAGTTCTCGCTGCAGGGCTTCGAGGTGACGCCCGAGGAGCTGCGGCTGATGCGGCCGCACCTGTCCGCCGCCTCCGCCGCCCCCACCACGGCCGGACAGATGAGCATCGACTCCCGCATGCTGCGCCAGCTCTCTCACGCCGGCATGGGCGTCGGCAAGCAGGTGGCCGCGGAGCTGCCGGGCGTCGACGTCGCCTCGCTGCCGACCCTGGCGCTCGCCGAGCAGCTCGGCCTGGAGGGCGTGGCCGCCGTCAAGATGGGCCAGGTCCTGGAGGCCGTGCTGAAGCTGAGCTACGGCCTGCTGGACGAGCAGGGGCACATCCGGCGCAAGATGAGCGTCACGATCGAGCGCGGCCTGACGGTGCCGGACGAGGCCCTCACGCAGGAGGAGGAGGCCCTGAAGAACATGCTGGCCGAGGCCATCGTCACCGCCTGCATCACCATGGACGAGGGCGAGGAGGACGTGCTGCGCGCCGTCTGCAACTTCTTCAACAGCATCCTGGAGTCGGTGCGGGACAAGGACGGCGTGGTGGAGGCGCTGCACGGCTTCGTCACGTTCCCGGGCCGCGTGGGGCTGCTCTGCCGCGAGACCATCTGCCAGCTCGGCCAGGGCCTCGGCCGCGCCGACCTCCTACGCTCGCTGCTGTGGGGCGGCGAGGACGTCGTTGACCGCCTCGGCAGGGCGCTCGAGCAGGACCAGCTGGGCCAGGCGTTCCTTCACCTCGCCGAGGCCGAACCTGAGCTCCTGGAGGTTGTGCTGCGCCGCGTCACCGAGGCCGTGCGCGCCGCGGCCGCCGAGTCCGCCGGCGGCCAGTCTCTGGAATCAGACCAGGACGCCGCCGAAGTGTTGCAGCGCTGCATCGTGGCCGTGGTCCGCGAGGCCAGCGAGCTGCGCCTCCAGGAGATGCTGGACAACGACGAGCTCGCCATCCGGGAGCTGCTCGTGCAGGCCATCAACCTGGCGCGCGCCCTCGGCCTGCAGGAGGTGGTACAGGGGCTGCTGCAGGTGCTGAGCGACCCGAGCGCGACGCGCGTGCTCGCCGGGGACCGCGTCACGCTCGACATCCTGCAGCGGCTCACCGTCATGCGCCAGCTGGCCGAGCGCCGGCCCAAGTTCAACTCGGCGCTGGGCAAGCTGGTCTCCGACCCGGAGACGGCGCGCAACGACCCGCGGCTGCGGGAGCTGGTGCGCCAGAGCGCCGCCCTCATGGTGGTGCCCGAGGACCAGTGCCTGCCCGAGCTGCAGAGCTCGGCCGACATCCCCACCGCCCTCTTCCACAACACCCTCGCCATGGAGGAGTACCTGCGGCGCCGCGGCGCGGGCGTCAAGGGCGCGCTGCTCATCGTCAAGCACGGCTTCCAGACCGTGATCCCCAAGGAGGCGGCCAGGGACGTCCTCACCGGCCAGATCCCGTACACCCTCGTCGACCAGAAGGGCATCCGCCACTTCGCCCCCATGCACGTGTTCTCGGCGCTGCGCCTGTCGCAGCCCCTCGCCAACCGCTACTCCATGTACCACTTCAACCCCCGCAGGGGCTCCCTGGCCTCGGCGCCGTCCGGGGCGTCCGCGTCCATCCCCGAGCAGGACGACACGCCGCCCTCCACCCTGCCGTCGACGTGCATGCGCTGCGTGCACGGCGACCACCGCCACCACTCCACGTTCACGGAGGTCAGCTCCAGTAACGGAGACGCCAGCAGCCTCCGCAACGGCCACGCCAACGGCCACGGCCTCGCGAACGGAGACGCCACAGCCAACGGCCGCCCCAATGGCCACACCAACGGTCACACCAACGGCCACTCCAGCGCACACGTCAACGGGCATGCGAACGGGCATGTCAACGGACACGCCAACGGGCATGTCAACGGACACGCTAACGGACATGTCAACGGACACGTCAACGGGCACATCAACGGCGGTGGGCCTGAGGCGGCTGATCTGAATGGTCATGCCAAGGATCAGGTCAATGGCCTTTCGAATGGCGTCGGTAGCGGACGTGCAAGCGGCCACGTCAATGGTGCGGCGAACGGGCTCGCCGACTGTCATGCGAACGGCCTAGCCAACGGCTCCGCGCACGAGATTATCCCCATAGCCGTGACTAAAGGGGCAGTCAAAGGAGCTGCCGACCTGGCCGTCCCTGCCAACGGCCTCGCCAACGGCCTCGCCAACGGCGTTGTCAACGGCCACGCCAACGGCCACCTGAACGGCCACGCCCATCCGGTGTAACTGTATGAAGCACGGACTGACTGACTGACCGTTGATAACTCACTCGAGAGGAGGGGGAGGGGGAGATATTTCTGTCGCCCTCCTACCCATGAGGGGAGGGGGACGCCCTTGGGAGGACGATCGTCTATTGAAGACTGACATGGCATCCCATATGCCAGCCGGGCCGGCCGCAGCGGCCACAGCCCCGGCGGCCACAGCGGCCACAGCCCCGGCCCCCGCTCTTGCGTGGCGCGCTAAATATAAACAGTGTAGAATGTGCCTTGTATGCGGGCCTCTCCCCGCCCTCCCCGCCGCGGTGCATCGCCCGTTTGCATGCATTCTGTACGGAAAGTGACTAATTTTATTTATTTTTCATGGATTAACTTTTTATTCAAATTAGTTACCCTCATATGTAATGTTTCGGTTGTGCAAGCCAACGTGAGTCTGAAATATGTTGAATCCGTTCTTCCTTGTGTCTGACATTCCTAATCGTTTCGCCGATCCCAAAGCGTGTTTCAGAGAGAATGGGGCCCACAGTGGAGGCCCGAATCCACAAAACACAAACGTATTGGTGCTGTTTTTCTTTGTAAGCGCCCTATTTAGGTAAACTCATTTTCGATGGAATGTAATAGATTAAGATTCCTCACTTTAGCGCTTTAAGACCTGGCTTGAACGCGAAGGAATGATAAATGTGATCTCCATTTTTTTGTCATTAACTTAAGTCAAATTTTAATTGTGATTTATGTCTGTACTGTGTAGATGAGATGTGAGCGAGCCCGTGGATGTTGTAGTAGAGCCACGAATGTAAATATGATCCTAATCTGAATGTGTCTACTGAGTATGTGTGTCATCTAGTCAAAGCCAGGATGCGCAGATGCGGCCTTAATGTCGACAGGGAGCCCTGCGTGGACATTTCCTACCGTGAACTGTATCGCCCATACACGACGAATGTCAAAAGGTGCATGTCTGTCATAGTTTCTTTTTATAGATTTAGAATCGTTCGTTACTAAGGCTTGTGAAACCTAGGTTAAGTAGACATATGAATACTATGTACGTGCACTGTGACTGTGTTAACTAAAAACTTTAATAAAAATACATAGTTGCTAATAATGAATGTGTCTGGTTTTATTACCAAACGTTTAACCTCACTTCCAGGAGGGCGTGGACCAAGGTGGTACGTTATATGAGGAGGAAAGGTGTTCGAAACAAAGCTGGTTGCCTCAAAGGAATTACATTACAGTGACCCGAGCCTCGGGCACATGCGAGCAGAATACAAAAACAAACGCAGTCAGTGGAATATATAGAATCGGAGGTCGAGTTCAAGAGGCCAGGAACACGCGGAGGGGAAGGACACGCGAGTGGACTTGGACTTGAAATGAAAGGCCGCGGGTCTTCCTTGTTTATCAAAAGCTGGCCATCGGAATGCGCGAGTTAAAAGGGGGATGGGGCGGAATTCGCGCCCGGCCCGCACCACCTCGGAACAAACGCACGGGCCAGCAGCCGGGCGGGCCCGGGGGGGCGGGCCTTGGTGCCGGTGCCAGCTGGGGCGGCGGCCGGCGGGGTCGTCGGGGGTGAGCGAACGCGCCGACGGACATGGCGGCCACCGGGAGGGCCTTCGTGACCGGCCCCGAGTCCCTCCACTGCGAGGCCTCCGGGAGGGTGGGGTTGTGGGGTTGTGGGGCCCCTGTGGGGTCCCCACGTGGGGACGCGTTAAGTGGGCGCGCCGCCCTGGGCGCCAGACAGGACAGACACGCGGGGGGATGAGGGATTCCTGCTGGCGTGGCCGTGTGGGCGGCGCGCGCGACGCGCGGGCCCAAATACAGCCGCCGCTAGTTGTGGCGGCGGGGGAGAAAATGTTGGCCGCCGTCTCGGTGCCTGCTGGCCTATATCGATGACGTGCGCGCCGCGCCGCGCCGCCTCCGACACGTTGGAGATGAAAATCTGGCGCTTCTTCGCAGGTGAAATACGCGTCACATGCCAACAACGTTGTCGTCAAGGAGGCAAGCGGGGGATCAAAGCGGCGGCGGCGCGGGAGCCGCGGGAGCCGCGGCACGCGGCAGGGCCCACCTGGCGGTGCCTGGCGGCCGCGCGCACCGCGTGCCGCGCAGCGTCGGCTTCGCTTCGGGCTCGACTCATAACAACGCTGAGTCACCGCTGGCCGCCGCGTTGGGCGGGAAGCGGCAAATCAGGCGGGAAAACCTTCGCCACGGTCGCGTCGTACGTCCAATATCTCTCCCCCCCCCCCCCGGTCAGAAATAGGCCGGCCCCCGCCCGCCCGCCCGTTTTGTGCGCTTGCGGAACCGGCGGTCGCGTGATGAGAAATCGCGCATTCGCGACCGATCAAGAGCCGTGCGCGCGGCGCGGGCATTCCGCACCGCCTTCTGCATTCCTGTCTCGCGGCGCGCCCCCCGCGGCCTCTGCGGCCCCCGCGCCGCCAGCGCCCGCAGACCCCGAGCCCTGTTCAGTTCCGGCCGTTTTGACTCTGACGCTGCCAGAGGACGGCCTCGGAAGGGCGTGTCGTCGGGGTGGGAAATGGATCGTACGCGACAGGACGTGGGGGGCGCGTTGCATTAGTTCAGATTAGTTGGTGCCTCACCCCCCCCCCCCCCTCGTGAGGGAAATGCAACGCAAGGCGCAAGGCACAGGGCGGCGGCGCGGGGGGCGGCACGGGCCGACCAGGGCACCGCCTCGGAGCCGTCTCAAGTATCTTACTATACATTAGTTTCCGAGGTCTTGAAACGGAAAAAGAAAAAAAAGAGACGAAAGGCATCCTGAGCTCGAGTTGTTGTGTGTGACTCAGCGGTGCGGCGCGGTGTATTGCCGACAACTATATTTAGGGGAGGGGGAGGGGGGGCGGCCGGTTTGCCAAAGCCAGCGCACCTTGTCACCCTCTCCGCCCGCGCCGCGGTGCCGCGGGGAGCGCCGCCGAAGGAGGGCAACAAGGCCGTTCTCAAGCCCCCGCGAAGAATCGAACCACGGACGCTGCCTTCCCGGAGCAGCGCGCCAACCGAAATTACTACAGTGACAACGACACCGGCCACACTCGGTTCCGGTCTGGGTTTATCAGCCCCTTAAAAAAAAAATTAATGGCAGGGAGCGGTGCGTCGGGAACCGCCTGTGGGAATCGAACCCACCGGGCCTTGGAGAGGAGACCCCGCGGCCCGTGCCAGTGACAGTCTGCTCCCGACACAGCTCGCGTAAGAACAGGGAACAGGCTTATATACGCCCCCTCTCTCTCTCTCTCACTCTCACTCTCTCTCTCTCTCTCTCTCTCTCTCTCTCTCTCTCTCTCTCTCTCTCTCTCTCTCTCTCTCTCTGCTCCTGCCCCGCGAGAGTCGATGGCCGGCTCCAATCGAGATTTAAATAGATTCTGCCAGCCCGCCCCTCCTCCTCATCCCGTTTCGCTATCTGTCTGTCGTGACCCAGTCTCGTTAAGGGACAATTAGTCAGGGCACGGAAGGAGCTGCGGCGCCGGGGAGGAGGAGGCGGAGGAGGAGGAGGAGGAGGAGGAGGAGGAGGAGGAGGAGGAGGAGGAGGAGGAGGAGGAGCAGGAGGAGGATCTGACCTGCACCTGTGATTGTGACTGTCCCCACAGGTGGCTGACGTCCTCACGGCCCGGGAGGATGTGGTGGGCGACCGGCTCACCCTCAAGAAGGGCGACCTCGTCGAGGTGCTGGACACGAGCGGCGACACCAAGTGAGTATACGCGGGTTCGGGGTAGAGAGACTGCGGTGGGAGGCTCTCTAGGGTCTCTAAGGCTCTCTAAGGTCTCTAGGGTCGGGGAGAGGCCGGGCCGACGCCGCCGCCGCACAGACTCGGCGGCCGCCCGACCCGCTTCTCGCGTCCCGCCGTGGCGCTGGTCGTTGCCCCGGCCTCGCGTCACGTGACCCCGCACCGCCACGACCTACTAGATCGTCGTCCTATCTTTGTCGCTCTCGGCGCGGTCTGTGCGGCAGCGGCAGGGGGAGTGAGTGAGACGGCCGCCGTGGTGGGCTAGGGCAGGTGTGCGGCGCGGGGCGCGGGCGACGCACTGCAGAACAGCTGAGGTGACGCGGCCGCCCCGCCGCTGCCGCCGTGCGCCGCCCGCTCCGCTGCCTCCGCTGGCTCCGCTGTTCCGCGAGGGCTGTAAGCCCATTCATGCAGCTGCCGCCGTCTGCGGGTCCTGCAGCCCGCAGCCCGCAGCCCGCAGCCCGCGGCGCAGCGTACCGGCGGCCCCCGGCATTTATTACCCGCGTGTCGCCGTGTGGTGGCGTCGTCGTCGTCGTCAAGACCAAAGGGGCGGACAGGGTGGTGGGAGGAGGGGGGGGGGGGGCTCAGGAGCAACGGCCGGCGCGGTGACGCAAGCGCACTGCGCACTGCTGATCCACATTTACTGCGTGCAGTCCGTCAGAGACAGGGGGGCAGGGCCGGGCTCGGGGCCCGGCGTGCGTGCGAGGCGAGGCGGACTCGCAGAGCCGCACTGTTGTCCATACGGCCCTCGCGCGCGCACACACACACACACACACACACACACACACAAAGTCCGGATGTTGTGGGGGATGCTAATGATGGGCGCCGCCGGGATTTACGGCGCCGCCGCCGGGCGATACATTAATCCGCTCTGAGCGTTTTTGATTCGGCCTGATGAGCGCGAGATCGGTGGCACGCCACGCCACGCCACGCGCACGCTGCACGCCTGACCCACCGCGCAGGGACCGCAGGGACCGCAGGGACCGCAGGGACCGCAGGGACACGCCCCCGCGACTGGCGGCCTGCTGGGGACCCCCGCCGACAGGACCCGCGGCGCTCGGCCGGCAGAGGGGAAGCCAACGGCGATAAACTAGACTCGATTTTGGAGTGTCAGAAAGTGAAGATTTATTCTCTCTCTCTCTCTCTCTCAGACACACACACTCCTCTCGCTTCCTCCCTAATTTTTGCAGAACTCACAACTTTACAGTAGTCCTCAGTTTCAGAAATATAAAGAAAAGACACCTAAGATATCAAAGGCCTGTGATTTCTGGTTTCGAAGGAAACGGGCGGTGGTCTCTGTAGAGGAGAGGTATAAGGGATGCGGGGGCTGCGGGGCGGGCGCAGTTAAGTCGCGGCCTGCAGTTTGGGATGCGGCCGCGCGGCCTGGCGCAGCGCGGAGCGGCGCAGAGCGGCGAGGCCCCCGCCGGGCACCGAGGGAGGCGGACGAACAGGGAAACGCACACAAAGGCATATGTGGGTCAGGCGGTGCAGCTGCGGGGGGAGCAGCCGGCGCGGCCTCCGCCGTGCCTCCGCCGTGCCGCCGCCGGCCGGGGGGAGTCCCCGAGCCGCACAGCGGAGGCGATACGCCGCGCCGGGGCGGCGGGGGGGGGGGGGGGGCGTCCTCGTCGGCGTCCTCGCCCCCGTCCCCATCGGGCCGCTCCCTCCTCCCGGACGGCCTCTGAGCCGCCGATGCGAACAGTGTCTCCGATTCGATCCGAGGCAGGGTCAAGCCGGCTATGATTTGTGGGCCGGCCGCAGCTGATCTGGACTGTCTGCTCTGCCAGCGCGGAGGTGCTGCAAGTCTCTCTCTCTCTCTCTCTCTCTCTCTCTCTCTCTCTCTCTGCTCTCTGCTCTGAGGTTGCGCCAAAGGGAGCCGCGGGAGAGGGAGGAGGGGTCGTTTTAATGAGCGGGGCCCTTGCACTGACCTGGATCCGATTTAACTAACCAGGCCACACGCGGTGCGATATGCGCGCCCGCTCGGGGCTCACGCGCGCACGCACGCACGCGTCCGCCACGCGGCGCCACGCCCACCCGCCCACGCACGATTGGAGGGCGTCTGTCGTCCGCTCGTCCGCCCCCGCGGCCCCGGACAGCGGCGGCGGGGGCGGCAGGATGATGGGCCGGCGTGATGGACGAGGCGCAGCCAGTCGCTGAACACGAGTCCGCCCCGTTCCTCATCTTCAAGCGACTCGCCTTGGTGTGCACCGCGGTACAGCAGCGGCCCGCCGCCGCCGGCCCACTGCATCCGCTGCCAGGGTGCGGGGCGGGGGCAGTCCGGCCGCTCGCAGCTGCAGCAGGACAGCGGCGGTCTGGCTGGGATGCGGAGCGGGCGGAGCGCCCGGCAGTTAGGCAACAGCCGCTTGTTCAGCGCGCGCGAGTCGTGCGGGCCGGCCTACCCCGGCCGTGGCAGGCGCTACCGAGGCCGCCGCCGCCGCCGCTGTTGTTCGCAGGGTGGCGATGTTTTCCTCGCTCCCAATACCTGGCCTGGCGGCCTACCGGCCAGGCCGCGGGGCCGGGCCTGGCCGGGCCTAGCCGGGCGCGCCGATGACATGCCTGTCGTTCCCCGGGCGGCGCGCCCACCGCGCAACGCCGTGCAGCAGCGCGGCAGCCCAGGGTCGGCGAGGAGAGGCGGCCGGTGCGGGCGGGCGGTGATTGTCGCATTGCGTGGCCGGGGAGGCGCCAGACCGGTCTGAAATCTGCTATTGCGACACCCGGACTGCAGCCTTCGCTCCGCGGAGGTCAGGCCGGGCGCGGTCCTGTCTCCTGTCGCACTGGCGGGCTCGTGCATGAGAGAAAGAGACGGAGCTATCGGAGTCGCGCGGGGCCGGCAGGGCCGGCGAAGTGGTGACCGCTTTCCGCCTTCTCCCCGACCAACAACAGACCCCGCGGGAGGAGAGGGGCGGCCGCCCACGCCTGCAGGGCTGCTTTGTTCGTGACGGATTGCTGTGCTCTCCTCTCCCCGCGGCTGCAGCGCTGCAGCCCGGCGCTGCATCGGCCGGCCGCAGCCGCCACTGCCGCCGCACACTACCCCCTCCCCTCCCCTCCCCTCCCCTCCCCTCCCCTCCCCTCCCCTCCCCCCCAGCCCTTCTCGTCCCTCTCCCTCCAACGCGCGCGCGTATTTTTAAATGGTGTCCGAGCGATCAGTCATGGGGCTGCGGAGCGACGGCGAACGAAAATAAATCCACTCCCTCCGAGGAGGCCGGGCCGGTCGGGGCCGGGCGGGGCGGCGGAGGGGTCATCGGGCACCTCGGCGCCGTCCCCCTGACCGCAGGCACCACCGCCTGCCGCAGGGGTGTCGACGGGGGCCGCCTCACTCGACGCCGTCGTCTTCCTGGTGGTGCGGCGTGACCTGCCGGCTTCCTTCGAGCCACTACCCCCGCCCGCTCACCACCAGCAGAAAAATTAGTTGACTAAAAGAAAAGGAATGAATATTGCAGAAAATTAATGGGCATCAATAGAAAGGTTTTCATTTTCACTGTAGGCGAGTCCACACAACGCGCCCCGCGGGCGGGAGCTGCTGGGACCCCCGCCCCGGCTATCAAGTGGATCCTACCCCACATCTGCACCCCCCCCCCCCCCCCACTAACACCGACCCACACGACGTTGATGTGTGTTTTGTTGCCTTTGGTCGTCGGGAAGTGGCGGAGAGCGCTCTGCTACCGCTGCGCTCAGTCAGGCGCGACACGAGAGCCCGGGGGAGAGGGGCCGGCCGGACATCCCCCTGCATCTGTCGCTCCCCACCCCGCAGCTCACGGCGCTACCAACTTAACCTGTCTGGCAGAAAAACAGAAAAAGAAACGAGAAAATGGAAGCGAGGCAGGAGACACGCGCGCCGCGGCCCCCGTCGTGTAGTGGGGGCGATCCTCCGTCCGAGCAGCTGTGCGGATTCGAACCCTCGACGCTCTGGGTGGCGACGCCAGGACATGCCTCGTTGTTTTGCTTGCACTGAAGGAGACGGATGGGCAGCGGCGCAGGCGGCGCAGGCGGCGGCGCATTGGGGCCTTGGGAGGGAGTGCTGCACCTGTTAGCGAGCCCCCCCCCCCCCCCAGCCACTCTGGAGCTGCAGACCCCCCACGGACGCCCACACGGACCCACGAGCCAACACATGACAGGCTTGGAAACATTAGACGCGTGACGTTGGCTGCGTTCGCCCAGGGCACTCGTCTCGTTTTATTATTTTCGGTCAGAATTTTTTTTCTCATCCCCACGAGAGATGAGAGAGTGTCTTGGTCGCGGTGGATGGGCAGCGGTGGTGGAGGAGGAGGCTTTGGAGCAGCCGTCGGCGGCGGGGAGGTCCACAACCCCGCGTGCCGCCGCCGCCGTCCGCCCCCGCCGCACACCCACGTCCGCGTCCTTCACTCAGGCCGCCGTCGTCGCCCACCATCAGTCACCAGCGGCGGCAGCGGCGGCCACGCGGGGGGCGGCGTCACCACAAAGACATACAGCAGGAAGCTAGTTTTTTTGCACCGCGCCTCGCACCTGGCCGCTGTACGTGGCTGAGCGGGCTGCTACCCGAGGCCCCGCCCGAGGCCCCGCCCGAGGCCCCAGCCGCGCGTGTGCGTTGCGTCAGCGGCTGGCAGGGGGCGCCGCCGCCGGCCGCCGCGTGCACCGCGGTTATGACGGCCCGCTGTTGTTCAACGGCCCCCTCAGACATCCGCTCTGCCGTCATGCCGTCGCCGCGCGGGGCTCCCGCCACCGCCGGTTCAACCACCGCGCTGCTGCCACAGTATTTACGCACTTGCTCACCCCCCTTCTTGATGTCCCCGCAGACGGCCGCGCCTGGAGTACCACGCCGACCCCGACCTGGACCTGGGCCTCGGGGCGGACGCCGCCTCCCTGCTGGACAACTCGTCGGCGCGCCACAAGATGAGCGTGCGGCCCAAGCGCAGGCACGCCGACCCGCGCGCCAGGTCTCCCGGCCAGGACGCCAGGTACGGCCCGTGTCACTGATGCTGCCCGCCCCGCGCCAGCGGAGAGGAAAACGGCACCTATAATCCAATTTTACACCCTCGTCGTCCTGCCGGCCACCTCGCGGGCCGGACAGGGTGGTGGTGGTGGTGGTGGTGGTGGTGGTGACGAGACAAGTCTGCCAAACCGCACGCAAATAAACAAAGGCATGAAACCGAGCCAGCAAATAATTCTGTGTGTGTGTGTGTGCGAGAGAGAGAGAGAGAGAGAGAGAGAGAGAGAGGGGGGCAGCGCCTCAGTCACGGTCTGCCTGAGGGTACGATCAAAGTGATGTAGTGATACACGAGGATATCTAATTAGATTCGTTCTATCAGGCAGGCGGCGGCAGGCACTACTGGCAGCACTGGCAGAGCCGTCTGCATCCGCACGCCCCATTGTGGCCAGCCTGTTCCTGCCGGGGCTGCCAGACGTCTCTCTCTCTCTCTCACACACACCACACATACACACACTACCGCAGCGCTATGCCGAAGGCTGGGTCCAGCCGGGCGGCGGCGGTGGCATGCGGCGTGGCGCTGCACTGACTGCTCCGCACCAAACGGCTTCATTCTCTTCTTTCTCTCATCCCTGGCACTCGTCACCGCATGCGCCCCGCGCTGCTCTCTGTCTCTGTCTCTCTCACACAGAAAATTCACGACTTTCGTCGCCTGCCACTTGGCCGCGCATACGACGTGCAATCACTGTGCCATTAGAGCCCCGATGTTTCTCCCTTTTGCCCACTTTAAAGACAGTTCGGCCCCCGGCGAGGCGGCCAAGAGGAGCGGGCCGGGGGATAACAAGAGATGCGGTGAGCCCCGCGCCAGCTCAGCAGCCTCAGCAGCCTCAGCCAACCTCAGCAGCCTCAGCAGCCTCAGCAGGATCTGCGTTGCGCTCGCAGGGGCAAGAAACTCATTGTGCTTGTCATACCGGCGACGCAGTCCAGGACGCGGTTATCCGTCCGGGCGGCCGCTGTTTACGCCCCCGTCTGCGGCGCCGCATCCCTCTGTTTGTGTGTGCACCGCATGCGGCCGGCCGGCCCGCCGGGCCCCGGGCCCCGTACCGCAGCGGGCCCTGGTTGTGCTCGGCCGACACCTGATCCTGTGTGCGCCGCCGCGCCGCCGCGCGGGTTCCTTGCCCTGCTGTCGGCGACCCCGTGCTGACGGCGTCCTCTGTCCGACAGGTGGCTGGTGCGGCTCGTCAGCGACCCCTCGCAGAGCGGCTGGGTGCCGGCGGCCGCCCTGGAGCGCCGGCCCAGCACCTGCTGGCCGTCCCCGCCCAGCGCCGACCAGCGCCACGCCGACGACGGCCGCTGCCAGGACGCCAAGTTCCGGAGGGAGTAAGTACCCTGGCGGGACTCGAACCCACGACCCGCCGCTCACCGGCCGGTCCACCAACCAATGCGGCCACCGAGGCACGGTAATCAGCAGGAGTCGCCCCCCCCCCCCCCCCCGGTGCTTAACCGTCGCTGCTGTGGCAATATCTCCCACGCATGTGTCACGCTCCTGTTGGCGGGCCGCTGGCGGGCCGCACCACAACAAGGCCGGGCCGCGCAAGGGGCCGCGCCGTCAGGCCGTCAGGCTGCGCCCGGGGGCGCATTCGTAATGCAGCGCGTGTGTGAGTGTGCGTGTGTGTGTGCGTGTGTGCGTGTGTGTGTGCGTGTGTGCGTGCACGCCGCCGCAGCGGCCGCAACAACTTTACGGGCCATTCCCCCGCCCCGCACCTTCGCACTGCTTCGCACCCCGCTCCCTAGCGTCGTGGGCCGTTACCTCGGTAAGGGGCGGGGGGAGGGGGGGGGGGGCACAGAGAGAGAGAGAGAGAGAGAGAGAGGGAGAGAGAGAGAGAGAGACGGTGGGGTTTCCCCGACACAATTTCGATGGAAATTTAATTTAATCATGTCGTCGGTGCGCGCGCAGGGTCGCGCGCGCAGCGGGGCAGCACGGCTCGCGGCCTTCGCCGCTTTCGTGTGGCGGCTGCCGCACGCCTGGTTATTAGTTTTTGGATATTGAGGAGACCCTGGACGCGCTTAGCGCACCCTGAGGTGAGGTGGGGGGCGGTGGGGTGCTGCGGCAGTCGGCGTGGCGGCGGGGGGGGGGGGGGCGGCGGGCTGTAAATCAGCTGCAAAGTACAGTGTCCGACAAGCCGCGCCGCCACAGCACGCCGCGCTCGGAGAGAAGTGGCCGGGGGGAGGGGCATGGACACTTCTGCACTGCTTCGAGGGAAAAACCTTTTCACTCCCGTCCTCCCGTCTGTGGAGTGGATCCGTGCCTGCTGTAAGGTAACGATTGAGGTTCGCGTCCCGTGAGGCGTATCGCAGCGGGCCGCTGTTCGGGAAAGTCCCCGTCTGAGAACCCCCTCGTACTGGGAAGCGGACGCCGAGCCTCGCGGAGGCTTCCAAGAAAGTGAAAGCGAAGGGGATGAGGAGAAAACCCGGCACGCAGGGGGGGGGGGGGGGGGGGTCAGGAGTTGGAGAGCCTGACGGCAGGTGGGTGTTTCCATGGAGGACGGCGCCGCGCCGCTGCCGAGGCCGAGGCGCTGTCATTCGGCCCGCCTATGAATAGACGTGACGGACGTGCGATTGCGTGGACACACTAAAGCTGACGCACTGCCGGCGGGGGCCCGGCGGGGGCCACGGCGGGGGCCCGGCGGGGGCCACGGGCGGCGGGGCCCGGCGGCGGGGTACGCAGGAGTAACGCCCTCGCCCCCCACCCCGGGGGGGCCCGTCGGTCATCTCTAACGGCCGCACAGGACATGCCCCCCTCGGCCCCCCTCATAAATATTTTTTAATCTCCACGTGCAAGCAGCTCGTACGCGTCGACGTCGTGGTTATATTTTTAGCGGCCGCTCCTCTGCTTTGTGCTCAACAAGTAGGACGTGTCTGCCGTCGCCCTCTGCGGTGGGGGGGGGGGGGGTTGCCGGAGGCTCCGGGGGGCACCAGGGGCGGCACCGGAGGGGAGGAGGGGGGCAGCAGGCTCCTCCCCCCCCCCCTCCCCACTCCTCCACCGACACCCCGACCCTCGCGACCGGCCCCTCGGTGACGCCTGGTGCCGCCGGTCCTGGCTGAACAGAACAATGCCCCTTATGTTGGGGCCGGCAGGCACGGCCCGGGCGGACGCAGCGGACGCCACCCGCGCGCGCGCGCGTGTGTGTGTGTGTGTTTGTCCGCGCCTGCTGTGAGTCGATGTGTGTGCGTGCCCGTGCGCCCGCAGCGCCTCTGAGAGAGAGAGAGAGAGAGAGAGAGAGAGAGAGAGAGAGAGAGAAAAGAAGCGCGCCGAAATATCACCGGCCATTTCTCTCTGCCGAACTGGCCGAGGGGCCCGCAGTTTTATCGACTACTGCCCTACTTTCTGTTGTTGGCTGTTGCGGCGTTAGAGGCAGCAGCGGCAGCGGGCGCTAGTTCCGTTTCCTGGTAGCAACGCCCTCGTCGGCGGTAGTTTTGACTTAGTTAAGCCGCCGGCGAGTTTATTGTGGTACTGACCAGCAGCAGCAGGATGTGTGTGTGTGCGTGTGTGTGTGCGCGCGTGTTTGTGTGTGTTGGAGGGGGGGGGGCTGTGATTTGGAGGTTCTGCGAGAACTCAGGGTGCAAAACGAAAAGAAGTGAAGAGGGGGGCTAGGGAGGGGAGGGGGGGGCGATGAAAGAGGTGGGGGGAGCGGGATGGGGGTCTTCGAAGGTGTCGCACGCAATTGAAGCAAAGTGACGGTCGGCCGGACAGCCGCGCCTCGGCGTGACAGCTCGGCTCAGCCTTACGGGGCGGGGACCGTGACGACGCGATGTCCTCCTTGTGTCGGGCAGGGCCGTGGTCAGGGAGCTGGTGGAGACGGAGGAGGAGTTCGGCCGGGACATGCGGCACGTCGTGGACCGGTACATGGTGCCCGTCGACGCCCCCTCCGTGCCCAGGGTGGTGCGGGACAACAAGACGCTCGTCTTCGGCAACCTCAAGGCCATCTCCGAGTTCCACAACACGTGAGTATGCTGGGCGGGCTCGGCTCTGGGGGTGTCTCCCCGGCGGCCCTGTTCGCTGCGAGGCGGACCGGCGCGCAGCGTCGCGCTGTTGTGTGTCGCCCCGAGCAGACGATAAAAACGGTCGGCCCACGGAAATAGACAGGACTCATAAAGACACGCTTAAATAACGGAATGGATGTCAAAGGCACCGTAAAACATTCGTCGGGGTGATTTTCGCAGCGCGCAGGTTTTACTGTGCGGCGCTACGCGGCCGTTTCAGAAGTTGTTGTTGTTGTTGCTGCTGCCTCCGTTGTCACCGCCGGGCCGCGGGGCACAAGGCGTGTCGCTGTCGCCGGCCGCCGCTGCCGAGAGCGGCTCTCACGTTACTGACTCGACTCACGCTTCGCTTTCCCTTTCAGAGTTCTCATCGAGGGCATAAAGTATTATGCCGACGAACCGCGAATGATTGGGAAAACGTTCCTCAGACTGGTAAGCAGCACCAAACGTTTTCCAGTTTTAAATGCCGTTTTTTTCCTTGTGAGAGGTCCGGGCGGTGTCGGCGGGCCCGCGGCCCAGCCGGCACGCCGCCGGCACGCCGCCGCCTGCAGTGTTTACTGGGGGACCTGCCCCACCCCGCCGCCGGTGCACTCCCAGAATAAACCCGCCTTCCCCACGATGCCGCCCCTGTTGCAGGAGAGGGACTTCGACAAGCACGTGACCTACTGCAGGGACGAGCCCCAGGCCCAGGAGTTCCTGCAGGACACGCCGGAGGCCAGGGACTTCTTCGAGGTGAGTGCGCCACGGGAGCCCGCCTGGGAGGTAGGCAGGGCGGCTCCGTGCGGCGCGCCCGTGCGCGCGCGTTGCCTACCCCGGAGTCCGCGGGCGCCTGGCCGCCCGGCCGCCGGCCCGCCGGAGACGCGCGCCGCGTCTGTCGTCCTCGGCCATGCCGGCACCACGTTTCTTCCGGGGAAGTCCGACTTATCGATAGGGGAACCAGCAGCTCGAACACACGTAACTTGTTTAGGGAAAAATGGCTGGTAGGTCCGACTGAAAAAAAAAATAAAACAATCAAAAATAAAGGTACGAAGGCGATCCGGGTCGAGGGCGTTAGCGTACTGCTGCGGTGTCCACCACGGGGCGAACGACATGATGTAGCAGTGTGCTGAAACGTGGAGGATGTCGAAACCGATGGGAAAGCGGGGAGGAAGAGGAGGGGGGGGGGGTGACGGGCGACACGGCCCCGAGACGTGACGGAACACGACGGACCAGCGGAGACAAAAACACGGGTGCTGTTGAGTGTCGCATGCAGCAGGGGGCCCCGCTGCCCCGCTGCCCCCCGGTGCGGTGCGGCCCCCCTTGTCCGAGCTGTTTCCCGGGGATGCCGACAGGGGCGGGCGCTGCCAGGGCTTCGGTTCTGTCTTAAGTTTCGGCTGGGACCGCGCGGAGTAGTGACCGATACTCCTCGGCGGTCTCACGAACGTGTAGCCACGCCACACTACCCCGCGAGTGTATGGGTGCCTGGGTTTGCCACGCGGCGGCGGCCCCTCGCGGCGCGGGGTAGGGTGGGACCTGCGGGGTGTACCCCGTGCATCAGAGAAACACCCGTTGACCGGGGGTAGTGGCGGCGCGGTGCGCACGCAGGAATGTTCGGCCGGCGCACGCACAGTGCTATTGCGGTCTGACACTACCCCGTGCATCCAAGTCCCCGCGCGGCGCGGCTGCGGCAGGCGTTTGCAGGCGGCAGCCAGCGCAATAGCGGCTCTACAAGAGAGCAGAGGGGGGAGGGGAGGGGGATAACTGGCCTCGTGGCCGAGCTGCATCTTCGGGTGCGCCTGGGCGCGTGCTGCGGTGCGGCGCTGCGGCCCGGAGGCGGAGGGCGGCGGTAGCGGCGGCTAAGCGCCTCCTCAGGCCACAATAAGTAACGGCAGAGGTCACGCGTTCAAATCCCCGCCGGGGTCGTGCTGCTGACGCGGTATTTTTACCGTGTGACATCCGCGCCGTGACGTGCGGCGCGCGGCGTGTTTACCGCACGCGCTGTACGGAACCTCCCAATATCCTCGCTTTTCATTAATTGTTTTTATAGTAAAATGGTCTGCAATAAGCGCGCGTGTGAGAGAGAGAGAGAGAGAGAGAGAGTGAGAGAGCGAGAGAGAGAGAGAGAGAGAGAGAGAGAGAGAGAGAGAGAGCGTGTTTTCGAGCGTCCCTGTCCCTGCGGTTGGGGTGGGAGGGAACGAAGGCAAGGTCAGTGGTCGCCCCCTTCGGGATACGCAGCGCCCCCCCCCCCCCCCCCCCCCCCCCCCCCCCCCGTCCCGACGACGCGACGCGCGCAGGGAGGGAAGCAGAGAAGCTGCGAGACCGGCCAGGCCAGGCCGCGCCCCCCGCGAATGTGGGGTAGTGGGTTCGGCCGCTGCTACGCCCACGCGCGGCCGGATCGCAGCATTTTCTGTCGATTCGCTGCGGCCTTCATTTTCCTGGCGAAAACAACGAATAAAATATAGACTGTCTCTGCACTGCTGACGCACGCCACTATTCCTTCCCTTCTTGCCAGCCCCTTCTTCTTCTACAAGCCTTTTTTCACCTTCATATTTCTTTGCTCTTTCGTGTTTGTTTGATTCTCTTGTAACGTTGCCGTTCTGGATGTCGCTGGCGTCGTTGGCGCTGGCTCTGCGTGCATCGTGCCTCACGCGGATGGCGTGGCGTAATCCCGGGGGGCATTACGGCGTGCTCGCGGGTCCTCGGGGGTCCTCATAGTCGTTACGGGTCCGCGAGTACCTGGCCGTCTGGCCGTCTGGCCGCGGCGGGACGATAATCACCTGGCCGTCGTGGCCGCGCTCCCATTCACAACAAGACCGCCAACACGCCGACACGCGCCGGCACGGCAGCTCTCACAGAGGCATGGGCGCGCTTTTTAAACAGTCCCTCTCGTCCCGAAGTGCTCCCTTGGTGGTGTTTTGTGTGATTTCTGGCGGTGTCCACTGCATCGGCGGTGCATCAACACAACACGCTTTGCTCCACACCAGGGCCGGGACCGCGGGACTGCGGGACCGGGGCTGCGGGGGCCTAGAAAGCTCTCCCCGCCCACACGCCCTCCCCCTCCCCCGCCTTGCCCCGCCCTGCCGCGCCCTGCGCCGGGTCTATTTTCGTTTGGCAGGCGATTCACCAGCAGCAGCAGCAGCAGCAGCAGGCCTGACGCCGCCGCCCGCCCGAGGCCCTGGTGGCTCCGAGACCGCAGCCCGCCCCAAGAGCCGCCTGGCCTGCCCCCGAGGGAGTCGCCGCGCGCCGACCGCCGCAGCCTCAGCTGGAGCCCCGACCCGCCCCAACCTAACCAGGGAGAGCACCTACTGGGACCTCCGCGGCGGCGGCGGAGTTCGGGAGGAGGGCGGCGCCGCGGATAGGCAACCCGCGCGCGGCCGCGCACAGCACGGTCCGTATGGCCTAGCTGCCAGGCGGCAACCGCAAGAGGGTCACTCTCGGTCACTCCGAGATTATTTTTTTTTTCGATCTTGGCGGTGCGAAGTTTCAAAACGAGCTCGCCGCCGCGGGGATGGGTGCGGGGGCAGGCCTGGGCAGGCCCTGGTGTGCGGTGCAGCCCGCGGCCGCCAGCCCCGCCCGCCCCCAGGCCGCCCTTGCGCCCCGCGGCGGGGCATGGCGTGGGCCGCGCTGGCCGCGCATAGATGCGCCGCGGCGCGTGGGGTTCTGCCGAGTTGATGGAGGGCAGGGAGGCGGGGAGGCGGGGACGGTCCTGGCGGATGGATGTGGATGTTGTCAGACGGAGTGGCTGAGCTGTGCTGACGGCACCCGATGCGATCCTCCCCGCACGACGAGGACCGAAGGCAATTCGCTGCCCGGCGAAATTCCACACTTGCGGGGCTTTTTCGCCCCTTTTTCTCGCAGTGCAATATCGGGTGGTCGAGCGGCGTAACCTCGTGAATGGCGGATACTCTTTGGCCGCTTTGGCGCTCGTTTCGTACTTCCGACGCCGCCGTCGGAAGCCGCCGCCGCCGCCCGCTGAGCCGCGTCTTGTCGGCGCCTCGTCCGCGCCGTCCGCCTTCTCTCTCGCACTCGTGGCACGGCGGGGAGTTAACACCGTCCGATCGCCAACATCCTCTCCCTGGTCGTAAGCAGCCGCCCGCGTCGTCCGCCCGCCGTGCCGGCCACGACGACTCGGTGCACGCGTGTCGCACGGCTTGTCGCGTGCCTGTCGCGTGCCGTTGTCCGGGGCGTGTCGGCGGTGCGGCCGCCGGGCACGTGTGTCACTCGGCCACGTCCTTAACCTTGGCGGGCGGCGCCGGTGGCGGGGCTGCCGTGGCCGCCGCGGCCGCCGCCGCCGGTCGCGTTAATCCTCCGATGGCCGGGGGGAGCGGCGGGGGACACATTTAGCCGGTTTATGAGTGGCAGCGGTGGCCGCGGGCCCACGGGTGTGCTCCCGGCCGGCGGCACCTGCCGCGGCCACGCCCTCCCGGTCCGGAACCCAGAGCTCCTCGGCCCGTTACCGGTGCCGGATTACTCCCGCAGACTCCTCCGTATTTGGTCCGCTACGGACCGCGGCGTCCGCGGGCGGACCCACTCCTTGGACGGCTTCTCGCCGACGCTCGCGGTCGGGGACCGAGGGCTCGAGGCACTCGAGGTCGGTGCCGCCGGCTCGAGCGCCGCGGCCGCCCCTCGGGGTCGGCGGTCGGCCAGCTGCAGTAATGGGCCGGCTTCGCGGCCGCTCCCGCCGCCCCCGCCGCCCCCCCGCCCCCGCACCCAGGGTCCTGGTGGGACCTGGCCAGGCCTGGGCCTATTAGTGAAAATGGCGGGGACATGCAGTCTAAATCTGCGATCCTGTGATTCGGCCTCGGGGCCAAAGTGAAACTTGCCATTAAAATTCATGCGCGGAGCGCCGTAGTCCCCATCGGTCCGCAGGCCTGCCGACCGTCATGGGGGTCGCTTCTGCCCCGCCGCGCCATGCAGAGCCGAGTCGGGGCGGGGACCAGCGCCCGCCCGGGAGCCTGGAGTCCACGTTACAGTCGCGGATTCGATTACCGGAGTTATGTATTTTATTCCTTGGATTTCTTTGTAAAGAAAATTATGAAATAGGAAAATGGCAAAGAGAGTGTCTGGTATTGTCGCTCTTGAACTGATGGCGGCAGTCGCGGGTCAAACTGCCCCCGGGTCGGGTCGGGGGCGGCGGCGGCGCGCAGAGCTGGCCGCGCCGCGCGCCGCCGCCCCGCTCGCTTCCCACCCTTCGCGCGTGCGAGAGCGACGGAGACGGAGCGACGGCCTCCCGCGGGGCCCGACGCGCGTGTGGGAGCGAGACGGGGCGCGACAGGGGGGTTTGGCGTCGCTAAAATTAGCGCCGCGAGTCCGGCTGGTCCCTCATTTGGTCGGCAGAATGTCGGCGGCCCTCAGTCGCCGACCATCTCCCACGGCAGCCGCGTCGCCACGCCCCGCACGGCGCCCCCACGACGCCCGGCACGACTCGCGTCCGCAGGCCCGCGACGACGTCGAGGACCGCGACGACCGCCGCGGTACTTGAAGCCGGGGAGGCTCCCCGCCGCGTGAGGCCGGAGCGCAGAGTGGTGGTGTGTGGCCGCCGTCCGACCATTGGGATTACCTGCTGACCTACCGCAACCCAGGTGGGGGTGGGGGGGGGGAGGGGAGGGGGCGGGGTTGTTGATAAACGTTGACAAGAGGCTGAAGGGTTGGCGCCCGCAGCCGCACCACGCCTTTGGAATCCAAAGGGTCACCGGCAGGCTATCCCGCAGCGGCAGCGGCCCCTTGCGTTCTACGGATTCCAACGAGCTGCGGCGCGGCAAGGCTTTCCCAGCCGTTTTGCCCCCCCTAGCACCGACTCGGCTGTCTGCGGGAAGACTCCGCGACCTGCGGCCACGCAAGAATGTCGTCATCAGCCACGACCGCGACGGAAATAAACGTTTGCGTGGGACGCGTTGGAATATTCGCGTAACGGATACGTTCTGCAGAATCTTCAAAAAGCACAGCAAGCTGGAACGATTAGGTTGCGTCCTGCGTCCTGCGGCCTAGACATGGCAGGACCGGCATAGGACCTCACAAGGCCCACAGGAGGGGTAGGATCCACAGGACGGGTAGGATCCGCCTCTCACGGTCTGTGCGCGCATGGGGGAGGAATAAGGGGGCGGCGCGTTGACGCGTGCTGACGTCACCGCGGTGCCGTCCCTCAGCCGGCCCGGCGCGGCGCTCTCCCGCTGCTGTTGCCGGGGCTTTAACGTCTCAGAGGTCGGCTCGAACGTGCCGCAAACGGCTTTTACCGTTAATGAAAACCCGGCCGCGGCGCTGCGTCGCACGGCAGTGAACCCTCGCGGGGTGCGTGTCCCGTGCCGTGCCGGCCAGCTGCGTGAGGTGTGGAGGCTGGCCCGGCGGGCAGCTGCTGTCGGAGTGACAGCTAATGTGGTGTGCAGCGCGCCCCTGCCGTCCGGACCGTCAGAGCCCTCCCCCGGGGCCCCCGCCGCCCCGCGGGGTCCCCGACGACGCCCCCCGAGACAATCAGACAATGGCCGCTCTGTAGCCAAGATGGTCTAAATATGCCCGAGGCGGTGATTGTGCCGTGCCGGGTCGTTCTGTTCTATTCACTGCGGACGGCGGGAGAGAGCGAGCCGGGCGCCATCGGGGGCGTTCCACACGCACGACGCCGGGGCAGCGGCCCGCGCAGCCCGCCGCACAGCGCTCGCGGTCGCTGTGGTCACAACCCGTGTCTCCGACCTTCGCATTGAAAATAAGAAGGACTGCTCGATCTTTTAGAAAGAATAAAATTCTCCTTTCATTTTCCTTGCTGAGAACCCTCATTAAAATAAAAAGTTACGCTAGTAGTGTATTACAGCACAGGACATGGCGGCTGAGGTGGCCGGACGCGTCTCGGTCTGACAGCCGGGGGGGGGGCCGGTGGGGGGGGGGGGGGCAGGGGGTCTTGTTTCACTGCCGGGTCGCAGCACGCACGCTGCAGGGGTGGCTCTGCCAACGTAAATATTCCCCCACCCCGCCCGTGCCGTGCCCATGCCGTGCCGTGCCGGCTCGGTACACACCCACAGACAGGACCTGGCCAGATTTTAGGACTTGTACAGCCGCCGTATCTTCGTTTAAATTGAATTAAGAATAAAGCAATATTTATATTCCAGACTATGGCATTAATGGGTTCCGCCGCTGTACTCATGTGTTTTCCCTTTCCGCAGGAACTTAGCCAGAAGCTCGGGGACGACAAGAATCTATCCGAGCACCTCAAGCTCCCGATCCAACGCATCAACGACTACCAACTTTTGCTCAAGGTGAGAACACTAGTGTGTGGTGGTGGATCCTCGGTACCAAACCGACCCTGCCCGGCGGCGGCGGCGGCGGCGGCGGCGGCGCGGACCGAAACCCAAAACATGTTTCTGCAACGGTCCCTCTGCTGACTGAGGTGAGGTGGGCGAGGTGAGCTCCTCGGTGACTCAGACCCCCTACCCCGCCGGTGCCGCGCTTGCCAAACCCCCCACGGGAGCCACCCCCACCGCGTACCCTCGCGGGGGACCGTCCCTAAATATCTGCCACCGACGCGCTCCGGGCCGCACCCCGCACGCGCGGGTACATGAAGCTGTGAATCAGACAATGCGGGTGGCGGAGCCCCGGCCCCGGCACCCAGCCGTGCATCAGGGCCACGCTGAGCGAGTTTTGCGGATTGCCTTCACTTTTCGGGGTTCCGTGTGTGATTTGTTGCCTACACGCCGGGCGGGACGAACAAAACGTGCGGCACGTCATAAAATACCGCGACTGTTACAAAGCGCGGCCGTACGAGTGGTTAATGTGGGCTGCTCGCGGGCCTTTGAGCGTGCGAACGCGTCGCGGCAAGTGGGACGTGGGCATAATACACCGCTCTCGCTCTCTCTCTCTCTCTCTCCCGCCCAACCGAGCGGCGGGTGTGACAGAGAGGGGTGGGAGGAGGAGGAGGGGGAGGGTGGCGAGGCGAGAATGTGGACACTTTGCGTAACTGCGGCGGGGGTGGCGCCTACCCGTCGGCCGGCGGCCAAGACGCGCGAGAGCGATGCGATAGCGTGGAGTATCTCTGAAACAGTGCGTCCGTGTTGGTGAGGCGTGTGTGCGTGTGCGTGTTCCGGCGTCGCCTCGGCAGGCTCCGGGGCCCGGGCTGCTGAGACAGACCAGCTTACGCGACACGCGGGCTCTCGGGAGGGTCTCACACGGAGCGCGGCCGCCGCCGCACGCTTTCGCCCCGTGTGCCTCCCGTGCACGCGTGCGCCGGCCTCGAGAGCCGCGGCGGGCTGCGTCAGCGCGTCAGCTGGGGCCGCCGCCGCCGCTCGGCCCAGGCCCCGCGGCCCGACCCCTGCGGGGGCCCACGCCACGCCCAGCCGCCCGGCCGCCCGGCCCCCGCCTCCCTTTCGCTGCGGCCGTGGCTGGCAGCCTGCCTTCAAGGTCCCACGCAAACCGACCCCGCCCCCCGGCCTCCGCCCCCGGCCTCTGCCCCGCGGCCTCCGCCCTCAGACGCAGCGCTTCGGAAAAAAATAAAAGAAAAAAAAAATCGGTGGTATGTAATTCTGATTCCGCTTTTGTTCTGTTGGCAGGAGTTGGTAAGGTATTCCTCCAGGCTTGGCGAAGACACCGCCGACCTCAGCCGCGCCCTCGAGTTAATGCTCGGCGTCCCCCACCGGGCCAACGACATCAAGTTCATATCGAACATCGAAGGCTTCCACGGCAACATCTACAAGCTTGGAAGGCTATTGAGACACGTAAGCGCCACTCTGCCAGCTCAGTGAGCGCAAGCGTCACGCCTGTCGTTACCCCCGGACTACGCACCCCGCGGCGCGGGCCACGGGCGCGCGGGGTAGCGGCGGGCGGGGAGGACGGAGCCCGTAAGCCATCTCTCTCTGCGCCGCAGGACTGGTTCACCGTCACCTACCGGGAGGGCAAGAGCAAGGAGCGCTACCTGTTCCTCTTCAAGGCCCGCATACTGGTGTGCAAAGTACGGCGGATATCCGAGGATAGGTCCGTCTTCGTCCTCAAGGACATCATCCGGGTAAGGAGGGTGCCGGGGCCGGGGTTGCCGGGCCGCCGGGCCGCCGAGCCGGGGACCCACACACTACACAGCACCGCCTCCTCTGTCGGCCAGCTGCCGGAGCTCGAGGTGAAGGACATCCCCGACAACGGCAGGGCGTTCCAGCTGCAGCACCAGGACGGCGACGTCCGCCCATACCCGCTGCTCATCACCGCGCACAACGACACCGCCAAGGACGCCTGGCTCAAGGAGATCCGGCAGTACGCCGCGGACGTCCGTGAGTACGACGGCGAGCCCCGCGGCCCCGCGGCCCCGCGGCCCGGCCAGGTCGGCGAGCGTGCTGACCACGGCCTCTGCTCCGCCTGCTTCCAGTCGCGCTAGCCGAGCACGCGGCGGACGACTTGCTCCTCAAGGAGGAGGACGCCGTGTCCACATCCACCACAGCGGAGCCCGGCCCGGGCAGGACCGCCAAGCAGAAGGTTATCGTCCACAAGGTGCACGTCCAGGAGCCCAAGACCCCCGAGCCCGTCGTCGAAGAGCCCGTGACCCCCGCGCCGGGGCTCAAGCGCAAGGAGGAGCCGCTCGCCGAGGCCAGTAAGAAGGCCAAGGTCGAGGACGTCACCGACCAGCACCCCGCCGACGAGGACGCCGGCGAGGACGTGTTTGAGGACGCGCGCGACGACGTCCCCAACGGCGACAACATGTCGGACATAAGGAGGACGTCCTCCATACGGCGCGCGGGGAGCTCCCGCGTCGAGGTGGAGGGTGAGTCCCCTGCTCGTCTGTCTATCCGTCTATCTGTCTGCCTGTTTGTCCGTCTATGTCTATCGTCTCAGTCTATCTGTCTCTCTGACCTGATGTCCCCCTCCCTTCGATTCTCTTTTTAAAAAGAACGGCGCGACCAGTATTCCCTGGCCAATCACTAGCGGACATGCTTCTAGTGGTAGATCTAGGACCTAGACTAGCTGTGTCGTATTTAACGCACTCTCCCTGCACGAGCTGAACAAACTCTGTCCTCTAGTGTGTCGCGTCGCACACTGTCTGCTTCATAGACTCGGTCTAGACGCACTCTACTCCGTGCTTGTCCTAGTGCATGCGTCGTGGCACCTTTCTCGTTATGTCTCTCGTTCTCACGCCGGTCAACTCGGAGTGTTTCGGTCGCGGTCGAATTTCACTTCCTCGGAGCGAACGGACGACACCCCCCGGGACATCCCCTCGCTCTGATCCTGCGTCCGTCGCGTCGCCGTCGCGGCCTCCATGAAGTCCACGCCCCCGAGCCACGCCCCCGAGCCCCGCCCCCGAGCCCCGCCCCCCGCCGCCGGCTGCAGCTGCCGCGCAGAGTAACCGGGTGCTTTCTTCCCCAGAGTCGTACTCTGTGTCGCGCTCTAGCCGCTCCAGCCGGCATGAGCTGTACAGCGAGAGCAGCTCCGGGGCGGCCGGCGCCATGTCGTCGATCCGCTCCTCCAGCCGGCTCGAGTCCTCGTCGTCGAGGTACTCGTCGGGCGACATCGGCGACGTGTCGTCGTCCATCCGCGGCGGCTCGGCCGCCATCACCGAGTCGTCGGCCTCCTCCTACCTGCGGGGCGGCCGGTCGTCCATCACCGAGTCCACGGAGTCGTCGGTGCGAGCCGGCGGCCTGACGGAGTCCTCGCGGACGTCCATCCGGGAGCTGCGGTCCTCCACCGACGGCAGCAGCACCCAGCAGGCCATCACCTCCGGCAAGCGGAGGCCGTCCTTCGCCAAGACCATCGAGGGCCAGCACTGCGAGCGTAAGTAGGCCCGCTGCCGGGGACCGCCCGTCCGCCGGGCCGGGCCGGGCTGCTGTACATACACGCTGACTACAGGGTTCGCCAAGACGGACGCCACGCCGACTCGGGCCGAACGCAGATCGGAAATTGCGTCACCGTTCGCGACAAAGAAATCCGCCGCGTCTCTTTTCTGTGTTTGAATGTTGAAGCTTTCCCGCGCACTCTCTTCATCGCGTCTGGCGCAGTCAGTGTCACTAATACCGACCGCTCTCTAACACACGCTGCAGGGTGCGTGCAGTTTCTGTTAGTGTCGAGCAAGTCAATAAATAAACCGTTAACTTTCAGTATGGAGCTTGGACTAAAACCTAGCAACGTGTTCCTTCTGTGGGCCCCTTGTTTCTTATTTCTCTCCACAGCCGCGCGAGCAAACTGTGGTTCTGTGAGTTGTGATCCTTAGCGAACGGCGCCCGCGGGGTGGGCCGGCCCGGCCGGGCGCGGCGTGCGGCGGGCCGGCCTACCCCGCGGCCCGCGGGCGCCGCCTGACCGCGTCCCGTTGTTACCCGCAGCGGGCGAGACGGCCACGTTCGAGTGCAGCCTGTCGGGCGAGGAGGCGGCCACGGTGACGTGGCTCAAGGACAACAAGCCGCTGAGTGACCGCCTGATGGACCGCGTGTCCAAGAGCAGCGTCGACAACAACTTCAAGCTCGAGATCCTGAACCTGGCCGAGGCCGACACGGGCATGTACACGGCGCACGCCACCAGCGCCGAGGGCTCCAGCACCTGCACCGCGCACCTGCTCGTCCAGAAGCGTGAGTGTGACGACGAGGCGGTCCGAGCCTCCGCACCGCCCCCATGCCGCCGCCGCGTGTCCCGGTACTCACGTGTTGACGCGGCGCCCCACAGTGACGGACGAGGAGAGGAAGCAGCGCGCCGAGGCGAACCACCCCGTGTTCCTGGTCAAGCTCAAGGACACCGAGCTGCTGGAGAACACGTACCTGCGCTTCATGGTGAAGGTCAAGGGCAACCCCAACCCCACCGTCCGCTTGTGAGTGCCGCCCGCCGGGCCGAACCTGCATCCGGCCTAACCTAACCCTGTCTAACGTAACGGCCGCGCCCCGCAGCTACAAGGACGACAGCCGCATCCTGTCCAGCAACGACCGGCTCAAGGTGAACAGCGAGCAGTCGGACGCCGGCTACTACGAGCTCGTCATCCCCGAGGTGAAGCCCGAGGACGCGGGCAAGTACTCGTGCGTGGCCATCAACTCCTACGGCGAGGAGCGGTGCGACGCGCAGCTGTCCGTCGTCGGTAAGTCCCCACCGGGCCCCGCCGCCGTTCTGCGGCGTGGCCCCGCGGCCCCGCGGCCCTGCGCCGCCGCCACTCCTCAAGTCCTCCCCCCTGCCCCGCAGACGACAAGGACGTGTTCGCCGGCCTGGACGAGAACGAGGAGGTGAAGGAGGGGCAGGCGCCCACGTTCCACTGGACCCGCAACGGCCAGGCCTTCGACCCCGAGGAGCGTTTCAAGGTGTTGCTGACGGTAAGCTCCCGTGCCGGCAGGGTGTGAGGTGGGGGTGGGGATATGTGGTGTAGCGGTGTAGCACCCCCTGAAGCTCTCCGTGCCGAGTCCCTCGCAGACACTGCGACTCGTGTAGTTCTGTGTAGTGTCGCCAGCATCAGCGGCTTTGAGGCTTCGCGGCTCCGCGGCCCCGCGGCCCCGGGCTGGGCGCGGTCACACACCGGCTTTGTTCCTTCCGCGTACTGCCGAGAACCCTCTGCTCTGTGGCCCCCCCATCTCTATGCTCTATCCGTAGACTTTAGTTTAGTCGTAGCCAGGCAACCTTAATGCAAAAAAAAAAAACATCTCCAATGCTACAACAATTTTCAGAGTCCGTTTAACCTTCCGATTTGCTCTTCTTCGCAGGAAAACAAATTGAAATCTTTGCTCGAGGTTTGTAGAGAGTACAATTCTATGCACGGCTTCCCGTGTCGTCGCCTTCTCTAACCACACTTCATTACGCTTCACTCACACGCGCGATCCCACCGGGTCGATACTCACTCCGCACTCGGCATTCACAACGCGTTTTCATTCTTCTTGCGAAGACAAAAATAAATATGTAAACACAAGGCGTTGCGCTTGTCGCTACAGACTGTCTGAGGCCCCTGAGAGTGACTGTTGTCGGGGTGTTTTCCAGGTGATGAAGCAGGAGGAGGAGTGCCTGGAGAGGATCGAGGGGGCGTACATAACAGGGGACGACCGGCAGGAGCGCTGGGAGCAGGACGCGCTCGACGAGGAGTCCGGCCTGGGAGTGCTGAACGGCCGCGGCCAGCCGGGGCGCCTGGAGAGGGACGCCGAGTGCAGCCTGCTGTCCAGCCTGCAGGTGCCCAACGGCCTCGAGCGGAAGAGCTCGTACGACGTGAACCCCCGGCAGATCAGGGGGATAGCGAGCGCCAAGTACGCGCAGGCCAGGAAGCTGAGCGTGCTGGAGAAGAAGATCAACGCGTTCCGGGGCCGCGACAGGCGCGACGTGGACTGGGAGGACAGGGAGGAGAGCGGGAGCGACTCGTCGGGCACCTGGAAGCGGCTGGACGCGGCGCAGAGGGCGAGGGAAGCGGAACAGGCCGAGAAACAGAGAGAGATCCAGGCGCAGAGAGAAAAGGAGAGGCTTGCGGAAATCCAGCGCCTGAAGGACGAGGAAACCCTGCAGGAAGAGAGGCAAAAAGAAATGGAGAGACAAAAAGAAGCAGAGAGGCAAAAAGAGATCGAGAGGCAAACAGAAGTGGAACGTCAAAAAGAAATCGAGAGACAAAAAGAAGTTGAAAGGCAAGAAGAAATTGAGAGACAAAAGGAAGCAGAGAGGCAAAATGAGATCGAGAGACAAAAGGAAGCAGAGAGGCAAAAGGAAATCGAGAGGCAAAAAGAAGTTGAAAGGCTTAAGGAGATTCAGAGGCAAAAAGAAGCTGAGAGACAAAAAGAAATGGAACGCCAAAAAGAAATCGAGAGACAAAAAGAAGTTGAAAGGCAAGAAGAAATTGAGAGACAAAAGGAAGCAGAGAGGCAAAAGGAAATCAAGAGGCAAAAAGAAGTGGAACGTCAAATAGAAATCGAGAGACAAAAAGAAGTTGAAAGGCAAGAAGAAATTGAGAGACAAAAGGAAGCAGAGAGGCAAAAGGAAATCGAGAGGCAAAAAGAAGTTGAACGTCAAAAAGAAATCGAGAGACAAAAAGAAGTTGAAAGGCAAGAAGAAATTGAGAGACAAAAGGAAGCAGAGAGGCAAAAGGAAATCGAAGAAAAAGAATTGAGAGACAAAAAGAAATGGAACGCCAAAAAGAAATCGAGAGGCAAAAAGAAGTTGAACGTCAAAAAGAAATCGAGAGACAAAAAGAAGTTAAAAGGCAAGAAGAAATTGAGAGACAAAAGGAAGCAGAGAGGCAAAAGGAAATCGAGAGGCAAAAAGAAGTTGGAACGTCAAAAAGAAATCGAGAGACAAAAAGAAGTTGAAAGGCTTAACGAGATTGAGAGGCAAAAAGAAGCTGAGAGACAAAAAGAACTCGAGAGGCGAAAAGAAGTGGAACGTCAAAAAGAAATTGAAAGACAAAAAGAAATTGAAAGGCAAAAAGAAATTGAAAGGCAAAAAGAAGTTGAACGGTTGAAGGAAATTGAGAGGCTAAAAGAAGTCGAAAGGCAAAAGGAAATTGAGAAACAAAAAGAAGTTGAACGTCAAAAAGAAATCGATAGACAAAAGGAAGTTGAAAGGCAAAAAGAAATCGAGAGACTAAAAGAAGTTGAAAAACAAAATGAAATTGACAGACAGAAAGAAGCAGAGCGACTGAAAGAAGCGAGGGAAATGAAAAAACGGGAGGAGATAGAACGCCTGAAAAAAGTTGAACAACAGAAAGAAAACGAGCGTTTAGAAGAAGTGCAGCGCCAAAAGGAAATAGAAAGGGAAAGAGTCGTTGAGCAGGAAAGAGAAATGAAGAAAAAAGAGGAAGTCAAATTTCAGCAAGAGAAACAAATCCAAGCCGAGAAAGGGCTAAAAAGGAAACAGGGTGCTGGTAAATCGACTCAGAAGAAGAAGGTTAGCTGACATGTACACCTTTTGGAATGAGACCTTCCCTCTGGAATGCAAACGCACACTGCACGCATGACCTGTGGAATGACATCTTTTTCGAGGCCCACGTCTCCCGTCCCGCCCCTACTTCGCGAATGTGGTAGACCAGCCTGTTCCCGGGGCCGTTTTGCTGTGGACCCCGGGCACAGGTAGTCATAATCACTCGTGCAGTAGAGCTTGTGACGGCCGGACTGCCAACGGTTTTCTTCCACGCCCTGTACATAACAGTCAACTCTGTACATAGTCCTGTCGGGAGTTGTGTCTTCGGTTCACATTAACAGCTACCTACCATTTTGCCTGCGTCATTTTCAACACAAAACTTACTCTAACCCCGTTTTAAAAAGGATTGTTCAGTGCGCAGTTATGGACCATGGTTGTTGCCTGAGAATGTTTTGACATGCACAGTGGTCATCATGGACGCCGAGTGAGGCGCGTCGGAGACGCTGCACGGCGGCGGGCCCGGCGGAGAGCACCGAACTGATCCCTCTGCCTGCCGCAGGACGAGGACGACTCGCTGGCGCTGGTCTTCCAGCACGTCAAGCCCGAGGACGCGGGCCTGTACACGTGCGTGGCGCAGACGTCGTCCGGCAAGATCTCCTGCAGCGCCGAGCTCACCGTGCAAGGCAAGTGCAAGTACACGCGGGCAGCGCGGGGTATCGCGGCGGCCTCCCCGCCCCTCCGCGGCCGCGGGCCCCTCCGAGGGCCCCTCGCCACCCTTGTTCCTCTTCCGCATCCCTCCCCCCTCCCCCACCGGCACGCGCCGAGCGCCCGCCTGCCGCGGCCAGCCCATCGCATGCCGATCACTTGCGAAAGATCACCAGCGCGAGCGAGTGGCGCCGACCGCCGCCGCGATTTCTCATCCCGACCGCGCCCGCTGTTCTGCCACCGCTATCAGCTAGGGCTGCCGACTGCCGCCGCTAGTGCTGCCGCAAGTGGTGCCGCGTGCCGCCGCGTGCCGCCGCGTGCTCGGTTGTGGCGGCGGCCGCTGGGCCGGGGCCCCCGCTGCGCGCCCCAGTCTCGCCCCTGCGCTGGCGCCGCGTCCGTGTCGCGACCCTCCCCGCCGTCCTCCCTCGTCGTCGCCGTCGTCCTGCGCTGCGCCAAGGGCCGCGGGCGCCCGCACAGGGCCCTCTAGGGCCCCCAGTCCGCCATGGAGGGTGACGACGACCACCATGACGACGAGCACAAGAAGAAGCACAAGAAGAAGGGTGGGAAGAAGAAGGACGAAGGTAGAGCGGAAGGCCCTCCGGTTCGGGCACTCGCCTCTGCCTGCCTGCCGTCCGGGGGTGGCTGCCTGCCTGGCCGCCCCCACTGTCTGCCTCCTCGCACGTCCTCGGCATGGTGCTGCCCGCGTCGCCGCTGGCCTATTTAAGCTGTGGCGGCGGTGCATGACTCCCCCCCCCCCCTCGCGCCTGCTCCTCCCACACCCACCTCCCCCGTGTACGCGCCCACACGCACGCTGCCTGCTGAGGACGAAAAGGACGCGCTCGCCTTCGGCCCCGGAACACGCCTGCCGGTAAACAACTGCTCACAGGGGTCGGGGTGTTTAGGGGGCGTCCCCCCGGAGTTGTCGCCGAGTGCTGACGGAGCGCAGCGGCCGCCGCTCGGCACCCGCGCCTCCGCCCGCTCCCCGCCCGCCCCGCCTGTCCGTCCTGTCGAACCCTCTCAATTCGGCCGGTATTTATAGCCCGGCCCGAATGGGAGCGACCGCCAAGACTTTTATGTGTCTCCGATTACAAACAGTGCGGCAGTTTGCGCGCGCCCCGCGGCTCCCAGACGCTCCTGGACGCGCGTGCCGAGGGCCCCCGCCACCCCGCCCTCCAGCCGGCTCCAGGGGGGGCGTCCTTAAGGCACGTCCCCGAGATTGTGGCCAGGGAACGCGCGGCCGCCCGCGGCGAGGCTCGCGGCGCTGGTAGCGCCTGGAGGGTAGGCAAGCTCGCCCGCCCCAACGCACGCGTGTAGTGCGGGCCGGCCTACCCTCGCGTTCGCAGGCGCTCGGCGGTGGGCGGCGCCGTCTGCGAGTTGTACCCCGGGTGGCCGTGCTACTGTCGGTTCTCCGGGGCCTCGGGGCGCACGCCGCTGCCGCCACCGCCGCCGCCGCCGCCGCCCACTGTCCCACTGACTTGGCGGCCATGTTTGTTTTCGGCTGAGTCGGCCAAAAGTGCGGCCGGGACGCGGCGATGAGACCGCCGCGCCGTATATTGTTTCAGGCGCTTTGGACAGCGGCCAATCTGTCACGGGCCGCTCAGCAGTGCCGAGCAGCGCCAGCGCGCCCCCAAGCTACTCTGCCCGAAAACGAGGCGACGCCACATAAACATGTGGGCTTATTCGGACGAGTTCTGCCATGTTTTTTGTTGTTTTTATATCGGCATGCCCATATTTTTTCTTTGTTTTGTTTTTTTAAATATATATTTCCTGAACTGAGACCGACGAGGCCGTGTTTCATACTGCCACACGAGCGATTCATTGATTGGCGGGACTAATTTTTTCAGGAGGAGTCAATGCACTCGCCAAGGACCCCGAAAAGCCCAAGATCACTGTGGAAACGAAGACTCAAGAGGTCGGCATCGGCGGGTCCGCCATGCTGGAGCTCAAGGTGGAGGGCTGGCCCAAGCCGGAGATCGCGTGGTGAGTGTCCGGGGCCGGTGGGGGGGGGCGTGCGGCGCCTGTCGCCTGCCGGAGACCCGGGCTGACGCCGCCCGCTCTGTTCCAGGTCCAAGGACGGGCAGGACGTAAAGGCGGGCGGGCGTGTCCGCTTCCTGTACGAGGACGAGGAGAGCATGTCCATGATCATCAAGGGCGTGACCCCCGAGGACGCGGGCACCTACACCGTCACCGCCTGGAACGACCTGGGCGAGGACTTCGCCGAGGTGTCGCTCAACGTCAAGGGTGAGGCGGCGAGGTCCGAGGCGTCCACCGCCGCGCCGCGGACACCCACAATACTCACGCTCCGGCAACGCGATTTCTCTCGGCAGCGCCGCCCAAGTTCAAGACCAAGATCACGGACCAGGCGTGCATGATGGACGACACCCTGCGCGTCACCGTCGAGGTGGACGGCACCCCCGCGCCGGACCTCACCTGGTGAGTGCGGGCCTGCCGCGGGCGGAGGCCGCCGACGCGCCGCGCTCACTGTCCCCCGTCCCGGCCGCAGGTACAAGGACGGCAAGGAGATCACCAAGACGGACGAGCGCTTCCACATCGTCAAGGAGTCGGACGAGAAGTTCGTCCTCGTGATCGAGAAGATGGTCCTGGAGGACTCGGGCTCGTACTCCGTGGTGGCCCGCAACGAGGTGAGCCAGACCTCCGAGTTCTACAAGGTGGCCGTGCAGTCGCCGCCCTTCTTCACGCAGAAGATCGCCCCCCGCAAGATCGAGGTCCGCGAGGGCGACTTCACCACGTTCACCGTCAAGGTGGACGGCGACCCCAAGCCCCGGGTCCGCTGGTGAGTGAGACGGCGGCAGGCTGCAGCAGCGCCGGCCGCGCTCAGTGCGCTAACACGCCGCCCCCGTTCCCCGACAGGTTCAAGGACGGCACGGAGCTACTCAACGACGACCGCCACGTCAAGATCGAGGCGGACCGCGACGGCGAGACGCACTCGCTGACGATCCGCGGCATCACGCGCGACGACATGGGCAAGTACACGTGCGAGCTGGACAACCGCAACGGCAAGTGCAGCGACAGCACCTCCATGCACGTGCACTGCGCGCCGCTCGTCAAGCAGAAGCTGCGGGACATCGTCTCCAAGGAGGGCGACCTCAGCGTCGTCTTCGACGTCACCGTCGAGGCCTTCCCGGAGCCGCAGGTCACCTGGTGAGTGCGCGCCGGAGCAGCCGGAGGCCCCGAGGAAAGTACACCGCACGGGTGGAGCTTCTCGTTAGAGCACTGCGGCACTCTAACGCCGGCACTCGAACCCAGGTACCACGACGAGGTGGAGGTGACGGAGCGCAAGACCCTCATCACGCGCACCGTGGACGAGCAGCACCTGTACCTCAAGACGTACAAGCTGACCATGAAGGAGGTGCAGGTGGACCAGGCCGGCACCTACACGCTCAAGGCCACCAACACGCACGGCGAGACGGACAGCAGCTCCACCTTCAAGGTCTTGTGTACGTGTCGCGCCGAACACGTTGTCAAAAATGTAGCCCTTGAGGGAAGATCACCACGCACTGCGCCTGTTATTTTTTTTTCCGACAGACGTCCCCAAGATCACCAAGAAGCTGGAGGATGTGACCCTGGACGAAGGGCTGACCCTGAAGCTCGACATCGAGGCCAACGCCGTGCCGGTGCCTGACGTCACATGGTGGGACACGACACGCCATGGTTTCTCTCTTTCCTCGATGACCGCGCGGGCTGCGCGGGGCGGGCCTCTTCTCAACGTGCTTATCGTGCAGGTACAAGGACGGGCAGAAGCTGTCCGCCGAGGCCAACGCCAACATCAAGATCAGCCGCGACCGCAACAGGCAGGAGAGCTACAGCATGACCCTGGACCTGTGCAAGTACCACGACTCGGGCGAGTACGAGGCGCGCGTCTCCAACGACCAGGGCACCACCTCCACCAAGTGCAAGGTCGTGGTCAACGGTGAGTCCAGCGCCCTGCCCCGGCCCTTGTCAAGTTACAGTTGTTCATGTCTCAGTGTGGGCCTTCTCGGAGGTCACCCTTTGAAATACTTTGTTTGTGGACGACGGAGTGTGGCCTCTGGTCACACGGTTGTGTGCAAAAAAAATCGTGCGATGATATTTATGATTTCCGCTGGAGATGAACACTTCCCTTGCAGAAAGTCACACCACATGATGCAATATTTTTTTCACTGGACGATACGAACGCACGCTTACAACTCGATTCCCAAAGCTAGACTCGCAAATTAAGACACACCCCATAAATGTCACTCATCCCAGTGTCACTGTTATATAGTCACCTTGTCGCTCACAACAGACATCATTCATGAGTTAACTTGTCATAATACAAATGAATTAATTTACTCATTATATTATCTTTCATAATCGCCGGAGAAATTCTTTGCATCTTTCAGCATTGGGCTGTAAGTAGTAGATGACGTTTGTAGCCCCAACCCCTGTTTTACGTAACTGACCTGTTTGTGAGCCGTTTTAGTTGTGTTAGTGCCCTCCCCCTCACTGCCTGACTGCTCTCGCCTTGACTGAGACAGGCCTGTGCTCAGGACCACGCGACCAAAGACTTCCATACGCCCCGGGAGGGCCCCCATCCCTGGCTGTGGGCATGGTTTGTTAGTGGGTGGGCCATCTAGACTTAGATCTAGAATAGTTTTGCAGTGGTTGTGCGACTCCCTCGATTTGAAAAGGCTCATCGACAGTGGTGCTGGAAATACCTGCGGCCGTTTTCGTGTCATGAACGCTGGCAAAAACCTTGTCCATGAATAGAAAACAAACCGCATCGCAGCCGTGTCGGTTGACTCGTTCCAATCGTGGGAGCATGTTTTGTTTACCTTCTGCATGCCAAAAATTGCCGTGCGCTCCCGCCCTTGCCCTCCCACACACCTTAATACACTACCGTGTTCCACAGAGAAAACCGAGGACGAGGACGAAGAGTTGAACAAGAAGGTGAAACGCATTGAGGAGGACGAGGAGGAAGAGGAGGTGGAGCAGGTGGAGACGAAGCTCAAGCCAGAGAAGGACGCGGAGGGCGAGGACCTCAAGGAGAAGAAGCTCAAGCCTCGCAAGGCCGTGGACGTGGAGGTGGAGGAGGAGGCCAAGGCCAAGACAGTGCCCGAGGCCGAGGCCGTGGCGGGCAAGCCGAAGAAGGCGGCAGAGGCCGTCAAGGTCGACAAGGTGGAGAGCGACGGGGGCCTCGCGGGCGCCACGGCGGCGCCGGAAGAGCAGGACCTGTCCGCGGGCAGGAAGAGGCCGCAGAAGGCGTCCGAGGCCACCAGAGAGGAGGCCGTCGAGGTAAACCCGGACGAGGCGGACGCCGGAGGCAGTAAGCCCGGCCAACGCGATGTCGCCGAGGAGCGGGGAGGTCCCCAGAGCGCGGAGCTGGCAGGTAAGACCGGCACCGACCGCGCCGCGCCGCGCCACGCCATGTTCGTCTGTCCGTCCACGCTTGCTGCGAACCGCTACCGCCCCCGCGGCGCTGCCCGACACGGGGCGGGCCAAGAGAAGGTGCACAGGTCCTCGTCACCCTCCCCGACTACACACACCACCCTGTTCCACCCCCGCAGAGTAGTAGTGTAGTCGCTGCGGTGTGTAGTGTAGACGTAGCTCTCTGTAGCCCCGGGCGCTAGACAGTGTGCCGCAGCCGCGCCCGCCCCGCGCAGCTTCGATACTCGTTGCTAATCCTGGCCAGAGCAGCCCGCCGGCCCGCGCCGCTTGCAGCAGCCTGCGGTGCCCTGCGGTGCCTGCGGCAGCTTGCCCCGCCGCTTGAGCGCTTTGACAAGACGACACCACCCCGCAGGCCCCGCCGGCCCGTGCCGGTCTGTGAGGCGCCCGCCGTGACGCCGCCTAATCCGAGAGGTCCGTGGCCTTGCAGGTGACACCCCCGGCGGCCCCGCCGCCCTCAGAGTCACGTTCGAGGAGGTGGACGCCCTCACGCCGGCCGGCCGCCTCCAGTTCGGCGTAGTCGAGGAGCCCGCCGACGACGCCCTGCCGGCGCCGGACTGCGCCCGCCTGCAGGTGCACCGCGGCGTCTCCATCGTGTCCGTCTACTCGGACGAGGACGGCGGCCGCTCGGCGCGCGCCAGCGTCTCCCCGGGCCGCGACAGCAGCGACGAGGACGGCGATGGCGGCGGCGACGCTAACGCCCCCGAGAGGCTTGCAGGTGGCCGCCAGGACGCGGCGGAGGGCGGCGCGAAACCGAACCCCGTTGAGCCCGCGAGGCGAAGACAGGCCGCCGACGACGAGGACGAAGACCCCGCCCTGGAGGCGCTGCTGCGCCGCGTGCAGAGGCAGCGCTCCGTCCTGGAAGAGATCCTGGACAAGGAGAGCGAGAAGGCAGCCGTCGAAGGTACCCGCGGCCCCGGCGGCCTCGGCCGCGCCCGGCGGTGAAACGGCCTTCTAGACTCCTGTCCCCTCCTGTCTCACTCAAACACCACCCAGTCTATACGCGTGCAGTGTTGTGTTCGTGTTCACACCGTTTTCTCCTCATATTATTGACTTTGTTTAATCTCGACTCGTCGCGGGCGAAGTAGTAACCGAAACAAACATATCATTTTGTACATCTCTCGCAGTAAGATGAGTTGACTAATCGGGTTCCGTAGATGTGCCCCACTCACTCGCCGCCCGCCGTGGACGTCTCGTCTAACCGGCCCTGTACATACGTCCCGCCCGTGGCCACGCCCCCGGCGACGCCTCCCCGCACCACTGTCAGCACCGTGACCGCCCCGCCCTGCCGCCGCCTTCTGGCCTGGCGTCCTCCGGTGCCCCCGGGGCCCCGCGGCTTGTGTGCGTGTGTGCGTGTGCTGTCTGTGTATGTGACTGCATGCCTTGTTTCTGGTGCTCTGCCCGCTCAGCTTCTGCGCTTCGCTTCCACCGCCCGCTCTGAAGGTAAAGTACCATACAACGCCTCGATCGAAATGAGAAAATAAAAAGAAATAAGAACGACATACAGTCACGACCAGCCTCATGATTTCCAAAGACATGTGGTATCCTTCCAAGAGCAAAATACATGAATACCACGCTTCTGCATGCGTTCTCCGCTATCGCGTACGCCACAGCTTTACTCACAAATGAATTATGCTTCAGATGGTCTGTTCAGGCGACGTAAAATACGCTTTCAACGAGACTTGAACGTTGTCGGAGTCCAACTACGTCGTCTGACCGGGCAGCAATTAGTATATTTTTTTATTTCTTAGATTAGAGACACTACTCTGGATTTCAAATTGATTACTTCAAAACCATTACATATCCGTGTTTTTGAATTTCCTAGCAGTGTCTCTAGTAGCTCTCTAAGCGAAGTAGCTGCGAACGTTTATCTGCATCGTTCAGTACAAAACAAAACTGTTGAACAAGACATGAAGTCTGAGAGCAGAGCCTTGTCCGAGGCTGCGCTAGCGTTCGCAGCGGCTTGCGTGCTTGCCCTGAGCACGCGGAGGGGCACGTCGACTCACGCCCCGCCCTCTGCCCCCAGCCAAGCCCGTGGTCACCAAGCACAACATGCAGGACGACCAGCTGTTCGAGTCCCTCGCCAAGGTGTACGAGGTCCACTGCATCGGCGAGCCCAAGCCCGTCGCCAAATGGTGCGGTCGGTTCGTACTTTTCCGGTGCTTCACGACAGCAGTGAGCTTGACGGCGGCGCCGGTGCTTTCTGTCAGGTACCACGACGGCGAGGAGCTGCAGGCGGGCGACGGCCTCAAGATCACCGAGGAGGGCGAGCTGTACAAGCTGGAGGTGCCGTACACCGTCATCCCCAAGGACGAGGGCGTCTACAAGATCCACCTGGAGAACCGGCTCGGCGAGCAGGCCATCGAGTGCAACCTCAAGCTCATCCGTAAGAGGCGTTTCTGTTCTGCAGCGCGGCGAGGCTCCCCGCGGCCCCGGCGGCGTGTGTCTCAAAGCCGATCCCAATGTCCGCAGCGGTGGAGCAGCTGCGGAAGCCGATCCTCAAGGTGGGGCTCAAGGACACGACGGCCAAGAAGGGCGAGCAGGCCGTGCTGAAGGCCGTCATCACGGGGGACCCCGTGCCGGACATCAAGTGGTGGAAGGACGGCGAGCCCGTGCTGCCGGACAAGGACCCCAACGTGATCGTCAACTGCGACTCCAAGTTCATCCAGCACGATCTCAAGGAGTGCACCTACACGGTGACCATCCCCAGCGCGCGCCACCGGGACACCGGGCAGTACTCGCTCAAGGCCACCAACAAGTTCGGCTCCGTGGAGAGCAGCGTGAGTCTTGGCGGCCCAATCGTTTCGAATGCCGCCACATGTGTGTTTGCGTTGACTGTAATTACGACATTTTTTTTTCCCGCAGGCGCTGCTCAACGTCCTCCTGAAGCCGGAGATCGAGGGTCTCAAGGACAAGACGGGCATCCCCACCACCATCACGGACTTCGTCTGCACCATCAAGGCTAACCCGGCCCCCGACGTCAAGTGGTGCGTTTCGGTCGACGCGCGCCGCGCTTGCTTACCGACACACTCGCATCCTTATGGAAAACTTTCCCGCTGTGCAGGCTGAAGGACGACAAGCCGGTCGTCGCCGACGACCACTTCGAGATGCTGGAGGACCGCGAGAACGAGAAGTACACCCTCCGCGTCAACGACACCGCCACGGACGACCACGGCGTGTACACCGTCATCGCCAAGAACAGCCAGGGCGAGGCCACCAAGAGCGCCCAGCTCAGCCTGCACAGTGAGTCCCCGGAGGCCCCCCTCCGCGTCCTCGGGGCCCGGCGCCCCGACGCGACCTCCCCACTCACTGACGCTGTGATTGTGCCTCGCAGCCGAGAAGCCGAGCTTCCTCAAGGACCTGGTGGACCGCATCATCAAGGACAGCAGCCCCGTCGAGTTCAAGGTCCGCGTCAACGGCGACCCCAAGCCCAAGATCACGTGGCTCAAGGACGACGTGGAGGTCATCACCGACGACCGCGTCACCGTCGAGACCTCCATCGAGGGCCAGGTGACGAGCGTGCTGGCCATCAGCCACGTGTGGAAGGAGGACGTGGCGCTGTACACGTGCGTGGCCACCAACATGGTGGGCGAGGCGCGCACGTCGGCGCAGCTCAACATGGACCAGGCGCCGCCCATGGTCACCATCCCGCTCGAGAAGTGCATCGAGGTGGACGAGGGCGAGCCGCTCGAGATCAAGGTGAGTGGCGCGACGGCCGAGTCCCGGCGCGAGCCGACCCCGGCTGACGCCTCTCTTGTCCTGCTCCAGGGTAAGATCGACGGCAGCCCGGTGCCCGCCGCCAAGTGGTTCAAGGACAGCGTGGAGATCAGCCCGGACGACCCGCACGTCAAGCTGACCCTGCTGCCGGACGGCACGGTCAAGCTCAACATCGACAAGGCGATGCACAACGATGGCGGCGCCTACAAGGTGGTGGCCGTCAACAAGAACGGCGAGATGGGCTCGCTGTGCGCGGTCGCCGTCAAGCCCAAGCAGCGCGCGCCCGAGTTCACCAAGCCGCTGGAGGCCGTGTCGGTGCAGGCCGGCCAGCCCCTCAAGCTGGAGGCCCTCGTCACCGCCTTCCCCGTGCCCGAGGTCAAGTGGTTCAAGGACGGCCACGCCATCCGCCCGTCCAAGGAGGTCAACTTCGTCAACGACCCCGTCGGCCACATCGGTCTCATCATCGACTCCGCCCGCCCCGAGGACGCCGGCGAGTACACGGTCAAGGTGGTCAACAAGCTGGGCGCCATCGAGGCCAAGGCCCCCGTCGAGGTGCAGGAGCGTGAGCGCCGCCCCATGTTCCACGCGCAGCTGCTGCCGCAGAAGGTGGTCGAGGGCTTCCCCGTCCGCATGGAGGTCAAGGTGGTCGGCCACCCGCCCCCGGTGCTCGCGTGGTGAGTCCCGAGTTTTACGTGTGCACAAAGCGTTCCGCCGCCGGGTACAGACGTTTGTTCCCCGCCCCCACCAGGACGTGCAACGGCAAAGAGATCAAGCCGGACGGCAAGAACGTCAAGCTGCTGTCGCAGCCCGACGGCACGCACGTGCTCGTCATCGAGAAGGTCGGCCCCGAGCACGCCGGCGAGTACACCGTCACGGCCACCAACGACCAGGGCAGCGTCAGCTCCAGCGCGCCGCTCGAAGTACAAGGTAGGGAGGGGGCGTGTCCGTCACGCCGTGTGGCCTTGTGCCGCGGGCCCTGACCAGCGCACTCTGTCCCCGCCAGGCAAGACCCGCGACGGCGAGCCCGACGCCGCCCCCGCCTTCCAGCGGCCGCCGCGCGACACCACGGCCGACGAGGGCGGCCCGCTCAGCCTGAGCGCCACCTTCCTGGGCAACCCCATCCCCGACGTGGCCTGGCTCAAGGACGGCGAGCCGCTGGCGCCCTCCGACCGCGTGCAGATCACCTGCGACGGCAAGAAGGTGGGCCTGGAGGTCAGCCCCTGCACCCTGGCCGACGTGGGCACCTACACCTGCAGGCTGAGCAACCCGCACGGCACCGCCGAGGCCGCCGCGCAGGGCAACGTGCGCAAGGTGTTCACGCCCGCCACCTTCCTGCAGAAGTTCACCGACATGCAGCAGGTGAGTGGGGGCCGCTGGGGGCCGCCGGTGCTGGGGAGGGGGAGCGCTCCGGACTGACACCAAGGCCACGCCCTCCTTGCAGATGCCCGGGCTGGACGCCAAGCTCATGGCGCGCATCGGCGGCAACCCCAAGCCGACCGTGAACTGGTTCTTCAACGGCAAGCCCATCGCCGAGACGGACAAGTACCACATGAAGCGGGACGACGACCACATCTGCCTGTACGTCAAGGACTGCACGCCCAAGGACAACGGCACCTACACCTGCAAGATCAGCAACTCGGCCGGCAAGGACATGTGCAACGCGGACCTGGAGATCGTCGACAAGATGTGAGTGCGGCCGGCAGAGGGGGGTCCGCTGGGGGTCCGCTGGGGGTCCGCTGGGGGTCCGCTGGGGGTCCGCGGGGGGTCCGCTGGGGGTCCGCGGGGGGTCCGCGGGGGGTCCGCTGGGGGTCCGTGGGGGGTCCGCGGCCCGGGGCGTGACTTTACTGAGCTTTCCCGTTGTTCCAGCGAGAAGAAACAGAAGATGGAGGCACCGTCCTTCCTGAAGAAGATCGGCGACTGCGAGGTGGTGACGGGCATGTCGGCCAAGTTCACGGCGTGCGTCAACGGCTTCCCCGAGCCCGAGTACGAGTGGTTCCGCAACGGCAAGCGCATGGAGCCCGGGGACCGCTTCATCATGGAGAGCGGCGGCTCGGGGCTGCTGCGCCTCATCATCAAGGACGTGGACCAGGCCGACGTCGGCACCTACCGCCTGCGCATCTTCAACCCGCACGGCGAGGCGTCCTGCGAGGCCGAGCTGCGCTACGACTGTGAGTGGGCCCAGGGCTGCCAGGGCCACAGGCCTGCGGGGCGGCCACCCCCCGGCACCCCATCTCAGTACCGTCACCGCCGGCACCAAGTTGCCGACCTGCCCTGTCCATTGACCTGTCTTCGGTCTTTTTCAAATTTTCGAGTCAGTGCCCTTAATGCCCCTCTAACCGAAGTTTTTCAAACTTTGCAGAAAAGTGCCAGTCGGTCTAAAGGCGAGGTTCATTTTCAGTTTTCTCACCCCCCCATTCATATGCATGAGAAGGAGGATCGGAGCTGCCAACAACGACAGCGACGAACAGCAACAATAACAACATAATCGACAACCACAACATAAATGACAAAACCACGAACAAATCCAACAAAAACAGTTACAAAACAAATCAGAAACATAAATGACATTTTTTTTTGTTTTCAAAAAAAAATTACATTTGTCCGCGAAATTAATCAAAAACAATATCAGAACGATCGTATAAGTTCGTGCCAGAAATTAAGACAATGACTGCACGGCCAGTCTCGATGCTGAGAAGTGTTGTTGAACCGCCCCCCTCCCCTTCCCGGCCATGACCTTGTCCTCGTCGTGCGCAGCCCTGGACAGCACGGGCAAGCGGCCCATCGGTGACCAGTACCAGGACTTCAAGAAGGTGAAGACGAGCGGGGTGCCGCTGCCGCTGCCCAACGCGCCCATCATCAGCCGCATGACGGACCGCCGCCTCACGCTGTCCTGGAGGCCCAGCATCCCCATCGGGCCCAGGACCCCCGTCACCTACCAGGTAGGCTACACGGCAGCCCGGAGGCCCTGGCGGCGCCGGGGGAGAGCGGCCCGTCTGCAACACTGTTCGTGACCCCCGCGCAGGTGGAGATGTGCGAGCTGCCGGACGGCGACTGGTTCACGGTCCGCACCGGCATCCGGTCGTGCGCGTGCGACATCGCCAACCTGGAGCCGTTCCGCAACTACAAGTTCCGCATCCGCGTGGAGAACAAGTACGGCATCAGCGACCCCTCGCCGTACGCCGTCACGCACCGCGACAAGCTGGAGCCGCCGCCGCCCCGCTTCTACCCCTACCTGGAGCCCGGCATCGACTTCCGGCCCGAGACCTCGCCCTACTTCCCCAAGGACTTTGACATCGAGAAGCCGCCCCACGATGGATACGCCCAGGCGCCCAGGTAAGGGCCTCCTGGGAGCTCCTCCATGCTGCAGCCCTTCGGTACTAACTGTTGTGGGTCGTGGCGGCACAGGTTCCTGAGGCAGGAGCACGACACGCAGTACGGCGTCAAGAACCACAACTGCAACCTCATGTGGTTCGTGTACGGCTACCCCAAGCCCAAGATGACGTACTACTTCAACGACGTGGAGATCGAGTCGGGCGGCCGCTTCGACCAGAGCTACACCCGCAACGGCCAGGCCACGCTCTTCATCAACCGGATGCTGGAGCGGGACGTGGGCGTGTACGAGGCCGTGGCCACCAACGAGCACGGCGAGGCCCGGCAGCGCGTGCGCCTGGAGATCGCCGAGTACCCCGTGTTCATCAAGCGGCCCGAGGAGGTGACCGTCATGATGCGCAAGGGCACGCGCCTCGAGGCCCGCGTCATCGGCGTGCCCTACCCGGACATCAAGTGGTTCAAGGACTGGCAGCCCATCTACTCGTCGGAGCGCGTCAAGGTGGGGGTCCGGAGGGCGGCGCGCGCGGGCGGCGTGCCCCGGACAGCGAAGCGACCTAACGCCTCCTGTCTGCCCGCAGATCTCGTTCGTGGAGCCGGACACGTGCCACCTGCACATCTCGGACGCCATCAACCGGGACGAGGGGCTGTACTCGATCACGGCCTCCAACGTGGCGGGCTCCGTCAGCACCTCCGTCATGGTGCACATCGAGGAGGATGAGCGACGCTACTGGGACCTGACGTACCAGCGGCCCAAGCCCGTGCGCTCGCACAAGGAGGTGCCGCTGGCCGAGCACTACGACCTCGGCGACGAGCTGGGCCGCGGCACGCAGGGCGTCACCTACCACGCCGTCGAGAGGAGCACCGGTAGGGCCGCCGGCCGGCCGCCCAGAACCCTCTCAGCGTTGATGAGGTTTTAATCACGAACGTTGAACCTCTCCGTCCCCGCAGGGCGCAACTTCGCCGCCAAGGTGATGCACGGCCGCAACGAGCTGCGGAAGTTCATGGAGAACGAGCTGGAGATGATGTCGCTGCTGCACCACCGCCGCCTCATCCGGCTGCACGACGCCTACGAGACCCACGACAGCTTCACGCTCGTCACGGACCTGGCCGGCGGCGGCGAGCTGCTGGACAGCCTCACCAGCCGGCCCTTCTACACCGAGTGGGAGATCGCGGGTTACATCCGGCAGCTGCTCGAGGGCCTGGAGCACATGCACTTCCTCAACGTGGCCCACCTGGGTCTGACGGTAAGCCCGCCGCTGCCGGTGGGGGTGGGCCGGCCCGCGCGGCACGGCTGCGTGCCGGAGCCGGGGCGGCCTACCTGCCAGGCGCGCTGAGCCGGGCCGGGCGCAGCCGCTAACGCTAACCGCCGGTGTGTTCCGCCCCCCGCAGCCCGGCGACCTCCTCATCTCGCACCCCGGCGGTGAGGACCTCAAGATCTGCGACTTCGGGCTGGCGCGCCGCATCTCGTCCGCGGCGCTGGCGCCCCTGCTGTACGGTGAGTCCGCGGCCCCCGGCGTGAGTGAGCGCCGCGCCGCGCCGCGCCGCACGCCTCACGCCTCACGCGCCGCCCTCTGTCCTGCCCGCAGGCATGCCCGAGTTCGTGGCGCCGGAGGTGATGCGCGGCGACGGCGTGTCGCTGAGCGCCGACATGTGGTCCGTGGGCATCATCACCTACCTGCTGCTGTCCGGCCGCTCGCTGTTCCGCGGCGACCACGACCGCGAGACGCTCACCAAGATCAAGGAGGGCAAGTGGGCCTTCGACGAGGACCTGTTCGCCAACTACTCGGCCGAGGCGCGCGACTTCATCACCAAGCTGCTCGTGTACGTGCCGGGCGGCCGCCTCAACGTGGAGCAGGCGCTGCAGCACCCGTGGCTGAGCCTGCCCAAGCCGCACGACCCGTACCGCATGAGCTCGGACGCGCTCAAGAACTACTACAACCTGTACAAGTAGGTGCCGGGCGGGGGCGGGGGGGGGGGGGGGGGTGCGTCCGAGCCGTGTGTGCTCACGGCTTACTGCTCCGGCCGACAGGGACTGGTACAGCAACGCCTCCTGCCGCAAGTGGTACCGGCGCCGGCCGCTGGAGGGCGCCTTCACGCACCCGTCCAAGATGGTGTACCCGCCGTACGAGCGCTACACCCCCGAGCCCACGCCCGAGCGCGAGCCCTACAAGCCGCGCAACTGGGAGGAGGAGATCCACACGGGCGGCACCGACCTCAACTACGAGATTGGCCTCATCAAGTCCGAGAGCCAGTGAGTACCTGCCGGGGGGGACGTGCCCCGCGCCGCGGCCGCAGCGTCTGACAGTACCTGACGCCCCCTGTCGCCCGCAGCTACCAGAACGGCCCCGACACCTACCTGCTGCAGCTGCGTGACGTGGACTTCCCCGTGCGGCTGAGGGAGTACCTCAAGGTGGCCGCCAACCGTGGCCCCGGCTACTCCCGCATCGTGACCGATCAGAGCCACCTGGACTGGCGGGTGAGTCCCGGCGCGCTGGCCCCGCGGCCGCGGCCTCCCCTCCCGACCCCGCCTGACGCTCGGCCTTGTCGCAGGCGCCGGTGATCCGCGAGCGGCGCCGCTTCACTGACGTCATGGACGAAGAGATCGACGACGAACGCAAGGCGCGCATCAGCAAGTACGGGTCCGGCGACGTGTACAGCCTGCGCCGCCTGCGGCACGAGCTGGGCACCCGGCTGGACGGCCACGCGGAGGCCGAGGCCATCATGCAGACCCGGCACGAGGAGGCCGACGGCCAGGTAGGCGGCCCCCGCAGCGGCCCCCGCCAGCTGCGTACCGGGACCCCGGCTCTTACACCCGTCTGTTCCGCAGCTGCCCTTCTTCCGCGAGAAGCCGCAGACCGTCCCCATCGTCGCCAACGAGGACGTGGAGATCACATGCCTGGCCGTGGGCGACCCCAAGCCGCTGGTTCAGTGGTACAAGTGAGTACTCGGAGGGCGCCGCCGGCCGCGCCCGTCCCCGCCCCCGCCGGCCACCGGTACACCGTGCTTGTCCGTGCGCAGGTGCGACATGGTGGTGCAGGAGACGGTGCGCATCTCGTTCCGCGAGGACGAGGAGGGCCGCAGCGTCCTGCGCCTGGGCCCGGCCCACAACATGGACATCGGCATCTACAAGGTGGTGGCGCGCAACAAGGGCGGCCAGACGGTGGCCCGCTTCCGCGTCGTCCTCGCCGGCGTGCCCGACTCCCCCGACTCCCCCGACGTGGCCGACGTGTCCGACGACGAGGTCTTCCTGCGCTGGAAGCAGCCCAAGGACGACGGCAACACGGCCGTGCTGTGCTACGCGCTGCAGTACAAGGAAGTCGGCAAGTGTCGCGGCGGCGGCGGTCTGGCGAGGTGCTCGGCGGCTTGTCAATGACCACGGCTTCTCTTCCAGACGGCGACCAGTGGCTGGACGTGGCCAGGAACATCGACCACGAGTTCTTCGTGGTGAAGAACCTGCAGCAGATGTCGCGCTACTACTTCCGGCTGGCGGCGAAGAACCGCGTGGGATGGAGCGACTACGGCATCCCGATCAAGGTCAAGACCAAGCCGGAAGGTGAGTCCCTGGTCCCGGCGTGTCCCCGGCGTGTCCCCGGCGCGGTGGCAGCTTGTCTCACGCCGGGCGCTGTGCTTCGCAGGCGTGCCCAAGGTGCAGATCACCCGCGCCATGGCCCACCTCCAGTCCATCACGGAGTCCGGGGCGGAGGTGAACGAGATGGAGGCCGCGCCCAAGCTGGACTACACCGTCGAAAACAACCCCATCAACTGGATCCCCGAGATTGACGTCTCGGAGAAGTACCACTTCATCTCTGAGATCTCGAGGTACGTTTGCCGCTAGCCGCGGAGCAGACCGGACCCAGCGGACGGCCGCCGCACTCCCGCCTTCCGCCCTCGGTTTTCAGGGGCCGCTTCTCGGTGGTCGTGAAGGGCGTGGAGAAGTCCAACGACCACATCGTGGCGGGCAAGCTCCTGGAGCTGCGGCCCGAGAGGGAGGTGGCCGTGAACCGCGAGTTCGAGGCCCTGCGCCGCCTGCGCCACGAGCGGATCGCCCAACTCCTCGAGGCGTACAGAGCGCCCGGCTCGGAGGTGGCCGTCCTCATTCAGGAGAAGCTCCAGGGCGCGGACATCCTCACGTACTTCTCCTCCAGGCACGAGTACAATGAACAGATGGTGTGCAATGTGGTGACACAGGTGGGTGGCAAACTTGCTTCACTCTTTCCTCTCCAAAGAAAATGAAATACGATTGTAATCGCCCTTTATTTGTTTTCCAGGTGTTAGATGGTCTACAGTACTTGCACTGGCGAGGAATCTGTCATTTAGATTTACAGCCCGACAATATTGTTATGGCATCGGTGCGTAGTTTACAAGTCAAATTAGTAGACCTGGGCTCTGCACAGACAGTCAGTAAACTTGGCACGCTGGTTGACAGAGTTGGCCACATTGAATATTCATGTGAGTAATGTTTTATGAGTGTTTTGCATTATTTACCTTGCTTAATTTTCTTTTTACACTGGTTTAATTAATGATTTATCTTTCAGCTCCAGAGATGTTGAACGATGAACCAGTTTTCCCACAGTCAGATATGTGGTCATTGGGAGTTGTTACATATGTTCTTCTCTCTGGTGTCTCTCCATTCCGTGGTGAAAATAATGAAGAGACAAGACAGAATATTCTCTTTGTTCGGTATCGTTTCGAACACTTATTTAAGGAGCTTACACAGGAAGCAACAAGATTTTTAATGCTTATCTTTAAGCGAACCCCCTCGTAAGAGAAATGCACAGATTATATCTTTTCACATAGTTTTTAAAATAGCATGCATTTCTTTAACATAAATGTTCTTATTTCAGAAAACGACCAACAATAGAAGAATGCCACGAACACCGTTGGCTGCTCCCAACAGAGTTTATGCTCAAAAAGAGGGAAAGGGCTTCTTTCCTGGGTATGCGGCTCAAGGTGAGGAAAATTAACAGTGCTCCTTCAACTGCTCATAATCATGGGTTAAAATAACTGTAATTTTTGCTTTGAATTCATAGGACTTCTGTGAGGAGTATCACACAATGAGAGCTAGACAAGCAATCAATGCGGATTCACTGGTTGGTTCCATGTCATCTGGTGACTCCAGTCGAAGATTGACACTTTCTCGTTCAGACAGCATAGTAGAAGAACTCAGCCAAGCTTTCCAGAATGGAGCTGTTGTTTAAGAGAAAATGTAAAACAAACTCACAAATGATGAGTATATATATCATTCTGTTTCATATACTCAAGCAAATGTGATCAAATTTGCGGTATTTTTATAATATTGTATGTGCATGCTGTTTGACAGCAGGTGGCAAGAATGTGATTGTACAGATGTTAATTGTTAATGTTATCATGTTATTTACCTTGTGCATGGCAGGCATTATATATAAAAAGAGAATTGGGAGCAAGTGAGTATACCTGAGGTAGAGATCTTCAGATATTAAACCCAGTAAAATAAAATAAAAATGTTGCTAGCGATTATAGTTTAATCTTTCATGTTTTTTATTTCCATTGTTTAAAGTAATTCATTCATGACTGTAATCATTGCATGATCAACCAAAAAAATACTGTTTATGTCGAATGGTGCCTAGCAACATAATCAAGATTGCTTAGATCCAAGGAATTAATTTTTTTTTCAAAAGTGCGAAACACAATACTCAATGTTTTCCTCGTGATTGTAATTTTACTTGTTGACAAAACTACTTCTTGTAAGTGAAAACCTGTCATAAACAATAAACGAACACTTGCTGCTTAAATCTTAATGCCGCATTACGCCCACCAATATGTCCTCTACAAAGTTAAACACTCTCAAATGATCGCAATGACTGCGCACCGGCTGCGTCATTCCATTGGGGGAGGCCCATACGAACTAGGTGTACCCAGGCGCCCACACGCGGCCGGCGTGGCCCCTGGTGCCCCTGGCAACTGCAGGCTGCAGTGCCCCCTCCCCTGAGGACACTCCTCGCCCCCGCCCGCTCCCACGGCACGGCGCCTAGACTTCCCATGCGCCTGGCGGTACATATTGCGGCGTGCGCGGGGCGCCGGTCAGTAGTGCCAGTAGTCGGAGACGGGCTGGAACTGGGACCGGATCGGCCAAGATGAGGGACTTCCTGGTGCTGTTGGTGCTCCTGACCGCGCTGGCCAGCGGCTGCTACGCCGCCAAACTGCGTAAGCACAGCGAGCACGCGTGGCGCCGCCGCGGGGGGACAAACCACCCCTGTATCGGTGCCGCCCCTGCCGGCCGGCGGAGGGCCCCGCCCCGCCCCGCCCCCCGAACTGACTCCACCCTCTCCACTCGCGCGTTCCAGCCTCGTACTTCGGGAAGCCCTGCTCCCGGTCGGCCCCGGAGCCCGAGCTGAGCGCGTGCGCAGAGAAGGCCACCAACATGGGCATCGCTTCCTTGACCAACGGTGAGTGAGCACTGAGCACTGAGCACCCCCCCCCCCCCCCGTCCGGTCCGTGACTCCGGACGAACGCAGCCGTCTCTGTCTAGTCCAATGCGGCGACAAGGACGGCGGTGTGTTGTTTCCGGACGCAGCCGTGGCTCGGACGCATCCACTGCTCCGTCGGTGACGCCGGCTGCCGGCCGCAGGGGCATTCCACGGAGTCGGGTATCCCACCAAAAATATTTTTTTTTATAAATACATATTAGGGGGTGCCGGGTACCCGACTCCGTGGAACGCCCCCGCAGCTAGTGGTCGCCGGTGGCCTCGACTCTGACCGCTCGCCCCTTCCACCCCGCGCAGGCGACAGGAAGATCAGGGTCGGCAACCTGAACCCGCTGGTGGTGCCGCGGGTGGCCCTCTCCCAGGGCGCCGGCCAGATCCAGCTCAACCTGACGTGGGAGCCGCTCTCCATCTACGGGCTGCGCGACGGCGTCGTCAGCAACATGAAGTGAGTGGAGAGCGGGGAGAGCCAGGGGGCGGCGCGCGGCGCGAGCGGACTCAGGCGTTCCACGGGCCGCACGTGATCGATGCCAGTATCCATCCTGCTGCCCACCTGCAAGGTGAGCCTGTTCTGTTTCCCGGGGCAGCGGCCCGCAGCTGCGCGCAGCTGCATGCGGACGCACCTGCGCCCCCACCGCAGTGTTCGATCCCAGTTCCGGAAAGGACGTAGCGAGAGAATGACCCGGATATATTCAATCCCCCCCCCCTCCTATAAATGCGGCTGTGTCGGTAATTATACAAGAATTTTCAGTCTCTTTGGCCTTCTACATGCTTTGGTGTAATCCATAATAAGACGATTTCCAATTCAATGCAATTTTCTCAGGCTGCGCGTGGCGCCCCGGGCCAACAGTGTGTCTCAGTGCAGTGCTTTGGCTGCAATCAGCTCTCGAATCGGCCAGTCCGCAATCAAACTTGCGCTGTGCCTCTTGTTTCCGCCAAACGGCTGTCAAATTGGTGGTCTTCCTTTGAGTGGTGGGCTGGGTCGGGCGCCCGCGGTGTGGCCGCGGCGGGGCAGGGACCATCCGCCTGAGCGCCTGCCAGTGCCGGGGTAGGCCAGCCCGCGGCGCACGCATGCGTCGGGGTCGGGGCTGCCTGCCTACCCACCAGGCGTCGGCATCGCTGGTGCCTGGCGGCCTGGTCCGAATACCGGATCTGGTGGACTTGTCGGTGGGAACCTAACGGACGGGACAATAGGCCACGTGTGGTCACAAGGTGAACTGATCGGTGACTCGACTTGTGTGGCAGAGCGCGGATATGTATGCGAGGGCGAGAGATGATGGTGGGAACGAACTCGGCTGTCCGGCTTGTCGCGCATGGTCGCGCTTCTTTCGGGGAAGTGGTTCCCAGGCGTCAGCTGCTGGAGCAGCGGTCTCGCGGCTCGCGAGCGCGCGCACATCTGCCTACGAGCAATGGCTCGGGCATGACGCAGTGCATGTGTGTGAATCGGATATGAATCCCAAATAGCCCCCAGTCTGGAAGCCACGGCCCGCATCTGCGGTTTCAGGATAAGCTGGGCGAGGAAGACGAACGAGTTCGACATGACGTTTCCCACGTTCACCATGGCCGGGCCGTACCGCGCCGCGGGCCGCATCCTCCTGCTGCCCATCACCGGCGCCGGCCCCTCCAACTTCACCTTCACCAACCTCCGCCTGCACTACGGCTACGAGTGGCCGCTGCACAAGGCCAACGACGGCAAGGAGTACGCCACCATCGCCAACTCCCACATCGAGATCTCGGGCGCCGACGGGCTCCGGAGCGAGCTCAACGGTTTGTTCAACGGCGACAAGCTGCTCGGTGAGTGCTCACCCCGGACCGGAGGGGCGGGACTATGCAGGGGAGTTCCGCGAGGGACGGGACGTATCTCATGCGAGACCCGTCCTCCTCTTACAGGGGCGCAGATGAACACGTTCCTCAACGAAAACTGGCGAGACCTGCTGAGGGAGCTGGGCCCCAGCATGCTGGACGCCGCCAGGGAGGTGACCGAGTCCGTCCTCAAGAACCTCATCGCCAGCGTGCCCGTTCCTGAACTCTTCGCGCCGTGAGGATGCGGTGCCATCGGGAAGGTGCCCGAGGCCACACTCACCAAAGTCACGATCTAGTGTGTGTATCTGGCCGTGTTTGGGTGCAGGGGTGCTGAACCAATCAGCATATAAGTCCCTTTTAGAATGTAGTTCACTCAGTGAGCAACACTTTATCCATGCCATTTTAAATAGTGTGTAAATTAATTAGTGATAAACCAGTTGAGGCTGTGAAGCCAGGGTAATAGGGAGAGATGAAAAACACATTTTGAGATTGAAGAACTTTGTTTTATTGACCATTGAATACAAGCAACACATCCACAGCAGAAAATTTTTAAAGTGCAGCATTAAAATTTACAGTTTACTGAAACAGCACAGCTCAGTGTCAACTCTGTGAATCATATAATCCCACAGCTAAAAGTAAATTACGACGAGTAAAGTGCAAATTAAGTACAGGAGAATTTTTGGTTGCAAACGACCTTAAAAGAAAAGTATCACTGTCTTTCTTGATATCCGGATTATGAGAAATGTTGACATCTTCCAGAGCAATTGCCTCAGCTAATTTGGTAAAGTCCCAAATCTTCACTGTGCAGTCTGTAGATCCAGAAACAAGAACGCTTCCTTCCCTACTGAAGGCAAGAGATAACACTGAAGCAGTGTGACCACAAAGCTCTGCTAATAGGTGCCCATGTGCAAGGTCCCACAGCAGCACTCTGCTGTCTGCCCCAGCAGAGGCCAAAAAGCGGCCTTCCACAGAGAAGCACAAGCACAAAACTTGGCCCTGAAAAAGATAAGGGTAGCAGATTAAAACCGGAATTGCAGCTATTAAGCATAAAGTAGATTACAATAGTATTCAGGGTTTACCTTGTGCCCCGTCATGAGTCGAACCTGAGAGCCTGTCACACAGTCCCATAGGCGCACAGTGCGGTCACTAGAGCCAGTGGCGATATAATTTGAGTTAGGATGAAACTGTACACACTGAAAACAAAAAGAAATATAAATAAATAAATGATGGTACTATGATGCAAGGTAAATAATTTGTGGGATAGTGACTTACATCCACATCGGAATAATGACCAGCAAATATCCGTAAAGGTTGGTGCTGGTCAGTGGCCCATAGGCGAGCAGTTTTATCATGACCACCAGTGGCAAAATAATATCCGTGCTGAGCAAATCTCACATCCCAAACGGGGTATGTGTGACCTTTGTAGCATACTACACAAGACCATGTGAGGAGAGACCATAATCTTACTGGTGAACAACAGAAGAAAAATTAGTGTGCAATAAGTTACATTTAAAAGCCACGCTAACTGGCATTACGCTTGACCTACTTGAAGAATCCTCAGAGCAAGAGAGTAACAGCTGACGATCAGGGCTAAATGCAACTCTGTACACTGGACCACTGTGTCCGAGGAGTGTTCGACATGCTTCTGAGGATCTGTCATCCATCATGCGTGCCAAGACATCATCTGGAAAACCATGTCAGAAATTCATTAATGCAAAAATCATAGGGTACTCATGTCCACAACATTTAAAACAAATGTACGAAGGAGACCAGAGTGAACAATATTTTTTCCTCACCTGCTTCTCGATCAATGTCCTGCAACTGGTCAGCTGATTTCATACTCCTTAACTTTTGAGGTACAAGACTCCATACTTTGATGAAGGAATCATTAAAACCCACAGCCAATAAACTGGAGTCCTCCGAAATCTCAGCACATGTAACACTAAGAGAATACACCAGACAAAAGTTAGTGGTCACAAACTGAAGACGTAAGTATTACCACATAGCTCCTAAAAAGTGATTTTACCTGTGATTAGCATTTAATAAAGTGTAGGAGCAAATGGAGGGTAATTGGTCAGGGCCCAAGTTGACTCTCTTCAGAGCATCTCTCATTGCTTTCACTTTTTCACGTAGCTCTGCCTCCTTTCTGTTACAGGCAATTTTTAAATCATACAAAAAGAAACTCATGTGTAAAATCATTCACAATTTATCACAAAAATAGCGTCTTACAATTCTGGAAGAGGCATACGGTCAGCAGGAGGAGCATTTGGATCAGACTTTGACTTTTTTGGATAGAGATGGTCCTTCTTGGATTTTTTTTTCTTAGGTTTGTCTCCACTTTCTTCTTCATCTTCCTCTTCTTCTAGTGCAGCATTTGAAACATCAGGCTCTTTCAGAAGTCCAAAATACACCCTCGCTTTGTTGTCTACAAACAAGAAAGGCATAAGTGAACACTGGAAACCACAGTATCAGAGACTTACAAAAAAAATTAAAGAATATTAGGAGTCATAAATTACCTGCTCTGGCTGCTTCTCCAATCATAGCTCCAGATGTAGCATCTATTTGTTGTTTGTTACGAGCAACACCTTCATACATGTCCAGATATAGATGTTCTTGGATGATGTTCTGGACTACACTGTGCTTCTTCTCTGAGAGATGTCTTTTTAAAATACTCAGGGTGTCACGAGACATGCGGATGATAAATTCATTAGATCTGAAGAATGTAACAGTACACATTCAATTACTTCAATGAAATTATTAAGAAAATAAAATAACAATAAAAAAATTAAAATTGTAAATTGACATACTTGAAAGTATCTGTAAGCTCATTGCCTTTCAAGTGATCTTTCTTACAAACATGAGAAAGCTTTTTTAGATCATCCTGGAAGTAATCCTCTTGATCGGGTCCATACTTTTCCATGAGTCTTTTGGCTTGGTCCTCATGGCCATTAAAAAGGAGCTCCAAGTACATGTGTACAAGAACCGGGTATAATATCATTCCCAGTTCATACTGAATACAGATGATAGAATATTTAATTGGAAATACTTGCATTGTCAAAACATTGTAATTTGAGCTCTAAAAATGTGTTGTTACCTTATAAATATCAAGAGCTCCTTCGACAAATTTCTTAAGATCTCCATAAGCCTCTTCATACTTTTCTGGATCACCTTCGCTTTTGTAAGCAGCAAGCATGCTGCTCACGTCGGAGTCTGATTGGGGGCATTGTGAGTGTGAAGTTTCGTCTCCAAGATTAGCTTCCTTGCGAAGGAGGTCAACAGTGCCCTGGAACAGCAAAACAAAACTGTAATTTTTTACCAGCACCTACCAGCACACGCATGCTGTAGATATTTGAAAAAAGAGAAAACACTGATGTTCCTGTTTATTATGTACTAGTAAGTAACCTAACCTCAAAACCGGATAGAAAATTTAAGGAATTGGTACAACACTTACGAATCCATCATGCAATATTTCAATCGGTAGATTTAAAGATGGAACTGTCAATGGAAAGCTCACCTTTAAATTGTGTTTTTCCAAATACTGCAGCACCGCCAACAGGGTATTTTTGTCACCCATTTTGTAGTGAATGAACTCCTCGAGCGGTCAGCAGATGAAGAAACTCATATTATATTCAGGAAAACAGTACCTACACTTGCAATCTCGGAAATCCCTCAAAAATCGCAATCATAATGAATGTGAAGCCGACATAAACAATCGCACACCAGCCAAGAAAAACCGACAGTACAGACAAACAGACAGACAGCCCTAGAGATAGATAGGATAGATAGATAGATAGAGCTATGGACCGCGGCCCTCGTCAACAAAAGACTGGCGTTAGGCGATTTCTGAAGCCCATCGGCGGATGCTCCACAGGAACTTTGTCTCGTTCGACATGAAATGTGGAATAATTGTTCTTTGCCTGGGATGGTTCGCTAGTTGTACCTTTCGGTAAACGAGCTGAAAAGGCAAAATTCGATGGTTCCATCAACCGGCTCAGCTCCCTATGATACTGAGATAATGAACAACCCAGTGGAGTGGTGTGAGGAAAGCAGTTCCAGCACCGAGCCCGGCAAGTCCATGCTTCATGGGAAAATAATCCAGAGCCAGTCTCGGGAGATTGTGGCGAACGTGTTGGCGTTCATGAAGAGGGAGGCGGAGTTCGGTCAGCAGATACCCCTGCGCTGCGTCACGAAGCGCGTCATCGCGGCCACCGGGGTCTCCGAGAGGAGCATCCGCCGCATCCAGCGCGAGGCCGAGCTCGTGTTCGCGGGAGGGGCGGCCTCCTTCTCCTCGCCGAGGTCCAAGAAGAGGAGGAGACGGCCGCTCAAAGCGAAAACAAAGTGAGTTGTGGAGGCGGGGGGAGGTTAGGCTTTGTCGTCTGCTGTGTCGTGGGTTCGGGGCAGAGGCAGGTAGGCAGGTAGCTGAGCACGGCGATTTCGACTCTTCTGCGCGTGGCAGGCAAATCTGTAAAACGAAACGCAGCAGCGTCAGTGTTCACTTTTCTCGCGACAGAAAAATAATTATCGGAATTGAGGGAGCGTCGTTTCGCGTTTTTCTGCTTTCGATTCGAACTTACGCCTACGCGTTGTTGTTGTTGACAACAGCACTAAGAATCCAGGAGGCAGTGTGTTTACCAGCCCGTCTCTCCATCAGCCGTGCGGGGCCGTGTCTGTCTCCGTGCGCTCCGTTGCGGATCCAGATCAGGATCTATGGTGATGTTCATAAGAGAAGAAATTGCATAGTTTGTATCTTTTTGATGTTCAGGAATCTGTCACATCTCTTTATTTTGCGGCATGGTTGAAATGTTGTGTTTGAACGTAGCTTTGCGCTTGCGATCCTGCAGGCACTTCGCCCCCATTGTGTGGGTTTGGGGGCGGTAGTTTCTAAGCCTTATCGGTGTTGATGGTATTGATTCTTTTTATAGTCGTCAGAAAAGGACGACCCGCATAGTTGGACCAACGGTTTCCTCTTGTCTCTGCTGTTAACTTTTGCTTGAAGTTGGAGCAAGTCAAAAGTGCCCCTTAGCATGAGTCATAGCTGATAAGGCTGGTGGGTCCATTGGGTTTTCCATACCACCATTGTTATATAATGATTATGAATCAGCCGATGATTAATTTGGGCCATGCTTTGCAATGGTGAAATTTCAAAAGTATTGTGTTAACAGTTCAAATTTGTCCAGCTAAGACCTTATATATAAATGCATTCCAATTCAGAGGTAATCGTTATATGTGAATTTGATGTTTGACTTCATTCTGTTTTCAGAACAGTTAATTCAGTGGATTGTGGAGGAACCTCGTTAATATCTGTGGTGACTCAATTGGATAAAGAAGACATTAAATCACATATTTCAGAGTCTGAGACAAAGACAAGCAAGATGCTGTACCCATCTCTAGAAGATATGAAAGTTGATCAGCTGGCAAGGGTAATATTTAGATATTAGTGTTTTCTCTTAAAACTTTTAGTTAAAAGCTTGTTTATTTCTATATGATTCTTAACACCTATTTCAGGCCCAGCAGCCGTATAGTGCAACCACGTCATTCACTGAGCAGCACAGGAGTGCTGGGATTTCCCCCAGCCCCGCTGTCCATCCCCAGGCCTGCACTAACTCTATTAGCCTTTATCCTTCCATGGCACCAAGTGCCCTTGCTCCCCCTCCTTACAGTTTGACACCATCAGCTCCTGCTCATGTTAGTTCTCATTATGACTCCACCACACGGCAGTATCACAGCCCGGTCTACCCTACCCTCAATGATTATATGGGCCTGGACCTTTCACCCGAGACTATTGCACTGAATATGCCAGAGTATGGCCCTCCGGCGGTATTAACTGCGGTAAGTCATCTTCTTTTTGATGGTCACAATGGTTTCCTTGATATAACTCATCAAATAAATGTTGCTTTGTTTTCATAGATGCAGCTACAACCTGTTTCGAATACTGCTGCACCATCTGTTGGTGGGATGGTAGCCCCTCTGTCAGGACAATCTGTGGGCTTACAGAGAGCCCAGGTTACACATGGCATTCGTGAGGTAATTCTGTTTACTTTTTGTTTCCAATATATAAGTGGAGTCAAATGTGAACAATTACCTATCACCTTTCTGTATAAACCTTTTCTATTCCTTACAGTTGACTGTGTGCAAAGATGCGCATGGGAAGGTTGGTCTTCGTGTTCAAACTGTGAACAGTGGCGTTTTTGTTTGTGTGGTTGTCAAAGGCTCTCCAGCTGCTCTTGCTGGATTGCGTTTTGGAGATCAGATACTGCAAGTTAATGGAGTCATTGTTGCTGGCTATACTATGGACCAAGTTCACAAACTCTTTAAAGATGGGCCTATTAATGGAATTTCAGTTATTGTTCGTGACAGGTCTGTTTTGTGTCTGTGATTTTGTGCTCTCTCTCTTTTTTTGTTTTTGAGTTCCATATTTATTTATATTAATTATTTCTGCAGGCCTTTCGAACGAACCGTCACTTTGCACAAGAACAGTACAGGCCATGTTGGTTTTCATTTCAAAGATGGAAAAATAGTTGGACTTGTGCAAGATTCTTCTGCTGCAAGGAATGGATTGCTTACTGACCACCATGTTCTTGAAGTAAATGGTCAAAATGTTGTTGGTGTCCCAGACAAGGATATAACTACTATTATTAATGAAGGTGGGCCAGCTATTACAGTGACAATCATTCCTTCATTTGTCTTTGATCACATGGTAAAGAAGTAAGTAGAAAATAAGTGATACTCATTCCATTCCATGATTTCTCTGTAGTTTTCTTAATTACACAATTTAATTTTCTTTTCTCTATCAGAATGTCTTCAAATTTGTTGAAAACTGCTATGGATCATTCTATTCCCAATGTGTGAAGGTTTCACACGAATCTTCCCAAGTGCCACCAATTCCAAGAATTGCTATTATTATGAAACCAGTATGCTTTGCTTTTAATTGTCATATCTTATTTGGTTATATACAGCAAGAAGACTTGTGCTGGTCAATTGTGGGGGGCGGGGGGATAAGATGCCTTCAATTTCTAGTTTGCTCGTCTTTTTTTTTTTTTTTTTTTTTTGGTTGAAAGTGAAGACTCCAAGCACGAGTCATTTCTTTAGCCTCGTAACTTTGATGTGTCCCCATCAATTGTGATTTTACAAGGAACATAGAACAGGGTTTAATACTTTTGTATATTTTCTGCAATGACTATAGTTCACATGTACTCAAATATCATGGTTATTGCTCTTCTGAATGTCCTGTTGTTGTACTACTGTTGAACATTCTCTAGTGCTTTGTTCAAGTTACATTTATTGAAAATTTTTATTCAGATTGATGAGAATGGAGAACACTCTTCTGTTCTTGTCTGCTTTTTGCGTTTATGTTCCTCAATACAGTTTTGAAAGTTAACTTTGAAGTGTGACTGCACGTGGAACAAGAGCTGTTGAATGTTTAAGGATAGAACTGTATTTCATGTTCTTATTTGTATTTACTGTTCTGTTTTTTTTATTACTCTTAGCATAGAATTTAATAAAGTGACTTATGTAAAGCTTACTATTTTGATTTATTTCATCTGCTTCCTGAAGAAGTGGACTTATCAAGATACTAGCCGATTAGAAACAAAGTAACAGCTGACTTACTTGAGCACTACTGTGATCAGTGTTAGTAATCCTTTAAATGAACTTTCATTGACAAATTGAAATTTCCAAAGAACTGCAACAAAGTACAAAAAGAACTAAAAATTGCTTTGGTGTTAGAAAACGAGTCCCAGCACGACCAGAAACCATAAAAAAAAAAATCAATAAGCTCTTACATGTTTGAAGCACTTCATAAAGGTCTAAAACGATTATAAGGAGAAAACAAAAAAGAAAAACAACAAAATAATGAAGATGTGGTCTTAGTCTTAAAATAACAAGAAGGTTCAATATAACAGCCCAAAAAATATATATATAATTTTCCGAGTATTGACAAGTCACAGTACAATACTGACAGAATTTAAGTACCTAGAGTAGTCTTCATAATTGCAATAAAATCTTAAACCTACCAAGTCATTAAATGTACACAATTTTAAAAATTCATCTACATATTGTACACTGGCATTTGTATTTCAACTTGCAAAGAAAAAAGTTTCACTGCAAATGAGCCATAATAGTAGTTCTTTCTCTTCTTTTACAATGTTTTATGACATTTAAAAACATATCACCACAGAGAAACTTATCTGCAGAATTTCAGACAGTGCACAAAATAATTAAGGGAAGAAATGGTTTGCATAGTTCAATATGATGGCCCATCTGAAACACTCCAGTGATATGGCCATAGTAATAACAATAAAAGTAATAGAAAGTTGGCACTATAAGGTCTATGTGAGGATGAAATCCTAAACCAGCTTTCTTTCTCTTCCGCTCTTAAGTTTTCTGGAAAACAGAGCATCAAACTCTTGAAAAGGTGTCTAGGAAAACATTATTGTCTTCTTCTGCTTGTAAACCTTGACTCACTTATCGACAGATGTGCTTCTCACAATGTGTGAAACACTTTTATTTCCCTGGGAAAAGCACAAAATAAGAGATTCAAAATTGATGGTACGGTGACTGGATGGAAACGTGAAGAGTGAAAATAACAAATGACATTACTTACTCTACTTTTAGATGCGTTATGGGGTAGGGGAGGAAGTGAATTATCAGCAGGGGCTGACACATCACTCAAGCTGGTGTTGACAATTTTTATACATTCCTCTAATGTCTTTATAAATGTGTCACAGGTAGCTCCCAGAAGACTAGTTGCTTCATCTAAGATCTACAAAACAGGAATAATTATCAGAACTGGTAGTTGTACAAAGATATGTTCATAAAACAAATTAAATTAAAAAAAAATCTAATGCTTATTTTTTTGGGAAAGAAAATGGAGAAAATATAAATGATTTTTAAAAATAAGTAAATTACACATCATACATACTTGAATTTCAGGGCCTCCTTCCTTTGTTGCTTCAGTCTTGACAGTGTGCACTTGCTGCATCAATAAATCACAATAAAGTCGAAGTTCTGATTTCTTCACTTTCAGAATATCTGGATTTGATTCTCCTAACGTGACAGAAAGTAAAAATGTCACAAATCATATCATTTTTAAAAAATTGAAAAATGTTTTAAGACTATGACTCTAACACTAGACCAAAGAAAAAGTAGGGAACGGAGGGTGAAATCATGGATTCATCAGACTTTACAAATAATGGGGGGCAGGGTAACAAACCTGAATCTTTCCTGCTTCGAGTGCTGATACAGGCTTTGGTAGTGCCTAAAGTAACCAACCATTGCTGACGTTCTTGAGCATTAGCTGCTCGCAAATAAATATGTTGCTCTCCTGGTATTACAAGATCCATACGAGTGCTGTCAACGGGATTCACTGAAGAAAAGAAACATCTACTAGCTCAATTCTTGCTGAACCCTCATAAGCATCAAATATGGTTGTGATTTACACATAGCAGATAAACTATACTGCCATTGATAACTATATTTACCATTTATTTCAAGTGCCGAGACTTTCATGGAACCCTTGCAACCCTGATTAACTTCTTCTTGTGAGTTATAATACGATAGAACCCCATTTTCCAGTACAAACCACCTAGTCTGCCATCCTGCAAGAAAGCACAAGCACAACAATCAAAGACAACCCAAAATTGGGTGTTGAAAATAAAAAAAGGGAAAGCGATGTTATGAGTGGCATTGCCCAGGTTCTCGTGTCATGGCAAAAAAGATTTACAAACTCTTGAACCGGTGAAGAATGTATGTAAACGAACGCAAACAGTATGTAAATCTACCCACCACTCCAATAATTCGTCCACTTCCAGAGAACACCTTCCATCCTGACAATGTCAACAATACCAGCTGTCAAAATGCAATGTTTTCATCTTTCTGGAAGCTTCGATGAGGTACCAGCGTCGAAAATTCCACCTACGACGCACAAGACGGCTCATGTACTGGAACTGCAGTGTAAGTGCAAACCAACAATGAGAAAAAACCTATCAGTTATGAAATTTGCACGAATTTCACCAAAACATACGTCGGCTGTCGGAGACGGCCAAACTCCCGAACCGAACCCCGAACAGCCCGAGCCCGAGGTTCCGATCCGATCCGAAGCCGAAGCCGACCCGAGCACCACTCTATTCCCCCCCCCCCCCCCCCCCTTTTGCTGCACGCCTACGAGGAAGGTATGAGAAGAGTTTCTGGACCCTCGAGAACGAAAATAACAAAACACAGTGTATCTTCTAATTTCTCATACAAAGGGAGAGAGTGGTGGAACAGGTGGAACGGGGAGGAGGGTGGAGCAAGGGAGGGACATGGGGAGAGAGGTCCTGCGGAGCAGGGTTGGGAGGGGAGGGGCGAGGGGAGCATTTCTTCGTGATTCGGCGAATGTCATCAACTCATGAGGTTACATGGCACCTTTGTTGGGGTAAAGAGTACGAGTGCTTGGATTGCAAACATTAAATCCTCTGATTGTTTACATTGCTTGCGTTTGACACAATATGATAACAGAAAAGTGAGGCGTGACGTTCATGATGCAGTATTTCAAAGGCATTGGTAATGAAGTAATTTTGGCTCTTGTTGCTCCAACGTTTATTATTTTGTTCTTGTTGATTAAGTTTATATTTGAGCAAGTAACACAAACAAGCAACACCAGGTAAGATATCCATGATTTTGTTAATGGGCAAGATTTTGTGTTAAAAATATGGATTTCTTGGGAGTCATATTCTTTGTGCATGGGCTGTTGTTGTTTCTTTAATGAATTCTCTGACAAAGACTGTGCTCATAGTGTTTGCTGTTTGATTTACTTGTCAGTTTCTTATTTTCCAGCAATGGCGATTCATCTGGTACACTTGGCAGAAATTGGACAGAGTGGCTTCCTGCATGGCTTTACCAGCCTGATAATGAAAATCCCAACGAAAATCAAAATAGTAATAACTGAAGTTTTATACATAAGAGCTGTGCAATTTTAGCTTCTTTGCATATTTCTTATTGATTGTTTTCTACCATTGCAGGAAACAGGTCTCATTTTAACACAGACACATGTTCAATTTGCATTGGTCAGTTTAGGTTTCCCCTGGAAACAAATTGTGGGCATGTTTTCTGTGGTGAGTACATTATGAAATTCTGGTTGAGAAATTCACTTGGTGCTCTTAGTTGCCTCTTTAATAGGTACTATGATTCTGTCACTCCTTTGGAGTATCCCACATGTTGTGTCTGAAGATTATCTTTTCTGTTTTTCTGCTAGGGCCATGCATATCAGCATTGACAAGTCATCAGTTTGGTCTTCGTGGTGTACGGTGTCCCCTTTGTAGACAGTCTGTAAGTCGTAAACTACAAATGTTTTTTTCCTACATTTTATTTAATTTCTCTCTATGAGTGTCCTGATTTATAGGTTTCAATATTTTATGAGTGCTTTTCTGAGGAAGAGCTTCACACAGAATCCCAGGAACGTAATTCTATTAGAGAAATGGTTCAATATTATAATCGGAGGTTTTCTGGACAGCACTCCTCTGTGAGTATACAACAAACATGATTATAAATAATGGACTGTCATTGTGTTTTTATGCTTTTTTAAAACTCGCATTGTTTTTTACATCCTACAGCTTTGGTCTCATCTTCGTGATTTCCCAACTACATTACGTCACATGTGGCGTGAATTGCTGCGTTCGGATGGGGATACAGCCCATGCAATATTTCGCTTACGTATTGCTCTATTCTTTGCAGCAGCTGTTATGTATTTGGCGTCTCCCCTAGACCTTGTCCCTGAAGCTGCCTTTGGAGCTCTTGGGCTGTTGGATGATGTCATGGTTGTGGTACTTCTAGCAATCTATCTCAGTATTCTTTATCGTCGTCTCGTAGTCAGTAGAGGACTCAATCAAGTTCCATCTTAAAAGTTTGTGTTGTTTTATTCTGTGGGATCAATGTTTGTTGGGAACTTTTCACTAGTCATTTTGTGATGAAAGGTTCTGTGAGGGAATCCAAGATCTTATCGATGATTTGTCTTCAAAATGTTCCAGCCTGACCTGATTTTAATCAGTAATTCTATTTACAAAATGTTTGTCCTTAGTTTTGTTTCCCTGTGTTGTACATATGTACAGTAGGTTCTACAGGCATTCATCCAGTATTTCTGTTGAAGTGCCTTGACAAGCACCTGTAAATTATTGTTTTCTTTTTGGGTTTGTTTCTTTGTGTGGACAGGGGTCTTGATAGAAATTGAATTCAAATTTCGTAGCCAGGTGGGAATTCTTTTACTGTGCATATGACTGAAATATTAAATTTCTTTCCCTTGGCAGCACAGTGGGAGAAAGTCAATCTGCAAGACCAGTCTTTCCCTCACATGGATTTATTTTTAAAAGTGGATTTTTAAATGAGAAAATACAGGGTATACTGTTTTTTTTTAAACAATAGATTTGAGACTGATGTTATCTTTTCTTCTTTATAGTAGATTACCAGATGTTAGCATAAACGGGGGGTAAAAAAGTTGTGGTCTTAATATGGAGTGTCTAAGCCTCGTACTTTCAGATATATTTATTATCCACATAGTGCTCAGAAATGTGAGACAGGTGATTTATCCTTCACTGAACTTGAGATAGGACAGGTATTATTTCAGGAGTTAAACTTCAGTTGGGAGATAACATAACTTTATTTATCACAGACTGATCATCAGAACAGACGAATGTTTTAGTAATTCCACAAGTGCATGACACCACACACATGTTTTAAAACTAAGGGGAATAAAGCCTATTAATACTTTTAACTAGTATAAAAATATAAATTAACTAAAATAGATAACATTTAAGAACATTAACAATTTTTAACATACATAAACGTGTCAACCACTACGCAAGACTAATTCTATCCAGTATTTGACTGTGTATTTTGACACCAAAAATTACAGCAAGATGAGCCAAATATGTAATAAACACTTTTTAAAGAAAAAAAATCTTTTCATTCTGCACAACCCTCCATAACCAACCGATAAGCACCTGGTCTCAATTTATCAGCAAGCGCCAGCACAATAAGAAATGTGGAGTCATCGACATGAAGAGTTGCACAGAGGTGACGGATAGTTGGGTTGTCACTGGAGTTTTTGGCTCGATCAGATGATGATGGAACACTGAACAGAGGGAGAACAAAATCACTGCAGTAGAAGAAACTTTATTCAACAAGGAGAGTTTCTCCCACAGAATTAAAAATCATCAATTGCTCATACACACCCATTCCAATGGACAACACTAAGGAGAGTAGAGGCCAATTTATACAACTGTTGCATGAACATTGATACAACACCAGACCACTGGTTGGATGGCAACTGCCTCAAATCTCGTATTAGTCCACGTACCAAACTGGATTCACCTTTGAAAACTCTCATGATGCTCCTGAAAAAAAAAAGAAAAGAAGAATGGGATTGAAACTATCTGACAAAATTAAGTAGATATAATAGGAACCTTCTATTATTTCAAGTACTTACTCGGAATGGTCGGCCTTGTTTTGGTGTAAGTGAAGAGGCAAACCCTGTCGAATTGCAGTAGCTACACCAGCACTTTTACTAAGGTCTACCCATGTAGCAGGGAGGGGATTGTCGAGTAGCTCCTCAGAGCTCAGGTCACGACAACCAAATTCATCCAAAAGCAAACCCTAAAAATTGAAAAGAAAAAAAAAACTAAATCAGTTAGTGGTATAATCAAAATCAAATAAGACAGGAATTGAATTAGATATGGAATCCAATATAGTTCACCTGTAGAAAGAGGCCAATCTGGAATGTGTGCTTCTGACCAGAGCAAACAAATCTTGAACAATGCCGAGCCTCATCATCCAAAAACAATGCAAGGAATGCTATCACCTGTTGTTTTGCATTGGAATCAAGTATTACATATTTTTCTAATGATAGAACCCAATCTGAATACTGTAGTAAGACTTACTGAATTCACTTCAGTTGTATTGTTTCCCATCACAATAGTGCACCCAGCAGTCTGCAAATGTGATGTTACAGCACGTTCAATTATAGGATTTCCCAGAGTGGTCACAGAAAGATATGACTGCAAAGCAGTAAGATCTCTAAGGCCATTTACTTCCAAAGAAGTCAACATGTTGCTCATTTCAACCATCCATGTATCAACCATAGTGCTGGGAGGAATTTCAATGCCTTCCATCCCATGAAAATCTGTAACCTGAAACAGATAGAGAAAGGAGCTCAATGCTATTTTTCAACACAGTGTAAGCTATAATATAAAATATACCAGTACCTACCGACAGCAGAAAATCAGCTAATCTAACAGAGAGTCTTTCCAACCAATGTTGACACAGCTGTCGCATAGGTAAGAATCTGGAGTACTTGCTATATTTCACAAGCAATGCCAATGAATAAGGGGAGGAGCCACTGAGCGGCACATGAAACATCAAGGATTGGGCTACCATATCTAAATCTGGCACAACAAATATTGCACTGCTGATTTGGTCTGGAGTAGATGTGCCTGTCACACAAGTGTAGTTCACGGTGTGACTTGTAACATACTTTATAGCTTTCATCAGTAGCATTTTATTGCATTTAGAAGACATCCGATGAGGACATGAGAACTGGCAGGCAGTTTTCACACTACGAGGTGTGGTAAATTTGACTGTTTCAGCATCTAAAGAACCCCCATCATCTGCCACATTTTCAGGAAGCCACACTCTTATAGTCCTTGGACCCATAATGTCATCCCAGCGTGACAGAACCATCACGGACACAATCGAATCATCATCATTAGATAACACATGGGAGCAAATTGAAACACTGTGCAAATCAATGCTAGGAAAATCATGACCAACTGAATAAGTATCACTGAAGTCAGAGTTATCCTCACTAATCTCTGATGACGCCTCTACTTCATAGCGTGTTACTGATTCTGAAGGGAGAGGATTCACTTTGATTAAGTGCTTTACTTCCTCCTGAACAGTGCTCGCAATATTAGCACTCATTGCCACAGAGCGAATTATTGGTGGAGATGCATCTTCTTTTCCACTCCCATCCAAAGTGAGCTCTCTGTCCATACCTGACGTAAAATGGTTTGCTAAGGTAGCCATACTTGAAATGATCATTAAATGACTTTAGTATAGTATTAGAAAGACTTAAGAATTAACTAAATGTCACACAACAGGTATAATGGAACGATGAACAGAAGTCATTTATGTTAATTTCATTAGCTTCGTAAACCAGGTCAGTATGCACTGAATCGTGTTTCAGATACAGCCTCAGCTAATCCACACTTGAATTTGTGGTTTATCTGTAAACAATGCAGAGAATAACAGGGCTCAAAAATGCGATTGAAATTCATCAGTTCGAAATAAGCCATAGAATCTTGCCTATGCTCCAACAAACCAAGAGACTAACCTTCATGCTTTAATTTAGTGGTGGAAAGGTGGACTTTTTCCCCTTACGGAATTAAGTGGGTGAGACATCTGCCTTAAAACACATAACCCCACGCACGGGGCACTTGCATCAAGTAAACAAAGCAATATAAAGGCTGACACTTCTGTACTGACCTCGGAAATTTTCATTTCTCCATACCCCGCCACACACGGCACCAGGCAGACTCAGGGTTCGTGCTCGCTCGTTTTGCGAGCTTCGGGGCTTGTCGGGTACAGTCGGGTGTCGGCCATTTCTCTCTCCTTTCCCTTTCATATTCCCATTCAGATTCAACTTGCATTGTAAGCTCCAGGACTCTGAGGACTCTAGGAAGACCGCTTGTGAAAGAAATCTATCCAGTCATCTGTCAGTTCGTTTCGGTTTTGCTGTGGTGAACGTTGTATAAGATTGCAAAATGGTCAGTATCAACTGCGTTTACTCTTGAACTAGTAGTTCTGTTGGACCGCTGTGTTTGGTACGAGTTAAATATCCTGTAAAGCAGTGAAACCGGTCTCTTAACCTCCTTTCTTCGTTTCTGTTGATCATGATTTGTGTATTTACCGTACGTATTGCTAATGTTTAGTCTTATTTTCGTAGTCACACCGATTCATTCTTTTTTCTAGGCTCGACGATATGATACACGTACCACCATCTTCTCTCCCGAGGGTGAGAATACTTCAAATTCTGATTACTTACTGTATTTTGTTTTGTCATCGACCTTTTCCTGAGGGTTCCATTTTATTTTCCTGTGATTATTTTGTTTCTTGAACAAAAATTTTAATTGTATTCTGTTTTTCTCATTCTTCTTTTTCAGGACGTTTGTACCAAGTAGAGTATGCCATGGAAGCTATAAGTCATGCAGGCACATGTCTTGGCATTTTAGCCAATGATGGCATTCTGCTTGCTGCTGAGAGACGGAACATCAACAAACTATTGGATGAAGTGTTTTTCTCTGAAAAGATATACAAACTTACCAAGTAAATTCACATTTATCAATTAGATTTACATGTGCTGTAATTTGAATTTTATCTTATCTTTTTTAGTTTTGTATTGAATAACAAAATCCATGTATTGTTTCTAGTGATATGGTGTGCAGTGTAGCTGGAATTACTTCAGATGCTAATGTTCTCACTAATGAGTTGCGACTGATCGCTCAACGGTACCTGGCTCAGTATGGTGAATCTATGCCGTGTGAACAGTTGGTGTCGGCGTTGTGTGATATGAAGCAAGCTTATACCCAATATGGAGGTGAGTTTCTGCTGGGATCAACCCCCCCTCCCCTTTATTTCTTTCTTGTATCCTACAAGCTTAAGATAATGTTAAGTGGTGTGTCATGTGGTTCACTTACCCACTGAAAATTGCATTTGCCAGGCAAGCGGCCCTTTGGTGTGTCTATTCTATACATGGGCTGGGACAAGCACTATGGATACCAGTTGTATCAGTCAGACCCTAGTGGAAATTATGGTGGATGGAAGGCCACTTGCATTGGACATAATAGCTCGGTACGCATTCAAATTTATTGCTCATGTCCTGTACTTTTTCTTGCTTTAAAGGAAGTGTCAGGTGACAGATTTGTGTACTTTCTGTGTAGGCAGCAGTATCAACCCTGAAGCAAGAATACAAAGAAGGAGAGATGACCCTTGATGAAGCCAAAGCTTTGGCAGTCAAGGTCCTCAGCAAGACTCTGGATTTAACAAAGCTCACCTCAGAGAAAGGTGAGTTTGAAGAGGGATATTCTTCATCTTCATTAAACAACTCCATAACTTTATTTACGACTACTTTTTCTAATTACAGTGGAGATGGCTATTCTCACAAGAAAAGATGACAAGACCATTATCAAAATTCTCCCTGCCTCAGAGGTAGATGAACTTGTTGCAGCATATGAAAAACTGGAGGCTGAGGCTGAAGCAGCGAAGCGCGAAAAACAGAAAAGCTAGTCTTTTCTACTGTGTGCCGATAATTTTGTTAACATTTACATTTCTTCATTGTATTAAAATTATTTTACAACCTCACAATGCTTTTAATCTGCTGAACTGATCCTGCAAATCATCTCTCAGATATTTTAGTAAGGAGTTTCAGAATTCGCACAGAGGAAGTGGGGGTTTACTGGTTAACTGAACCACATCTCCAAGAAGGCTGCCATGAATATCTTGGCTCCAGGGCTATGAAATTATGCAGCAGTCGTTTTGGGGGAAATAGAGCCGTGCAAACCGTGCAAAGATGCTCGGATCCGAGGGACGGGGGAACATACGGAACATGACAATTGTTCGGTCGGGTAGCGAGGTGTTCGAAAAATGTGGCGATGCGGGCCCACTGGCGAACGCTTTCTGGACCGCGCGACAGGCTCAGTTCGACTTGGAACAAGACCGTCCCGCGTTCGGTTTGCTCATTCCAAAATTCCAGGAGACCCTGTTCGTGCCGACTGCAATGGCCGTTCGCACATCTCCGTGGAGAACCCACTCCATAGTGCTCTATAGTCCGGCTGACCGCGTGGTCAAGACACTCATGAGTGCCCGCGGACGGCCACGCCGACTTCAGCCGGCGGGCGACCGAGTGGGAAACACCGGTCCCAGCGCCTAGTGGCATGTGTACTGGACACTACGCAGGTCACTCGTGACTAACAGGGCAGGAGGAAAAGACATTTCTGGTGTTTAGCAGATGTATTTAATTAGAAAACAAGTTTGTACACCGGCAAACTTGGACAACAGGTAACATTCAATTAACAGAACATATCAAGCCATTTTGTAGCTCTTCCTGCTGTGAAACTATGGCAGTATGGTACAGAGCTTCATAATGCCAGGGAATCCCCCGGAAATAACTTGAGGCATGAAGATTTATCACAAATTTATTTCCTTGGGAAACAAAGATCATGATGCTTGGAGATCTGTACAAGTGCATACCAAAATTAACATTTGAAGGAAATTGAAGTACTTTCTTCCCTTAAAATGCTTTACATGTTGTTTTACAGTTTGAAATTGTACTTAAATACAAAATAGCTTCCCAAGCCATTGAATTGATAAAATTTCCTACTTGTTCAAGGATAATTAGTTATGCTGATCTATTTACTGGCATTGAAGCTGGCGAGGAAATCTTGTACAATTTTCTTAAGTTTAGCGTCGGTCTCGTCAGTGATCTTGCCGTCCTTTGCGATGGTGGAAAGGATCTCCTTGTGGGAGCCACTGTAGAGAAGACAGATAAGCCGTGAGCATTCAAATCTACCAAGATTAATTCTAGCTGCAATCAAAAGTATTACTAACCGGACGTGGTCAAGGAACTGCTTCTCGAACTCTGTGATCTTGGTGGGGTCCAGCTTGTCAAGGTGGCCTCTGACACCACAGTAGATGACAGCAACCTGGTCTTCAATGGCCATGGGCACTGAAAACGAAAGTCAAGTTAGTACAGTCACAAGCTACCGAATCAAAACTAGTTTGGCACCCATATGAACTTACCATACTGTCCCTGCTTAAGCAACTCGGTAAGACGGACACCACGGTTCAGGAGCTGCTGGGTGGCAGCATCCAGATCGGAACCGAACTGAGCGAAAGCAGCAACCTCACGGTACTGGGCCAACTCCAACTTCATGGAACCCGCGACCTGCTTCATGGCACGGGTCTGGGCAGCAGATCCTACTCTTGATACAGAGAGACCGACGTTGATGGCGGGTCGGATACCCTTGTAGAACAGCTCAGTTTCCAAGAAGATCTGTCCATCGGTGATGGAAATAACGTTGGTTGGAATGTAGGCTGACACATCACCAGCCTGAGTTTCAATGACAGGCAGGGCAGTCAAGGAACCACCACCAAGAGCAGTGCTCATTTTGGCGGCACGCTCAAGCAGACGGGAGTGAAGATAGAAGACATCACCGGGGTAGGCCTCACGGCCCGGGGGTCGTCGCAGCAGCAGAGACATCTGTGATGCGAATAAACTGTCAGCTCACACACAACCACCGAAGTAAGATTTGCGTCAAATGATACTTACCTGACGGTAGGCAACAGCCTGCTTGGACAGATCGTCATAAATGATGAGAGCGTGCTTGCCATTGTCACGGAAGTATTCACCCATGGCGCAGCCGGAGTAAGGAGCGAGGTACTGCAGAGGGGCAGCATCAGAGGCGGTGGCAGCCACAATGATGGTGTATTTCATGGCACCTGAGGAGAGTGATGATGTGATGTGTAATGAAACTGACGAAAGGAACTGAAAAGACTTGATTGTGCGAACACTTGCCAGCATCGGTCAGCCTCTTTACAATCTGGGCAACAGTGGAACGCTTCTGGCCGACGGCAACGTAGATGCAGTACAGCTTCTTCTTCTCATCAGCGCCATCATTGAATCGCTGCTGGTTAATAATGGTGTCGATGGCCAGGGCAGTCTTGCCGGTCTGACGGTCACCAATGATCAACTCACGCTGACCACGACCAATGGGTACAAGGGAGTCCACAGCCTTGATACCAGTCTGCATGGGGTCACGCACAGACTCACGAGGAATGATACCGGGAGCCTTAGTACCAACACGGTACCTGATAACAAGGTCAAGAAATTTTAGCAAGGGGAATTATTTAAGAAAGCATGTGAAGCTCTTATCCTGATGCTGAACAAAGCCCCAACAAATGAGATGAGACATACCTCTGGGCACCCTTCACAGCTCCCTTGCCGTCAATGGTGTCTCCAAGAGCATCAACAACACGCCCAAGCAGATCATCACCGACAGGCACATCCACAATGGCACCAGTACGCTTGACAATGTCGCCCTCCTTGATAAGTTTGTCATTACCAAATACGACAACACCAACATTGTCGGGTTCCAAGTTCAAAGCCATTCCCTAGATAACAAGAGGGGAAAAAAAGAGGATCAATAACACTGGACACAATCTTAGCAAGACTCGACAGTCAAGAAACTTCACCTTAAGGCCAGATGAGAATTCCACCATCTCATCAGCCTGAATGTTCTTAAGACCATACACACGAGCAATACCGTCACCAATGCTCAAGACGCGTCCAGTTTCCTCAAGGTCGGCCTGCAAAACAAACGCATAATACATGATAACCATTCACGGCATGGGATAATGATCAGGTACACGAAAAGGTCAAACTGGTAGCTACTGGTAAATAAACAAATTCCTACTGAACAAACCTTTGGGGCTGATCCCATGATCCTCTCCTCCAAGATGGAAGACAACTCCGCTGCTCGCTTGCTGCATGAGACATGGAGGGCACGGGCAGCAACCAGGGACGAAGGCCCAGCCAGATTTGCAACCTGCAAAGATACCACAAACAAATTCAGAAGGGGTGGAAAAGTCGATAATATCAAATTATTTAACACTGTACATAGACATGTCAAGAATGCATAGTGAGAGCACTGAAATCAAGCAGACTATGTAACTTTGCCCACAAGTTCACCTCACATGACCTCACAATGAGAGGTTAGAATGTCATTGCCGATCCCATTCATTCAGTAAGGCCGTGGCCGCAACCCTTGTCAGATTCAATACGACACAAGAATCGCACACAGTCGAGGCAATCTGATCATGACAGTCAATGGCACTTCGGATGCAACATTTCCCATTTCAAATGGTAAAAAACTCCGCGGCCGGCACACCCTCAATAAAGGGCCAGATGAAAATTGACCAGACACAATCTGCCGATCAATGTCAATGCGAAATTTCGGAGGAAAGTCAAAGATCAAATTCTTACCGTTGGTGCATTTCAGCTTTCTCAGCAAAAAGTTACAAGGAAAACTGGTATTGAACCGAACGTCCTCCAGAGACTAGAGGGCAACCTCCAACATCTCATACGGGACCATCGTCTGCATGACCCTCGCAAGCCGAGGAACCAAAATTCGACAAATCTACGCTCCTCACTACAGCCACGGCTAATTTTTCCTTAGTTTTCCTACCTGTGGGACGGCATTTGGCAATGCCTTCGCCACCTTGGCAGCGAGACGAGCGGAGAGGAGAGCCATTTTGAACAACACTTATCGAAGGGACCCCAAAGATGGAGAGCAGTAGACAAATCAAATCCCAGCAGGCCATGCACAACGTAGTCTCCAACCCAAAGGCATGCCTCGATTTCCAGTTTCAATACGAGCGATAGCTGTATGTGCAGAATAGTTTTTTAATCAGTTTATTGTAATTCCAGAATATTTATTAAATCAAATCGTCAAAATCAAGTTATTCGTGGATACTAGAAGTCATTTTCCGAAGACAAGTAGCTTTGGTGTGGAGAGTACATTGTACCTAAGACATTTAAATCTATACGACCAGTGTTTGCCCACCTGCCCTTCCCCCTCGGTTTTGCCTGAGTTTCTGTTTGATTTAAGAAAGAAACCATTCTCCGCGTTAGTTTTTGATCGCGTCTATCAAATAATTACTTCAGAGTGCACTGAAATTGCGTAGCAGATCCCAATTGGAGCTCTAGACTTCCCCAGATATCATTGACCACACCGACCATCGTAGTGGCGCCAATTCAGTTTGAACTCGGCGTGCGAGTGCCGAAGCTAGGCCGGAGGAGGCCGGGCAGGGAGTTGGTCAGTAGTCGAAGTGACTTCAGCACTCACGTGTCGTCCCGCGGTTGCCATTTTCGGCTCCTTTGTACAAGGTGCGTTTCAGGGGGATTGTGAAGGATTCTTGCCATTTTGGGGGGATTATTTTGTTTTGAAGTGTTGCGGGAATACCCTTGTCACGCTGGGAAAGGGAAATTTAGCGTTTCATATCGAGTAGGAGCTTTAAATCAGTTAAGTGTGCTAAGTGGTCCTTCCCCTCATCCACGCGTGGCGCGTGTTGGGCTTGGTTTCTCACTGGCCCCTCCACTTTTTGACTCGGTTTCCTCACGTTTCTCCGCTTGTTGCCCCCGCTCCTCCTGTATTCACCTGTTTCGGTGCTGAATCCGCTATTTCCCCGGCGTTTCTGACTTGGCGTCGTTGCCTGCGCTCCGCCCGCTCTGCCGACCGACTTATGCTGACGCTGCTCTGCTTCAAGTTGCAGCTCGATCCGTTTGTCGCGGCTGTCCTCGCTGTGGGCGTTGTGTGTCGGTCGCTGTCTACGACGTTTGCTGGTGCTGGTCGCGTTTCTTCGTGTGCAAGTTCTACGTAGAAGGTGAGTGACATGTGCCTCCTTTGGCCAGCGGGGTCGTGTATTGCTGTCCCCCTTTGAGAGAGAACCGCGTGGCGTGCCCTACCGCTCCGGTCCTTGAGCCCTTCGGTCCCGTCCCGTCCTGTCGTGACTTGTGTGGCTCGGTGTTAAACTTTTCTGTGATGCCTTGTGATCCCTTGTGGCCGCGGCTGGCGAGCCGCCCCCATTCGGGATTGGTGTTAGGCGTTTGTGGGCAGGACGCATCTTTTGCGCCGCTTCCTACCGAGCCCGGCGCTGGGCGTTGTCGATTTTCCCTTATCCGCTCCGGGGGCTTTGCACTTTTGTTTGTGTAAGCTTCCTGCGTCAGGCTTGTCGCAAACTGAGTTCGGCACCTGTTGCCCACCTCTGTGCACCATTGTTGACCGTGCTGGTTAGGTTAGGTGTCATTTTAAAAGTGTTCGCCGGTCGCATTCCGGGCTGTTTATTAGTGCCTGTCGCTCCTGTTGATTGGAGCCTCTGTTAAGGGCTGCCTGTGTGACACGTGTTTGTAGTGTGCCATAGCTGTCTCGTGGAGAAATGTTTATCGCCCTATGCACCTGTGGACCTTCAATGTTTGTTATTGTTTCAGGCGCACAACATGGATGATGAATGGGATGATTCGGTAAGTCCACTTCTCTTGATGCCCACTCCCTCTTGCAATCCTCTGGTGGCTCACTTATTGCATGACATTTTGTGCCTGGTGCGAGTGAGCTTACCTTGGGCCCTCAGTCGTTCTGCTAACACTCTGACGTCTGTTGCAGCCTGCTCCCTCATTTGGATGTGGAAGGGGATTTGTGAATGGGAACGACAACGATTCTGGTAGCCGTCCTGGTGGCCGGGGTGGTCGCGGCGGCCGTGGCGGGGGCGGCGGTCGGGGTGGACGCCGGGATGACGGTGAAGGTGGCGGCGGCGGCTGGGGCCGCGACGACAACGGAGGTGGAGGCGGCGGCTGGGGCAGCGACGACCACGGAGGTGGAGGCGGTGGCGGATGGGGCGGCCGGAGGGATGACGGAGAGGACGGTGGCTTCGGGGGAGGCCGAGGCGGCAGGGGAGGCCGCGGTGGCGGTAGGGGTGGCCGTCGTGAAGATGGAGAGGACGGCGGCTTCAGAGGCCGTCGCAGGGATGACGAGAATGGCGATGGGGGTCGCCGGCAAGAAAATGGGGAAGGCAAGTGCTTTGGACCGTGGCAAACTTTGACATTATGGATGAACTCTCTCTATATTACGCACTTTCTCATTCTAGATGGAGAGCTGGATCCTGATAAGCCGAAGCCAGTAACTTACATCCCTCCAGAGCCCACAGATGACCCAGATGAAATGTTTAGGTCTGGCATTTCCTCTGGCATTAACTTTAACAAGTATGACAAGATTGAGGTCAAGGTACGTAGGTGACTGTCGGTGTCCTTCAATCACTTGTGAAATGTTACTTACTTATGCTTGTGTTTTGTTAGGTCTCTGGTGAAAACGCACCAAAGCCCATCAACACATTTGAAGAGGCCAATTTAAGGGTTCTTCTTCTTGAAAATGTGAAGAAGTCTGGGTACTTGAAGCCAACACCTGTCCAGAAGTATGCTCTCCCCATAGTTATGGCTGGAAGAGATTTAATGGCGTCTGCCCAGACTGGGTCAGGCAAAACGGTAAGTGTTGTTGCGCCATCATTAAGTATGCCATTGACAACTCCGCTCACTTTACTTTTTCTTTTATTTAGGCGGGCTTTTTGTTGCCCATATTGAACAAGCTACTCAGTGACCAGCAGGACCTGGTCACTGATGGAGAGCACACCGAACCCCATGCTGTTATTGTTTCTCCCACCAGAGAGCTCACAGTGCAGATTTTCAATGAAGCCCGTAAATTTAGCCATGGGTCTATTCTGAAGGTTTGCGTGGCTTATGGTGGCGCTGCAGTGCGTTACCAAGCCGACAAAGTTCGGGTGAGTCTCTTCCATGTGTACTACTGAGGTTTTTGAAGGTGACGGTTTTTAAGTGAGCTTGTGTTTTAGGCTGGCTGCCATGTTCTGGTGGCTACACCTGGCCGCCTCATGGATTTTGTGGAGCGGGGAAGAATAACCTTCTCCTCGGTTCGCTTTGTAGTCCTGGATGAGGCTGACAGAATGCTCGACATGGGTTTCCTCCCTGTCATGGAGAAAATGATGAATCACCCCACTATGGTGCCCAAGGCAAGTAGCTTTTTCATTTGGTTGATCAGGCTTGATCAAGATGCTGTCTGGGTTTATAATTTGTCGCGTTCATTGCAGGGGGAGCGTCAGACGCTGATGTACTCAGCAACTTTCCCCGAGGAGGTGCAGGGACTAGCTAGGAAGTTCCTGCAGGATTACATTTTTCTAGCTGTGGGCCCTGTGGGTGGAGCTAATTCTGATGTGGTCCAAAGTATCTTGGAAGTTGAGAAGAACAAGAAGAGAGAGACGCTGATGGATGTGCTCAGCCAAGGGGGTGAGGTGAAAACTCTTGCTTGTTTTATACCTAGGGTTTCAGCTCTCCTCACCACTGTGTTTTTTTCCAGAGCTGGACAAAACCCTAGTCTTTGTGGAGACCAAGAGGAATGCAGACTTCCTTGCAGCTTTCCTTTCTGGAAAAAATCTTCCTACAACGAGCATTCATGGTGACCGTGAACAAAAGGAACGTGAGGAAGCACTGCGCGATTTTAAGTCTGGTTCGATGAAGATTCTTGTTGCTACTGCTGTGGCAGCACGTGGCTTAGGTATAATAGCTCAATTTCTCATGTGAGTGATGCAAGGTAGTTTTGCCAACCTGATGTACGATTTTTCCTTCTAGACATCAAGGGTGTTGCTCATGTCATCAACTATGACATGCCAAAATCTATTGACGAGTTTGTGCACCGAATTGGGCGAACTGGTCGAGTAGGCAATACTGGGCGTGCAACATCTTTCTATGAGAGCTCGAGTGACTCGGCCATCGCTGGAGATCTTGCAAAAGTATTGAAAGATGTAAGTACTCAGACTTTTGAATGCTCTGTGTTGGTTTGTGCTCCGTTCGGCTACTGAAGTATTCTTTTCCAGGCTGGGCAGGTGGTACCGTCTTTCTTGGAGGGCTATTCTGCCGATGGTGGCTTCACCAGTGGAAGCAGTGACATCCGTGGGGTATGTATGGTTTTTGTTTCTTGTATCTTTTATTCATATAACTCTGTCAAATGATCTAATATCCATGTGTCTTTCAGGGTACAGTTACTCATGTGCTTGAAAAAGATGAAGAAGAATGGTAAGGAGGCCAGTGATCTGAAGAACTGTGATATTTTAGGCTATGTACTATTTGTATTGAATCTCATGTTAGTTTTCACCAGCACCTGTAGTTTAGCCTATCATGTCCATGTACCCGACTAGTCTTGATGACGTTTTTTTTTTATACTTTTCACTATTTGATGTAATCAATAATAAACTGTTTATTTCGTACGCCACATGTATTTTGCGTATCACCCTGCCTCTAAACCTGGAGCCAGCTGGTCTGTGCCATGATGGCGGGTGGGGATTGATTCATTGAAAACCCTCACAGTACTAACCCTGTGCAGGGTTGGGATCATAAGTTCGTCGCAAGCATTTCGCGGCATGCGGGCATCTTGAACACGCTACTGCGACCCAATGCCGCGCTGCCCACTTAGCGTGGCTCGCCTTCATACCTGTTTCTACGGGGAGAGGCATTAACTGGGGCGGGGGCGCGGGGGCCCCGCCAGCAGGCACTTCGGTCAGATTCACGAGCTCTTATAGCCGATCCCACTTGCGAAACCCCCAACCCCCGTCAGCGCGTTCTCCCGATCAAACCGAGAAGTTCGGCTCTATATTCTTGGACCCGCGCACTGCTTCAAACGTGCAACTTCGGTGAGGGCGGGGATTCTAATACTGCTAGTTCGTTCTCTAACCAATGGAAACAGAAGTAAGATACAGCAGTATTTCCTTTTTTATTAGACAACAATGAATTTCTATAATACCTACTACAAAAGGCATTAGAAAATACAGAAAAAATAATAATACATGATTTTAGCGCATCATTCCATGTTATTATCAACTGTCGCACTTACAAAACAAACCTACATATATAATACAGTTGCAATTCCATTCATTCATCTGTCGATAACAAAAAAAAAATAAGTGGAAATAAAGATACAATACTTGCAGATAGAGAAGGGGAATTAAAGGACATTTTGAAATCAGGGAAGTGCAAATAGACCATACTTGGTATGGAATCAATGCACTAGCACCCTTCACAAGGACAACTTTGGTTTCATGAGATTTGTTCACAGGGTTGGGAGTTACATTAGGCACGCCTCTTCAATCTGCAGAGAGGGAGACGCACAAGATTTTACACAATGTAAAATGCCTTTCCTTTCTTCACTTCATGAAGTGATAGGTATTTTCTTGGGATGTTGAAGCAACAAAAGAGTACCACAACACATAAAAATACGAGCAAAATTATAAAAAGGAAGGGAAGAGAGCCAATAGCCACACTGTGTCAACATGACAATTATATCAGAGAAAAGTTGAATGTTGATAAATGAGCTACAGGCTTCAAACATGTCTAATCAATTTGCCCAGTAATTCGGAGAGTACACCTGCTTTGAACCAGTCTTGTTAGACTGGGTTGACGACTGCGACCTTTGACCACTGTTGTTCCCGGATTCCTGAAAAGACCGAAAGCGCAAATTAGCATCATGGACACAGGTCAGCATTTCACATATATATTCCGCCTCTTGTGAACACCTACCGATCGCCTGGACGTGTTCCTCATGTCCATCTGCTGCAAAAGACGGGCGTAAAGAAACGTTTAAAACAACTGGTCTCAAAGTGAAGATAAACAGAAATTCGAATTTAGAACTACGTATACCTGGTGGACAGGTACCTGGTGCTGCATTAATGTGGTGGACTGATGATGGGGCTGGTGCATGGGAGGCGGGATGTATAAAGGAGTAGGGAATGCCCCACTGGGTGCCATGCCAGTGTTCTGGTTTCCAGCAAGATTGAACGGCGGCGGTGTACCAGAGTGGAACCCCTTATCGTACGACTGCACAAAAGGAAATTATCGTTACTTCATGATGGAAATTAATCAAGTTGCTGGAACTTCATTTCATTCAAAGATACTGCCAGCAATACTTACATTAACTTTACTCAGAACTGTTTTGTTGTAAATGTCGGTTGCAGACGAGCCAGTTGAGGGGGCATTGGCCCCTACACCAGCTTTACTTGCAGTCTGAGCACCTGAATGTCCACCAGCATAACCACCACCTCCCTTGCTGTAGTCCTGAGATGCAGACAACCCCTCATAGCCAGACCCATAGCTACTGCCATAATTTCCAGGCTTTGGGTACTGTGTGGAATTTGAGTTCCCATGAGCATTAGTTGCTGGAGCTACCTGCTACCAGGGGAAAAAATTGGCATTAATATATTTTTTAGACACTTCTATATATGTGACTTGCTAATGTCCAAAATAACTTACCGGATAAAGTGCTGTAGGGGTACCATACTGGTAGTTTGCAGGGAGTACAGACCCACCATAATAGGCATAAGCATAACCGGGAGGGAACCCTGCAGCATTCATCATTGGCTGCTGATGAGCCTGAGTGGCATTCTGCAAACCCAAGAATAGTTAAGACTTGACAGTTTGCAAGTCAACCAACAATGGAGAAATATGGGCACAATCATTACCTGTTGCGAAAGGGACGAAGGGACTGGGGAGGCATTGTCCGTCCTGGCAAACCTGGCATCTGACATTGAATAAGGAACATTGGCTAAACTGCCTTCCCTACCAGTAGCTAAACTTGTTGGAGCTTGTTGGAAACTGATATCATAATACCCTGCAGGCTGAAAAGAATAGAGATCCTTAGCCAAAGGTTGTACAAAAGATATGAACAAAATTTGTAATGCAAGAAAACCTACCATGTGAGGTATCCTCAAGGGTAGAATTTGCTGTTCTTCATAGCTATATACAGCAGGTTGTTGGAAATACTGAAGTCCTCCCTGGCTCATAATGTACTGTGTGCCAGCTGGAATGATAGGTGGTACACCAGGAGGCATATTCTGAACCACACTTTTAGCTAAAAGGAAAAATACTCTTAGTAAAACGAACACCTGGGACTACTGTTCTTATAAAGAATACTGCCTGGAGCATACCAGATGAATTAGTAACTTTGGTTGAACTTGTGTTGTTAGCACTGGGCAAAGATGTCGCTCCCGGTAGGCCAAGTGATGGAGAGTTGTTTACTGAGCCACTAACATTGGGAACAGACAGACCAGGGGCACCTGAAGTACTGCTCGTTATGGGACCACTCAGATTTGACGATGAAGTTGCAGTCGTGTCATACTGAAAGAAGATTAATTGTAAATTAGAATGAGCTGTAAAAGCACGTGAAAGATTGAACTTGATCATATAAAAACAAGCTCTGGTATACCTGAGGCAAGTCTTTTGCAGCATTAAGCACAGAGGTAAGCTTGTTTGTACTTGATGCCGAGGCTGTGGTGGTGCCATAGCTGTTCTGATATACTCCAGCATTGCTTGAAGTAGTGTAGCCACTGCTGGAGCCCACAGTAGAGCCAGAGTTGCTACCACCAGTAGCTGATGAGCTGCCACCACTGCCACCATACACATTCTGCTGGTATGCTTGACTGGAAGCATTTGATGGATAGCTTGTGGAATAAGCGTTAGAAGAACTAGCAGACACTCCAGAAGATGCTTGAGATGATGAGTAGCTTGCAGGATTGTAACCAGTGGCAGATTGGTATCCACTTCCTACGCTCTTCTGAGTATTATAACTCGACTGGTAATTAGAACTTGGAGCCGAGTAAGAGAGAGATCCTGCTGCTCCTGATCCACCAGCACTCGCGTTAGCAGCACTGCCCACTGAGCTTTGGTCACTTTTTACAAGACTATCTAGAGCTGAGGGTACCACAACTCCAACACCAGGACCTCTCGACTGCTGAGTGAAGTTTGTGGGCTGTGATTTGAGATCATTGTTTTGAGACTGGGAGCTGGCTTGTGTCTGTTGGGACTGAGAGCCTTGAAGTAAAGTTTCCTGAAGAGAAAGAAAGGAGTCAGCATCATCACGAAATATGTTAAACAAAAAGCAAAAAGATTGTTAATAAAATCATGCCATGATACCTTCAAAGTCTGAGTAAGCGCTGCTGCCTTCTGACCAGCTGTTGTGAAGGGGTCCAAATCCATGCTGGGCTGAGAGGACGCAACAGGAGTTGAGTCCATACCACCACCTGTGCCTGCTGAGTACTTTGTCATGGGGTTTGGGTGGCTTTGCGATTGAGAGCTCGGGGTTGATTGTGGGGATGGCTGTGGTTCAGATGAATTGGTATCAAAAGCATCCGGGCCAAAGTCCAGCGCACCAAATTGCACATCTAGCAAGCCAATGTTGTTCACACCATCACCAGGCATTTCCACAGCACTCTGCGGAATCTGCAATAACACAGACAAAAACAGTATAAAATTGAGCATAGAAAAATACATTCCAGCTAAAGCCTGTAAATATGAGCACCTAATAGAGATTCCACAGATAGATTAACATCATTTTACCTTTGAAGGAGGTGGTACTCTAGGCCTTTGGGTCTTTGTCCTAGCAGGAAGAGGCTGAGCACCAGTCGCCTGGGTTGACCCATCCTGATGTGATCCGTACACAGTACTATACGAGGTAGCAGTAGCTGTATAGGAAGCAGGCTGGGCTTGCCCTGATTGATAGGTACTGAAATTCGAACCACCGGATGCTGGAGGGAAGTTGGCTTCCGATGCGGGGGATACCGACGGCACCGACGCACTGACAGACGAGTACGTGCTCGGATAACTCGCTGCCGCGGGAGCGGAGCTGGCCGCAGAGTGGGCGGCACTTGCCGCGTAGCTGTTGTACGTCATGCCTGAAGATGGGGTGGACGGAGCAATGCCACGAGCAGCAGTCTTAGAGTCAGCAGAGTTGGGAAGAGGACCCGACATCGAGTTGAGCCCACCCATAGGCCCCGACAGCGCATTGGAACTCGCTAGCTTGTTGTCTGGCAACTGCCTCAGGTACTGTGTCTGCGCTGCTGACAGGCTCCCACCTCCGGCTGCACTCTGAGAAACACACAGGAGTTTAGGACGTTAGATCAACCATGAAAACAAACAGAGCTTAAGTAAACCAACAAAAGGAGTGCAACAAATAAAAAAATTGTACCTGTGCATAATTGAGATTTGTAGAATTGACGCCAGGTGATGTAGTCAATGCAGGGTCCGGGCCACCACTATTCACGGGGTGGCTACCAATGGCATCATTACCATCTGCACCCACATTGCTGGGAGTGAACACCTTTGTATCAGATAGAGATCCGGTGTACTCTTCATTGTCCCAGTCCTCGGGAGAGGGGAAATTGCCTGCGGGACAAGCACACATTATAATCCTGAGGTACAATCGAAAACTGTAGCAATGTCAAGTGGTAGCACGAGGAAATTTAACATACTCGACTTGGCGTCTGCCCCGTCTTCATCTGGGTTCCAGGATGTGGTCCTGGGGAAGGGCGCGCCCCGGTCGTGACCGCCTCGGCCAGAGAAGGACCTCGGGCCCGTCCTGCTCCCACCCCGGCCGCCCCCGCGACCCGCACCGTTACTCATCCGGCCGCCACGGTTCCCTCCACCGCCTCGGCGGAAACCATCGCGCTGGTCGCGGTCTCCACCGGCGGCAACCGCGCCTCGGCTTTCTTCCAGATTACGTTCATTTTCTTTGTTTTCCCTACCTCTCCCTAGGGTGGAACACAGGTATGAGAACACCAATATGCGCAAAGTAGGAACAGAGAATAAACGCACGAGCCCTGACTTACATCCCCGGTTGTCCTGTGCGCCTCTGCCTCGCATTCTGGGGGCACCTCCACCACCCCTCTGAGTTCGTGCACGTTGAGCATCAACTGGAATTGACGGTTTAGTTGGAGTATCATCATCCCAGTTTTCACTCTCTACAACATCACTGCTAATGCCCCGAGGAGCACCAGCATCTGGCTTCGCATTGGCACTTGGCTGACGACTTTTCTTCTTTTTGGATGATGTCTCCCAATCAGTCTAAAGACAAAATAACTACGTAAGAACAACCATAAAGCAAAGCAAAGAAAAAAAAACACATCAGTACGACAACCAACCGAAATCTGCCCCTCGATAAGCATGTTGACAGCTCTATTGGCGTCGTTATCACAATCATGCAGAGCTGTGCACACTTCAATTTCACTTTTGTGAGTGGCATCCATGATCTGCAAAACAAAGGAAGTCCATTGTAGAGTCCAATAAATGACAAAGAAGAGAAATGAAACTACCGGGGTTCACCTGTTTGATTTTCTCTTTGATTTGAGGATCCTCATATCTTCCATCTATGATCTGTGCAATTCGCATCTGTTCCGGTGTTGGCTGATCACAAATAAAAATAAGGGGGATGAGCGCCACAGGAACAAACAATGAGAGGAGGGAGTGCCCAACAGAGAGGGCAAAACATACCTGTGCTTTTGGGTTGTCAGTAGATTTAGCAGTTTCTGTTTTGGTGTCCAATTTCTGAGCTTTTGCAGTGGCAGCAACATGCTCCCCCTTCCCACCCTTAGAGCCACGGGATGTGGCTCGATTAGCTGAGCTCATCCCTAACACTATTTACACCTACTATTTACAATCCAATCTGTAGAAATAAAAAAAGAAGAGCCTTATCAGTGCATGTGAGGCTAGAAGCATTACGAAGATAATCACATCATATGTACTAGAAAAACAACAATAAAGTGCCTCAAAAACATAATAGCGTGGATATAGGTCAAGACGAAACGAAATTGAACAAAAGTTGTGAGGGTGAATGAAATCTAGAGGGGAGGGGGGAGGAAAAAATAAAGTTTGTAAATTCAGAGTATTAGATCGATAAAACCTTTAAGAGGTTGAGAATTACCGACTTCCAGAAGTAAATCCGCCAGTACCGGCAGAAACGGTGGCAATCAAACGAGAAAATACATCGCCGAAAGCCAACCCTGCGGCGCAGCGACACAGTAAACAATCACCCCACTATCACAACATTTCGAGGGTGCGTATAATTCCGGGCCCACGTCTGACAATAAAGCACCCAGAAACCTTGCATCGCTAAGTCCACTGAAACAAGCACCCAGGCAACTCAGTAAATACTTGATTTTCAGGGCCGAAACGTTCTCGCGGCTCGAGGACGGTAGGCTAGAGCACTCACAAAGGATGGGCAGGAGGCCGCGGCCACAAGAGCCGGCACACCAGAATTTAGTCGAAATCTATGCTCCGGAGGGAACCGATCCAGAGCCCACGGGAAATGAGATGTAAGACACGACTAACATTCAATCTAACGACGCAAAAACGATAACGTCGATAAAAAAAATACCCGACTGATGTTGATTCATAGGCCACAAGCGGCGTTGTTGCGGCGGGCCCTGTTCAGGCTCCAGCCAAGGTCACCACGTACTATCTTGGACTTTGCGGAGCCGCGATCGGGACTAGCGATACTAGAATATGCCGCCGATACAAGGGAGTCTAAAATTTTCTTCCAAAATAGCCAATCGTGTGGCCATGTGGGGAGGACGCCATTTCAGAGCCTTCTTTTAGGCTTACGGTTGACAACCATCCGACTAACACTCGTTTTACAGGTTCCAACTATGGAAATACCGTGTTAACTGGACATTTCACATTCCTCATATATCCACAACTGTTATGGGCACACACTTGATCCACTTAAGTACGAAAATAATGCTTAATTACCAAAAAGTACACGATATTGAGCCGTACCTGCAAAATGCGCTCAAATAGAAGCTAAGTCACGTGACACACGAGTCAGGCGTCACGGCCTTGCTGAGAACCTTGTTGCATGTTGCTCGTTTTTTTTTAAAAAAACTGCCTTCGAAACGTTCGCCGTATTTCCTTTGCTAGTGGACACACTGACAAAGATGAAATGTGAAAGCGAGCTTAAATCAAATCTCACACTGTCAATCGACCTTTTCTAAATCACTTGGGGCGAGAGATAAGGCTTATCTCGAGGATCACAGCCACCTTTGTTCTTACGGAAGTCGGCGCAAAGAGGATGAAGGGGGTAGGGGGCTAGGGGGGGGGGGGGGGGGGGCAGGCTAGAATGGGGAGGGGAGGGGCGAGGGGGCGGGGCGGGAGTGATGTGGGAAGGGGTGGAAGGGGATGTGAATGAGTCAAACGAGAAGTGTCCGTCTGACGGCTCGGCCCATAGCTGCGATTTCTGTCATCCTTTTCGATGCGCCCGCGCCAGTAGTTAGAGTTTGTGATCCCTCAGAATGGGGGATTCGATAGAAGCGGTGCCGGAAGGCGGCCCGGAATCAGAGGCCGTTTCGGTTGTGGACTTTGCCGACTTCTGCAACTACCTGCGCAAAGTGGTAACGGTGCTACTGCCGAATGTTGATGTGGTGCCTCCGGCCCTCAATGTCGCTTTACAAGACCGGAACAACCAGGACTGTATTCGGAAATTCATCAGCGACCAGCAAGTGCCCGTGCTCTTCATTCAGCGTACTTCTACTAAAGGTACGAATCTGTTCATTTGACTCGTCATTTAGGTTAAGACATCATACGGCGCCGACGCACCCATCAAATGGGTCGACGTCTTCCATAGGGGTTTCCGATAGTGCGGTTGATTGGTAGCATCTTTTGAGTATAGTGTTCAGATGCTCTTCTCCCCATTTTTGCTGTAGTTATTTTTTTCTGTATCTCGAATTCAGCGTGAGTTTCTGCATGATGATTCCATCACTGTGCGTTCAAAATCATAATGAACAATATTCTCATAGACGGACAGTGAGTGAGGAGGGCTATCTTCACGTGTGTATGTAGTGAGTGTAGCGTGGTATAGCGTGTTCGTGTGCTAACGATGACAAAACTTGTACTTTTACAGATGAAGATGGTGAGCCAACCGAAGGCGAGGAGAAAGAGGAAACCTATTACATGTCCAATGAAGTACAGTACACCAGTCCCAAAGAGAGCAGGTACTTTATTACGCTTCTAAAACATCAATTTGGAGTACACAATGTCTAATCTTGTTCTCTTCGTTGTCCTAGCCTTGTCTGCGTCAAGAGGGGTCTAGTTGTGGAGGCGGACAAGAGTATCCATGCTCAACTTCGTCTCACAAATTTCTGCGAAGGTTCCCCGTATGAGACAATCCACTCATTTGTCAGCAAATGGATGTCTCCTTATTTTAAGAGCTATGTCAAGGAGTCTGGACGAGCAGATAGGTAAAACTTGTTCAAAGTTTCTCATCATAGATCTCTCCACATTTGTTTAATATATACATAAATTCATCTCATTCACTCTAAACTGTTGTATTTAAAGGGATGGTGACAAAATGGCTCCTTCTGTGGAGAAGAAAATGGCTGAGCTGGAAATGGGCTTGCTACATTTGCAACAGAATATTGATATTCCTGAGATTTCTCTTCAAATCCACCCCATCGTGATTGCTGTCATCAAACAATGTGCTGATGAGGGCCGCAAGCCGCGAGTGGCGGACTTTGGGGACCGTGTTGAGGATTCCACTTTCCTGAACCAACTGCAAACTGGTGTGAATAGGTGGATCAAAGAAATTCAGAAGGTATTCTTTCAATTTTCCTACCTTCTCTGCACTCTGATTGTCTGACTTCTCAAGCAGGAGGTACAATTATAAATTTTGTCTCTGTTAAAGGTTACCAAGCTAGACAGAGATCCTTCTTCAGGCACTGCTCTGCAAGAAATTAGTTTCTGGTTGAATTTGGAACGCGCCTTACACCGCATCCAGGAAAAACGAGAGAGCCTTGAAGTAGCATTAACTCTGGATATCCTCAAGCATGGGAAACGGTTTCATGCTACAGTCAGCTTTGATACTGATACAGGATTGAAGCAAGCTCTCAGCTTTGTCAATGATTACAATCCCTTGATGAAAGATTTCCCCATTAATGACCTTCTGTCTGCTACTGAACTCGAACGCATTCGAGCTGCCATTAATCAAATTTTCTCACACCTACGAAAGATACGAAGCACAAAGTACCCTATTCAAAGGGCACTTAAGTTGGTTGAAGCCATATCCCGAGATTTGAGCTCACAGCTTTTCAAAGTTCTTGGAACAAGACGGCTTATGCACATTCCCTTTGATGAGTTTGAGAAAGTTATGAATCTATGTTTCAACGTGTTCCTGACTTGGGATGATGAGTATGATAAACTGCAGCAGCTTTTGAGGTATATTACTTACGTTTCTCATTTCTGATGTGTGGTCTATTGTGTATTAACGCTAACTGTTCCCCTGGTTTATTTTTAGAGATATTGTGAAAAAGAAGAGGGAAGAACAGCTGAAAATGGTGTGGAGAGTGAATCCTGCTCACAAAAAGCTTCAGGTGCGGATGGATAACATGCGTCAGTTCAGGCATCAGCATGAACAACTCCGCACAGTTATTATGCGTGTGTTGCGCCCCAATATTATGCTAGTTCTCTCTGGGAGGCAAAGTGAACCATCCCCAGCTGAGGGTGGGGATGCTGCAAATCAGAAGCAAGATCCACTTGCTATTGAAGCTGCTGATGCCAATGCCATTGAAGTAAGTATATAATTGTAGTGTTTAAATTGGAAAACTTCCAATGATTTTCCGTTTTAACTCTTAATTGTCATCTTTCTAGGAGGTCAACTTGGCCTACGAAAATGTGAAAGAAGTAGATTGCTTGGACATCAGCAGGGAAGGGGTTGAAGCCTGGGATGCAGCAGTTCGTCGTTACCAAGAACGGATTGATAGGGTGGAAACTCGCATAACTGCACATCTGAGGGATCAACTTGGTACTGCCAAGAATGCTAATGAAATGTTCCGCATTTTCTCCCGCTTTAATGCTTTGTTTGTGCGACCTCACATTAGAGGAGCTATTCGAGAATATCAAACCCAGTTGATTCAGAGAGTCAAGGATGATATTGAAGCTCTTCATGAGAAATTCAAGGTAAAGTTTTATTAGTTTATTTTGTTTTGTGGTATTTATTTTTAATTATAATCTTCTTTAACTGTGGATTTAACTTTTATAGGTGCAATATCCTCAAAGCAAAGCGTGTCGGATGAGTCAAGTACGAGACTTGCCTCCTGTATCTGGCTCAATCATATGGGCCAAACAAATTGATAGACAGCTAACTGCTTACTTGCGCAGAGTTGAAGATGTCCTTGGTGGGCTTTAGGAAATAATTGGTGTACTCAGTTTGCTCTTTGTGGAAATACTTAAACATTTTTCTCTGCAGGCAAAGGGTGGGGAAATCACATTGATGGTCAGAAGCTGAAAGCAGATGGAGACAGTTTCCGTCTTAAACTCAACACTCAGGAAATCTTTGATGACTGGGCCCGGAAAGTTCAGTCGCGCAATCTAGGTGTCAGTGGGCGCATTTTTGCCATTGAGTCAACTCGTTCACGTTCTGGACGTGGTAATGTACTCCGTCTGAAGGTCAACTTCTTGCCGGAGATCATAACTCTCTCCAAGGAGGTAAAACTACATGTAACCCGTGAACTATTTCATGGACCTAACCGCAACATGTGCTCTAATAGTACTGTTTTGTCTTCAGGTTCGCAACTTAAAGAACCTTGGGTATCGTGTGCCATTGGCCATAGTGAACAAAGCTCACTTGGCTAATCAGATTTATCCATTTGCCATATCCCTCATTGAAAGCTGCCGCACCTATGAGAGGACTCTTGAAAAGGTATAGTAGTTGCTATAAATTACCTTACCTTGTGGGTATTATGGACTTTTGTTTGGTTCTAATAATGGAGAGTAAGGCCTAGAAATATAACGGGTGGTGAAGTAGAAGTATTCATTAGATAGATTTCATAGCTCTTTGAAGAAAATTAACCCTTTCTTTCTAGGATGAGGATTTGACCAAAGAAGTAGTGGTATTGGTATAGGAGTTACATGTGATGTTCTGCATCTAAGTTTCTCACTGCTATCTAAGGGATTAATTGTATTGTAGGACTATTTTGAGTGTGGTTTTAATTCAGTACTCAGTCTCTAAGATTGTGAATCCTAACAGAACCTAATGTGATGTTAACATTTTTATTTAGCAAGCTCTTGAAGTGATCCAAGTTTTATTTTTAATTGTGATGTCCCCCGGGCACAATGTACTGTGCAGAGGACTGCTTTAGATTGTTTTATTTTTCTCTAACCACCCTTCTGGTTTTCTTTTAATTCCAAAATTTGATTCATTTGTGCTGTTTGAGTAATGTTTGTGTCCTTCCCTTGCCACATTGAAATCAGCTATGCAACAGAGGCACTGCAAACAGTCCATCGTTCAAGGTAGAAACCAAATCTAAGTAGCTTGTGTGTTCAGTGTTATAACACTATAACTCGAATTGCTTAATAATTTGCTAATTTGATATCCTGATGCATGTTCATGTATTTGCTGGACCGAATTACCTCATCTCATTTAATAGCACTTACCATACATACATGTATCTATATCTTCAAAGGCTCTTTACTAATACTTTCCCAACTGTTGGTATGGTAGCTGCAAGTCTGCAGTGTTCGAAGAAGTGAAGGGGCAGCATGTGTTCTTTTTGGGACGTGCATTGTCAGTTCTTCTGTTTTGTTATGTAGATTGATCCTTCATTTAGAAATAATATTGCCAGGATATGTAGGACAGGTTGTAAGTTAAAATGCTGTTGTACATTTTTTTTTTAGGTAAATTTATCATACTAATCCTAGAAACTATGTACAGTGAGATGCAAGCTCCTGTTTAGCCTTTGCTGATTAGAGGATAAATTTAGTTGCAGATATTATTTTTGCGATATCAGCAAACCAATCTTCTTTAGCAGAAGACCTTTTCTTTTTTTTCTGGTGTGCTATCGTATTCAGTTGCTATGACTGTATAGAGGCACTTGTTTTCATGCCTAATGTTTTATGGTAGTTTCCATGGATCATGTTCCCTGTTGCTAACTTAAAGCCTGTTAAAATTAGCATGTTCTGCTGTATGTTTTGGCCGACATTGTTCTGGAAATGCTTCTTCTTCAAGCTACCTCGGCTACATTCTCTTCTTATTAATTTTCAATTGATAAGTTACAGACAATCTTGTCTTTTGTCTTTCTTTCCCTTTTGTTTGTGTTTTTGTGATAGTACCAGTGTCCCCCAACCCTCTCTGGAATATGAGAATCATCTTAGGTGCCGACCCAGAAACAATTACTCTCCCTCTTGTAAAAAGTATGATGTGGAAGGTGTTTTAAAACTTAAATTGTCTAGTATACATTTTATATTTTTAGGTATTAGATCTTGATTTTTTCCTCCCTGTTTATATATCTTGTTTTTTATGTACAAGCTTGATAATTCCTGTTATTTAAACCAAGTAATTTCTGTGGAATGGTACTTATTCCCAACTGTCTAAGGTCTCGCACAGATGTTTCATTTTAATTCTTTTCATTTCTTGCAGGTTGAGGATAAAGCATCGATTGTACCACTGGTTGCTGGGATGAGGAAGGAAGTCCAAACTCTGATTGGAGAGGTGGGTGTGCTCTTTACTTTCCTTCTAGCATTCAGTGGTGGTTACATCTAACTCATGAGCTATTGTTCTTTTAGGGAATTGGACTTGTCTGGGAGAGTTACAAATTGGATCAGTATGTTCAGCGTCTTGCTGAACTTGTTTTCTCATTCCAAGAGAAAGTGGAAGATCTGCTTCTTGTTGAAGAGCAACTTGATGTAGATGTGAGGTCTCTTGAGACATGTCCGTACTCTGCGAATACTTTTGCTGATATCTTGGCCAAAATACAGCATGCTGTGGATGATCTATCCCTACGTCAGTATTCCAACCTGCACATATGGGTGCAGCGCCTCGATCAAGAAGTGGAGAAAAACTTGGCTGCTCGTCTTCAAGCAGGAATTCAGGCCTGGACAGATGCTTTAGATGGGAAGAAAAAGGAAATTGATCACAGTATGGATACAGATGCTCCAACTCAACCCACACACAAGCCAGGAGGTGATCCTCATATTCAAATTGTAACCCATGAGGTTCGAATCACCAACCAAATCATGTACCTTTACCCTAGCATCGAAGAAGCACGCTTCCAAATTATGCAACAGTTTTTCTCATGGCAAGCGATTGTTACCTCGCAAATCCACCTCCAGAGCTGTAGGTACCAGGTTGGTTTGGATAGACCTGTCTCGCAAACCTACAGGAATTTGCTGAACAAGTTGCCCCTGGGAAATACTGTTTTGGCTGGAGCATACGAGTCCATTGAGAACAAAATTGCCCAGGTACAGAAGTATGTTGATGAATGGCTTCGGTACCAGTCCCTGTGGGATCTTCAAGCTGATAACTTGTACAGCAGGCTTGGGGAAGACATCAATTTGTGGATGAGGTTCCTTAATGATATCAAGAAATGCCGTACCACTTTTGATACCTCTGAGACTCGACGGGAGTTTGGCCCTGTTGTGATTGACTATGCCAAGGTACAAAGTAAGGTAACCCTCAAGTATGACGCTTGGCACAAAGACACCCTCAGCAAATTTGGTGCCCTGCTTGGAAATGAGATGTCACAGTTCCATTCCCAGGTGTCTAAGTCTCGCAGTGAACTAGAAGAGCAATCTATTGAAGCAGCCAGTACATCAGATGCTGTCTCATTTATAACTTATGTTCAGTCTTTGAAGCGCAAGATGAAGGCCTGGGAAAAACAGGTTGAAGTGTACCGTGAAGGCCAGCGAATATTGGAAAGGCAGAGGTTCCAGTTTCCCCAAAACTGGCTGCATGTGGATAATATCGAGGGTGAATGGGGAGCTTTCAATGAGATCATAAAGCGCAAGGATTCGTCTATTCAAACTCAAGTTGCTACCTTACAGATGAAGATTGTAGCAGAAGACAAAGCGGTGGAGTCAAGAACCAATGATTTCCTCGGAGACTGGGAGAGTAACAAACCTGTTGAAGGTAGCTTGAGGCCTGATGAAGCTCTGCAACAGTTGAAGATCTACGAAACTAAATTTACGAGATTGAAGGAGGAAAGGGACAATGTAGCCAAAGCCAAGGAAGCTCTAGAGTTGCAAGAACCTGGAGGAATGAGCACTTCAGAGGATAGAATGCAGGTGGTCTTTGAAGAATTGCAAGACCTACGAGGAGTTTGGTCTGAACTGTCTCGCATTTGGGCACAGATTGATGAATTGAGAGAGAAGCCCTGGCTATCGATTCAACCACGTAAGCTGCGACAACAATTGGATACTCTCAGCTCCCAGCTGAAAGAACTTCCTGCCCGTTTGAGGCAGTACTCGTCTTATGAGTATGTGAAGAGAACATTGCATGGCTATACCAAAGTTAATATGCTTATTGTAGAACTGAAGTCTGATGCCCTTAAAGAGCGTCACTGGAAATCTTTGATGAAACAACTTCGTGTATCTTGGGTACTATCAGACTTGACTCTAGGTCAGGTGTGGGACGTGAATCTCCAGAGAAATGAGTCTATTGTTAAGGATATCATACTTGTTGCTCAAGGAGAGATGGCCTTGGAGGAATTCTTGAAGCAAGTCAGAGAATCTTGGCAGAGTTATGAACTTGATTTAATCAACTATCAGAACAAATGCCGGTTGATCAGAGGATGGGATGACCTGTTTAACAAAGTGAAGGAGCACATCAATTCAGTAGCAGCTATGAAGCTCTCTCCCTACTACAAAGTCTTTGAAGAGGAGGCTCTCACGTGGGAGGAGAAGCTGAACAGGATCAGTGCACTCTTCGATGTCTGGATTGATGTTCAGCGGCGATGGGTGTATTTGGAAGGAATTTTCTCTGGAAGCGCAGATATCAAGACGCTGTTGCCTGTTGAAACATCTCGCTTTCAGAGCATCAGCTCTGAATTTCTTGGGCTCATGAAACGGGTTTCGAAATCTCCTATGGTAATGGACGTTCTTAACATACCTGGGGTGCAGCGTGCTCTTGAACGATTGGCAGACCTTCTTGGAAAGATCCAGAAGGCTTTGGGAGAGTACCTTGAAAGGGAGAGAACTTCATTTCCCCGCTTTTACTTTGTTGGTGATGAAGATTTGCTCGAGATCATTGGTAACAGCAAGAATGTTGCTCGGCTTCAGAAGCATTTCAAAAAAATGTTTGCCGGGGTAGCAGCAATACTTCTGAATGAAGACAACACTGTTATTACAGGCATAGCGTCAAGAGAAGGCGAGGAAGTCAAATTTTGCTCTCCTGTCTCCACCATTGAGCATCCGAAAATCAATGAATGGCTTTCTCTTGTAGAGAAAGAGATGAGGGTCACATTAGCATCACGGTTGGCGGAAGCTGTTCAGGATATCAAGCAATTCAAGGAGGGTTCCATAGACCCTGGTGCATACATGAAGTGGTGTGACAAGTACCAGGCACAAATTGTTGTCTTAGCAGCTCAGATATCTTGGAGCGAAGATGTTGAAAGTGCACTTCATCAAATTGCTAACGGTAATGGAGAGCCGAATATGGCACCATTGGATCGAGTATTGACACAAGTTCAAACTACTCTGACTGTCCTTGCTGATTCTGTATTGCAAGAACAACCACCTCTTCGCCGGAAGAAACTGGAGCATCTGATTAATGAGTTTGTCCATAAACGCACAGTCACAAGAAGATTGATAAGTAATAAAATATCTAGTCCTAAAGCTTTTGAATGGCTCTGTGAAATGAGATTTTACTTTGATCCGCGTCAGACAGAAGTGTTGCAGCAACTGACCATCCACATGGCCAATGCCAAGTTCTTCTATGGCTTTGAATACCTTGGGGTTCAAGATCGCCTTGTCCAAACTCCACTTACCGACACTTGTTACTTAACCATGACTCAAGCACTTGAAGCGCGACTTGGTGGGTCTCCATTTGGACCTGCTGGAACTGGTAAAACAGAATCTGTGAAGGCTCTTGGACACCAATTGGGAAGGTTTGTCCTCGTCTTCAATTGTGATGAAACCTTTGACTTCCAAGCCATGGGTCGAATTTTTGTGGGTCTCTGCCAAGTAGGTGCGTGGGGATGCTTTGACGAATTCAACCGTCTCGAAGAAAGAATGTTGTCTGCAGTTTCTCAGCAAGTGCAAACTATTCAAGAAGCCCTGAAATCTCAACAGGATGGGAAGAAGGAGGGAACCATTTCAGTTGAGCTTGTTGGCAAACAAGTGAAAGTCTCAACTGACATGGCTATCTTTATTACCATGAATCCTGGCTACGCAGGCCGCTCTAATTTACCGGATAATTTGAAGAAACTGTTCCGTTCACTTGCTATGACAAAGCCTGACAGACAGCTCATTGCTGAAGTAATGCTGTTTTCACAGGGCTTCCGCTCTGCTGAGAAATTGGCTTGCAAGATTGTGCCATTCTTTAAACTCTGCGATGAACAACTGTCTAACCAATCTCATTATGACTTTGGCCTTCGTGCCTTGAAAAGTGTCTTGGTGTCTGCCGGTAATGTGAAGCGTGACCGCATCCAAAAAATAAAAGAAGATATGAAAACAAGGGGTGAATCAAATATTGATGAAGCTGTAATTGCTGAGAATTTGCCAGAACAGGAGATCCTCATTCAGTCTGTGTGTGAAACTATGGTTCCAAAACTTGTGGCTGAAGATATACCCCTGCTGTTCTCGCTCCTCTCTGATGTCTTCCCTAATGTTGAGTATACCAGGGCTGAGATGGCAGGCCTCAAAGAGCAAATCCGAAAAGTTTGCCAGGAAGAGTACCTGGTTTGTGGAGAAGGGGAGGAGCAAGGTGGTGCTTGGATGGAAAAGGTGAGTTCCCCTGTGTATAGCACATAACTTAACTAACCTTGTGTTTATTAACAAGATTTACAAGTTTTGGAAATTTCTTATGAATTTTGTCTGTTGTATTTGTAGAGATACACAGGCGAGACATGGGTTGAGAAGGTAAACCTTTTCCAGTTTAATAGGCTTTGGTCCTCTTGTTATTTTGCAGTACATTAAATGTACCCCATATTATTTGTGCTTGACGTGTAGTTGAGCTCCTCCTCAATGTGATTGGATGTCTGATACTCAGACTTTGGGCTAATGCATGTAACTTTGCATTTTGAAGGGCAGTGACTGGTCACATCATAATTGAACTCTGAGCTGGACTGTATTCCCTTAATGTTTTGTAGGAGCATGACAATTGTCAACTCTGTTGATTATTGATTAATTTTTACATTGCTTTAATATTTGTACTGCCAAACATCAGCATGCTGATATGAAGCAAGATGATGCATTCCAATTTCATGTATTTGCTTGAAATTTAGCCCTTGCATGACTGCTGTGGTAAATTTTTTCCCATAAATTGTATTGAGGTATTAGTTTGAGAGCTAGAAGACGTGTGATTGTGCGCTACATTTTGAATTCATGCCTGTGATTTGTTACTGAGTGCATGTCAACTGGTCCAGCCTAATGCCTTTGGCCGATTTCTTCGTTTTCATTTTCTTGGTGCTGACATATTATTTTTCTCACAGGTTCTGCAGTTGTACCAGATCTGCAACCTAAACCACGGTCTTATGATGGTTGGACCAAGTGGTTCGGGCAAGAGTACTGCTTGGAAAGTTTTGCTTCGTTCTTTGGAACGCCTAGAGGGAGTGGAAGGGGTTGCACATGTTATTGATCCCAAGGCTATATCAAAAGAAGCCTTGTATGGTGTTCTTGATCCTAACACACGTGAATGGACTGATGGTCTTTTTACCCATATCTTGAGGTTTGTTTTTCCAATCTGTTTCAAGTATTGTATTGACACACTAAGTTGTGATGTTTATCTCTGATACTTATCAAAAATAAAACACTCTTATAGGAAAATAATAGACAATGTGAGAGGTGAGATCAATAAACGCCAATGGATCATATTTGATGGTGATGTGGATCCTGAGTGGGTGGAAAATCTCAATTCGGTTCTCGATGACAACAAATTATTAACATTACCTAACGGTGAACGGCTTTCGCTTCCTCCGAATGTTCGAATTATGTTTGAGGTAAGTTAGTGTTATTGTATGTCCTCATGTAGTCATCTAAACTACTTGTGAATTGCAATGTGCGTGCTTTTGGCAGGTGCAAGATTTGAAGTATGCAACTTTGGCTACTGTATCAAGATGTGGAATGGTTTGGTTCTCTGAAGATGTTCTTTCAACTGAAATGATATTCGAAAACTACATGCTGAGGTTACGTAATATTCCTTTGGAAGAATCTGAGGATGATGTTTTTACCCCTAAAAAAGCATCAACCGAAAAGGAAGATGACCTCTCTCCCACTTTGCAGGTGGGTTTTAATGAATGACATGATATCACTCTTCTCTCTTGTAGCCCATCTTTGCTTAATGGTAACTACCTCTTCCTGTTTCAGATTCAAAGAGACATATCAAATATACTTCAGTCTTATCTCTCTCCTGATGGGTTGGTTGTCAGGAGTTTGGAGTATGCCATGAAACAAGAGCATATAATGGACTTCACTCGTCTAAGAGCTCTGAGTTCTCTCTTCTCTATGCTAAATCAGGGAGCCCGGTAAATTTTCCATTCAATTTGACTTGAAATTAAGTGCTGCTCATAAATTGTGTCTTACCATGCTAATTTTCCTCAGGAATGTCCTTGCTTACAATCATTCCCACTCTGATTTCCCTCTCACTAATGAGCAGCTGGACGCTTACATTCCAAAGTGGCTTGTTTATGCTCTTTTGTGGAGCTTCTCTGGAGATGCGAAGCTGAAGGGACGTTCAGACTTGGGTGATTTCATTCGTACAATAACAACAGTTCCCTTGCCCCCTCCAAGTTCTCTTCCCATAATAGATTATGAGGTTTGTATATTCAATTTTTGACCTTGAGCCTCATTACTAAATTGAAATCCATCTCACAATTGCAACTTCTTGATTTAGGTCACTGTTGTGGGTGAATGGTGCCCGTGGTCCAACAAGGTGCCTCAGATTGAGGTGGAAACTCACAAAGTGGCTGCTCCAGACGTTGTCGTACCCACATTGGATACTGTGAGGCATGAGTCTTTATTGTACACGTGGTTAGCAGAGCACAAACCTCTAGTACTGTGTGGCCCTCCTGGCTCTGGTAAAACTATGACTTTGTTCTCTGCTCTCCGAGCATTACCAGACATGGAAGTTGTGGGTTTGAATTTCTCCTCTGCCACAACCCCTGAGTTGTTGCTGAAGACATTTGATCATTATTGTGAATATAGAAAGACTCCCAATGGTGTAGTTTTGGCACCTGTGCAGGTCAGTTTTTCTCTTTGTCTTGAATCTCTTTAAAATTTATCTGGGCACTGTTTTGTATGCAATGTGTTCTAAACTTTCAGCTTGGTAAATGGCTTGTACTTTTCTGTGATGAAATCAATTTGCCTGATATGGACAAGTATGGCACACAAAGAGTTATCTCTTTCTTGAGACAACTGGTCGAACACCATGGATTTTACCGAAGCTCTGATCAGGCCTGGGTTTCCTTAGAACGAATCCAATTTGTTGGTGCCTGTAACCCGCCTACTGACCCAGGAAGGAAACCCTTGTCTCACAGATTTTTACGTCATGTTCCTGTTATTTATGTTGATTATCCTGGAGAAACTTCTTTGAAACAGGTATGATTTAAAACAAATCATCAACTTAGTAATTTTAGTCCTTTATTCCTGCTAACATGTCTTTCTGGTATAGATTTATGGGACCTTCAGCAGAGCAATGCTACGACTTATTCCTCCCCTACGTGGTTTTGCCGAGCCTCTCACCAATGCTATGGTTGAGTTCTATTTGGCTTCTCAAGAACGTTTTACTCAGGACATGCAACCTCACTATGTTTACTCTCCACGAGAAATGACTCGTTGGGTTCGTGGTATCTGTGAAGCTATAAGGTAAAATTAATTGCTTGATTCCTCTAGTTTTCCTTGTTTAGGTGCTCACCCACTTTCACTTATGTATCTCGATGTGTTTCAGGCCGTTGGAGACTCTTAATGTGGAGGGGTTAGTACGATTGTGGGCACATGAAGCTCTGAGGCTGTTCCAAGATCGTTTGGTTGAAGACGCTGAAAGACGATGGACCAATGAGAACATTGATGTTGTGGCTCTTAAGCACTTCCCTGGAATTGACAAGTCTCAGGCTCTAGCTCGACCCATCTTGTACAGCAATTGGCTCTCAAAGGATTACATTCCTGTCAATAGAGAAGAGCTGAGGGAATATGTCAAGGCTCGTTTGAAAGTATTCTATGAAGAGGAATTGGACGTACAACTAGTTCTGTTTGATGAAGTGTTAGACCACGTGCTCCGCATTGACAGAATATTTCGGCAACCCCAGGGGCATTTGCTGCTTATTGGAGTTTCAGGAGCTGGCAAAACAACCCTTTCACGCTTTGTGGCTTGGATGAATGGTCTATCCATATTCCAAATCAAGGTTCATAACAAGTACACTGGGGAAGACTTTGATGAAGATCTACGTGCTGTTTTGAGACGTTCTGGTTGCAAAGATGAAAAAATAGCTTTCATCTTGGATGAATCAAATGTACTGGACTCAGGATTCCTCGAAAGAATGAACACACTCCTTGCCAATGGAGAAGTCCCTGGGTTGTTTGAAGGTATTATTGAGCTCATTTCAAGTTTCAAATGCCAGATTTGTCAATCTACCTCTCTAAACAATATATTTCTTTTTCCTTAGGTGATGAGTATGCCACACTCATGACTCAGTGTAAAGAAGGCGCTCAAAGAGAAGGCCTTATGCTGGATTCCAATGAAGAGTTATATAAATGGTTCACTGGTCAGGTCATGAGGAATTTGCATGTGGTCTTCACCATGAATCCCTCTTCAGAGGGACTGAAAGACCGGGCTGCTACATCTCCAGCTTTATTCAACCGTTGTGTGCTGAACTGGTTCGGTGACTGGTCAGATGGAGCTCTCTTCCAGGTTAGTGTCCCTTCTTGATGCAAACAATTCGTTTTAAGTGTACATCACCCTTACAATTGTTTTGTTATTAGGTCGGCAAAGAGTTCACTAACACCGTTGACTTGGATCGACCCACCTGGAAAGCCCCAGATTTCTTCCCGTCTGTGTACACAGGGTTACCTAATCAGCCTTCACACAGGGAAGCAGTCATCAATGCGTGTGTTTATGTCCACCAAACGCTGCACAAAGCTAATGCTCGCCTTGTCAAGAGAGGAAGTCGTACTATGGCCATTACACCAAGGTGGTTTTCAATCCTGATTTATTTTTATTCCTGGCAATGTCTCGTCTTAACGCAGTTGTAATATTTGAGCTTTTCTTACTTTGCAGGCATTATCTCGACTTTATTCATCATTTTGTGAAACTGTATAATGAAAAGAGATCTGATTTGGAAGAGCAGCAGCTTCATCTTAATGTTGGTTTGAATAAGATAGCAGAAACAGTTGAACAAGTGGAAGAAATGCAAAAATCTCTGGCTGTAAAATCACAAGAACTTACAGCCAAAAATGAAGCAGCTAATGCTAAGCTGAAGCAAATGGTGAAAGATCAACAAGAAGCTGAAAAGAAAAAGGTTCAAAGTCAGGATATCCAGGCAGAAATTGAGAAGCAGACTTTAAGAATTTCTGAGAAGAAACTTGTTGTCATGGAAGATTTAGCCAAGGTGGAACCAGCTGTCATTGATGCGCAGCAAGGTAAGGCATTCTAAACAGTTTTTTCAGAGTTCCAAACACTTGTCTTGTTCCTTCTCCTTTTACAATGTTGTGTCTCTAGCTGTCAAGGCTATTAAGAAACAACATTTAGTGGAAGTTCGAAGTATGGCAAACCCACCTAATATTGTGAAGGTAGCATTGGAATCCATATGCCTTCTACTCTGTGAAAACACCAATGACTGGCGTGCTATTCGTTCAGTTGTCATGCGAGAGAATTTTATTAATACTATTGTGAATTTTAACTCCGATGATCTCACGTAAGAAGTTCTCCAAGCAAGAGTATTTGACATGCATGAGCCTGTTTATTCAGTTTTCTTTCAGTTTCATAAATAGTTGATTGAATTCAATTTTGAGACTCTTTGAAACCCTTTTTTATTTTGCAAATTTTTTCTATTTTGACATCTAATGATCGTAAACGACATGCTGTTTGGAGATCCTTCTTTCCTGTTCTAGCAAAGCCTTTTTTATCTCTATTGATTAATTGCTTCCCTTCTCTCTGCATAACTGATTCTGTAGCACTTTTGTTTTATGCTTTATTTATTTTGCTTTTTAGCTGTCAAAGAGATCAAGAAACAACAGTTGGTTGAAGTTCGATCCATGGCAAACCCCCCTGCTATTGTTAAGCTTGCTTTGGAATCTATTTGCCTTCTGCTTGGAGAAAATGCAAGTGACTGGAAATCCATCAGGGCAGTTGTTATGCGTGATAACTTCATCAATTCCATCGTTTCCAACTTCAATACTGAAAACATTACGTAAGCTTTTATTTCAGTGTTTAGTTTTTTTTTTTGTCATTCCTCTCCTCTTATTTTTTGTTTTTGTGTATTTTTCTTAAATATGTATAATTGTTTTTGCTTAGCTTGTATTTTGTAATTTCTTTATTGTTTGAAGGTATCTTTGTGCTTCTTGTAAAAATTATGTAATGTTACAGGGATGATGTCCGTCAAAAAATGCATGAAAGGTATCTAAGTAACAATGATTATACATTTGAGAAGGTTAACCGTGCCAGTATGGCCTGTGGCCCCATGGTTAAATGGGCCGTTGCACAGGTAAGCAATATATGAGTACTATCCTTTTTTCGCAGACACTCGCTCCACACAATATTTAACAAAAAAAAATATTCTAGGTTCAATATGCTGACATGCTCAAGAAAGTAGAACCCCTGCGTGATGAGTTGAGTTCGCTTGAACAGCAAGCTGAAGAAAACAAATACAAGGGTGAAGAAGTGAAGAATCTTATTGCCCAATTGGAGAAGAGTATCGCCTCATACAAAGAAGAGTATGCCCAGCTTATCTCCCAAGCCCAGGCCATCAAGACAGATTTGGAAAATGTGCAGGCTAAGGTGGACCGCTCCATTGCGCTGCTGAAGTCTCTTGTAATTGAAAGGGAAAGATGGGAAGCAACCAGTGAGACATTCCGCTCTCAGATGTCGACAATTATAGGAGATGTCCTCCTCTCCTCAGCATTTTTGGCTTATGCAGGCTATTTCGACCAGCATGTATGTATCTTTATTTTCGTTCACTGAATTTATTCAACAGAAAACCTCCTGGTTTAATTGCGACCCTTCATTTTTTTTTCAGTATCGTCAAAATCTTTTTGCAACATGGTGTCATCATTTGCAACTAGCTGGTCTCCAGTTCCGTGTTGATATAGCAAGAACTGAATACTTGTCCAACCCAGATGAACGACTTCGTTGGCAAGCCAATGCTTTGCCCACTGATGATCTTTGTACTGAGAATGCCATCATGCTCAAGCGGTTCAACCGCTATCCCCTGATCATAGATCCTTCAGGGCAAGCCACAGAGTTCATCATGAACGAGTACAAGGAGAGGAAAATCACCAAAACTTCCTTCCTGGATGATTCCTTCCGTAAAAACCTTGAATCAGCCCTACGTTTTGGCAACCCTTTGCTTGTTCAGGTAAGCGCTTTGACTATTAATGTATCTCAGGTTTGGGGCATTTTGTTTGTCTTGGTCTTCTAATATTATTTTGATCTTTTCAGGATGTTGAAAACTACGACCCTATTCTCAATCCTGTGTTGAACAGAGAACTCCGTAGGACTGGTGGACGAGTTTTAATAACCCTGGGAGATCAAGACATTGATTTGTCACCTTCATTCAACATCTTCCTGTCCACTCGTGACCCCACTGTAGAATTTCCGCCCGATATTTGCTCGAGGGTGACCTTCGTTAATTTCACTGTGACACGAAGCTCTCTGCAGAGCCAGTGCCTGAACCAGGTTCTGAAGGCGGAGAGGCCCGACATTGACAAGAAGCGGTCGGACTTGCTGAAGCTTCAGGGAGAATTCCACTTGCGTCTGAGGCAGCTGGAGAAGAGTCTCCTCCAGGCTCTAAATGACGCCAAGGGCAAGATCCTTGACGATGACAGTGTCATCACCACCCTGGAGACCCTGAAGCACGAGGCTGCCGAGATTAGTCAGAAGGTTGAGGAGACCGACAAGGTCATCGGAGAGATTGAGACTGTGTCTCAGCAGTACATGCCGCTCTCTCAGGCCTGCAGCAACATCTACTTCACCATGGACAGTCTGAACCAGATCCACTTCCTGTACCAGTACTCTCTCCAGTTCTTCCTGGACATCTTCAGCTCGGTGCTGCACAGCAACCCGCACCTGAACAACACCACTGACTACGGGCAGCGGCTGGCGGTGGTCACCAAGGACCTGTTCGGGGTGTGCTACGAGCGCGTGGCCCGCGGCATGCTGCACACGGACCGGCTCACGTTCGCGCTGCTGCTGTGCCGCATCCACCTCAAGGGCGTCCCCAGCGAGGCCAGCCTCGACACGGAGTTCACCTTCTTCCTGCGCGGCAAGGAGGGCATGCTGGGCGCGTCGCCGCCGGCCGTGGAAGGCCTGAGCCTGGAGCAGATCGAGGCCATGGTGCGCCTGTCGTCGCGCGTGCCCGCCTACAAGCACCTCGCCAAGAAGATCAAGGAGTCGCCCGAGTTCCCCGGCTGGCTGCAGCAGAGCTCCCCCGAGCAGTGCGTGCCCGTGCTGTGGGAGGAGGACAAGCAGCTGAGCCCCGTGGCCGTGGCCATGCACAACCTGCTGCTGATCCAGGCCTTCCGCCCCGACCGCGTCATCGCGGCCGGCGTGTCCTTTGTGATGGCGGTGCTCGGCGAGGAGTTCATGGTGGCGGCGGACCGGGAGCTGGACCTGGCCACCATCGTGGACGCGGAGCTCCGCGCCAACGTGCCGGCGCTGCTGTGCTCCGTGCCGGGCTACGACGCCTCCGGCCGCGTGGACGACCTGGCCGCGGAACTGGGCAAGCAGATCGCCTCGATCGCCATCGGGTCGGCGGAGGGCTTCAACCAGGCGGACCGCGCCATCAACCAGGCGGTGCGCTCGGGCCGCTGGGTGCTGCTGAAGAACGTGCACCTGGCGCCGCAGTGGCTGGTGCAGCTGGAGAAGAAGCTGCACTCGCTGCAGCCGCACGCCGGCTTCCGCCTCTTCCTCACCATGGAGATGAACCCCAAGGTGCCGGTGAACCTGCTGCGCGCCGGCCGCATCTTCGTGTTCGAGCCGCCGCCGGGCATCAAGGCCAACCTGCTGCGCACGTTCAGCACGGTGCCCGCCTCGCGCATGATGAAGGCGCCCAACGAGCGCGCGCGCCTCTACTTCCTGCTGGCCTGGTTCCACGCCATCGTGCAGGAGCGGCTGCGGTACGTGCCGCTGGGCTGGGCCAAGTACTACGAGTTCAACGAGTCGGACCTGCGCGTGGCGTGCGACACCCTGGACACCTGGATCGACGCCACGGCCATGGGCAGGACCAACCTGCCGCCGGAGAAGGTGCCGTGGGACGCGCTGGTGACGCTGCTCTCGCAGTGCATCTACGGCGGCAAGATCGACAACGACTTCGACCAGCGCCTGCTCACGTCCTTCCTGGCCAAGCTCTTCACCCCCGCCAGCTTCGAAGGGGACTTTGCCCTGGTCGCCAACGTGGACGGCGTGGCCGGCGGCCCGGGCGGCCAGCGCCACATCACGATGCCGGACGGCACGCGCCGGGACCACTTCCTGCACTGGATCGAGGCCCTCTCCGACAGGCAGACGCCGTCCTGGCTGGGCCTGCCCAACAACGCCGAGAAGGTGCTCCTCACCACCAGAGGTAGGTGTCGTCCCGCGCCTCGCCCTCCCTACCTCGCCAGTCTGTGTCGCTGACTACTAACTGCTCTCTGTTCTCCCGACAGGAACGGACCTGGTGGGCAAGCTCCTCAAGATGCAGCAGCTGGAGGACGAGGACGAGCTGGCGTACTCGACCGAGGAGGGCCTGGACCAGCCCGGCGCCGCCGGCCCCGGCCCCGGCCGCGAGTCGCTGGGCGACGGCCGCCCCTCGTGGATGCGCACGCTGCACAACTCTGCGGCCACGTTCCTGGAGCTGCTGCCGCGCAACCTGGCCACGCTGCGGCGCACGGTGGAGAACATCAAGGACCCCCTGTACCGTTACTTCGAGCGCGAGGTCAACTCGGGCGCGCGCCTGCTGCAGGACGTGGTGCACGACCTGGAGGACGTGGTGCTCATCTGCCAGGGCGAGAAGAAGCAGACCAACTACCACCGCGCCATGCTGAGCGACCTAGTCAAGGGCATGATTCCGCCCAGCTGGCGGCGCTACACGGTGCCGCACGGCTGCACCGTCATCCAGTGGGTCACCGACTTCTGCTCGCGCGTCAAGCAGCTGCAGCAGGTGTCGGCGCTCGTGTCGCAGGGCGGCGCCAAGGAGATCAAGACGTTCCCGGTGTGGCTGGGCGGGCTGCTGAACCCGGAGGCGTACATCACGGCCACCCGGCAGTGCATCGCGCAGGCCAACAGCTGGTCGCTGGAGGAGCTGGCCCTGGACGTGACCATGAGCGACACCGCGGCCTCCACGCAGGACGAGTGCAGCTTCGGCGTGACCGGGCTCAAGCTCCAGGGCGCCCAGTGCCGCAACAACCAGCTGCTGCTGGCCACCACCATCATGACGGACCTGCCCATGACGCTGCTCCGCTGGGTGCGAGCCTCCGCGGGCGTGGACACCCGCAGCAAGATCTCGCTGCCCGTCTACCTCAACTCCACCCGCACCGAGCTGCTCTTCACCGTGGACCTCAACATCGCGCAGGGCCAGGACCAGCACAGCTTCTACGAGAGGGGGGTGGCCCTGCTCACTTCAACCGCGCTGAATTAATTTATTTTTCTTTGAAGTGCTTAAGCTGTTGTTAAAAAAAAAAGAATGTTTGCTTAGTCCTTAACTTCCTATCTGTGGTATGCCATACTGATATGACACATTTTAATTGTACTTTATTTTAATTTGAAAATATTTTGTAACTTTCATATTGCTTGAAGGGCTTATGTGATGCGGTATTTATGAATATCAACTTATTGTACTCCTTGTTGAATAAATAATTTATTTTTAAAGTGAGGGATTTTTATTTGGAAAGAAGTAAACCCGATCTTCAGTTCACATTATTAATATAATTATTTCTTTCAATTTAAATCACATTGCACTACACTGACCTTCGCATTTTACACTTCTGGAAGGATTGTTCTCGTCCACTCTCTAAAGCGGCTGAGCATTTAATAAATTTCAAGTTTGAAACAAATATCATCGTTTGACAGTCTTTGCACATTTATCCGATTGGTAATTTCATAGGATGCACATCATTCCTGCCAATCTACAACGACTCTAAGATACATAGCTTCTTGAAAACAGTACAGTATTCGGCCAGTGCCACACTCCTTTCTTCTCCATGATACCAGTCTTGTATCTTAACAACCTCAGGCAATTATTGTTACTTAAAGTAATAACAGCAACAGTTAACAAAAGGCCAGCGCCCTCTTCCCACCGCAGAGCAGGACTTCATCTAGCAACGACAAAGTTCTAACATTTCACCACGGAGTTGGTCGTCCTCTGAAAGCGGGATTTTTTCCCTGCATGACAGTCTGTGACTCGCCCAGCGAACTACTCCATGAGATCAACTCACGCCACTACTGTACAAACAACACTCGGAAACAAAATTTACAAATTTAATTGCATTTTCAGTCCCGTTAAAAATAGGACTCATAACTCACATTGACACTAAACGCGCACAGTACTCTCCTTGGAAGGAAAACTGGATGCGATTGAAGTACCTAGGAGGTGCTCCTCACAGAATTAGGAGTAGCAAGGTTTGTCCAATGTGGGCACGGATCCCGCATCCAGCCCGGCCCGGCCCGCGGTGCTGCGGGTGCTGCGGGCGGGGGAGGGGAGGGTCCTCCAGCCGAGGAGGCCACCGAGCCCCGGGCCGCGCAGGGTGCACAGGGGGGGGGGGGGGGGCCGGGCCGGGAGTCCGTGTTGCCCTGAGGAGGCCGGCGAGGCTGTGGCCGTGGCCGAGGCCTCATCACCGGCAGACGGCGCTGTCGTCGTCGGCGGCGCAGAGGCCCTCGGCCGCGCTCAGGAACAGCTTGCCGTTGCCGCACATGCACAGCTGGTAGATCTCGTCTCGCCGCCGGCCCTCCTGGCGGGGCCGCCCCTGGCCGGGGCCCGGCGGCCGCGGCCGCGGCGTCCCCGAGGCCTCGAGCTCCGGCCGACGCATCCCGGTCAGGAAGAGGCTGGCCGCCTCGAGGCGGATCTGCAACACGGAGCGAGGCAGCTGTGAGCAGGAGCACGCGCCCGTCAACAACAAGACCCTCGGCCCGAGGCCGCACCGCACGCACCGATCCCGCCACGGACGTGAGCTTGAGGTCGGTGAGGCAGGACGCGCTGATGTCCCCCGCCCTGGACTCGATGGCCACCCCCGTCGGCGCCCGCACCCACAGCGACCTGGTGGGGGACTCGAGCCTGCGGACAGCACAAGGGAGCGGAGCAACCCGCGTTCAAATTTCCGCGGCCCCTCGCGGCAGTGCGCCCCCTCCCCACGGGCACCGCGGCGCCGACTCTGACCTGAGGTCGCTGCCGGAGTCGGCCCTGACGGCCGGCGTCTGCACGGACGCGTCGAACACGGCGCCGCCCTCGCCCGTCACCGTCAGCTGCTTGGCGCCCACCACCACCTCCTGGCTGTTGGCCGAGAAGAGCGTCCGGCCCCTGGCGTCCGACACCCGGAACCCGCCGGTGGCGCACTCCAGCCGGTCCTTGTCTGCGGCAGAGAGCAGTCTGGTTAAGTCACAGGCACTTGACTCGGGGGAAAAATTTTCATATTTCAACCCGGTGACACAATTCCGAGAGTTTCATTCTGCGCGCCTCACCCATGTACATCTGCGAGTCGACGCCGCCGGCCGCGTTGCGCACGTTGAGCGTGAAGTTCCTGGACGACTCGATGGTGATGGGTTGGCCCCTGCGGGAGCGGATGTTGGACGCGATGAGGGCGTCCATGACCATGGCCGGCCCGTTGAGCTGCAGGCCGCCGGCCACGACGCGCAGCTGCCCCATGCCCTCCTGCGGAACAGCGGCAGGCGCACGGCGTCAGAGCCAGGAGGGCAAGTCCCCGAGGAGAGGAAGGCAAAGCGATTTGAATCAGGAAACAATACGAAACAAGCGGGCGGGGCGAGTCTCGCCGAGTCGTGCCGGGACTCGGACTCGGACACGGCTCCCCCGGGAGCTGTAGCAGTTGTGTGCTAAAGACGAGGCGAGGGGAGGCTCCACCGCCTCCGCTGCTGCTTCTGCCAACGCCGTTAAAAATTCTGGGGAGAGCAGCTGGAGTCTCGGGGAGGAGGAGGAGGAGGAGGAGGAGGAGGAGGAGGAGGAGGAGGAGCAGGAGGAGGAGGAGGAGGAGGAGGAGGAGGTCAGCCTCTGTGGTACGGCGCGGCGCGGCGCCTGGTGGGCAGGCAAGCACGACCTCTGCGCGCACGGGTGTCGTGCGGGCCGGCCTACCCGAACGCTCACAGGCGGCGGCGGCGGCGGCCCCGTCCCAGCATGTCATGCCGTTCCCACAGGCCGCAGAGTGAGAGGGAGCGGAGTGGACCCGTGAGAGCGAGAGAGAGGCGAAGACAGATCAGAACTGGAGAGGGAGGATGAGGGTGAGAGAGAGGGGGGGAGTCGTGGCACGCGAATGATGGCAGGAGTGCGAGAGAGATGGGGGACAGAGATCACACCTTGTCCGCGCACAAAGTGGCACAAAGCCTCTGGCTGTCCCCCCCCCCCCCCCCCCCACTCCCCCCTCCGGCCCCACCGGTCCACGCCCTGCAGCCACAAACACTTTGGGGGATCTGCTGAATTTTTCATCAGCTTTAAAACTGAGTAAGGGGCTTGGCGACGTGGTAGACAGACAGACGGACGGGCAGCTAGACAGACAGCCACACGGCAGGACCGGGCGGATAGGCGCCCAGACAAATAGAGTTCGCTGAGTGCCAATTGAATGTGCTGCGACGGCGAAAGAAAACAAAAGGGGGTAACATGGCGGCAGCACGTGACAACATTGCACAGTCTCCCTGTCTCTCACACACACACAAAAGGAAGAACGCCTTCACGTAGAGGCAGAGGCGCGACCATAGGAAGCGGAGTCAAACACGAGCCATTCCTCCCCTCCCATCGCCTCCTCCGCGGGGTGGAAGTGGGAGCTATCAATCACCATCAACTGCTTTCTCTCCTCTCCTCTGTTCTCTCTCTCTCTCTCTCTCTCTCTCTCTCTCTCTCTCTCTCTCTGCGGCGGACGCGGCGAACAAGTGAACGGCATTCAAGTAGGGTTTAATGAAGCCTCGAGTAATCCCTCGGGAGCGGGATGGGGGGGGGGGAGAGAATTCAAGAATCCGCCGGACCAGAAGAAACATCAAGGACGATGCGGGGGTCAGAGTTTGGGAGCGCTGCCTCGGAGCTCGTTCTGCGGGCGGGAGCAGCCGTGTTCTGGTGTTTTGTGCACGACGGCAGCTCCCGCGGCTCCTGCACCTCCCCGACGACACCATCCGGGATCCATCAGGCAGGGGCTGCCCTCCGTGTGGACCTCGGCGGCACTCGGCGTGTCTGCGGGGCCAGCGGAGCTGCCTCCTCCCCCCCCCCCCCTCCCCCTTCTCGTCCCGCCCCCACGCCGGCCCACCCTCACGGCCACTGACCAGGACCAGGGAGCACAACAGATTTATGTGCATTCAGGGAAATCCCCTGAGCGTGCGTAAACCCCCCCGCCTCCCGCCCTCCCCGCCCTCCGCCCGCCGGCCACCTGTCCTTTGAATCGCAATTGATGAGAATATATTACCATTATTCTGCGCATTTCGAAACATTTACTATCTTATGCGCAGCGACCGGACCACACGGTGGCCGCCGCCGGCTCTTCCTTCTTTTTCGCCCCCAATTTTTGTGTTTTGGTGGAAATGAGAGTTAAGGTTCAAATCCCAACGCAGGGGCAGAGAGAAGCTCTCTCCCTCTCTCTCTCTCTCTCACACACACACACACACACACTCACACATGTTATGTACCTGCTGTACATGCTATGTACCTAGCCGCGGGAGCGAATGGGGATGCGGTAGTGGCTGCAATACCTCGGCGCTCGGCCTGAGGAGCTCCACTCCGACCGACCGCCGCCCCCCTGCCGGCCACTTGTCAACCCATCCCTCCTCGCGCCTTGACCCGCCGCCATGACCTTTCCTCTTTCCCTCTCCCCACGGCACGGTGCGGCATCGATAGCTCGCCTTGCTCCCACAGGACCGCGTCGGCCGGCGGGGAAGGTCGCAGGGGGTCCGGGCTGGCAGGCGCGGGACGGCGGCGGGGCGTCAAGAAGGAGGCGTCGCTGCGCCGCGTCGGCCTAAACCGCACGCTGAACTTTACGACGGCAGTGACGGCCTACAAAGGGCGGGCCGGCGCGATTTTTTAAAAGGAGGAAATGTGTCACTCGCGGACTCCTGAGGCCCTGAGGCTCTGAGGCGGTGCCGGAGGGGGCGTCGTCGTCGTCAGCCTTAACCCGCGGACGGCACTTTTTCACAGCCGTATCGGAGCAGCAGCCCGCGGTTTTCGGTGTCGGGACGGTTCGGGTTGGGTTGTCCGGATCATAGGGAGGGGTGGGGCTGGGGGGGGGGGGGATTTTCCAGAGAGGCGCCCACCTCCGCCGGGGCCGCTCGCCTGCTCTCGACGCCTGCTCTCGAGCGTTTGCCGCGCGGACACGGGGGAAAAATTGGAGGGCGATGCGTGTCTGCCGGGGGTATGAGAGCCGCGCGGGGCTAGATTTATGGCGGCGAATTCCACGGTGTGTGGTATGTGAGCGTGCGGGAAGGAGGGGGCGAGGGGCGAGGGAGGAGGGAGGGAGAGGGAGATAAGAAATTTATTCATTGGCTGAGGAGCGACATCATGACACGCATTACTCCCCTGTCTCCTTTGCATGGCACTCTGGAGTGCGCTCTGGACACCCCGCCCCGCCCCGCCACTCCCAGACTGGCCTGTCCCTCCGCTGGGCCGGGGAGGGTCTGAGGCTGTCCGTGGCCGGGCAGGCCTCGCCTCGCCTCGCCTCGCCTCGCCTCGCCTCGCCTCGCCTCGCCTCGCCTCGCCTCGCCTCGCCTCGCCAGGTACGGCGCAGGGATGCACGCGCGATTTCAGGCGCGTTGATGAAATTTTCGAGAGACGCTCGGTGCGGCGGGGCGGGCGGGGCGGGCAGGGGTCCGCAGGGGTCCGCCCCCGCGCCCTCGGAAGGGTCTCCTCCCTTCCCCTCCCCTCCCCTCGTCGTCCCCTCCCCCTTCTTCCGGCCCGGAAGCAAGGAGGCGTGGAGATATTGTACGCCTGCTTTAACAAGAGGTGAACGCAATTCTTCGCCGGTCGTAGGACCACGCCAGCAGAGGCTGCTATTACCCTTGGGGGGGGGGGGGGGGGATGGCGAAAGGGGCGAGCGGAGCGAATACCACGCCGCGCTCCCAAACTCGGGCGCGCCGCCGCCGCCGCCAGAGCTTCTCATACTCGCCTCCCCCTCCCCCTCCGGTCCCCGCCAGCCCCCTCCCCACGGACGGTGACACATAATGTTCCGACACAAACCTCATTTGCCGTGTGATAATACGGCCCTTCACCCTCCGTCATCCCCCCTCCCCTCCGGCTCGGGTCCCCGGCCCCGCAGCCCCTCCGCCCCTCCACCGCCGGCCCCGCCTCCTCACGGAGCCTCACGGGCTCAGGCCCGAGCCCGACCCGCCGAAGGGAACCAAGTGGACTAAAAGATGAATCAAATTGCGTTATAGAAATCTCCTTGGCGGTCCGGCCTCCCCCGCCCCGTCCGCTCCCCTCCCGCCGCCCCCGCGGCTCCTGCAAGGGTCCTGCCGGGTCCTGACGGGACGGCGGCGGCGGCGGTGTTCCCGCAGCACGAGCTGGCGGACCTAAAGCTGAAGGTAACTCGAGCTGCCCGCCAGCAGCCAACACTGTGTGTGGAGTATGAAAACCCTTGTCGGGGACGCATCTATGATTGTGTTGATGAGACCCCGCAGGACCCCCGCAGGACCCCCGCAGGACCCCCGCAGGACCCCCGCAGGGCCGACCCCCGCAGGACCCCCGCAGGGCCGTCACACACACACACACACACACACACACACACACACACGCCGCGGCTCCGGAATGCAGCGCCACGCGGCGCCACGCCACGGCGCGTGAGGAGCGCATTAACGCATGTTAACGCGACACGCGAGACGTGGCGCTTACTCGGCAGCCGGAGCCGGGACATAAATGATGCCGCGCACGCATTTCCGCCCCCACCCCCACCCTCCCCCTCCCCCTCCCCTCCCCTCCCCCTCCTCCTCACAGTTTCACCCCGGGAAGTGAGCCGCACCGGCCGCCGGGGCGGAGGCGCGGCGGGTAGCGGTGTCGTCATGGCGTGAATATGGAGCAGGAAAAACTGGGCCCAGAAGATGGCGAGCGGAGTGGTGGGGGGAGCGGGGGGCGGGGTGGTGGTTAGGGCGCCGACAAAGTTCTCACGTTGCGCACAGCAATTGGAATAGCTCGTACATAACCCTGAGTAGACAGGGAAGAAGCCAGGAGGCCTCTTATTCCCTCCTTTCCTCGAGCCCCCTTCCGCCGCACAGGCCCCTATCTCCCTCTCTCTCACTCTCGCCATCTCGCTCACACACATTCTCCCCCTCTCTCTCTTACTGCCACCTCGCGGGCGCTGCGCCGGCTGATAAGAAGGATCAGTGCTGAAAGAGGTTTAAAGAGAAGAACAAGACAACTCTCACTCCCCCCCCCCCCCCGAGTAGTGTAGGCCGTCCCGGGGGAGGAGGGGTGGGAGGGAGAGGGAAGAGCGCGGCGCCGGGCTGCGCTGTGTGTGGGACAGGGATCACCTGCGCAAATCAACCACGCAAGCCCTCGGGGCCCCGCGGGGGGCGGCGTGCCCTATCGCCCCCGGGCAGCTCTCTGACGGCGCCCGGGCACGGCAGCACGGCAGCACCACGGCACGACCCACCCGATTCATCCCATTCCGAGGAAACCACTGCAAAAGTGCGATATTTCATATTTCTCCCAATCCCAAAAATAAGAATCATCAGAACGCGCCTTTTTTTTGTTTTGTTTTCTTCAGGGGGAAAAAGGACATACTTCGCAGCATTATTGTTTTTCCTTCTTTAAGTTTTCTTTTTCACCTGCGCCTCTCGACGACAATAATGGACCCCGGATGATGGTGGTGTTTGCCGTCCTCAGAAAGGGAGAGGAGCCGTCATTACTTCAGACGATGTCACCTGGGGGGGGGGGGAGGAGCTGCAGCAGACAGAGGGCGAGAGAGGGAGAGAGAGAGAGAGAGAGAGGGGGGGGGGGGAGAGGGCGCACGGCGCACGTACTAGAGGTGGCGCGGCGCATGGCCCGCCGGACTCATAAAAACACGTAAAATGAGGTTAAAACACGGCGCCGTAATAGAAAAGAAGTGAGAGGCCGGTGGCCCTCGGGAGGGGAGGCTTTCTCTGGGCCGCATTCCTCCCTCCCTCCCTCCCTCCCCTCCCGGCAGCGCTGCTGGCTGCACTGAGCCCCCGGCCCCGCCTCTGGCAGGCCGGGCCGGCCGCCGCCACAAAGTCACCTCCTCCTCCTCACGGTCTATCAACTGGTTCCCGTCGCTGAGTTTGTCTGCCCCCCGCGGCCCCAGGACTCCGGGACGGCAGCATACATCGGCTCGCGATGTGGATGTGGACGAGGGAAAGCGAGCGAGAAGCCTGCGGCCGACGGGCCCAGGCACCGCTAGCGTGGGAGCGAGGGAGAGGGAGAGAGACGGCGAGGGCCGGCCGAGGGCGGGGAGGGGAGCAGCTGTTCGTATGCCGAGCCCTAGATTACTTCCAATGCAAATAAATCGGAACAAGATAGAGAGAAAAGCGGCGGCGCTCTGCCTGCTTCAAGCGCACGGCACGGCGGCGGGGGGGCCTGATTCCGGGAGGGAGGCGGCCGCCGGCCGACGGCATGGAATGACGGAGCGGGGCGGCGGGGCGGCGGGGCGGCGGGGGCGGCGGGGGCGGCGGGGCGGCGAGCAGCAGGTGCACGGAAGCACTCGCCACCTCGCGACGGGCCGCGCGGCAAGCCGGCACGGCGGGGAGCGCTCACTCAGAAACCACGCCACACCGGTCACAATCATACAAACCTTTCAAACAAGCGCTGCGGTGGCGTTGTAGAGAAAAAATAAATCTGAAGATTAAAAAAAAAGAAAAAAAAGCGAAAATAAAAATATACCGTGACTTTCCTCAGATCATAAAATGTCGAAGAACGTCTCCGCGGCAGCGGGGGAGTCGCTCCCGCCAGCTGCACCGCCAGCTGCCCACTCACAGCTGCCTGCCAGCTGCACCGCCAGCTGCCCGCCAGCTGCCAACACACAGCTGCACCACCGCTGCACATGCAGCCGCGGCCGCCGACCCCCACAGCGTTTTATTTCCGCGACAAAGCGAGCAATCAGCCCGGTATTATTATTCCATCACGCGCGGCAAATCGCAGCGCAGCGCGTGGCATTTCCGCTGATTGACGGTGCCGCTTCCGGCGTGGCGTGGCGCGGCGGAGCGGAGCCCGCGGCTGTTCTGCAAACCAGCAGCGCTCAGCCGTATTTACTTTTTCCCGCCTCCCCCCTCCCCTCCTCTCTCTCTCTCTCTCTCTCTCTCTCTCTCTCTCTCTCTCTCTCTCTCTCTCACACCCCTCACGTGTAAAATCTCACACACCCCTTCCAGAGATATACATTCGGAGCTTTGATCGCCGCACCCCGGCGCATCAGCGCCATTTCCGGTTTGCAAATGACTTCCGCTTCCGCCAAACCAATCAGTGCTGGTGTGGGGGCCGGTGGGGGGGGGGAAGGTAAGGAGACAGGCGAGGCAGGCTCCTGAGAGAGAGAGAGAGAGAGGGAGAGAGAGAGAGAGAGAGAGAGAGAGAGGAGGGGGGGGGGGAGGGGTGACACTCGAAGGCTACGAAGGAGTCCGAAGAGTTCTCGCGGCCGGTTAAACAACGATATCGCAACTCGGCGAGTAAAGCATCAAGCAAATCATTACAAAGTCTACGCGTCAATGGGAATGTTTGACCTGTAGTTCTTTTTGTCGCAAGGTCGGTTCAAAAACAAGGTTTCAGCGGGAGGGCGACAAAAATCGGGAGAGGGAGAGAGAGGGAGAATGAGGGGGTGGGGAGGGGTTACATGATGTCGGAACAAAAGTGTCGGCACCCTTCGTTTCCGTCCGGACAAATTTATGCAAAATTATGTTTTGTTTACTCGGCGGCGCGTCCGGCATAGGGTGCGCGATGTCGAGGGGGCGGGTATAGGGGAGGGGGGTGAGTGGGAGAGGGGGGGGGGGGTGTCAAGGGGGCATTGTGTGGGCATACTTTAACGGCCCGCCGACCAGTGTAGTGCGCCCGTCATCTCCGGCATAGGCAAGCCCGCCGAGCAGCCAAGCGCCCGTGCGGCCTGCCGCGCAGGGGCTCCGGGCTCCGGGCCGGGCTGTCCGAGAGGCTTTGGAGCGGAGGAAAAGAGAGAGAGAGGGGGGGTGGGAGGGATACTGAGGGAGAGAGAGAGATATAGAGAGAGAGAAGGAGAGGGAGAGAGAGATAGAGAGAGGGAGAAAGAGAGGCTTGGCTGCCGGTTGGCCGGAGCCGGGGCGATACGACCTCGGCCGGTGAAGCATCGCCTTCATAAGAAGATCAGCGGGAGAAAGGAAAAGAAGGCCGGACGCACGGCGATGAGTTGTGGCCGTTCTGTCCGGGGGGCGGCGGCGGCATGTGGCGGCCTGTGGCGGCCCCGCGGCGGCCGCGGCCAGGGCGGCGAGAGGCCCCCGCCCCGGCCCAGTGGCTCCGGGGCGACACGGAGGTGCGGAGGCGGGCAGCTCGCCGCGCAGGGTCCCTGTGGGAAGTGGACAGCTTGCAGGCACTCACCGAGGAGAACTCCATGACCTTGAGGATCCAGAGCGTGAGCGCCAGGTTGACGATGACCATGACGAGCAGGCCGAGGATGAGCAGGTAGAGGCAGCGCTTGCGCCAGCCGTAGATGCCGACGTGGAAGTTGTGGTGCGCGGGGACGCTCTTGGGCCCCGAGTCCGTCCAGTCCGTGCACACGCTCTCGCCGCGCAGCGTCCTGGGCAAGCAGAAGGAGGCCGTCGGCATGAGGGTCGGGTCCGGGAGGGGGCAGGCGGGGGCACGGCGCGGCGCGGCGCTGTACCGTGATGGCGCGCCGTGCCCTGGCCGTCAGCCGGTCTGCCCGTCCGTGTGTCTGTCTGTCTGCGGCCGGCACGGCGGCACGGCGGCACGGCCCCCCGGCGGGCCGCTGGCGTTCATTGCAACGACAGCAGCGGGAGATCTGCACCGCGCCACCAGGGAGTTTGAGCCGAACGTTGTGTTGTGTGTTCGGGGGCCGGGCGGGGCCGGGCGGCTTTACAATGCCGCCGGTAGGCCGGGGCAGAGGGAGGGAGGAGGGGAGGGCGCAGAGGGCAGGAGTAGGCAAGAGGGCCTGGCTGCTAGAACTGACCAACAAACGCCCCCCAAAGCGGCCGTGGCGTGGCGTGGGGGGCCGTGCCGGGTAGGGGCCTAAGCTGGGCGCACTGCACACGGCGCGGCACGGCGCGCCACGGGCCGCCACGGGCCGGCACGGGCCGCACACCGCCGTATTTCCCCCGAGGCCCCGACCCGACCCCGGCCGCCGGCCCTCCCCTCTCTCCCCGCAGCGCAGCCCGGCGCAGCCCTGGACAAGCCCACACTCCATACCCGCTCTGTCCAGCTGGACCACTTGGCGCGTTAGCGCCCCGCCGCCCCGGCCCGCCCCGGCCCGGCCCACCTACCGCCCGCATATTGCTGTTAGCGTGGAGGCGTCAGGGGTCGCCGTCGTCCTCGATGCCCCCGACACGTCGGCGTCGTCTTGGCCATGTCAGCGGTGGGGTTAGGTTTTAACAGAGATATCGCGAGCAGACGCAGCGGCCCGATGGCTACCGCCGCGGTGCGGGGGGCCGCCGGAGGCCCCCCAGGCTCCCCAGCGGGCCTCACGCCCCCCCCCCCCCTCCCCCAATGGCCCCCGCGGCGATGGGGTTTAAATATTTCCTGATACTATTCTCCGCCCCACGGCACGGCGCGGCGGTGTGCGGCGGACAGCGGGGAACTGGAGCGGCGCGTCTGTCCCACCCCTAGCGGCTCAGCCCAGACCCGGCCGCAGTCCGTATCGCGCCCCGAGCATCGCACGCCCCGCCAACAGCTCGCCACGGCGGGCATCTGGTCTCCACCTGGCTCCTAATGGGTCGTAATGAAGGGCCCACTTCCTTCAGCAACACGTAGCGAGAACCCCCCCCCCCCCACCCTCCCACCCCTCCGCCTCGCAGCCACGCTCCGTCTCTCTCTCTCTCTCTCTCTCTCTCACTCTCTCTCTCTTTTCCTCCTTTTCCTCCACCTCCGCCCCCCCCCCCCCCCCGGACCAGTCAATACGACTGACAGCCCGGCTGGCTGAGGTGCGTTAAGCCACAACGTTTACAGGCACAAATTATCGTGTCGCCTCCGCCGCCTACAATTAGAGGGCCGCCTCGCCGCCGCAGTTTGGTGAGAGGGAGGAAGGGGTGGAGTGGGGTACAGGCAGCGCCGGCTAACGCTATATCCACCACCGCAGCGGCCCCGCGGCACCTGACAGGCGGGAGAGAGAGAGAGAGAGAGAGAGAGAGAGAGAGAGAGCTCTCGCTCACTCTTTCGACTCGCCTCACTCTAACTCGCTCCTCTGACTCGCCTCTCGCATCACTCGTCTTTTATTCATCGACGCTGTGCTGCAGTCAGGGGGTCACTCATGCAGTGCGAGGCGAGTAAAAATAGCTTCTCTGAAACGGAAAGAGGAATCAGCGCGACGCCGCGCCGGGGGCTCAAAGTGCACGCTTTCTGACTCACCGCCACCACCGACACACACACACACACACACACACACACCCTATAATGAGGATTTATCTGTCCGCCGTATTTCCCAGGATCTCTCTCCCTGCCCGGGGCCGCTTGCCACGGCCGGCACGGCACGGCCCGATGGATATCTCCGGCACCAGTCGAGACCACGACCGCCACGGCCCCCTCGACGCGCAGACGGGTCCCGCTCCCCCTCCCCCCGGCCTCTCAGATCACGGATCACGGCCCCCTTGATCGGCCGCGCGGCTCACCGACTTCCCTAATACGACGCGTCGCGGATATAAGTTATGGCGGGGCGTCGTCGGGCGTCGCCAAGAGAGACAAGGCCCGCCGGCCCCTCCAGGCCATAAGTAACGGCTGTCCTTGTCACACACGCACGGCGTCCTGAGGAGCGAGCGTGAGAGAGAGAGAGAGAGAGACAGAGAGGCAGAGAGAGAGAGAGAGAGAGGTATCTCCTCTGGCTATCTGCCGACGGGGACGCCGCTGGTCGCCGTACCGTCATCCTGGGATGGAGGTTCTCGCTCTCTCTCTCTCTCTCTCTCTCTCTCTCTCTCTCTCTCTCTCTTTCTCTCTTTCTTTCTATCCTCCTGCAGCTCTGTTAGCCAATTCACTTTCAATTCATTTGCTCTCGCGCCCAAAAGTTGAGGGTCAGCGGGGAACCGAGTTAGGGAGAAAGAAAGAGACAGACCGAGAGGGGAGGGGGGCGTGGAAAACAACGGAGAAGTGAAGAAAGGAAAAGGAAAAAAAGAAGGAGGGTGGGTGGAAGAGCGGAGGGGGGACTTGGTGGCGCCGGCGCCACAAGTGACGGAGGTGAGCCGGTGAGCCGCGGCCGGCCGCGCAGCACAGCTTTATATGCCGTGCTCTTGATTCGCGTCGGCTCGTTCCCCGCCACCCGCCGCGGCGCGCCGCCGCCTTCTGTTTATTTCCTGATCAAAGGGGAGCGCGCTGAGGCGGCGGCGGCGGCGGCGGCGGCGGCGGCGGCGGCGCCGCACGCCACGCCACACCGTTGCGCCACTGCACGTGCAGCCCTGGTAGGGGGGGGGGGCAGATAGCGCGCGCACACACACACATACATACACACATTTGACACGACGAGTCCACCGGACGAAAAAAAATATGAAACGGTCAGTAGCCGGGTGCGGAATAGTTGCGTACCAACTGTGCACTTTGAGTCGGTTTCTGTCGCGAGTTCGATTTTCAGGCCACGAATAGTGCTCAGTGGCCCCCCTCCCGTCTCCACACAGTCGGGCCGGAGCCGCGGCCGCGGCGGCAGTCCGGACCACGACGTGAGATGACCAAGAGGACGCGGCCAGAATTAAACCGCTGACAGCCATTAGCTCCTTCTGCCTGTCTGTCTGTCAGCTTCGGTCTCTCTCAGACTGACAGTGAGAGAGAGAGAGAGAGAGAGAGAGAGAGAGAGACGGAGAGAGGGGGAGGGAGAGCTGAAAAAGGAGTAAAAAAATAATGTCACGAAGTGTGGGGTCGTGCAGGCAGAGAGGTGGCGGTGACTTTCGCTCAAGAAGTTGGCAGGCCCGGCTTTGTCTGGGTCGGCTCGGCGCGGTGGCCAGTCCAGTGGCGGGCTGATTCCGAAGACTAAATTCGCTCTGTCTCTCTCGCACGACCCCCTAATAGAGGACGCCGGCCACGGGTGCGACAGAGAGAGAGAGACAGAGAGACGGCACGAGGCCCGCACGAGGCCCGGGGCGGGGGCCCCCTCCTGCCTACCTGTTTGAGTCCATGCTGGAGTCCGGACGGCCCCGCGGCACCTGCAACAGCACAAACGGAATGAGTGAGGCGGCGCGGGCAGGACAGGAGACTACGGGACGCCACACATGCCAACGCACACGCGCACCCGAGCACCAACCCCGACTCTTTCAAAGGGACTCGCCCCGTACGGAGTGAAACGGAGTTGCCTTATCGTCTGACCGATTGGACTTTTTTTTTCTTTTAAGCATTGCCCTTATGGCTCTCTAAACGAGTTTTCTAAAGCTATGCACATGGAGGCAGGGAACATTTGCAGGGCACGATGACGTGTTTTGTGGATACTTTTAAAAAATGCAAAAATGGGTGGGCACTACCTCGTCCCAGGCCTCCGCCTGGAACCCTCCTGCTTAACTTCGGTGTTCGAATGGGAACCGGTGTACCAGGTATCGACCGCCGCTAAGACACAGGCACAACGCAGCGGCCTTTTTCAGGGGCACGCTTCCGCAACGGTCGATGTAGCCCCCTCCGCCAGCCAGATTTCCGGAATCAACTCCCTTCGACTGGCTGGTTGGTCTGTGGCACTGCGGCCACTCCCGAGCGGATTGGGGGGGAGGTAGGCTTTCCTATATCGTACACAGCCGAAGCTGCTGTACTTCACGACGAACCCTAGTCGCGACGGCGTGTCCTCGTCTGCCAGATTCACAGGGAGCGAAAACGAAGGCACCGAACCCTAGGTACCCCCGTAGCATACACCCGAGTCTCTGAACCAAGTTTCCTTGGTAGACACAGAGCCCCCCCGCCGGAAACCCCGGGCGACCGAGAGAACCTCGGACCCGGGAACGGGGGTAAGCCCGACCGTGCTGCGGGAATCTTCAAGTTGAAACCCAACGCTTACATCTCTCAGTGACGCAGCGCGCACGGCCGTTCAGACAGCCATACCGACGCCACGTTCGGAAGTATATTTTACCCTCTGTCTTCCAAACGTAGACACAAGAAAAATGTAGGGGAACCGGTGGGACTCGAACCCACGACCTTACGGTCGCCGGTCAGGCACTCTACCGATGCGGTCACGGAGCCGCGATGTTGGCCGCAGGACTCCCCCTATTCTTTACACACCGTCGTCTAAGCTGAACCGACAGAAAAAATGCACGGATTGGCAAAGAGTTGATCGTCCGACCAGCCGTCCGCCGGCTGGACTCGCTAACCGCGCGGCTACCGAGCTTCGGTATGGGGTCATCGTGCGCTTCCGGTACTGTAGCCGCACAAAACCTAAATAGACGGCAAAGTAACCAAACTCGTGCGAAACTCCGGGCCTACCACTGTCTCACGAAGTGCGACAGTATTTTTTATGTAAAAAAAATTATTTCTGTACGATGGAATTCTTTCTATCCCTCCCTCCCCCCCCTCTCTCTCTCTCTCTCTCTCTCTCTCTCTCTCTCTCTCTCTCTCTCTCTCTCAGTGGTCGAAGACGTCGGGGGTTGTTGAAACGCCGAACGTTACGGTCTCTTCGCCTTGGCCAGGGCGAAATATACCGCTGAGGGGTGTGAAGGCGAGTCGGCGCGGAGTGCGGAGCGGAGCGAGGTGGCCGCCGTGTGGCCGGGGGCGTCGGGCGTGGGGCGTGGGGCGTGGGGCGTGGGGCGTGGGGCGTGGGGCGTGGGGCGTGGGGCGTTGGGCGTGGGGCGTAGCGTAACCACCGCGGCGGCAGCGGCGGTGGCAGCCGGCCCGCTAGACCACGGCCAGCCAGCCCCGCAAGCAACAGTTTGCTTGCAATCGCGATAGCCGCGGGTGGGGCGAGAGTGCCCGGAGGCCAGGCCGTGCCAGGCCAGGCCAGGCGGGTAGGGGCGGTCGCACCTCGCCACGCCTCGCCGCGGGCTGCGCTCCTTTTTCTCACTGCTCTACATGAGGGAGGGCTGGCGCTGCCCATTAATCGTTCATCGCTTCTCATCGCTGTCAGAGTCGCCGCTCGGCTTCACGCGGCGCGGCTGCGGGCCGCGGGCTGCGGGGCCGCCTGTTCGCCGGCCTGCTGTCGGCCGCCGCCTCCTGACGGCGCTGTGGCATGAGCGGTGTCAACTTGTGCTGCGGCCCGGCCCGGCCCGGCGCCCCCGCCACCGCCCCCACCCGCCAATGTGCCTCTGAATTCCCACCCCCACCCCCACCCCCTCCCCGTGGGCTGCACAATGCTGGAGGGCGCAGGGTGGGCGCTGGAGTGGCGTCAACAAGGGCTCGGCGGAGGCCGGGCGGCGCGGGGGCGGAGGAGGAGGGGCGGAGGCAACGAGAGGTGTTTATCTCGAGAGGTCGCCCGGCGGCCCTGGCGGCATGCGAGGTTTGGGGCAGGACCAGAGAGTCCGAAGCCGAGTCTGCACCGCAGCAGGAGCGGGGCGCCTGCGAGGTAGGCAGCGGTGTGCACGGCTGCCGAGCGGGCCTGCCTACCCCGGCTCCCGCAGGCGCCGTGCCGCCGCCGGCGTCGTCGACACTTATATGATAAGGGAGGTGCGGTGGGTTCGGACGTGCCCGACTCAGGAGACGTTCCTCGCGCCGCTCTCGGGAGAGAGAGAGAGAGAGAGAGAGAGAGAGAGAGAGAGAGAGAGACCGGCCCGCCACGTCAGAGAGTTTCCGCAGACACTGTTTCTCACGGCCGACTCCGCGGGTTCTTCTTTTGTCAGTCAACAGCCCGCGCACACGGCATGCGCCGCGGTCCGGGAGGGGAAGAGGGGGAGGGGGAGGGGGAAGGGGGAGGGCGATGCAAAGGCATTCGCATTGCCGCCGTAACGATTTCAGCACCACACCTCAGCCCGGCACGGCCGCCGCCGAGTGCACTAAAGGTGCACGCCAAAAGGCTGTCGCAGGGGGGCCTGAAAACGAGCTCTTGACTGCTCGCCCTTTCCCTGTCCCTCCCCCGCCCCCTCTCTCTGTCTCTCTCCCTCCTCTCTTTCTCTGCCTCCTTCTCTCTCACTCTCTCTCCTACACACACACACATACACGTACACCTACACACATACACACGCGAGAAACGAACGGCCGCTTAAAAATAAGTCTTGTTGTAATTGGTAGACGTGCAGTCTGTGTGGGGCGTGGCGCAGACCTCTGCTGCTTCCGCGGCCTGGAGGCTGGAAACGGAATGCGGCGCGCGCGAGCGGCGCCGGAGCGTCGCCCGGCAAGGGGGAACAGCGCGGCTCATGTCAGGGCGGTGAATAGTAGATGAGATGACGGCGGTGCCACTGGCCGCCGCAGAGGTCACCAGCTGGCGGTAGCAGCTTGCAGTCAGTGTGTGTGTGTGTGTGTGTGTGTGCGTGTGTCAGCGGGGCAGTCGCGGCCGCGGCCCCACAACAACGGCAGCGCAGCGGCGCCGGCGGCCACGGCATCGATGACGTCACAGAGGCGGCCTGGTCCCGAAATAGCGTCGCCGCACCGGCACGGCACAGTGCGGCGCGGTGCGGCGCGGTGCGGCGCGGTGCGGCGCGGTGCGGCGCGGTGCGGCGCGGTGCGGCGCGGTGCGGCGCGGTGCGGCGCGGTGCGGCGCGGTGCGGCGCGGTGCGGTATGCGGTGCGGGGAGCCGCCGCCCCCCGCGGCACGGAGCGGCGGCGTCACGGCCGCCGTCAGGTGACGGTGCGGCGGCGGGCAGCGTTCGGTGACGCGCGGCGCGGCCGGGAGCGGCGCCGGTACTCGAATCCGCGGCGGCCGCGCCTCCCGGCCGGGGGTGACGTGCAGCGCCGCGCCGCGTCGCGCCGTCTCGTCTCGCCGCGGACTCATTTCTCATCCGCCTTGTTTTCGCCCCCAATTGGACGCGGCCCTCCGAGCCCCGCCGCGGACCCTGCTGGGGGCCCTGCAGCCGGCGACCCCGCGCCCATCAGGGCACGGCCCTCGGCAGGGCCCCACCGGGGGGCGCCAGTCTATTTATGAGACGGACCGAATCGGACCGCTTCATTTGTAGAACACACGGCAATTACTGTTCCGCCAGACCACACGGCGCGGGGCGCGGCGGGCGGCGCGGGGGCGGGGCCCGGTACACTGTCAGGCGCATCCGTCAGTCCCCCGGCTGTCAGTCCGCGCGGGGGCCGCGGACGGTAGCGTGGCGCGTGGCGCGTGGCGCGTGGCGCGTGGCGCGTGGCACACTGACCTCCAGCGTCGAGGCGGCCGGCGCCGCGCCCAGGCTGTGGGGGCGCGGCTCGTACGGCATGGCTGCTGCTCCTGTCTCCCGCGGGGTCCTCACGCCTCACGCCGCGCCCCCCACGGCATCGCCGCCGTCCTCACGAGGACGCCGTCGGTCTCCCGGCCCGCCCTGCACCCCCTCCATCGACGGCCCCCGTCCCCCCTTGACGCGGCGCACGCGGTGTCAGGCACTTGTTGACGGCCGCGGGGACACTCGTCGGGAGGCGGCCGCGGGAGCGGGAGCTGCGCTGGGGCGGCAGAGCGTGCGATCTCTGCCGCGGGCGGCCGGTGACTGCCGCGGGTGCCGGGGGCAGCCAGGGCGCCGCCGGGGGGCGTGGGGCCCCCGAGGCTAGCGGCCGCGGGGCCGCGTTCGAGTACCGCCGCCGCCGCTTATTTTTACTTTCCGTCTCTCTCGGTCTGGTGCGGACGTCGGTCAGATGAGGGAGTGTGAGAAGGAGGGAGAGAGAGGTGGGAGGGGAAGGCGAGGGGGGAGGGGGGGGGGGTTGAATACAAAGCAGACCCAGGGCCACATGGCAGAGGAGAGAAAGGGGGGCGGGGCGGGCGCCTCAACGTCGCATCCGGCGTGACTGACAACCGGCAAAGTGGCTGCTCGGCCCGAGGCCCGCGGGTGGACCTCCCCGACTGATGACGTATCCTCCTGACATCCCAATGAACATACTCCTTGTGGTACACCGAGGCCGGAAGTGGCAAACCCCCCCTGCCGCTCAGTGACTGACCTGTGGGCCGCTTAGGTGCGGATCCAGAGGGGGGTCGGTGGCCCCTTCGGTCCGCACCGGCCGCGGGTGACCCTCCCCCCGCTGGTGTAATCGAGGGCCGCGACGCCGACAGCCGGGGCCGCTGGGAAACGTGTTTCGGATCAGACGCTTCGCCTCGCTTCGCCTCGCTTCGCCTCGCCCCGCCTCGCCCCGCCCCGCTCTGAGCTGCGCTGCTTTGCGCCTGTCGCTCGTATTTTTGTGCGGCTCAGGGAAAAGCCATAACGCAGAGACCATGCGCAGCAGGCCGCGGGCCGCGTTCGCACTGTCCCCCTCTGTCTCCCTCGCGCTTCCAGCCGGACCGGGGCTCCGCGAGCGACGGAGAGAGAGAGAGAGACAGGGGGAGTTTTAGTTATTAGCATAATTCATTGGGGGGATAAAAATTTAGGCGGTGTCGGCAGCCCAGCGTGTCCTGGGCCACAGGCCTATGCAGCGACACCGGCCGGTCCCCGCCACCCGCTGCCCCCGGCTGCCCCCGGCGGTCCCCACGGGGCGTGTCAAGATGCAGGCCACCACGCCCCGTTAACCACGGCCTTTGTTTCGCAATCATCTCGCCATCCTTGTCACTCACTGTAGGCTCTCTCTCTCTCTCTCTCTCTCTCTCTCTCTCTCTCTCTCTCACCCACCCCCTCCACTCACTCACTCACCCACTCACTCTCACTCCAACTCCCTTGTGTCTACGTGCATTTCTCGTCTGGATGTCTGTCTTTCTCTCTCTCCCATACACACACTCAAGCGCTTTCCGCGCCCGCGTGTATTTTGAGTCTGCGATTTGGAGCCGGCCCAACTTGCTGGTTCGCTTCTTGGCGCCACCTCGCTCTCCTCCCTCCCTCCCTCCCTCCCTCCCTCCCTCCCTCCCTCCCTCCCTCCCTCCCTCCCTCCCTCCCTCCCTCTCCCGACCACTCATGTCTGTTGGCTGTCACGCCGAGCAAGCGCTATGATCTTGCCTCGCGTATCGTTTTCGGGGGATTTCTGTGATTCTAAGGCGAGGAGCGCCGCTGCCGCCGCCGCCGCCGCCGCCAGGGGCAGATGCCGTGTCAACGACCACCCCCTCACATCCGCACATGTTTTTCTGTGGCCGCGCCGCGGGGACCGTCTCTCCCCCCCCCCCCCCTCCTCTCTCCTCCCCCCCCCCCCCCCCCCCCCCCCCCCGGCTCGGGGGCCGCCCGCCTGCATCTGACGCCCGCGGCCCGGCTTCGTTCCCACCTCGTTAAGCTGAATGTAATCACACGCCTTAGAGCGCCACTCCCTTCGCACGCGCGCTGCGCCGTGAGCTGTGGAGGCCGATCTCTCCTAACTCTCTCTCTCTCTCTCTCTCTCTCTCTCTCTCTCCCTCCCCCCTCTCTCCCTCTGCCCAGCGCAGGTATAGGGCAAAGAGTATTTCGAGTCCGCGCATCTTGCACCCACAACAGCGCGCATCATATGCCGCACATGTTTCTAAAAATATCTGAACCAGGAAATGTGCGTCGCGTTTCCGTTGCCGCCGTGGGGCGGTGTTCTCTTCAGGTGGCGCTGCGCCGGGCTGGCTGGGCTGGCTGGGCTGGCTGCATGTGATGGGGCCGCGTCTGTCACATCCCCGTCAGCGCCTGCTTACCGCCCCTCGGAAGGGGAGCAGCCCACAGCCAGCCAGCCAGCCAGCCAGCCAGCCAGCCAGCCAGCCAGCCAGCCAACCGCCCCCGGGCCAGTGTCGCGTTGTTGTAGTACCGCGCGGGTCCGGGTCCGGGTCCGGGCCGGCGGGGGACTGCTAGGTAGGGAGTAAAGTAGTACGGGGCCCATGAGGCAGAGAGAACAGCGCAGCACGAGAAAGAGCCGACAGACTTTTCTAAATCGTGCGTCGTGACATTGGATGTGGAGAGCGCGGGCCCCGCATAGAAGGAGGAGGGAGGAGGGGGGCTCCCATCCTCCTCCTCCTCCTCCTTCTCCTCCTCCTCCTCCTCCCACCTTCTCCGTTCCCCTCCGCGCCTCCGACCCGACGCGACGCGGCGCGCACCCTCGGCACGGCAATATCGCTGAAGTAGGCCGGCCTTACTGGGTGACCGCGGCTGCGGCTGCGGTGCTGAGGGCTGCCTGAGGGCGGCCTGAGGGCGGCCTGAGGGCCCCAGAGGGGCGGCAGCGGCCCTGCGGCCCTGCGGCCTTGCGGCCCTGCCCCCTGTGTTATAGGTATCGGGCGGGGGCCGCGGCCGCCAGCTGCCGCCAGGTATGCCGCTATATCGCGTATTCCTTATGCCGCCGCGCGTGCCGTGCCGTGCCGCTCACCCTAACCGGCTTGCGTATTGCTACGTGTCTCTGTCGCACTCGTGGGGGGGGGGGGAGTAAGGGCGCGAGAGAGAAGACAGCGTCCGGAATGGCTCTGCTGGCAGACAGCGCCTGCTCTGCCTCCTGGAGGCCCCGCCCCGCGGCCCACGAGTATATAAACTCCCGGCGCGGGGGCAGGAGTCTGGCGGGGCCTTATTTAGGGGCCCGGGCCGCCGCTGTCCGCCGCAGGCTGTGGCCGCCGGTGGCCGCCGCCGGCTGCCCGGGCACGCAACAGGTGGCCGCGGCACCCCCGGGGCGGGGCCCGCCGCAACCCGCCCTCCGAAACAAAATAAAATAAATAATAAAATAAAAAAAATAAAACCAGGAAAAGGAGGGAGGGGAGGAGTGCGCGACGCGGCGCAATTCGTTTCTGAACGGACCACTGGGCAGAAGCCCGACCTGCAGGGCCTGCAGGGAGACGGGGATAATGGGAGCCTGGCAAGACGCAGGGGAGGGCGGCGGCGGGGTCCGGGCCGGAGGGTCCAGGAGGCCGGGGGGCCGGGCCGCCGCCGCCTCACAGCCTGCTCTACTCGCGTCACACAAATGTTTGATGCCCCGACAGCAATAGATTCCATTTGCCTGGCTGCCTGCCGCCGCCTGCCGGTGTGTCCCGGTGCTGGGGAGGCCGGCGGGGCGGGTCCGCCGCGGGCACCGGAGGCACCGGAGGCCGTCGTGATCCTCGGCCGGGGAATATTGATGGAGCTCCTCTCCGGGCCGGGATGCCGGGATTCGCACAGACGACGTACGCGCCGCGCCGCGCCGCCGCTCTCCTCCCCTCCCAAGCGCTCGCGCTTTGGCGGCCGGCGTCCTTACAGTTTCTTGCCCGCCTCCCTCATCCCCTCCCCTCCACCCCACGTCAAGGGTAAAGAAAGAAAAGGCAAGACAAAGAAAGAGAGAGAGAGAGAGCGGCGGGTAAGCAGAAAGAAAGAGAAAAAAAATTAGCATTCGGTTGTGTTTTTGCGAGGCGGCGCTGCTTGATTCCGCCCGGGGAAGCGGCCGGCGCATTCGGGATTCGCCGTCTCCTCAATCACAACCAACAGCCGACGACAGACGGGGCTGACGGGGCTGACGGGGCCGACGGGGAGGTCCGCTGCCGCTCAGCTCCGCGGCGCCGCGGTCGAGTTCGTTAAGCTGAACGAGCCCCGCTGCCGCTGCCGCGGAGGGGTGCGGGCGGAACTGATGACAGACGGCGGCGGCCCAGTTATTGTTTCCCGCACCGGGACCCCCCGCAGGGACCCCCCGCGGGGCCGCGGGCCTTGACAAATCGTCCGCTGCCGTGAGAGCAGGTAATCTGGCGGCCGGCGGCGGCCACTCGGCCCCGCGGTGGCGCCCGCCAGGACCCCCCACGGCGCCGGCTCCCGGCTAAGCGGCCGCGAGCACCGCTGCTCGTGAGCGCGGCGCCGGCGCCCGTCCCGTCCCCACACAGGAGGTGCGCGTCGACCGTCCGGACCGGATCGGTGATCGGCACGGGACTCGGGTGTCGGCGTTGCGTGGCGTGGCGGCGCGGCGGGGTGTTTGGGTTGCTGTTGTCAGCCGGGGGCGGCGGCGGGTCTGTCAAGAGCCCCGCCCCCCATCCCATTCCCCCGGCCCAGGTCCCCGCGGGGGGCGCCGCCGTCCCCGCCGCCTCACTTACACCCCGGTGACAACCGGAGCCGCCCCGCCGAGCCCCCCCGACAGAGTGAGCCGCGACGCGGCACGGCGCGGCACGTACAGAGTAGAGTCCTGGATGCGGCCGCCCGTACGGTCGTGTCCAGGACTCCAGTACAGAGGTACCGAGAGCGCCGCGGCGACACACAGTGCGCTGTGACGGCCTGCACTGCCGCGGGGCCACACATGGGGCCGGGACCTCTGGCCAGGCCGCCGCGGCCACGAGCCAACTTTGGGACTTGTGTGCCGCGCTGTCGGCCGCCGCAGCCACGCGCGTCCGCGGCAGTTCTGCTGAGCCCCGCCGCCCCAACCCGCCGGGGGGTAACGGGTGAGGGGGGGGGGACGTTTTCCCGAAGAAGCGCAAGCGGGGGAAAGAAAAGCGTGGAAGGGAGAAGGAGGTGGGGGGGGGGGAGATGGAAACGAGTTGCCCCGCGCTGGCACTTAGCGTCCCGGCGGCACGGCGCGGCGCGGCGAGGCGCGGGGCAGACTTCCCCTGGATTTGGTCGGTAATCAAGTTGCGGGGCGCAGAGCGCAGCCAGACCAGGCCGCCTCATCTGAGGTCGCGGCGCAGCGGGAGAGAGAGAGAGGGAGACAGAGAGAGGCAGAGAGGGGTAGATAGAGAGAGAGGGAGAGAGAGAGGGGGGGGGGGCTAGCGAATGGTTTTCGAAATCGAAACTGAATACCAAACATTGCCGGTGTACACGGAATACCCTGCCGCCACGTAGCCTCCGGAATGGTCTTACGTGGTAACAAGGACCCCCTCCCCTCCCCTCAGCGGGACACACCGAAAGCGGCCCGCGGCCCACGCCGGCCCGCCACTGCGACTGCTGCTTCTAAAAAAATCGAACGAGAGGAAAAGCCGCTCCGGGATCGCGAGGGCAATCGCTTCAAATTGTTTGAAAAAGTTGGTGCGGGAGGCGCGTGTGCCGGGCCGGGGTGTGTTTGTTTCGGAAAGAAAAGGAGAGGAGGCAGGAGGGGAGGAGGGGAGGAAGGGGAGGGAGGGGAGGGAGGGGAGGGAAGGAAGGGAAAGGGAAGGAGTCGGCTTTTGTTGCGCGCGGGATAGAAGAAACAATAAGTTTTGAGGTGGAACACGACTGCGATGTGATCGCCCTGCTGCCCCGCAGTCGCGGTGCACAAAGAGCGGGGCGCGGGGCACGTATAACCCTGTAACCCTAGCCGGCCGGGGGCGTCCAGCAACCACGTAGCGGCCGGGGAGGGGGGGGGGCGTGACGCCGCGGCCACCGCCGCCTCTGCCGCGGGCATCAGTCCCTTCCGGCGAGTTCTAGAAGGCGCTGATAGGCAGCGGGGGGGGGGGGGGGGGAGTCCGCTGCATACTAAGCGGCAGCCGAGTAACGGCGTGGAAACTAGCGGCGGCGGCGGCGGCGGCGGCGGCGGCAGCAGCGGCGGCCGAGACTTAATCTGGAGCCGGGATCGTCATTTCCGTTTCGACAGTTCGCAGATGTGATTTGGGACCGCACTAACAATGAGCGGGCGTAGAGGGGTGGGGGGCACTCACGTGTGTGTGTGTGTGTGTGTGTGTGTACAAAGCTGCCGGCGCTGCCTAATCTCGTGTTCAGTATAAATCTTGTCCTCGCGGCAGGAGGGGAGGGGAGGAGCATAGCGAGCGGATCGGTATACACCGCCGTCGGAACCTCACAGGCCTCCCTTCCTCCTGTCTGTGTCTGTGTTTGTGTACGTGTGTGTCTCCAGAAAATCAAAAACTGATACAACGCGACTGGGGGCTCTTGTCGTGCCGCAGCGTGCAGGGCGCGGGGCGGGCGCGGGGCGGGCGCACCGCGGCAGTGCCTCCCTTGGCGGCGCCCCGGCCCGGCCGGCCGCAGCGAGCAGCGACACCAGCGGTCTCCGCGGCTGCCGGCCCTTTTACAGGGGAGCCTTTGGAGCGATGCCGCTGGTTCGGAACTCGTGCGTAAATCATAAGACACGTAAGCAGGTCCCGGGGCCCGGGGTCCCTGGGAGAGGAGCCGGCGGGGAGCGGGGGACCGGCCCTCACCTCCCACCAGACAATACAATACCTGCTCCGGGACGGCGGCCGCTCTCTGAGCAGGGGACCCCCGCCCGCCGCCACAAGCCTTGAGATCGTAGCTCATTTCGAAGGCGTCGTCAACGCTGAATCAGGCGGGATCCTTTGGCGTGCGTCCTTTGGCGTCACCGACATGGGGGAGAGGGGGGATGGGTAGGGGCTTTAAGGGCTGTCTGCGCTTGTGGAAAGGGTGGGAGAGAGGGAGAGAGAGAGAGAGAGAGAGAGAGAGAGAAAGGGAGAGAGAAAGAGAGGGTTGTGGCGGCGCGCGGGCAGAGCGGTTTTAGAGGTTTGGGCGGCGGCGGGCTTCCCGCGGGAGGAAAATGTTTAAAACCCCTCCACTCTCCTCCGCTCCGCTCCGCTCCGCTCCCGCCTCTGTTACTCCACTCCACGTTTGACAGCGTTCGGGTCGGCTGGGCGCGGCGGTGACCCTTGGGTGACCCCTGCATCGCTGCTGACACGGGGCCGGTGCTGCACACGGCTGGCCACAGCCGCTGCCGCAGCCGCAGCTCCGGGTCCAGAGATCGAATGCCGCCAGCCCCGCACGCCCCGCACGCCCCGCACCGACCCTCCACTTTCATTTGGAGTGGACAGGTCGGATTGAGTGGCGGGGCGTGGCGTGCAGTCAGTGTGTCGCCGCCCCCGCACCGCCCCCGCCGCCCCCGCCCCCCGCCGCCCCCGCCGCCCCCGCCGCCGGCCTGCTGCCGCTGTCACGCGCCATGTTTACAAATAGCGTCATAGTGTTTGCGTTTTACAGCGCCCACCGACAAGCAAAGTAACAGCGCGCGCTCGCAGGGGCGTGGGGCACGCGGGGGAGCGGGGGAGGGGGGGAGGGGGGCTCGTAAAATTGGTCTTGTTTTGTGGAGAGGAAACGGGCTTTGGTTTCATCTGGGGGGCCAAGATGGGCCGGCGGGCCGCGCCAGAGTAGGGCAGGGCGCTTGGGGCGGGGAGGCGGGGAGGCGGGGGGCGGAGGCGGGGCTGTTTCCGGGCGACGTGATGTTGCAGACGACTTCCCCGCCCGCTCCGCTCCGCCACCCCGCATGCGCTCTCTCTCTCTCTCTCTCTCTCTCTCTCTCTCTCTCTCTCTAGTGAAACGCGAGCAGCAGGCTTGAGGAATGTCCCCGAGGGCCTAGGGTATGCAAAGCATCATTCAGGCTCCTTTCCGGACCACGAGCGGGGCTGGGGGGGGGGGGGGAGGACACGTCACCAGAGCGGCTGGGAAGTAGCGGGCGTCGCGCGCCGCCGCCCCGCCGCACCTGAGGCAGGCGTGCAGGCAGGCAGGCAGGCAGGCAGGCAGGCAGGCAGGCAGGCAGGCAGGCAGGCGACACGGACCGGCCTCCGCGCCCCGTTATCGTAAAACAAAAATGCGCGCCGGTTTCGCGCGCCATCAAACGCCTCTCTATCGCTCTCTCTCACTCTCTCTGTCCTCATGAACGCTATCCGGTCGGAGGTCTCCATGACGCTGGGATACGCACTGTTTGCCACCCCGGAGTTGGTCTGTTTACGGTGACGCGGTGGGGTGGAATGGTGGGGAGGGGATGCAGCCAAACTGCCGCGCGCTCCCCTCCTGCCATGAACAAATTGAGCTCACTCGAACCAAACACCCTTCAACTCTTCACCGACTCAATAGGAGACGACATCCCGCCCCCTTCACTCTCTCCATCTATCTCTCTCGCCCCCCCCCCCTCTCTCTCACACACACGCGCACTCGTCGCCCCATCAACAGTTTGACATCTATTTACAGCGATTTTATCCTTCCTGCCGTGGAATCGATTTTGGTCGCACTAAACACACACTGCCGGTGCGAAGGTGTCATCTGCGACCGGCCAGCCCGGCACAGTCGTACACCAACGCCACACAGCTTGCACCGGCGGCACCCCTCCGACAGAAATATTTGTCTCGGAGAAAGAAAAGGGACTGCCCCACCGACATCTCGATCAATTCGTACTGCCGAAGAGAGAGAGAAAAAAAATTGAAGAAGTGAAAAGAAAAGTGAAAGCGACAGGGAGTGGTGCGTGCTGCGCCGGCTGCGCGCTGCGCCACACGTCGTATCATGTGGCACACGTATAGAGAGATCACGCACGCACTGCCCTCTCTCTTTCTCTCTCTCTCTCTCTCTCTCTCTCTCTCTCTCTCTCTCTCTCTCTCTCTCTCCCCATCTCTGTCTGGCATTCGGCACCCTCTGCCTACGTGCGCCGACTGCGCGAGTCGGCCGCGCCCCGCGCGCCCTGCGCCGCCGCTCCTCTTTTGTCCGATCAGGCAGCCGGGCTCCTGGGGACCACGGGTGGCCCCACACGCCCACAGCGCGGCCCCCGCGGCCCCCGCCGCCCCCGCGGCCCCCGCCGCCGCCGCGGCCCCACAGGTGAGGACGGGGGATGTCATCACAGACAGATACGACTCATTCTTCGGCCCCGACCCCATTTCTCTCCCCCCCCCCCCACCACCCACCTCGCTGCCGGCATGCTCTTTCTAAGTCGTACCACTCTCTCTCTCTCTCTCTCTCTCTCTCTCTCTCTCTCTCTCTCTCTCCCTCTTTCTCTCGGTCCGTCGGGTCCGCAGCCGTGCTGAGTCAGAGGAAGCTGCTGGGCAGTTCGGGCCGACTTGTTGTCTACCCTCGTCCATAAGCTGCGAAACGAACCGGCCTCCATTATGGATCAGACTGTCTCTCTCTGTCTCTCTCTCCGTATGCCCCTCTCTCTCTCTCACACACGCTTGCCAATCCATTATCGATGTGATGGAGGAGAGGCAGGCAGGCAGTGTTGTTCGCCACGGCGCGGAGCCTGCGGGGCGGGTCCGGCGCGCACTTGTTAAATTAGAGATTGTACACCGCGTACTCTTCTACTCGTGTGATGAGGCGCGGACACACGGAGAAAGGCAGTAGCAAGATAAAGAAATAGAGATAGGGCGGCGACGCGTGCAGCGCGAGAGAGACAGCGATGATAAGAGTCGTGCTGATAGCGGCCCGTCACTGTCAAGGTGGCGAAGGGCGGCGTTGGTGGAGTGCGCGCGCGCGCGTGTGTGTGTGTGTGTGTGTGTCGTGTGGGTCTGGATCAGTCACTAATTAGTTTCCAACACAGAAGGGGTCTGGACGACTGTCTGTCTCTCTCTCTCTCATTCTCGCTCTCTCCCTCCCGCCTGGGGGGCAGGCCAGGTGCGAGCACCCGTGTCCAGCGGGCTTGCCTACCCGCCGCGGCGCTCCCCGGGCCGGGCCCACCGCGGCACGTCCACGTCGGCGCTGCTCTTCTCCGAGCGGCCCGGCGGCGGCCCGGAGGCCCCGGTGACCGCGCGCGGAATTAAAATCAGACAGCCGTGCCGCCGTGCCGCCGGGCGGTCGTCCCTGATGCGGCACGTCCGGGCCGGACAGCGGCCGCCGGGCCGGGGCCAGACGGCGCCGCCCCGTTCGGCTTGTATGAAATCGGCAATAAAATATTGCAGACGACCACACTGCGTGGCCGGGCAGCAGGCAGCGGCGGGGCGGGCGGGCGGGCTAGGTAGCAGGGCGGCACGGCAGCAATAGCGGCGCCCAGCTGTTACCTTCATGCCGCGCGGCGGAGGGGGGAGGGGCGCATCTCATACGGGGCGGGGGCCGGGCATTCCGAATACGCCAATCGGCGGAAGGGAAGAGGCGGAGCGGCCAGCACGGGGGACAGGGACAGCGGCACGCAGCGTCACCGCGAGGGCCGTGCGGTGCCTCCGCCGGGGTCTCCGGGGCAGGGCAGGGCAGGTCCCCCCGCGCGAGCAGGGGGTCGACGGTCAGGGTCGCGGGCCCGGAGGGAGAGGGGGGAGGGGTGACGCCGGGGAGGGCCCAGGGCGTGCAAAACTCGCCACACCAGCGCCGCCGCCTCACGCCAAGGGCGGGCAGCAGGCAGCGGCACGGCACGGCGCCCCGTCTCAGTGGTACCAACATAAACTCGCATCCATCCGAATAAGGCGGTGGAATATTCATGAGCGGGGAGGGCGAGAAAATTCTCGGGGGACGTTAGTGATTGCGGGTTGGCAGCCATGCAGAGCAGGCAGAGCCATCGTGGCGAGGGCCGCGGCGGGGCGGCAGGGCGGCAGCCACGGCGGCGCCAAACAGGAAGGAAGAGGAGGGGGGGGGGGGGGGCGACTTGGCTGGAAACTCGGCATTACGGATTACGAATGCATAAGATCGACACGGGAAATGTTTCCGATAGAACGCTGCGTGTTTACCGACACCGCGGCCCGCAGTGGTGTGTGGTGGCGGGCGGAGGAGGTTGGTGAGGCCGAGGGCAGACCCGCGGTAATCCCTCACCCTTGCACCCCCCCCCCTCCCCCCGGCAGGTCATCGCACCAATCAGCTGCCGATTTGCAGGCCTCTCGGAAAGGTTCACCAGGACAGAGCAACACTGGCCAGAGGCCGGGCCGGGCCGGAGCGCAACCAGTGTACTGCGGGCCGGACGTCGCTCTCTCTCTCTCTCTCTCTCTCTCTCTCTCTCTCTCTCTCTCTCTCTGTCCTACCTTTACACTGCCAGGGCAGGAAAAGAGGAAGACAGAGACAGAGAGAGAGAGAGAGAAGGGGAGGGAAGGAAACAAAAAGAGAGGGAGGGAGGGAGAGAGTGAAAGCGGGGGGAGGGCAGCGCCCGGGGCCACCAACAGGCACAATGCGCGAAAGACACAGGGAAAGAGTAGAGAGGGGGCAGCCCCGGGGAAGAGGGCAATGCATATGCGCCCAAAAAATAATAATAACAAAAATAATAATTTTTAAATTTACAGACCGAGGAAGTATAGGTTGAAGGGGCGTGCGGGACAGCGAGAGAAAGAGAGAGAGAGAGAGAGAGAGAGAGAGAGAGAGAGAGAGAGAGAGAGCACAGTCGGCGCGACAACAGTTATAAAGTCTACAAAGAAAGAAAGTGAAAAGAAAATAACGTACGAGGGCTTAACGAGGCGATGTAAACAGCAGACAATGTCGCGCACGTGGAAATGGCCGCACCGTCCCGAACAACGACGCCCCTTTATATAAGTTGGCCTGCGTGGGAGAGGGCCTCCGTGGGGGGGGGGGGGCGAGGGGAAAATAAGAGACGAGAGACTTCCTTACGCTAAATTTGGCACCGAGCTCCGTAAGACAAAGGGTTGGTTGGGTGGGTGCAGCGGGTAGGTGTTCGGATGCGGGGCGCCGCCGAGGGCGCGGGCTGCGAGGGCGTCCGTGCCGGCGGGGCGGCGGCGGCGGCGGCGGCGGCGGCGGCGGCGGCGGCGGCGGCGGCGGCGGCGGCGGCGGACCGCCAGGATGGCGAGGAGGGCCGCGGCCGTGGCTGCCGGTGCGGGGTGACAAAGAGTGTGCACAGCAGGGCGCGGTGCGGGAGGTGGCAGGGGCGGGGCGGGGCGGGAAGGGGCGGCCGGCGGAGAGGAGCAGAGCAGAGCAGAGCCATCGATCGTGTGAGAGCCGCGGGCGATTGTTAACGAGGGTCTGCCGAAGTGGCGACATCGCTTCCTCCTGGAGGCCCTTTTCTTGCAGCCCCGCGCCCCGTGCTGCCACGCTGCCGCCGCGGCCTCCCCGCCTGTGAGGGGCGGCAGACACCCGGCCCGGGTTTTGTGCCCCCGACGTGTAAACGAGGCCACCCATCATGACACGCCGCGCCCGACACGGCGGCGTCGCGTTGCCGGAGGTGGTGCTGCGGAGGTAGGCAACCCCTGTAGCCCGCCCCGTCAACAGGTGGCGGCAGCAGCCGGCCGCCCGGCCCCGGGTCTCCGCACCGGACCCACTAAATCCAGAATGTTGTGGTCAAAATGTATGTATGGGGCTGCAATCCCGACTGGGCCGTGTCCGCAAGTGGGAGTGGGCATTAAAAAGGAAAAACAAAAGAAACGTAGTGGTAGGTGCAAGTTTCTTTGAAAAGCGACTACATAATAAATGTCGGTTTTAAGGTTGCTCTATGCGTCGGTTTGGTAAGGATTCGCCCAACAGTTTCCGTGACTCTGCAAGCGATGCGAGGACCAAGCTTTCGTTCCCACACTTCGCGTCTAAAATTCTTTCTCAGTCGCTCTCCCTGCGTCACCCTCTCTCTCTCTCTCTCTCTCTCTCTCTCTCTCTCTCTCTCTCTCCCTGAACTCCATAGCCATAGAGGAGAAAACCATGGTGAGATTTGACTAGTGACTCACAGCATGGCGGGCGGGATGGAAGGGCTCGAAGTGGAGGGCGAAACCTGCTATATTCAAGAGATGTTCCCCGGGATCAAACCAAGAGCCCACGCTCCTTGCCGCCGGCACGCGCAGAGAGAGAGCGCAGAGTGCGAGAGAGAGAGAGAGAGAGAGAGAGAGAGAGAGAGAAGAGAAAGAGGGGGGGGGGGGGTGCATTCAGCAGAGGGCACACTCATATCACATCCGATTTCTTTTCACGTCCCAGTGGCCATGCCATGCCAGGCTATGCCCGACAGATTAGAGAGACGAGCACAAGTGAGACAGAGACAGAGAGAGTGAGTGAGTTGAATTCTCTGTTCTGCTCCGTGGCAGTTGAGTTCCTATAACCCCAGCGCGGTCCGCTGGCCCGCACCGCTGCGCACCGCTTCATATCCACGTCAGCTCATGGCGGGGGCGGCCGGTCCGGCGGCTTCTCTCTCTCTCTCTCTCTCTCTCTCTCTCTCTCTCTCTCTCTCTCTCTCTCTCCCTCTCTAGCTGTAGCTTTCGCTGCAGCTCTAGCTTTGGCTTTATAACTGTAGCTCCAGCTTAAGCTTGTGGAGCGTACGGTCGCGAGTCCAACAACTCGACGTGTCCACGAATGGTATCTCGGGTCCGCGTGGATGACGCTGATTGGCTGCGGAGACGCGCCCATACGTGTGTCGAGGTCGTGCCGAGGCTTGGGCCGCACATTAGCGTGCGCACGGAGGCTGGATGCCCCCCGGCCACGCCTCGCCTCCTCGCCCCGCCGGGGCCGCCGCTGCAGCCGCTGCACCGCGGGCTCATTTCCAATTCTTCAGCCAGTCAGCCCCCGGCTGCCCCCGGCCCGCCCCGGCCGGGCATGTCACCTGTCGCTTGCTGTCGCTGTCCCCGGCTGCCCCCCCCCCCCTTCCCCTTCGTGTCTCCCCAGTCTGTGTAATAAGTGTGCCGCGGAGTCGGCGTCAGACTCCCTGTTGTTGTCGCCGACTCCGTGGAGGGCAGGCGGCAGGCAGGCGGCAGGCAGGCGGCAGTGTCCGCCGGCCCAGCGGCCCGTCAGCCGCCCCAGACATCCTCAGGCTGCGTGCGCAGAGCGGGGCGCCGTCTCCGCCCGCTGCGTGCGGCACCGCTGCCGTGCCCATTATTACATTTGTCTCGGAGCCGGCGCCCCACACACGGCACCGTGTGCTCACCATCGACCATACTGTGGACTTTTGAACGGCACGATGTAGCTCTGCGAATTTCTAATTTCGCAAAGTGAATTACACCCTGAATAGTAGTAAACAGTTTCCTCTCTTATATCACGCAGGTATTTCGATACATTCCAGATGCGAGGGGAACATGTTTGTGAGAACCTCTACTTGGGAACATTCACTAATCGTTTCCGAGGAGGCTTGACAACGGAAGGGAAAGAACAAAAGCGGGACCGGATAGTACAACAAATCGCATGGCAATCCGAAGCGAGGGACACTCTCTACTGAGCCATTCCTCACACAATCCTACCCGCTTCCGCTCAGGATGAAATGTCTTGGCATCGTACTTGGGCCCTCGAGCCTCGTTGGAAATGCCCATTGTGCGAATCTGATTCTCAATATCCAAGCCTAGAGAGAACCCTCGGAGTGAGTGACCCCAATGTGCCCGTGGCCGCCGTGTGAGGGGGCGGCCCGTCGGCCTGCCGTCGGCCTGCCCCGTGTCGGCTCTGTCGGCCCCGGAGCACGGAGGGGAGGCCCGGGTGGGCCGGCGGTAACTCTGTTAGGGCGCGCGCACACGCACACGCACCCTTCGGCCGGCGCGTGGCCGGCGCGTGGCCGGCGCGTGCCGCGGCGTGCGGGCGGCGTGGTGTTGACGCCTCGACGCCTCGCAGGCCCGGCCCGGGGCCCGGCCGCCCCCGTCATGCCATTACACCGCAGGGGCAGCGGGCGGCGGGAGCTGAGCGCCGGCCGTAGGGGCCGTAAGTCGATCATTAGGCCCGTCCCGGCTCCTAACAACGGGTTACCGCCGGCTTGCGATGCCCGGCTCCTGGTGGGTGCACTCCGGATACGGCAGCCATGGGTCATGTTGCCTCTAGCACTGAAGACCGACGCTATCCAGATTTCATCGCGCCGCGGCATTCTTAATTACTCACTTATTCGTGCCAGTTTCCCGTGCACGGCAGCGCGGTGAGTGGCACTCGCCTCGCAGCCCCTCCGCGCCGCCGTCGCCCCCCTCGCGGCATATGTTAGCCGGCGGCAGCGTTCTGCTGGTCCTGATGTGGGGGTTAATCCGCGTCGTACACGAGGCCCGGGGCCCGGGAGGAGCGGGGCGTCACCGGCCGGGCGCGGGGCCCGAGCCCTCCGCCCGCCCTCCCTCCCTCCCTCCCTCCCTCCCTCCCTCCCTCCCTCCCTCCCTCTCTCACTCACTCCCCTGCGGCCAGCGCGCACCCCGCCGGTCGGTAAGCCCTTGGAATATGTTTTCGTGCCGAGCCCCCAAAGCGAGCCACGGCCGCCGCGGCCGTGCCGACCGTTTGCGAGGATCAGACTCGGTCGGACGGACAGCCCATGGCAGTGCGGGGGCCGCCTGCCGCCTGGCGGGGCGGCGGGGCCTGGAGGAGGCCGCGGACGGGCAGACGATGGTCCAGCAGGGCGCCGCCGGCAGCCGCCGCCCCGCCCCGCTGACCCGAGGGCCGGCCGGGCGCCCGGGCAGCCTGGAGCCCTGCGCTGTGATTTCCCAGAGTGCCGTCATCCCGACTGCTGCAGTCCGCCGACGCCGGGTCCGGCTGCGAGTGGCGCCCTCCTCCAGTGGCTCCAGCTGCTCCAGCCCCCGCGAGTGTCCCGGCTGGAGGAGGAGGAGCAGTCCTTGAGGGCAAAGGGCTCCTGGCACTAATTGGGCGGCGGGGGCCCTCCGGGAAGGGCTCAGGCACGGCTGGACGAGGCCGCGGCCACGGGCACACAGGCGGTACAAGGAGCCCGCACGCCGCCCCATGTGTGCCACGCGCCACGCGCCACGCGCCACGCGCCACGCGCCACGCCGCGGACGGGTGCTCATTGACTGGCGGGTGACTGGAGTTAGGTGTCCTGGAGGCAGTGATCAGGTGCCCCCGGGCCACGCCCACTGACCGAGCGACGCGACAGCCTCCGAGGCGCGCTGCTGACGGCCTGGGCTGTAGGCCGCAGCCGCGGGGCCTGACGCCGAGGAGGTGGAACCCGGCACCCGGGGGCACCCCGGCGAGCACCGGCGTCAGGACGAGATAGCGTCCGCTGGCGTCCGCCGCCCGCCGCCGCCCGGCCCTATGGGGGTCAAAACTGCGGGAGGGGGGGGGGAGTAATGTTCTTGTGCCCACACCGTACCCCAGTATTTGTAACGCTGATAAGACCCCCTCCGTCTTCGTAACCCCCCCTCCCCCCCTTCCTGCCGTCGGACCTCCACACTGCCCTTTAACCCTCTTTCGACCTTTGGCGGCGGCCTCAGCCCTGCGGAGCGGCCCTCCCCTTCCGCCCTGGCCGGCCGCTCCCTATCTCGGAGCGAGAGGCCGGGACGGCGGCGGCGGCGGCGGCAGCGACAACGGCCCCACGGCGGCTAACTCAGCTTCCGTTCGCCCATTGGAGATGGCTATTTATGGCCGCCCCCCCAGCCGCGCGCGTGTGTGTGCGTGTGTGGGAGCGGGGACCACGGGACACTGCACTCGCCGCCGCGTACGTATTTATTGTGTCCGCGCTGAGGCGGGGGAAATTAATGAGGTTCGCAGAGGGCGCCACCGTGTCGGCGCCAACAACATGAACCACGCCGTCATCAACAACCGCCTCCCCAGGCGACGCCCGCCCGGAGACTCGTGTCCAACGTCCTGCTCGCGAATTCATTTATAGTCGGGCGGGTGCCCTCTTCCTGTCAGAGTACCGCGGGAAAAGTGCCGTGCCGTCGTCGGTTCGCCATCGGGAGAGAAGAGGACAGACTGCGTGGCGCGCGGCGGGTGCGGCGCCTGCGGGGTCCGCAGCCTCGCGGCTCCAGCACGCACGCCTGTCGTGCGGGCTGCCCACCCCGCCGTCCGCGGGCGGAGCAGCGGAGGCGAGGGCCGGGGCCGTGGCAGGAGCGTCCGATTTACAGCGCCTCCTTTTCCCGGCGGCGGCGCGGCGGGGGGTCCAAGTGCAGACGCCGATCGGACCGCGGCCCTAAAGTGGCCTACGTTTAAATGAGGACTGCGGAGGGGGCGGCGCGTGGCGGCGGGGAGTTCCGCCGAGGAGCCGCGCCGCCGCCGCCGCCGCAGTGACTCCCGACTCATTGGATAAACATGAGCGCCGCGATATAAGCTAAGTTTCCGGCGCCAACCCTTGCCTCACTGCCGCGGCCGGGACTGGTGTTGCCGACGCCGCCACGGGGCTGCAGGCGAGCAGCCAGCCGCTCCCCTCACGGCGCTGACACCACGGCGCGCGGGTTCGAGTCCCGCGAGGGTTCAGCCAGTGCCTCGCCCTCTCTCCTACGTCTGGCCTGTCTCTCTCCTGCTTCCCTCTGTCTCTGTCTCTGTCTGTCTGTCTCTCTCCCTCTGTGTCTCCGCCGAGCCTCGCGCCTCCCCCACCCCTCCGCCGTCACCGCTGCGATCCCTCGGAATCAATCAGATCTATCCTCTCCTCTCCCGGCGGCTCCCGCCGGCTCCTCCCGCGGCTCATTTGCATGTCTTTATCGCTGCCCGCCCCGCCCCTTGTCTGTCTCCGGCGCTGCGGGGGGTCCTCGCGGGGGGTCCAGAGAAGGGGCGGGGAGGGGGGCGAGTTGCAAACGCCGTCGCCGTCGTCGTGTGACTCGATACGGTAAACTTGCCTAACTAAACAGACCCCGTCGTCGTCGGTGGTCGGGGGCGGGGGGCGGCGGGGGCTGCGGCAGGCTGGTGCGGCGCGGGGGCGGCCAGCATGTCACCAACCAGCCGGGCGGCACCCGCTGCACGGCCGCCCCCGCCGCCCCCGCCGCCCCCGCCGCCCCCGCCGCCCCCGCCGCCCCCGCCGCCCCCGCCGCCCCCGCCGCCCCCGCCGCCCGCCGCAGCCGCTGCCGTCACTGCGATGCGTCGTGACTGTGGCCGGCGGCAGGAGGTGAAGGTGAGCAGCTCGGAGGACAGCGCCTCGCGGCCCAGCCTGCCCAGCCGGCCCAGCCTGCCCAGCCCAGACCACTCCAGCGGGGGGCCGGCGGGGCATTCGATATATACGCCTCAAGGATGCCCGTGTCCCCCCCCCCCCACAAGCCCACGCCGCGTTACAGGGCCCGGAACACATAGGGGAAATCAATGACTCAATCAACTTGTCTGCCGACATTTCCTGTGCGTGTGTGTGTGTGTGTGTGTGTGCAGAGTCTGCTCCCATGTCCGAGAAGGCCGGCGGCGGTCCGCCGGGGGGCGCGCTTGGATTAAGGTCACACCGGCCCCGCCGCCGGGCGCACTCACACAAACACACTCACACACGCACACAGGCAGTGGTCAGGCAGGGAGAAGTCCGGATGAAGTGAGACGGCAGCGAGGGGCTGCTACAAAGGTGCACGGCAGGGGACACAAGGGGGAAGAATGGGAAGAAAAGTGTGGGGGAGGGGGAGGGCGGCAACCAGGTTAGGTGGCCGCCGCCGCCGCCGCCGCCGCCGGCTGGGCAGGGGGCGGTGTGGGGCGGGCGGGTCGCTCTCCGATCCCTGCCGCCGCCCACGCGTGCATTGCCGTGGTCGCACACCTCGTTGACGTACTCGCCGCCGCCACAACCCTCTCGTGCCGAGTGTGCCGTGCGCACGCCGCCCGCCGCCCCGACAGAACCGATCCGTTGCTGGCCGCAGCGGGGCCGCCTGTCGCAGTGCGGACGGAGGGGGTGAGGCGGGGCGGGGCGGGGCGGCATAGTGCGGGGGCAAGCAGAAAAAGAAACAGATACATCCCCCCCGGCCCCGGCAGACCAGCCGGCACAATTCCGATGCCGTGCCCCCGCCACCCCACCCCCCGCCGCACCCCCACGCCCTGACCACGCCGCGCCACGGCTCGCCATACCACGCCCGGGCTGCACACGTCACGGGACATTGGCTGCTGATTGGAGTCGCGCACGGCTGACCACCCCTGAAGCGCCCCCCTCCCCTCCCCTCCCCGGCGGAGTGCTGACCGTCTGCCAGAGCTTTTGCCACACGACACAGAAAGCATGTCGCTGCTGTCCCGCAATGGCAGAGATGACCAACACACACGTCCCTGCTTCTTTTTCTCCCCTGTTCGAATCACAATGGGCGGGTGCCTCGCGCGCGATCGCTTTTCACTTCTGTCTTTTGAGTCTCCCGCGCCGTCTCCGCCGCCGTAGTCCCCCCCCCCCCCCCCCCCGGCATTTCCCCGCATTCCGCTAAAGTTTCCGCCTCCGCGCAAACTTGGCCGTCGTGAACTGACTTCGGATTTCGTCTCGCGCGCGGTTTTCGAATTTCAAAGTCCTCTCACAACAACAAAAAACAAGAGTCGCCTGAAAAAGAGTAGCACTGCTGGTTTGGTTCTTTCGTAAGAGTGCGGGTAAGAAGGGATCCTCGAGAACAGTGGCACTTGCTGCGCTGCCGCCGCTGCCGCCGCTGCCGTGGTTACAGCTGCACGCAGCTGCAGCTGCTTCAGTGCCTCGCGCAGCTGCTGTCCCGAGACCCTTCCACCACTCCCCCTCCTCGAGTCGCAGTCGGGCCGCTGAAGCGAGAGCCTAATGCCTCCTCTTAGGAAACGTGAGTGTTCGAGGGTAATCGCAAAAGCAAAACAGATTGAGAAACTCACTTTTATTTCTTAAAAAAAAGAAACAACACAACAACAGTGCTGCCGTCTCATGTTGCTCTGTTCTGACACGCGCGGCGTGTCCTGTTCATTCGACGCCTTCTGTCGCTTTGCAATACTACTCGGAAAAAGGTTACATTTAAATTTTATGCCAAACTATCTTTTTTTTTTTCAAACGATGTCGCGGGGATGGGCCGGGGATGGGCAGGCCGCCGTGATGGAGCGAACGTCTCGTCCCGGGCACCCCGGCCCGGCAGATCTGGCCAGATGGAACGCCTCATCTGCGTCGCGTACCAACGTGCGCCGCGCTATCGGAGCGGAGGCGGCGACAGGCGGGATAGGAGACGCCGCGGGGGGCGCGGGGGGCGCGGGGGGCGCGGGGGCCCCGGGACACGTATAGAGGATTTCCGTCTGGGAGGGTGGTGTTTTCTCCCCACAACGGGACCCCCTCCCCCGGAGTGTCGCCCCCGTCCTCCTTCCTAACGCGCTTATCAGATTGTCCCGGATGTTCCTCTGGCCGCCTTTGCACCATTAGGGACGGGCATTACGGACCAAGGACAGCGGCGGCGGCGCGGCGGCGCGGCGGCGCAGCAGTGTGTCCGGCCGCTTATTAGGGTCGGGAGGGACGGCGGCGTGGTCTTGACTCGGAGGCACGACGCGAACCCGCCGCCACATACTAATCACTCTGCTTATTTATCGTGCTGATGCGACAAGGAAACTGAAAAAACAAACAAACAAGGAACAGCAGAGTTCTGCGTACCCGGGACGGAAAGTATTTCTGCCAGTCTCTTCCATTTCCATAGAAAAAAAAAACCTAACTTAGAATACGATGATTCTGACCTCTCCGTAAAAAAACAGTAAAAAACAAATAAGCGCTGTTAGGGACTCCGGTGCGGGCTGCCGCTGACCGGCCGCGCACCGCTCCAGCTCCAGCTCCAGCGGCCCCGGGCTCCAGCTGTGTAAAGTGTAGTGCTCCATAACCCCCGCCGGCCCGGCCTCGGGGCCGCCTTCCTTCCCTCCTCCAGGACCGTCGGCCCGTCGACGCCCGCGGTCTCGCGGCCGCCGAGCGCAGCGCGGAAGCCGTTCCAGGACTCGTTCCAGGAGCCGTTCCAGAAGCCCGAGCAGCGCGGGCAGCTCCAGGGGGTGAGAGCAGCGGGGAGCAGAGCGGAGGCCGGCGCCGCGGCCCGGCAGCCTCGCGCCTCACGGCCGCGTCTCCGCCGGGGCAGGTCCGCGTCGACCGGGGACTCGCGGCGTCGCAGCACGAGCAGTACGTCGGGGACCACGGGGACCGCGGGGACGACGCCCCGCCCCAGCCCGACGACAACGCCCGGCTCCTCCCCGCGCCGGCCCGCCTCCCCGTCGGAGCGTCAGAGGGAGGGCTCGGGGCCCTGGTCCCCCGCCAGGGACGCCACCATCGAGAAGCCGTGAGTGGCGCGGTGCTGCCAATGTGCTTAGTCCTCCCGGAGGAGGGCCGCCGGGGGGCCGCCGCCGGCCGCACCCTGCCGCCGCCACGCACTGCCGCAGGTGCCCGCGGCCCCGCTGCAGCTGGCGCGGCACCGCGCTCTGGTCGCACTGGTCGCTGGCGCACGGCGGCGCGCTGATCGGCGGCAGGCACACGCTGGACACGCCCGTGCGCTCCGCCACCAAGGTGGGTCACCGCGGGGAGGGGGGGGGGGGGGGGGGGGCGGCTGCCGCGGGCTGACACCGCCGACACCCCCGCAGGGCCTGGCGCGGGGCGTCGCGCTCACCCGCCTGCTGCGCACCCGGGGCCGGCTCTTCGCGCTGCAGCTGCGCAGGTGAGACGAGGCCCGACGTGACCGTGGCGGGCGAGGCTCGGCTGGCGGCCAGCCGTCGGGAGCTGACGCAGCTGACGCAGCTGACGCAGCTGACGCAGCTGACGCGCCGCGGCGCTGCCCTCTCCCCGCAGGCGGCCCGGGGAGGCTGGTCTGCAGGGCTGCGTGCAGCTGCTGGGCAGCAGGCCCAGCGGCCGCGTCTTCCTCTACCAGATCCAGGTGGGGGGACGGGGGCGCAGTACTGTCGTGCCGGTGTACCGGCCAGTCCACTGACCAGCTCCGCCCCCAGGTCCTGGACGGCAGCGACCCCCCTCGGACGTCAGTGCTGTCGCAGGTCACCGTGGCGGCGGAGACCCCCGTCGGCGGCGCGCTGCGGACCCTCTGCGACGTCCCCTCCCAGGTGGTGCGGCGGGGCGGGCGGCGGGACGCTTGTCAGGGCCGGGCACCCACCACACTCCCTCCCGGCAGGACGGCGACGCGGACTCCGGGCTGCGGCCGAGCACCGCCGACAACAGCCTCCGGATCAAGGTCAGCCTCAAGGAGTCGCCGTTCGACGGCCGGAGGGGCGGCTCCTGACCGCAGGGGGGCGCCTGGAAGCGAGCCGCGGCCGCGCACCGCCTTCCAAGAGATTCGCATCTGTTCATCCAATACTGTAGACGAGCATAAATAAATAATGAGTTTAAAATAAATTCCGTTGGAGTCCGGAGTCAGTGTGGCGAGTTCCACAATCCTACAGGGGCCGAGGCGTCATCACAACCACGCCAGCGCCAGCACAGCGTTACGGCGTTGTAGCGCTGAACCGACTGACCGACGCACTGACTGACAATGACTGACTGACCGGGGGAGGCAGCAGGGTTCTGCGTCCTGACGGCCCAGCTCCGGCCGGTCGCCCTGCCTCTCAGCACCCGGAGGCCCTAATCTGATATGCTCACTGCTCACCGTGACGAGGGTGCCCACATTATCGCGCCGTGCCATATTTATGAGACGTGTTGTCGTCACAATGGACCGCGGCGGCGGCGGCCGGCCCGTCCACTCTGCGGCGGCGACGGCGGCAGCGGCAGCGGCCCGGAGGTAATTAATCCCCGAGGCCCCGCGGCCGCCCCGCCCCGTCAGGGCTGCCAGGGCCGCCACTCTGCGGAATTCCAGACTCAGCGGCAGATCCACCGGACCAATCCTGGACGCCGCCCACCATCACACACCGGCGGGGACAAAGTCCCGATTAGGAACAATTTTTATTATTTTTTGTCGAGTAGGTGCACCCAATGGCGGCCGTCGGGCCCTCGGCGCCGCCCTGCGCCGCCCTCGGCACTCCGCTACCGTTCCGGGCCGGCTGCCGGCTGCCGGCACCGCCGCCTTCTCGAAATGACGATTCAATTCGGGTGCGGGCCAGGAGCCGGAGGGGCAGCAGCAGTAGAGGGCCTTGAGGGAGGAGAGGAGGGCCGCGCCGGGGGCCGCGCCGGGGGCGGGGCGGACAGCTGCTTCATGATGACGCTTTGATCAGCTCTCTTTATCACCGCGGCGGCACGCGGCGCGCACTAATGCGGCACACGCACACACGGAATAGAAGCAGCACGGTTGCGGAGCGGAGTCCGCCTGCGAACGCGAGGCTAGGCAGTCCCGCCGCGCAGCCGCGTCCGGCGGGCCGGCCTACCCGGCAGGCGCGACGGCAGCGGCTGGGCCTGGGCTGGCAGCGGCTGGGCTGCCGCGGGCACACCGGGGGACGGGGGGGCCGGGGGCCGAGGGCCCGTTGGTCCCTGTCCCGGCGCCGCACCCGCCCAACCTCCGGACAGCGGAGTGTGAGGGGGGGGGGGGGGGCACGACCAGTTGGCTGCCTCCCGCCGCCGGCCGCGTTCATCACACGGGGGCCCCTCATTTGCGCACGGAAGGGTTTCGCACGTAAATTTCGGTTTGGGTTCGGCCGCGGCTGGGAGCGCGCGCGCGCCCGGGTTATAGGGAGAGAGAGAGAGAGAGAGACAGAGACAGGGGAAGATTATCCAGAGAGAGAGAGAGAGAGAGAGAGAGACGGGGAGTTGTGCCCACCGTCGTGTCTCTGTGGTGTCCACCAAGCCGATATGACTCGGGACTCGAGCGAGGACTCTAGGGACACAGACACACACACACACACACACACACACACACACACATACACCCCCCCCCCCCCCCCCTCGGCCTGCCCCCGCAAATCCGCCGCGGATTTCATGCGTAATTGAATTGAAATATTTCGGCAGTCGATTGAAACAATGGACGGATGATTAAACGCGGGCGGAAAGCGGCGCACCTGTGCCGCCTGTGCCGCCGCGCTCTCTGCCGGCCGCGGCCCGCGGCGCGGACGTTTTTATTGCAGCCCACTCAGCCGTCGGGGGGCCGCGCCACGCCACGCCACGAAGCGTGATTACATTTGTTCGTGCCGCTGCGCTGACCCTGAATTTAAATAGGGGGGAGAGAGAGAGAGAGAGAGAGAGAGAGAGAGAGAGAGAGAGAGAGAGGTGGTGGGCGGAGCGGCCCCAAACAAACCGGCCCATTACAACCGCGGATAAAGCCGTAAAAGTTGGGCCGTGATCCGAACTGTCGGCGCGCGGCGCGATGCTGGAATCTGTTCGGCGATTCGGTTTTGGACTCTGGTCTGCTGAGCGGAGCTACTGCTCCTGTAGGAGGCGCTTGGTGTCGCGGGCGCGTCAGTCAATCGTGACCGAGTGCGGGGGCGTGCGAGCCCGCGGCCCACATCAAAGGGACAAGGGACACGCGTGTGCAGCCGGACCGGCGCTGCGGGCCGAGGTAAAAAGTGTGTGAGAGAGAGAGAGAGAGAGAGAGAGAGAGAGAGAGAGAGGCGCATCACGTGCGTATGACCGGTGAGTGCCTTTTGCTTCCCATAGCTGGGCAGAGCGGGCGTGTTTCGAGCTGTCGGCCGCGAACAGCCGGACGCTAAATGGACGCGACCGGGGTGAGAGCGAGAGGCGAGCCGGGTGAGTGGCGCGGGCCACAAAGCCAGAGGGGGCAGCCGGGGGCAGCCGGGGGCAGCCGGGGGCAGCCGGGGGCAGCCGGGGGCAGCCGGGGGCAGCCGGGGGCAGCCGGGGGCAGTCGGGGGCAGCCGGGAGGGACGCACCGCCGACTTGCTCTCTTTTGATTTTGAGTCGGCGGTGGGAGCCAGCAGAGGTGACAGCGGGACGGTGTCGCTGTGGGAGCGGGAGGGGCGGGGAGGGGCCCGGCGGCGACCTCAGCAGGCCAGGCGGCGCCCACTCCTCCGACTAGACTCTACGTCCTGAGTCGTCTTGTTTGGATCGCCTCCGGCCTCAGGGAGGGGGGAGGTTGACGCCCGGCGTGGTGGACGTGGTTCGGGGCCGTTCGGCGCGGCCTGAGGCCGCCGGTGGCGGTGGTCGAGCAGCAGGCGGGGCGGGGCGGGCAGCACACGGCACGCGGGCACGGCTCCTCGGAGCCCCGCGGCCCTGACGGCCCTGACGGCCCAGACGGCGCACAATGGCAGTGGTGTTTGGCCGGCAGTCGGAGGGCCCCGCCCCTCCCCTCCCTGTTCTGACACACACACCTTCACGGACGCAACACGTAACACGCATGTCGACAAAGTGGCGGAATCAGCGTGCACGCGAGGCCACGCACACACACACACGCACACACACGCCGACGCCGCGCGCCCCACCTCGCGCTGCGCCGGCGCCGCCGCCGTGCCGCGGGCCGCCTCCTGCCTATCTGGCAAGGGGGCCGAGAGACACGAAAGGGCTGCGAAATAATTAGCTGGTAATAAATCCTTCACAGCCGTCCTGCTCAGGAGGGGGTACGGCTGCTGGCAAACGGCTTGGTCCCTGCTCCTCCGTGGGAGCGGGAGAGGGGAGGCGGAGAGAAGGGGGGGGGGGGCGGATGATAAATGCATCTCGGTATTGAGGGGCGGCGGCGGGATGTGGGAGAGGCGCGCGATCACGTGCTCATGAAAAGAGTAATAAGAAGGGGAATGGCGGGCGGTGACGGCGCCGCCCGCAGGGCCGCAGGGCCGCAGGGCGGCGGCCTGCATGTCGGCGGCCAGCGGACTGCACGGCGGAGCCGCCGCCCCGCCGCCCCCCGGCGGCCCCGGCCCGGCCTCGGCCCGAGGCCTGCCGGAGGGCCGTTAGCCCCGGGGACCACATTAGCGAAAACCACATAATCACGACAAGGGCCGCGACAGCGGCGGCGGAGTGCGGGAGGGACGGAGCCGCGTGCGTGGAGTGGATGGCTGTGGAGGCAGGTTTTCCCGGGCCGTCCGGGACAGGACAAGGGCTGGCGGGGCCCTCCTGTGATAGCTGACGGAGACATATGGAGTGGGTAGTATGTGCGCGGGCGCTCACGGCCGGGCCGCCGGAGGTGGAGGGACAGAGAGCCGCCACTAAATAGCTCTGTCTCTGTTCCCCTGACCCGTCCTGTACCCTGTCGCACTGTACCCCCTGTCAGGCAGCGCACACAGTATAGGAGACTGAGTGAGAGCGGGGTAGAAAGAGAGCGAGCTGTTGCCCGCTCGGCCGCCCCCGGCCGCCCCCGGCCCCGGCCCAGACCGCCCGCAGGGTAGACAACCCCCGTGACTCGGTGCGCCGCGGGACTGCCTACTCGCCGGGCGCCCGCAGAGAGGAAAGAACTCTATCGTCTATCGGAACAAACTCGTCCCGGCGCAGCCCGCAGCCCGCGCTAGCGACACCCCCCACCGCCTCCGCACACGCGGCTTGAGGCCTGACGGGCCCGCTTGCCCTCTCAGCTTAATTTGCGTACACCGGGCCTCGCCTCGCCCCGCTGCCCGCCGGCGGGACAATGGCCGCGCTGTGTGCACTGCGGCCACTGTTCTCTTCATCGACCTTAATTCCTAGCGCCTCCCGTCGCGGAGGCGGGCTTGCCTATGTATCGTACACAGCCGAACCCTCGGGGTCTCTGTCACCGCGTTCACCTCAGAAGGTGCCCCTCACCCATCCCGTCACGATCGGCCATTTGTTTTACCATTAATGAGTTCGGTTTTCAGATTTTTTTACGTGACAGAAAAATGATTTACCGACATTTAGCGTTCCCGCGTCGTCAGCGCGGAGCGGCGCGCTTCGGCCGGACAGGTGTGTACTTCATGTCCGCCCGCCCCGCCCGCCGCGCCGGCCGGCCTCGCAGCCCGCCCCGACCCACCCCGCCTGGTGGCTCGCAGTTAATTGCTGAACTGTAAGCAGTAAATCTTGCGCTCAACTTTATGCTGCGGCTTCATCCCAAGAGTTGTGAAGCGGCGCCCAGGCCTGTCCTACCGCCACGCCTCTCCCTTTCTCTCTCCCGACTCTCTCTCTCTCTCCCTCCCTCTCTCTCTCCCTCCCTCTCCCCCCTCCCCCCCTCTCTCTCTCTCTCTCTCTCCCTCCCTCTCTCTCTCTCTCTCTCTCTCGCCCAAAGCTCCCCCCTCCTCCTCCTTCTGTTTTCTCCTCCGCAGCAGAGCCCTTGTAGGCCGATCACTTACGACCCAACGCCCTGTTGTCGCCACGGTCACGTACACTCCCTCCCCCTCCCTTTCTCTCCTCCCCCTCCCTTCCTCTTCCCCCTCCCTTCCTCTTCCTCCCCCTCCCTTCCTCCGCCCCCTCCTCTTCCTTCCGCCGCTCTTCCTGAAGGAAGAACGCCCGCCCGGCACACGTCGAGCCTATCAGAAAAAAATAACTGTTTAATCGCAAACAAAACAGCGCCGAGTCGCAGTGCCGCCGCGGTCGCCTCTCTTCGCCTCTTCCTCCCCTCCCCTCCTCCCCTCCCCTCCCCTCCTCCCCTCCTCCCCTCCCCTCTCCCCACTCCCTCTGTGAGTCGTCGTCACATTAAATCATTCATCATCCCTTCGCTCAGAGCTACTCAACCTAATCAGTTTGTGCGTGCCGCTGTGTGTAAAAAGTGGAAGCGCTCTTCTTGTCGTCTGATCGTTACTTAATCGAATAGAACGAGGCGACAAATCGTCCCCGGCCGTCCCCGGGCCGAGGCCGGCACTCAGGCCTCCGCGCCCGCACCAAGTTGGCCCCCGCGCTGCACCAACTTGGCGCGCCCGGAAAGTTGCAAAGGCCTGTATTTATCGACGTGAAAATTTGGCGCGGTGGCGGGGCGCGGCGTGGAGCGGGGCGGGTGGGGCGAGAGGGGGGGGGGGGAGGGGGTGATATTGTAACTCCATTACACGGCGGCCCGGCCCGCAATTCTATCCCCATCTGGTCCGCGGGGCGGAGCGGCCGGGCGGCGGGCCGGGCAGGTGGACCGGTGTCTCGGAACGGGCTGGAGCGGACTGGAGAGACCGCGGCTCCGGCCCGGCGTCTCCAGCCGAGGGCGCGCCACTAGAACCACGCCGGCCGGATCCGGCTGTGCGGAGTGCCGAAGGCGAGCGATCGGCTACGGCGGGACGGCCGGGGCCGGCCGGAGGTGCGGCCTGCAGGGCGCCCCGCGCTGTCCTGCACAGACAAGGGGCCGCGCGCATCCCGGCCCCCGCTCCCCCCGCCAGCCCCGCCAGCAGCGTCACAAATTGTCGGTCCCTTTTGCAGGGCCCTTTTGTACGCCCCCAGGAGAGGCCGGGCCGCGCAATAACCGAGACCGCGCGCGGCACGGGGTCCGGGGCCCGGGACTCGGCTGTTCCCTCTCTAAAGTTTGTTCATCTTCAGCGTAAAAATAATGACACGGCGCCGGGATCAGGTAGAGCCGGAGCTAAGCGGCCGAGGGGGCGCTCCCGCCCCACGGGGGCCACGAGGGCAGGGAGCGGCGCAGGACCCGCGGCGCCACGCCACGCCACGCCACGCCACCGCACGCCACACAAGCCTGCATACAGAGTCCAACCACGCGGAGCAGCGCAGCCCTGAAATAACGGAACAAGGCGCCGCCTCGCGCTCCTTTTCCAAATTTAATTCTCTTCCTTTTTTTTTCAATATTCGAATACGGCGGCGGCGGCGGCGGCGTCTTGCGTGTCATAAAAGATCGTCGTCGCTAATTTAGCGGGCAGCCGTATGAACGTCAAGGGTGCTCGGCGAGAGGGGGCGCGGCGCGGCCCTGCCTGCGCGGCCCTGCCGGCGGGGCCCCGCGGCCGGGGAGGGGGGACCTCTCCAGCTTCCTTTGCCCTTTTCTTGAGGTCGGCCCGATATTCAAAGGCGAGCATCGGCGGAACCTCTGGTATCCCCGGCCCTACAGCCTCGCTCCCCCCCCCCCCCACCTCCCCCAGTCCGGGAGCTGCGTTCCGCCTCAGTGTTATATTGCGATGGGCGCCGAGCGGAGCCTCACACACACACACGCGCGCACACACACACACGCATGCACACACACACATACGCAACCCGCGATACTTTAACAAGCACAAGAGCTATTCCGCGCAACCATCTACCTGAGGGGTCGATTTCAAAATCAACACAGCAGTTTTGATGAATGCGCCCGCCCGCTACCGAGGGTCGTGGTTTGCACCGCTTCGCCCACAAGGTTCCCTGCGATCCTTATGCAACCACTGAAGGCGCGTACCGACCCGACGAAATTCGGGTCGATTCGAGGCGAGTTACAGCCGGGGACATGTTCCCTCGTGAGCTCTCGCCTCTCGCGCGCGCCACCGCCGGGAAGGAAAAAGGAAAGGAAAGCAAAGGATAGAGGAGAGGTGCACAATTTGCGTCATATTTCGACAGCGGGTCTGCGGGGCCTGCGGGGCCTGCGGGGCCTGCGGGCTAGGGGCCTATCGACATCCGACACCGGCTGCTGGGGCGGGCGGAGGGGGCCCGGGCCGGGGTCACGTGTGGGGTTCTGCACTGCCTGGTAGAGTGGCCCAGGCAAGAGGCACAGAGTTGTTTTTTAAAACTACGACGGCTGTTTTGAAAAAAACCAATTACGATACTATTTTATTTTTTCATTTTTGCTCTCTCGCCAATCCCGAAGCAGGAGCAGGCGGCCTGACTTTGTACCTAGCGGCGACACCTGCCCCCTCCCCTCTCCCTCTGCTGCCTTCACCCCTTCCTCTCCCCTACTTGCACAGGCCTGGACAGCCTCAATATCCCTTCCTGCCGCTCACCCCCCCCCCCTCCACTCCTCAGGATGGGGCGGCGGTGCCTTCGGTGCCCTCCCGCCCTCAGAACCAAAGCAATCAACATTTTAAACTGTTTCGCTTACAAAGTGAGCAAGTAAGATGGACGAATATTAATGACAGAGCGGGTTGGGGCGGGCCGGGCCGGATCAGGGGGAGAGGGAGGGGGGGGGCGATATCGAAGGGTTCCCGCGAGGCGTTGGCAAGGCCGTGGCGCGCGCCCGCGGGAGGGAAGGGAAGGGGCGTGCCGACGTGGGGGGGGGGGGAGCAGCGAGGCGCCGCGAGGACCCGGAGGACCCGGAGGACCCGGAGGACCCGGAGGACCCGGAGGACCCCACCGAGAGCCCCGCGGCGGCGCTCCCGACCTCAGCACTCCGCCGCTGTTGTGGCGGTGGAAGTGAAAGCCAAGTGAAAGCCGAGCCGCGTGAGCGGGGCCCCGCCGGCCGCCGCCACCGCGCGGTAGTATAGGTTTTAGCGCGCGGGTCGGGGGCTGCTCTGCCGCAGAGAGAGAGAGAGAGAGAGAGAGAGAGAGAGAGAGAGAGAGCGGTACAAGCAGCACGGTCAGCCGGACCTGCTGCAGAGCATAAAACGGCTGCGTGCGCCGCGTGTGGCGCCGGGGCAAACATCCTCGGTGCTTTATGGGCAGTGTAAGCCGTGCGCGGGGCAGCGGCAGCGGCGGCAGGAGATCTCTGCAGGGAGGTCCCCGGGGGTCCCCGTCTCGCTTGTCCTTGGTCAGAGCCCACACGTCCTCCGCAGGCCTCCCCCACCTCCCCCGGCCGGTGTCCCGGACGGTGTCCCGGACGGTGTCCCGGACGGTGTGCGGATAAGCATGCCGCAGGCCGCCGGCCCGGATAGCTCCGCGGACGGCCACGGCCACGGCCCCATCCGATAACCACTGTCGCGACGCTGGCCGCGCCCCGCCGCCCCTCCCCGCCCCGGGCAGACGGACACGGCCGTGGGGAGGGGCGGGGGGCTGCGGACCGTCTGGTCAGCGTGTGTATCCGTGCGCCGGCTCGTGCATAAGTCAGGGCCGTGCCGGGCCCCGGTCAGACACGCGAGCTGTCGCGGACAGCGATCCAGAGAGTTTGGCGCTGAGCCCCGTTGCCGTTGTCCGTCCGAACCCCACGCGAGCGCCCCGGCAGTCCCCGCCTTGGATGTGCGGGGTTGGTGATTGTGATGTATGCTTCGCCCGGACGCGTCGGGCCCGGCAGCGGCGGCCCGGGGACCCGACCCGACGGCCGACGACGGCGGCAGTCGCAGGCGCCCGGCGCGGCGGCCCGGCTCCGCACCGCTGTACCGGGTTCGAGTACCGACACGCCCCGCCCGCCCGGACCCGAAGGTGTGGCTGGGAGGACTGAGGAGGCGTGAGTTCCCACCCCGCGGGAGGACTCCGGGCCTCTGGGCCTCCGGGCCTCCGGGCCTCCGGGCCTCCGGGCCTCCGGGCCTCCGGGCCTCCCCCCGGTCCTCCATGACGCAGGGAAAGGGGTGCGCGCCCGGAGCCAGGAGGCGAGGCGAGGTCGTGAGGTGGTGGCCTGACAGACCACTGAGAAACAGAGAAGGACAGAGAGGAGAGAGAGAGAGAGAGAGAGAGAGAGAGAGAGAGAGAGAGAGAGAGAGAGGGAGGACGGGCTAATGCGCCGTCCTGGGATTCGGCGTGGCGTGCGGCCCGAGCGGCCCTAACCTAACCCTTATCAAACACTGTGTAGTTGGACGTCTTTGTCTCCCTCGGACTTACCTCCCACCCCTGAGCACACACAAACACACACACGCACACACTCACACACACGCACACACTCACACACACACAAACGCACGCGCGCGCACACATTGATGAGGGAGCACTATGGGGCATCGCTCGCAGCGTAATTTCGGGGAAAGCCTCAAAGCAAGAAAAGAGGGCGTTTAGACCTCCCCCCTCTCTCTCTCTGTCTCTCTCCTATATGCAAGTGGACGTGGGCACGGCGGCGGCGAGGCCGGAGGGAATGTACACAGGAAAAGAGCGCACTTTTTGGAGGGCGGGGGCTGGGTGTAGGAGAGAGAGGGAGAATAGGGAGAAGAGGAAGTGAGAGAGAGAGAGAGAGAGAGAGAGAGAGAGAGAGGGGGGGGGGGGAGAGGGTCCGCATCAGAGGTGAGGAGGGTCACTGGTTGGGTCAGACACACCCCTCGCAGCCACCTGTGAGTCTCGGAGGGATACGCAAGTGGAGTGAGGGGAGGGAGGGAGGGAGGGAGGGAGGGAGGGAGGGAGGGAGGGAGGGAGGGAGGGAGGGAGGGAGGGAGGGAGGGGTCTAAGAGGAGGATTATTCGGCAAGTAGACCACACCGGTGGGTTTGCTCTGCGGGCCGCTGGTTTGCGTTCGCGTTCTCCGCAAGCGGGGCAGGCGCAAGGCCACGGCGGCAGTGCGTCATGCGAGGTCCTGTAGGGTCTCGACGCGTGCCAAACAAACAGGCAATAGGTTTCGCTCCATACAAGCATTCTCGTCGATTTGTTGAACGGCTGTACATCGCTCCCGATTTGTTTTTAGTGGGGGGAGAGAGATGAAGTGTGGTGGTGGTGTTGTCCTCGTGCGAACACGTCTCCACCCCCGTCGGGCTGGACCCACACAAGAGCGCGGGGCCCCGATCCTTGATTTATAGGACCACTCAGCGCGGCCCCCGCGGCGGGGCCTGGTGGGGCGCCGGGTGGGGCGCCGGGCCCGCCGCAGCCGCCGCAGCCGAACCTGGACACACCCTCAACCTCACTGCCCGCCGGCCCCACTGCGCTGAGCACCTCACAACGACATGCAACGCCCCGCAACGCCACCCGCGCGTCCAGCAAATGTGCCTTATTTTCGCTTCGACATTCTCTCTCCTTTTCTCTCTCTCTCTCTCTCTCTCACTGCAGAGCTTTTCATCGCGTCAAAATTATTTCAAAAATAAAACTGGAAAAATAAAAGTTGGCTGCACTTTCTGCGTGCTCCGAAAGTCTGCTCGCTAAGGGACGTAATCATGATGGCCTGTAATTGCATCCGCCCTTCTCTCTGCCTCTCTCTCTCTCTCTCTCCCTCTCTCCTGTCCGTTTTGCACCTCACTCGCGCGCCCTTTTTCGTTGCCTGGAGCGGTGCACGCGGGGATGACCGGCTGGTTCCGAACACCGCTGTCGTCGCAGCGCTGTCTCTCTCCCGCACTCGCGGCGTGCTCCATTAGAGAGCGAGAATAAGAGAGAGGTCCAAAAGGCCTACCGTGACCAAATTCTAAAAGGAATATATTTTTGTTTTGCTTAGAAATCTGCGGATGCCTTTGAAAAAAAAATGCAAAAATGGGTGGGCACTACCTCGTCCCAGGCCTCCGCCTGGAACCCTCCTGCTTAACTTCGGTGTTCGAATGGGAACCGGTGTACCAGGTATCGACCGCCGCTAAGACACAGGCACAACGCAGCGGCCTTTTTCAGGGGCACGCTTCCGCAACGGTCGATGTAGCCCCCTCCGCCAGCCAGATTTCCGGAATCAACTCCCTTCGACTGGCTGGTTGGTCTGTGGCACTGCGGCCACTCCCGAGCGGATTGGGGGGGAGGTAGGCTTTCCTATATCGTACACAGCCGAAGCTGCTGTACTTCACGACGAACCCTAGTCGCGACGGCGTGTCCTCGTCTGCCAGATTCACAGGGAGCGAAAACGAAGGCACCGAACCCTAGGTACCCCCGTAGCATACACCCGAGTCTCCGAACCAAGTTTCCCTGGTAGACGCAGAAAAAGGGCACGGATTGGCAAAGAGTTGAACGTCCGACCAGCCGCCCGCCGGCTGGACTCGCTAACCGCGCGGCTACCGAGCCTCGGTGTGCGGCGGCCGTGCGCTTCCAGTACTGTAGCCGCAGGACGTGTCCGACTGGAAATTGACTGGACTTTGACTGGAGAGTGACTGGACTGGAAGGCGTACACTGACTGGAAGCACTGGGGTACCCCTCGCCCGACACTCACAGCAAGGCGTGCATCAGAGAGCGAGAACGAGAGAGAGAGGTCCGAAAGGCCTGCGTTAGACAGAGAGGCGGCGAGAGACGCTCAGGCTGATGAGCTTGTAGCATGCGCTGAGCGAAAGGGATGAATATATAGGAGAGAGAGAGAGAGAGGGAGGAAGAGGGAGCGAGGGACAGAAGTTATTGTAGGGGCGGCCCACGCTGCCGCTGCTGCCGCCCCCTCAAGAGATGAGGATGAGGGGGGGAGAGCCCGGCGCTTGCGTTAGCAGAGTGACGTGGCCAGTGACCACACCGCTTCCAATAATACTCCAACTAATGCGCCGTGGGCCCCCGTGGGCGGAGCAGGCGACCTCACTTTTCATCTCGCGAAACGCATCTCTTATTTCTCCCCTCCCTCCCTCCCTCCCCCTTCCTGTAAAACAACTGAGCTCTACACAACGAGTTAGGCTCTGGGCGGCGGGGGGCGCACATCACATAGCTGCACGGCGGCGGTGCCGGTACATTCCTCCCCCGCTCTTCCTCCCCACTTCCCCTCGTCACCACTTGTGCAGGGGGCATACCTGCCTCGTGCAGCAATTAAGCGGCTGTTCCCCCTTTCCTTTCCTTTTCCTTTCCTCGGCCCCCAACGGTGGCGGTGCGGCCCTTTATAATACCTCCCCCCCCCCCCCCTCCCTCTTCGCCCGACCCTCACTTTCGCTTTCATAGCCGCTCCCCGCGCCCTTCTTACAGGACACATTAAATTACCGTTTGGGAATCATGGGACCTCCCCGCCCGCGCTCACGTCGGCTGAGTGTTCGGCAATCGGGGATCGGGGAGGGGGAGGCGAGGTCCACGCCCCCCCCCCCCCCACCACCCACACCCCACCCCCACCCTCCGACCCCGAATGTTGGATTTATGCACGTCTTCACCAGCAGTGGTACTACACCCAACTACACCGTCTTACACACAGATCCTCCCCTCCAGCTATTCCGCCCGCACGCCCCGCGCCGCCCCCGGCAGGAGCCTTTAGAAGCCCCTATCTCCCGTCTCTCTCTCTCTCTCTCTCTCTCTCTCTCTCTCTCTCGGTTCGTCGACGTGGGTTCGACTCTTTACCGGTTCCACAAATTCTTCTGGTGACTCGGTTGGGCGGGCGGAGGGTAGAATATGCTCCCGCATGCTTTCTGACGTAGCGTCGGCACGGCCGTGGGAGCCTGCAGCGGCCTGCAGCGGCCTGCAGCGGCCTGGAGTGCCTGGGCTGACAGCGCTGCACAGAAGGCACCGCGCCCGCCGCCTGCCTCCTCCCCCTCGAGGCCCTGTGCCCCCTGTGCAGGCCGAGGCCGCCTCCGCACGTCGTGCAGGCCGCCCACAAACTCAAAGTCAATGAAAAATGGCAGCCAAATTGGAATTTGCGGGGCTTGGGACTCGACCAGATATTACATTCCAGGTTATAGAGGGCCGCGTGCAGGGTGGGGCGGCACATCCCACGCCGTCGACGACAGCGGGCTGTGAAGAGGGGCCGCCGCGGGGAGGACCGGGCGGAACCGGAGGACCCCAGCGGGGGGAGGCCGAGTACTCACCTGGCTCCTGCTCGTGGACGCCACCAGCGGCGTGCTCCACTGCGGCTGCGGGCCCGCGGCCCCCGCGGCCCAGTCGTCGGCCTCCTCGCCCGAGTCCGCCAGGAGGTCGCTGTGGTGCCTGCCGACGGGCATGGCCATGGGCACGGGGTGGCCGCTGACGAACAGCACCCGCTTCCCCGCCGGCCCGAGGTGGCCGCCGTGGCGCTGCAGGCTGGAGCTGCCGCCGTGCGGGAGGGGCAGGCCGTGGCCGAGGCCGTGGCCGGCGGGCCCGAGGCCGGGGGGCCCGAGGCCGGCGCCGTGCAGCGACTGCAGGCTGCCCACCAGGCTGCCCACCATGCGCCCGCCCAGGTGCACCGCGTCCATGTGCACGTCCTCCCCGCTGTGCAGCAGCACGCCGTTGTTGGACACGATGGCCGTGGCCGCGTCGGAGAGCGGCGTCTCCGGCGTGCCCGCGTCCTCGTCGTCGGTGCGGTAGTAGTGGCCGTCCGGCTGCATGACGAGGGTCACCATGGCGGCGGGCAGCGCGGCCTCGGGGCCGAGGTCAGCAGGCGGCGGCGGCCTCCATGGCGGTCACTGCTGCGTCGCTAGCGGCTCCGGTCCCCGGCCGCGGCCTCCGGCACCTCCGGGACGACCGCCAGTCGGAATTCAGTTACGCCGGATCCGAATGGATTCCGTAAGGGCCTCGGCACGGCGGCACGGCGGCGCCGGCGGCTCCGAGGGTCCCGCCGCGCCCGGACGCGGCCCCGCGGCCCATCTCGCTAGCGGCCCCGGAGTCGCCCGGCCGTCCTCCCGACTCGCCGGCTGTCAGCGGCCCCGCATACCGATCACGGTCGCCGCCGCCGACGACGTCCTCACTTTGGCCACTTTTCTTCGCGGCGGGGGGGGGGGTTCGTGCGGGGACAGGACGAGCTGGCAGCAGACCTGGCGGCGGGAGGCCAAGCTGGCAGGCAGAATCTGTAAGCAGGAAATGAACCGGCGTAATTAGGATTGGCAGCGCTGCCGGCCGCTTGGCGTGACGGGCGGCAGAGACTGCTGCAGCGGGGGGGGGGGGGGGGGGGGGGGGGTCACACGCACGCGGGCTCTGCGGGCGTGTGAGTGTGTGTGTGAGGGGAGGGGAGGGGTGCAGCGCCGGGCACGACTGGCACGACACGGCGCAGCGTTAACGTCACGAGTGTCGCCGCATTACTTGCCCTGCCAGGCAAAAATATTGTAATTTTCCGTGATGGCCGCGCGGGCCGGGGCGGGCTGCGGGGCGGCGCACGTCGTCGCGTCTCGGGCATTAGTCTCGCGCGCCGCCACGCGCCGCCACGCGCCGCCACGCGCCGCCACGTGCAGCGACACGAGCACATGCTGCATATTGCATTCGGCAGGCAGTGCGCTGAAATGCATCGCTGCCGCCCTTCCCCGGCCCGATTAGCGTTCGCAGCACGTACACTTCAGTCTTTCCGATGACTTTTAAATGATACTGCCGCTGCGCCTAACGAGGCCCGATACGTCCCGACGCACCGAAACAGAAATCTCGCACCTTTCGCCGACCGATTGCCTGGAGGTTGAAGCTGTGCGGAAGTACTGTGCCGCAGTAATATTCTTCGCGGCTCATCACAAAACCAGCCCAGTTGATGAAAAAAAAAATTAACGGGCGTGTAAGAAAAGTGAAGTCGAGAAGAAACGTTGTTAACGGAATTCCTGTCAGCTAATCAAATCATTGCCCGTCACCGCGCGGGGAGAGTTTGACGGCGAGCTTGTTGCGGAGGGATGGCGGGGGCGGCGGTATAATGGAGTGATCGGTCGGAACTTAAGAGTTCTCCGCTCCGCCCTGCAGTGGGTGGCTCTGGTGGCGAGTGACTTGGGGGCGTGCTTCCGGGCGTCAGGATGCAAACACCTGGCTCCGGGTGCTCCGGGCTCCGGGCTCCGGGCTCCGGGCTCCGGGCCGGGGCCTGACCACGACCGCGCCGGGTCGGGGTGTCACAGAGTCCCCCGGGGGCCGCGGGGGCGGGGCGTGCGGGGCGGCCCGGGCGGCCGGCTGAGCCGAAACAGGAGGGGCGTCTCGCCCCCCGCCCCGGCACCGACGCGAACCGAATAGAAACATTTTACGAAGTTGACATCTTCGGCAGATTGGGAGGCGGAGGCGGAGGGGGTTTGGAAAGCGTCCCCATCTGCCGCGCGTAGCCCAAAGGTTAGTTATATTCGCACAACTTGTGCAGCTTAGATCACGCTGGTTATCCACACAACTACGTTGTGCGAGATAGATCGGCACAGTTATCCGCACAACCCGGAAGTCTTAGCTTGTGCGAATAGTCGCACCGACTCAATTCATACAAGTTGTGCGAACTAAGTCGGGTCGGCTATTCGCACAACTTGTGTGAATTGGGTTGGCATTGCTCACTTGAGCTTGGATGAACGGATGAACAAAAAACGATACACTGAAACCACTAAACAATATTAGCCAGCTCGGCCCGGTTTTAACAGAGCGTTCGCGCCAGAAAGGGGCAAGAAGGGGTGGGGTTCGGCGCGCGAAACGGAGGACGATCGTTCCGTTCTGCTGCCAACTTTCACAACCAACTTTTAAAATGCTTCATTGAATAACAAAAAGAAATTGTGATGCGGGTACTGAAAAAAGAACAATAATTTTCATTCACAAGTTTTGAAAAATGTAACAATGGGCGGCTAATCCTTCGAAACCACACATAAATTTGCATTTCTATGCTGCTAGGTTTTCACTTCCGATCCTCCTGTTGGTCCCCTATTTTTGAATCGCCGTGACCGAAAACCATTTACTTGTAATAATCCATTTATTAATAGAAAATTGCATGATCCATTTCGTTGTTAGCTGTGGTATCCGAGTGTGGTATCCGAGTGGAGTCCAATTGCAAAAAGGCGCAGTGTGAATCGCAAGTAGCCTGTTCGAAACGCAATTATTTGAGTCGAGTTGTGCGAATAACGCGTTCAGTCTAAACTGCACGAGTTATGTCTTTTGCGATGGAACGGTTATTCGCACAACTTCGTATCTTGATTATATATTAAGTTGTGCGAATAGCCGTTTCGATGTAAATGACACAAGTTGTGCCAATTGTGGCGGCTCGGCTATCCACACAAGTTGTGCGAATATACACTACCTAGCCCAAAAAGGAAGTGTTGAAAGATCACAGCCTGCGCCGAAGGAAGTTTCGGGACATTATTTTCCTTTATTTATGTCCCGAGTACATCTCCGGCTGCGCGCGTGCCGAGGGGGCGTGCAGAGGGTTGGGTGGAGACTCCAGGGGGTTAGGCTGGAGACTCCAGAGACTGGGTGAGTGTGGGAACTCCAGAAGAAGGGCTGGTGACTCCAGAGGAAGGACTAGTGACTCCAGAGGAAGGAGTGGAGACTCCAGGGCTAAGGCTGGAGACTGGATCGGCACATCATCCTGGGGCACGAGCTCGACCTGGCGTGACCGTCACTAATTCAGTAATCATGGAGATGAAATCGCTGCATTACTGCGATAAGGGCAGAAACAATTTTCTGGAATCGGACCGAGATCTTGCGGGCCTCCGTAATGACCGCGAGTTTTTCACTCCCCGGAACCCGAATACTCGGGACTTAATCAGATTAAAGGGAATTAGATTGTTGATGTTTTTCTTCAGATCTGGATTCCGATCTGAATGAGGGTTCGGGTTGGCCTGCTGCAGTGGCTGACGACATGAAAAATTCACACCGGGTAAACTGCGTGTGAAACTGTATTTCACGGCCCTGGAAAGCATTTGCCGGAGCGGCTCGCGTCCACCGCGCCTGCGGCCGGCCGCGCCTGTCCGCTGCGGCCCGGCGGCGTGGCGGGTACATCATCCCCTCGGAGGCGGCGCCGGGGCCGCCGGGGCCGCAGGGCCGCCACCCTCCCCGGCCCGCACAGGCTGGCGCCCGCCTCCAGATTAGCCAACCGAAATAATTTAGTTGGTTTGGGTTGCGCTTTTGGGCCTGTAGGCTCTCCTGTAGGCCGTGCTGAAGGGGTGGCGGCGGTGGCGGTGGCGGCGTGGCGTGGCGGCGCCGCGGCACCCGGCTTGACGTCTGGTCTCCACGGACGGCGCCGCACGGACGCCCGCAGACCCTCGTCCTCAGCCTATCTCCGGCGCGGCGCTCAGCGGCCCCGCAGCGGCCCGGACTGGCTTACTTCGGCGCCACGGCCGTCGCGTCTGTCGCGTCTTTGAGTGCCAGTCTGCCTAATTCAGAGCGGTTGGTGCGACAAACCAGCAGCGTGGTGAGCCCCCCCCCCCCCCCCACACCCTTCCCCGCCGCCACTCCTGTACATCACAGGCAAGGCCGATCATTGGGACCAATTAAAATATGTACTGAGTACAGTACAGTTCAAAAAAAAATTAATGGTTTATTGTGATGAGACGTCAAATACATTTTTTTTGCAGTATAGAGCGTTTTCGCGAGTTGCCCCCCTAAAAAAAAGGGGGTAAAGTGAATCACTTTACGCAACATGAGAAACGGTGTAGTGGCCGGGGAGGGGGGGGGGCAGCGTTTTAGGGAGATCTGCGAGCCAACAAGATTTCGGCGGTCAGAGATGGCGGCCGAAAAGAGGGAGGAGAAAAGGACGGAAAAAAACGTTTTGAACACAAACGCTCTGCGGCGGCGTCTGGCGAAATGTGCTGGGAACCCTTTGCATAGCAGCAACGAATAAAAACATAGGCCGTTTCCCTTGTAGGCCCCGATGGCCTCGGCGCCCTTCACCTCCTACCCCGCACCCACACTCAGGGTCCACGCATTTACCACAAGGTCCCCTCCCCCCTTTTCTCATGCTTTGCTTTCCGTTTTAATCTGAAAAGAGTGAGGGAAAATTATGGAGCTTTTGGAGCCGTGCCGACCGTGCCATGAGCTGCGGCGGGCGTGGCTGCGGGCTGCCAAGACCCGCGCTGCCCCGAGGACACCACCTCTGACACCGCGGGCGGGGCACCCCCGCGGGGCACCTGCTGATATAAGCATACAGCGGGCTGCATTTATTCAGTGTGTCTCCGAGTGGCACCCAGGCAGCCAGGCAGCCAGGCAGCTAGGCAGCCACGCAGCCAGGCAGCCAGGCAGCCAGGCAGCCAGGCAGCCGGGCAGCCGGGCAGCCAGGCAGCCAGGCAGCCAGGCAGCCAGGCAGCTGGGCAGCCAGGCAGCCAGGCAGCCAGACAGCCAGGCAGCCAGGCGCATCTTCCTCCTCCGTGCAGGGCGGCGTGCACTCCCCTCCCCCTCCCCCTCCCCTATCCGGGGCGGGCCGGAGGGGGAGGGCCTCGCCAAGCGTGGAAATATACAGCGCCTCCCCGGGAATGAGATCACACGCTCGGGGAGTTTATACTCCCGCTTCTTTTACTCCGCGGTCAAAGTTTCCGCACTGTGACATCACTGCACGGCGGGGCACGGCGCGGGCGGCGCGGAGATGGAGAAACAAGCCGCAATCGAGTTGGAACGACACAATAGCACCCTCCCCCCCTCTCTCTCTCTCTCTCTTTCTCTCTCTCTCTCTCTCTCTCTCTCTCTCTCTCTCTCTTTCTCTCTCCCTCCGCGGGGGAAATCGGAAATCGGGAAGAGAGCGGGGCGTCAAGAGGGAAATCGTGTCCTCCGCAAACTGACAGTCTCGCGCGAGTCGCTCGCGGACGACTCAACTTGTGCACGTCAAGCGCCGTGGAACATGCCGACACGCGTTTACTCTCGATGATCGACGGGAATTTTTTGAAAAAGAAAGCCGTTATGAGTGCGGGAAAAATTGCAGTGACGACCTGGTTACGCGACATGATGACAATTCCATCAACTCGCGGCACAGATTTTTCACAAAAATCTGTGCCGAAGCAGTTATTGTATAACTTACAGCAACCGGCTGAATCTGAATAATTAATTTAAGTCGTCACGATAATTTAAGCAGTGAAATTTTGAAAACCCAGAGAGGCAGAAAAATGTGGGCGGGAGCAAAGAGTTGAACCCAGGCCACCCGCACGGCAGGCGAGCTCGCAAACCAGTGCGCTACCAGGCCGCGATGACTACGGCGCCGTGCTCCGTCTCCTACAGAGTTGCTGCCCCACGAGGGCCAGTCAGCGACAGTAATGCTGCCTTTTTTTTATATCGGTTCAAATCTTGATATTTTACTTTGCTCTTATGAGACTGAATCGTGAACTTCAATACGAGCTCCAACCGATTTCTCTTCCCGCTTCGGTGGACTTTAATTCGTCAAATTTTAACCCGTCCCCATGAAGTTGAACACCATTCCTGGACGGGTACGTGTTTGGCACTCCGCCGGCCCGGCCCGGGGTCACGTCTCATGACGCTGCACACCTGACTGGACCCGATCAAACCCATTAATATGCCTCCGTCCGCGCCGCCTGAGAGGGCTGGCGTCCGGGAGCGGGGAGGCGGCCGGGCACCCACCTCTGAGCGGCTGCGGGCGGCGTCTAGGCACGCGTCTCCACGCGGCGCCACGCGGCGGCACGCGTCCTCGCGCTCGTCGCGGCGGCCTGCGCGGCTCGGCGGCACGGCGATGCGCGGCACGGGGGCGGCGCTGCGTGCTGCCGGCGCGGGGTCTGTCCGCGCACTGTGCGGAGGGCCCCGCCGGGGGTCCTGAGCCGCGGCGGGGCCCGGCCGGAGGCGCCGCGAGTCTGCCCGGAGGGGGCGGGGCCCGAACGGGGGCCCGGGCCTGGCGGGGGGTCCGGCCCAACCAACGGCGCCCCCGCGCGGGCCTGGGCCCCGCCCCCGGGCCCCCCACCCCGCGGCGGCGCGTCCCTGGCGCCCCCCCGGCCCGCCGTACCGCGTACCGCGTACCCGGAGTACCCACCCCGGCCGGTACTTGCCTCGCACTTACTCAGCCGAACGGAAACTAATTGGACGCGTCAACGAGTCAAGTGGCCTCACACATCTCCGCGCCGCCGCCGCCGCCGCCCCGCTGCAGTCCCACAGCGCTCACGGCGAAGAGGCCAACGAGCCAAACGCGCCAAGGGTGTGGCCGTGTCGTGCAGACTGCAGGCAGGCCCGTCCCTCACGGCCTCGGCGCGCGAGGAGGAAGCGGGTAGGTCACGTGGTTTGTGATCACGGTATCGGAAGCCACAGGTGCATGCCGTGCGGTGCCGTATGCCGGGCATGAGCTACTCGCCACGGCGGGGCCGGGCGTGGGGCCGGGGCCGGGGCCGGGGCCGGGGCCCGGGGCACCTACCTCGGCCCCGACCGCCCGCCCGCCGGCCTCGGCTCGGATCGGCCTCGCTAACTTATGGTTTAATCACAGCCGGAGATGGGCTGCGGCCGCTGAGCGGGCGGTGCGGTGGTCGGGTGACCAGGGCCGCGTAGGCACACGTCGTGAATACACGACAGGGATGGGCACGAATAATGGACGAATGGCGGCGCCGCGGCGGAGGGGGGGAGACAAAAGAAGAGAGGAGGATTAGGCGACGGCGTGCAGAGAGAGAGAGAGAGAGAGAGAGAGAGAGAGAGAAAGAGAGGGAGAGAGAGAGAGAGAGAGAGAGAGGGAGAGAGGGAGAGAGAGGGGGGGAGAGAGAGAGAGAGAGAGAGAGAGAGAGAGAGAAGGAGATTTCGAAAAGGAGCGGAGCACTCGGGGACATTGTGGGGGCCCAGCTCCGCTCCGCTCCGCTCCCGGCGGGCAGTGCGCCTGTGGTGCGGCGCATAGGCACGCCCGCCGAGCAGCGGCGCGCCCGCGCGGCCTACCGCGCAGGGGCCCTCGCAACGGCGGCGCTGCGGCCGTCCCCAAGCAGAGCTGTCCGCGACTGTCGCGCGAAAAGTGAGAGTTTCTCCCGAGGTTTCTCCGCGTCACAGAGATCCGCTCCGCACCACAACTCTCTTACTGCGGCGGCTGTGGAGGGGTCGGGCCATTTGGCTTTGCTGTCGACTGTGACTGTGCTGTCACAGGCCTCAGCTGCTGCAGTCCTCGCGCACAAACTCACGTAGTACTCCCAGCACCGCGGGGGGCCGGCGTGGCTCCGGGGCGGCCCGGAGCGCCTGGCCACCGTGTTTGGCGTGCTGGCGTTGGTGGTGTCGGCGGCGGTTAACGAGGTGAGAGAAACAAACAAACAAACAAAAAACGGGAGGGAGGGGAGGGCAGAACGACACCCCGCAGACCGCACGCCGCACGCCACGCCACAGGTCCCGCCAGGCCGACCCCCTCGCGGGACCCAACGCCTCTCAAATGATGAAGTCCACGCCGGCCCGCCCTCCGCATACACAGCGACGCGGGCAGGGAGAGAGAGAGCGAGAAAGTGAGAGAGAAAGAGAGGGGGGGGGGAGGAAAAAAACGGCTGGTTCGTCGGCCGTTTCGCGGAATGAATTCCTCATTCGTGGGCCATTTTTTCTTCATTTGGCTCCGGCCAGCGGCAGCGCCGCCGCGCCCGCGGAGTGGGTTGCCACTTAATGGGCTCCGGGCGGGCGGGCCGGGGCGGGCGGCCCCCCTAAACAAGCTGCGGGCCGCCCAGGGCCGCCCGGGGCTGAGCCGGCAAGGTAATTCAATACAACTCCCGGCAGCGCCACGCCACCCCTCGCGGACCTACCCCATTCTCTCCCCCTCTCTTTCTTTCCCGCTGCTCACCGCGTCTCTCTCTCTCTCTCTCGCTCGCTATCGCCCGTCTCACTCTCTCCTCCTGTTGTGCTAGGTCAGACTGTCTCCTTATTGTCCTGCGGGCCCGGATCGCCGCTCAGTCCCGCGTGACCTAGCGACCGCCGCCGGGCCGTGCCCGTACTGCCTGTACCATTATCTGCAGCTCGGCTCGCTTCGTCAGCCGGCCGCCTGCCGGAGTGTGCGGAGTGCGAATAATGCATGTGGTCCTTGTTGTCGGCAGCCGCCGGCTTGCGGGGCCCGCTGCTGCCGCCGCTGCAGCGACGCGGGACAACGCCCATGAATATGAGGCCGTTACCGCCGGGCCCCTCGGGCCCCCGGGGGGGCACTCCCAGCCGGGCGCAGCGCGCAGCTCCAGGGGCGTGCGGGCTGGAGGGACTGCTCGTCGAGCTCCACACGTGTCCGCGCGTGTGGGCGTGCTTTGTGAGAGAGAGAGAGAGAGAGAGAGAGAGAGAGAGAGAGGCCTGCCGTTACTGCGTCTCTGTCTCTGTCTCCTTTCCCCTCGGTGTGTTTCACTTGCGAAATAGAAAAGGGAATCGCATAAGTCCTCTGCGCGTCTGCAAGTCACGCTCAGGAGTGCGCCGCCAGCTCCCTCCCCCTCCCCCTCTCCTCCCCCTCCCCTCCCCCTCCCCTTCTCCCCTCCCCTTCTCCCCCCTCCCCTCTCGGACGTATGGAAACAAACGAGATTTGGGCGCGGCGGGGGGCCGGCCGCCTGTTGCTGTGCCCGCCCCGCGCCGCCCCGCCGGGCCGGAGAGGCTGATATCCTGTGTCACCCCGCCGGTGTGGCGGGGCAGAGTTACCCGAGGAGGAGGAGGAGGAGGCCGCCCCCGCCGCCCCGTCCGCCCCCGCCGCCCCCGCCGCCCCCGCCAGGGAGCCGCTCGACCTCGGCAAATTAGATTCGTTCATCTCGGAGGGGAGGGAGTCGGTGGGCGCCGGGCCCACATTACACGGGAGTAGTCATTACCCCGCCGAGGGCTCTGCTCTGCCCTGCTGCTCCTCGGGCCTCCCTGGGCCTCCCCCGTGTCCGAGCGACATGTATGGTACTGACTGCGTGAGACGACCCGACACTCTCCTAGACCCCCCCCCCCTTATTTTTAATTCGATCGCGCGAGCGAGTTGGTTTTCAGCGCCACAGTATTATTGTGACCTTCGAGTTGTCATTTCATGAGAGGAAATCCGATTATAATGTAGAAACCAAATTCCCCCCCAAAGCTGTGGAATGCTTTGGACGAAAATGAGAGGAGGAGGAGGAGGTGGGGGGGGGGCACGCAAATGGCTTCTCTCTCGGCGCCGCGGCGCCCCCGCTGCTGCTGCTGCGGCCCTCGCTGTCCGACACAGTTCGGCTTTTTAATTTACAGCACCCCTAAATTGATTTATCGGACTGGGCCGGTGCGGCGGTGCCGGCGGTGCGGGGCTGCGTATCCCAGGGGCTCCCGCCGGAGCCCGCCGTGCCGTACCGGCGGCGGGGGCCGGCCACGGCCACGGCCTCCGCTGGCCTCCGCTGGCCTCCGCTGGCCTCCGCTGGCCTCGGCCCGGCGGCGCGCGGACAGCCTCAGCCCCGCCCAGTAATACACCGCACTCGTGCAACTGAATTAGCGCCACCTCCTGGCCTGGTGGCCCACCCGAGGCCGGGCCGAGGCCGGGCCGAGGCGGAGTATCCGCGCGATGGGCTCCCCTCCCCACTGCGTCCAGTCAGTGGCGTGCGACTCCCAGTCACGGTCCAGTCAATGTCCAGTCAGACACGAGACAAACGCTGGAGGGTCTGCAGTGCCGCGGGCGGACAGCCACCATCGCCGCCCCGTGGCCGCGTGGTCATGGAGGCCGCCCGGCGAGCCGCTGGTCGTGGGTTCAACTCTTCGCCGATCCGTCCAGGTTTTCCTGTCGGCTCGGACGGGAGAACAGTGGCCGCAGTGTACGGCGGGGCATCTGAATCATTTTTATAGGGCCAAGGTCCGTCAAGGTCGTTGACCTGCTGTGGCGGCGCTCGAGCCCCGAGCCGTGCGCCGCCGGCCCCCGCCGAGCCCCAGACCAGACCGCCGTGGCCGCGGCCTCGCCTTCTTTTCTCTTTCTCCCGCCGAGCCGCGCCTCCCCGGCGAGGGAAGGGGGTTGTTTCCCTGTATTGTGCGGCCCCGACAATTATGCCCCGCCGAGGGAATAGGAAAATCACTGCAACACGGAGGGTAAAAATAGAGGGGGTGGGAACGGGGGGCGGACGAACAGGGCGGCGGTGTGTGCAAGGGGGAGAGGGAGCGAGAGAGAGGGGGGACGAACCGCGGCGGCGGCGGCGGGGAGGGGCGGGAGGAAAAGAGATTTCCGACTTATGAGGGACCTTGGAGGCGAGCGCCGCCGCGGCCGCCGTTCAGTAAAGCCCGCGATGAAACCAAACACCAAATGAAAGGCGCGGCGGCGGGGCCCGGCGGGGACCTGAACGACGATTCTCCCTCCCAACGCACTGACAAGAGGGGGGGGGGGGAGCTTTTAGCGGGGGAACATGGAGGCGGCGCGGAGGCTGGGGTTAGTGATTCCCCCTCGCAGCGAGTGCGTTTCTTCACTTGCAATGCGCTCGCACGCGTGCCGGTGCGGGGGGCGTGAAGGCAGCCGGCCGTGGTGGAGTCCGTGTGCTGACGGGAGAGGCGACTCCAAGGGCCGGCAGCGACGGAGTTCCCTCTTCGGCGTCGGTGACACCGGGAAGCCGCCGCCGCGAGGGGAGGCAAGGCGAGGCAGGGGGTGGGGGGGAGCCGCGACACGGGCACGGGCGGGACCCGGCGGTGCGAGAGGGATTCCAGGTCCGCGCCGGACTGCGACAGCAGAACGACGCGGTTCTTTCGACTTGTGAAACTTTTGCGGGCTCCAAGTATTTTTATGGGCGGAAGCGTGCGGCGCTGTGGCGCCACGCCGTCTGATTGTGCAGCCCTCCCCTCTCCGCTATCTCGCGCGCCTCCCCTCCCCTCCCCTCCTCCTCCATCGCCTTCACAATGACGGCGGGGCGGCTCTTTCTCACACGTCATCATATCAAAACGCTTCACGACGTTCGCACATCCTTGCTGCCGCGGGGCTGAAGACGCCTGCTGGGCTGATGTGGGCATTAGCGTGAGCCGGCGCAGCGCGGCGCGGCACGGGAGCTCCGCCGCACGCAGATTACCTGCGTATAACAGCGCCGCGGGCCGCGGTGGGCCGTCAGGACAACCACCCGAGGACGTCGCCGCGGCGGAGTCACCGCGGACGGGCCGTCGTGTATTTCGAAACGTGGCACCAGGCACTTGCAGATAATAATCCTGAATCGTCCGGCGCGGGTCGGGTCCTGTAGGGGAGTGTGCCGTGTGCCGTGTGCGTCCAGTCCAAAAGTTTGTACTGGACACGGCAGTCAGGTATGTAGCCGCAGGCAGCGGACCGCTCCCCGGGGGGCCGTCAGGACAACTGCCCCTGCTGCTGCTGCTGCTGCTGCTGCTGCTACAGAGCTGCACGGCACATGGGATCATATCGCACGCACCGGAGGTGTGGGAGGCGGTGTGGCGTGGCGAGGAGGGCGGCCGCGGCCGGGAAGGAAGAGGCACTCGGGGCGGCACCGCCATCAAACACGGCCATCCCCATCACCGCGCCGCCGCCACCGGCCGCCCGCGGCCACCAGTGCTCACCCATTCGGCTCCACGTCCGCCACGCGCCGCCACGCGCCGCCACGCGCCGCCACGCGCCGCCACGCGCCGCCACGCTAGTGATTGTCCATAAACGGCGAGATGCCGCCGCCTACAACTTTATACACCGCGGGCCACTGCTTCACCTGCTGCCGCGCCGCTGCCGCTGTACAGTAGTAAAGCACTTGATGATGATGACGACGAGGGTGTTGTGGCGGCCAGGATGAGGCCGGCGGCGGCTGCTGCACCCCCGGGCCGCTGTCCCCCACGTCATGTCCGCGCTCCCGCTCCCCTCCGCGAGGCCGCCACGCCCCGCCACGCCCCGCCACGCCAGGACCAACGCCACCCCCCCCCCCCCCCCATCTCGCTCCGTTTTCCTTTTCGGCCACAAAGCTTCCCTTTCAGTTTCAATTTTTCCTCGCAGTAAATCCCCTTGCCGGGCAGCGGGATGCCTTTGTATTTCTGGGAATCCCCAGCGCTCTCTTTCTCTCTCGCTCTCTCACCGTCCCACCCGTCACTCCTTCTGCCGGACCGGCTCCCCCCGTCCTGCCACCTACACCCCCCCCCCCCCCTCTCTCTCTCTCTCCCCTCGCTCGCCGCTCCGCAGGCCGTACAAGAGGCTGTCGATATCTTATTTTGTGGCTTCTAAGACGGGCCGGCCGCTATCCCACAAAGCTGGTCGCCTTAACACGTTGAGTCGTTGACGGCTCGGAGGAAGGCGAAGCAGTCGAAGGAGGGGGGGGGAGTTGGCCAGCAATCATACGACGGGGAGGAGAGGAGGAGGAAAGGAGGAGGAGGAGGAGGAGGAGGAGGAGGAGGAGGAGGGGAGGGCGCGGCGCGGGGCTACGTATCGTATCGGCCCGCGGGGAGGAGCAGAGGGCCGAGCCGCGCCGGACGGAGCCAACCGGCCGCACAAACTGATTGGCAATCCTCCGAGCGATCCGATCGCCGACTCGCAGCCAAAGTGCCGTCCGGTCCAGCAGGCGGGGTCCTGGAGGCAGCTGGGGGCAGCTGGAGGCAGCTGGAGGCAGCTGGAGGCAGCTGGAGGCCGGTGCGGCGGGACCCCTGCCCTGGCAGCGCGCCTGCGAGCGACGGGGTAGGCAGCCCGCGCGACCCGCGTGCGCGCAGCGGCCGCCACGGCCTACCCTGCAGGCGTTACCTTACCTCCCACGCTCGTGAGTTCCGCGTGTCAAAGCGGCAGCTCATCTGACGGCACATTTTTTATTTCTCCCGTACTAGGTGAGTTTAAATGTGAGAGGAATCAAAAAGTAGGTCGTCAGATGAGCTGCCCTTTTGACAAGGGACTCATCCGCTGCGCCGACCGGCCGCGGGCGTGGTCCAGCGGGGCGGGGCTGGGTGGCGGGGCGGCCCCTCTTTCGGTGACGATTGAATCCTGCCCGAGCCGAGGCGAAGCGAGGCGGCCCCTCACTGGGGAGGGTAAGAGGGGAGGGGGGGGGGGGTCACTCCAATGATACCAAGTGATGGAATCCACTTGACGACGGCCCGTTTTCATTTACCGCCCCCGACGAGGATGAGGCTGCACCCCCGCCCCTTTAATGATGTGAGCGGCCGGGGCGGGGTCCGTGCGAGGCCGGCAGGGCGGCGGCTGGGGATTGTGGACATCATCAAGACGTAATAGCCGATAGCCCAAAGTCTCGGCAGGGACCGCCGTGTGTGTGTGTGTGTGAGAGAGAGAGAGAGAGAGAGAGAGAGAGAGAGAGAGAGAGAGAGAGAGAGAGGGCGTGGCGCCGGTCCCACGAGGTGATGGGCGTCACTCCCGCGTGTACCGCGAGAGCACTGCAGACAGGACGAAAGGGTCATATGCGCTCTTCTCTGGAGTCAACGACGAAGACGAGCGTGTGCGTGTGTGTAAGAGAGAGAAGGGGGAAGGAGAGAGAGAGAGAGAGAGAGAGGCTGGCCAGACCGCCGGCACAGAACACACGACACGCCGCCGGCGGGGCGGTAGGTGACCGCCTGATTTCCCTGGCCGGCGCCGGCACTACAAGCTACATGGCCCCGGAGCTGCCCCCCACGGCCGCCCCCTCCCCTCCCCTCCCTCTGCGGGGGTGCTCTTTGCTGGTCCCCGGCTCAGGGCAGGGCGGCGCGGGGTTACGTTTGCGCGGTTAGGTCCTCTCCCGCCTCTCTCTCGCACCCGGCCGGCTCCGGGACCTCGCTCGGCGTGCGAGGGAGACAGCGGCTGCAGCAGGGGCAGGCCCGCCGCGCCCTCTGGAGGCCGGGGGCTGGAGGCGGGCGGCGGGCCGCGGCAGAGATCTGCTCGGACTCAGAGACACCAGTTACAGTATGCAAATGACGGCTTACTGCGACGGTCTGGCCCAAGCAGCAGCGGGGGAGGAGAGGGGGGCAGAAGAGGAGGGCGGCCCAAGTAAGCCTCGGTCCGGCCGAGCGCGCTATCTGCGTTTCAATTACCGGAACTAATCGCGAGCGAGGCGAGGCGAGGCGAGGCGCGAGGCTGCCCTGATCTGTACCGCCGCAAAGCGCCCCTCTCTCGCTCCCTCCTCCAGAAGAGCAGCATGGACTAACCGAGCAGACTGAACGCGGCGGCGGCGGCGGCGGGAGGCCGCACAATGAAAACTGCATCACTTTCGGGAGAGTGGAGTGCCGCGGCCCGGGGGCTGCCGGGGCTGGGATAAGTGTCGGAGAGTCGGCCCCGGACCCCGGCCCCGGACCCCGGACACCGGCGGCCCCGAGTGACGCGGCGCTGTCGCTGTCGGCTCGGCTCTTCTTCGCCGTCCCCGCGAACACCCCGCGGGGGCAGAGCGACGGCTGCGCTCCCCACCCCTCACTACCTCACCGTTTGACGGGTACTTTACATTATAAATAGTTTGTACGGACGTTGGCAGGGTGGAGTCATGCCGTGTGGTGACTGCGGGGCCCGCGCGTGTGGGGGCGCGGCTGCGGCTGCGGCCCCGCCGACTCCGGCCGGCCGGGCGGCCCGCAGCCGCGGAGGAGAGCGGAGCAGGGGAAAGAGAGCGGATGCCGGGAGAAGCAGCTGAGCCTGCCGCCACCGGGGCCCACTTCTGGGGATTAGCAGACAGTGCGTCTAAGTGAAGTCGCCGAGGTGGCGGCCGCGGCCCCGGCCCCTCCCCCTCGTCATCATGGTCATCACCACCCCCACACCTTCCGCAGCAGGCTGGCTGACGATGATGATGATGATGATACCGAAGGGTCGTTTCGTTGCTCTGTCTCTCTCGGACCCCTGATATACGTCCCAAGAGTGCGACAGAGACAGAACGACGAAACGTCTCACCGGAATCAGACAGCAGAAAAGGAAGGTAAAATTTGTGCTTTTGAACGTGTAGTGGCTCGGCCGGACGTCTCTCTCTCTCTCTCTCTCTCTCGTTTCCCGGGAGGAGTGCGTTAGCCCTTTGGCTCCCGGACTAGGCGGGGGTGGCGGCGTTCTGCTCCGCCCTGGCGCGCCCGGCGGCTCCCCGCCCGGCCCTGGACCCCTCGCCAGCTGTCGCGAGATTTACCGTCCCTGATTTCAATTTGATGACAACCGTTTGATGCGCGTGTATGAGTGCGAACGGGGTCCGGGAGGAGGAGGGGGTGGAGCTGCTGGTCTCTCTTCCGCCCCCCCCCCCCCCCCCCCCCCCCGCCCCCGGTCCCGGCTCCGCCCCGACAAGACCACATTTTCTCAAGTTTTCACTTCCCGGCCCGACTTTGGCGGGGCGCCGGCGCCAGCCGCGTCGCCCGCCCCTCACCACTTTTTTGCTTTTCTGCTCCCCCATTCATGTCGCCGTGGGAACCAATTAAACGGTCAATATCGGGTCGTGGCGTGGCGCGGCGCTGCACAATCAGAGCGCGCCGGCACCGCGGCTCCGCTCCAAACTTAGATGACGTCCGGACCGGAGCCCCCCAGCCGTCATCGCTCTGCGCATTCTTCGAGAGGGGCGAGGAGGAGGCCGCCGGGAGGGGCGGCGGCGGCAGTCCGCGGAGACACTTGTCTCAGTACACTGTCGGCATTTGTTTTCTTCTGTACGAGAGGGGAAAGGCGCTCGGTATGTCGCGCATTGCGTGCCCCGCAGTTTCAGGGGGGGGGATGAAATTGAATCGGCTGTGGAGTTTAATCGTCTTTATTTTCGTACAATAGTAAGGCGTTTTCTTGTGGGTTTTAGTTTTGTGAAGAGAAGTAAAAATAGGTGGTGGAGAGTCGGGCCCGCTTGGGGGCTACTCGCAGCGCTATCATAACCAGTTTTATCGCGTTGCTCCCCCCCCCCCCTCCCTCCCATGTGTCTCCAAGTTCTTTTGTGCGCTTTCTTGAATGGGATGAGCGTCGCTCCGGGCGTCGTGGCGCTAAGAGGCGCTAAGACGGGGCCGCGTCCGAGGCTGGCCGCGCCGAGCTGGGTGGAGGCGGGCCGGCGGCACCGCCTCGGACGTGGCCCGCGCCGTGGACGCGCCCGACGGACCGAATTATAAAATAATATTGCCGCTCCGGGCGACTCGTCGCGAGACGGCCTCCTTCTGCCGCGGCCGGGAGGCGCCTGCGGGTGCCCGGTTAGGCAGCCCGCACGGCTTGGACGCGCGGAGGAGCCGCGGGGCTGCCTACCCGGCAGGCTGACGTCAGTCCGGGGAGGGGGGCAAAAAGAAGCCGAAAAGTGGATGACGTCACATCTGCACGGGCGCCGTATCCCCCGTGCCGTGGAGGATCATCAAGATTGCCGTGTACGCGAGGAAATTCCTGGTTCGCACCCGCGGGGACGCTGCTGCTACCGCACACACACACACACACACACACACACACGCGGCCGGAGGGGGCGGCGCGTTGTCGGGCGCAGTGCGTGTCTGGGGGCCATCCCGCGGCGAGCAGTGCGGTGAGGGCCGCGGCCAAGCCCGTGACCGGCGAGCCCGCTGCTGTGACTGCCTGGGTGGAGGTGTGGGCCCCACACCGTGGGGGGCCTGCTGCCTGCTGTGGCACCGCACCGCACTCGGCGGGGGGCGCTTCGTTGCAGAACCCCCCGCACCAATTGCGGCCCGCCCAGGATGGAGGCAGCCCCTTCCGAGGTGCAGCGCGAGTCCCCCCCCCCCCCCCCCCTACGGAATGCCGCCGCCCCGGTCTTTGCGTGTCACGCCATAATTGTCCCCTCCTCCCCTCCGGTCCCCCAATGGAATCAAATTCCTTCGCGATATCTGCAAGTGAAGCGACAGGTGTCGCACCCCCCCCCCCCCTCCCTTTTCCCCTCAACCCGTCTAGATACGGCTCCCTCACCGCGGGAGTGCGATGAAAAGGGGTGGTGGGTGGCACACGAGCCAGCTTATGCATTGTTCGAGAATTCCAAAGAATAATTCGTTGCAGTATCTAAACAGGATTTAATAAATTGTGTAAGGGCTGACCAGAGAAATATTTTATCTCTCAGAAATTTCCCACACATTCAGTGTCTCCTCTCTTAATTCTAAATAGATCTATCCTGAAGCAGGTAAAGGGGGGGGGGGGGGGGGGGGGGGGGGGGGGGTAAAAGTAATACACTAGCAGTTCGATTTTTTTTTTTGCTTTATTATTGAACAATTTAATTAAAGATGCTATGTTACAGGTAACTAGCAGTGATAGTAGGGATTCAAAGTAATTACAGAAAGTCAAAATTGCTACAGAGTGATAGATATTTTTGTAATGAAAAAAAGAGGGGGATTAATACAAAAATTATTACATTAGGTATAAGAACAAGATAACTTGCATTGAGAAGATAGAGCACAACATCCACTTCTGCTCTAAAATGATAAATAATTCTTATTCAGAGTGGTTAGCAACAGAATCATAAATAAAACAAAATAAAGAAAGGTTGTTCTTATGGTCGAACAAACAAAAAAAAAAAAAAAGTGATTACATCAAACAAAACAACATTCACATCAAACGCCCACTTAAATCGATTACACATCACTAGAAAGAGTTGGCCTTCGGAGATATCTTTCTCTCATACGCTCCATGGCCGATTCCCAATCCTTTGCATTGTCAAGTTCAGATGGGTCTGCTTTCTTGGACTTCTTGTGTTCTGGCAAATTCATTTTAGAGTCAGTATTATCATTGATACAAGGTACAGAAGTATTGCCCCTTTTTGTCTTTTGAATCCGTGTACTAGATCCAAGGATTTCTTCAGAGGCAGTCTTAGTTTTCAACTTTTGTGGCAGCAAAGATTTCCTTTCAGCAAAATTACATTCTGCCCCATTCCTCTTGGGATTTGGTGACATCAAAGAGATCTGATCAACTGCATACCTCCTTTTACAGAAGGCACTTTGGGAACCAGCATGGCCATCAGCATTTGCTAGAGTGCGATGACGATCTGCCGCCATGGAACAGTGAGAAGCACCGTTTTCTTTGTGCAGATCTGACATATACATGGAACCATCAACACTTATCTTCTTGCTATCCTTTTCTTTTTTAAAAATTTTTGAATTTGAATGGGAAACTTTGGTTCCGGAATTAAGAAAGGTACTAGAGTGGTTTCTCTCAACCTCTTCCTCCATACATTCCTTTAAACCTTTACTTAACTTAGTTTCTTTCTTTGGTACAGTGAACCCAGTAAAGCCAGAATTTCTTTTCCTAGCAGTTTTACCACACCCCACCACAGGTTTACAATCCATAGCAAACTTCACCCTCTTTTTACCTTTCTTACCACCCTCAACACAATTGTAAAGCTCAGATTTGTCGTTCTTATCAGCCATAACAAATGCCTCACGGTAAGTGCTGTCCGATATTTGGTGCTTCTGGTTTAGGTCATCCTTTTCAGCAACACAATCCTCTTTCTCCTTTCTGATTTCCTGCAGACTGTCATTTGTTGGACCTCCAGCATCTTTATCAACTGCAACCTGCTTTTCACTGTACAAAACAGCTTGGCATTCCTCTGACTGTTTCTGATCCCTATCTGAATTTACATTCACTTTTTTCCTAAGTTGAAGTTTCTTATGAGGTTTAGGCTGCCGAGCACTGCTGGAAGTTAAAGCTCCACCAACAGAAACGTTCCTACCATTTCTCCTTTGAAAATTTGCAAGATTCCTATTTCCCTCAAAGCTCTTCACATTCTTCTGGTTCACCTCTTTTTTCGACTTAAGATTTTTTATTTCCTCATGATTCACAATCCCATTAGAAATGGCCTCAGTGCATTTACTTTCTGGCAGCTTGAGACCTCTTCTACCCTCTCTGTCAGAAACTGACTTTGTATTTCCTGACATATTTGTCTCCATGCGTGACACGCAGTTCCCACATCCTGGTGCCTGGGTAAAACGGACTGAGCAATCCTTTTCCATACATCTATCCACAGCATGAGGTCCCTCAAAACGAAACAGTTGGGGTGACGATTTAGAATGTACTGCATTGTGGTTTAAGCCCTGTAAAGCAATAACACAATAATAAAATGCTACATAACTTAAGTTCAAAATCAGAAAACAATTATTTTAACATACATGAAGCATTCTTTTCACCACTCCTGGCATCAAAGATGATGAATCAAGTTCAGTTTCTTCAGTTGGAGAAGTGCAAGCAGTAGAAGTGTAATTTGAGCCTGCTAGAAAGAAAAGAGGTGGAGCTCAAACTAAATTTTAAATTGGTGAAAATTACATTTGAAAAGAGTGGCTAGAAGTGATACATACAATTGGAAGACACAATGTCTCCGCTCAGGCCTTCAGCTTCAGAAGACTCAGCATATCCTGCCTGGCCATTCTTCTGGACTTTGCTTACATCTGAGTTGTCTGAAAAGAGGGAGAAAATTGTAGGATGACCCAATCACAACCTCAAAAAAAATGGAATTAAACAAACTAACCAGGTACTAGGTTTCTAATTCAATAATAAGGTAGCTACCTTGAGTTGTTCCAGATGATCCAAAGGAACCCTTATTTCCTCGTAAGCTTTCCTCTCTTGCTAGGTCCTCTGAAGACCTGCTACATTCAAAAGCAGACTCATCACCAATGCTAACAGGTTTCATGAGATCAGATTGACTCCCATTTGTAGAATATTCTGAGCTAGGGGGAATAATACTAAGAGAGTTTTCTGAAGCGGAGTCACTATTTTCTTCTGGCACAATATACTTCAAAGCGGACTCAATACATCCAGAGCTATTGATCATGTTCGTGCTATCATCAGTTTTACTCTCCTCAAGTTCAGAACGATTACGACTTAAACTATCTTGATCAGTCTCACTTGAAGATTGACCTATGCGTAGAGTGAAATTGTCTGCAGATGAGGATGACCCATCTAAAATTATAGTTTCAGTGCTTTTGGTAGAAGTGTCTTCTTGCACTTGACAGTTTTTCCCCTCATCATCTGAGGGCAGTTGACTTGAACTAATTTCATCAGGTTTACCTTCACCATTCAATACATGTGAAGTTGAATCAGAGGATGAGGAAATGTGAAGATCAACATCCTCTGCATTATTGTGTTCCAAAGCAGGTTTCTCAACAGAAGGTGATCTTTTGTCCTCACATAATTTAGGCACTGAGTTCTGTTGCTCTGACGTATCGGGTGAAGAGCTGTGTCCAGAATCAATATTTAAACAGGGGGGATCTACTTCTGAGGCGGACACTGGAGCATGAGAAGCAAAACAGCGACAAACTATTTCTGACAAGTGCAAGTTGCAAGGATTAAGTCCACTGTCCACATTGCAAGAAAACTTGACCACAGAATGTTTGGCTATTGCATTCTTAAATTCCTCCTCTGACCACTCTTCAATAGAGTTCAGAAAAAAACAAAATCTAGGAAAAAGTTGCTCCAAAACAGGTCTGTTTGATGGTGATCCCTTAAATTCTTCGATTGGGCCTTTCACCGGGTTTGCACTATTCCTTGTCGAGCACAATGTTTGGTGGAGGCGGCTCACGTCACAGACTCTACAACATCTATTGATCCTCAGAGATGCCAAGCACTGATGACATTTGCAAGGGTCAGAAAAACATTCTGATTCATTTAGTTTGCTTCCTATACCACAAACCATTTTCATCAGATCAGCCCACTTCTCAACAGAAAGTTTGCTCGTAGGTAAGATCAGCTTAGAACATGTGCTTAATACAGATAATAACTGCTGGTCGATTGATGATGATAAAAATGAGGATTGAAGGTATCGATAGACTTGTAACATACAGCAAAGAGCATCATGAAGAAGCCAAAACCGCTCTAGTTCAACCTCGTCCACATTTAGAATCTGTTTAGAGTCCAAGAGAGATAAGCATTCTAAAAGAATACTCACTTGATCATGGCTCAGGCAGAAGAAGGCTTCCAGCTCATCTTCAACCATATCAGAATCAATATCCACTCGGATAGGGGCAGAGCACCAACTTAGAAGTCTCATAGATACATCAACTATAATTTTCAATTCCGATGTAAAACTTAAAAGAGCTTTGGATAGGAGCACTTTTAGAGTCGTATTAACAACCACTAATGGTTCATTAGTTGGCTGATGTGCATCACTTCCCTGTGCCTCTCCATCAGCTACTACAGTTTCAGGGGGTTCAAACCCGACAATGGGGGAGGTAGCTCTGTCAATCATAGGTGCTTTCTGGCTGGACACAGCTGCCCCTGAAGAGTCAACCTTGTGCGATACAATGACATCGTCATCAGCTGCAATTGTCTCAATAACAGAAGTAATCTGCTGGAGAAACCGAGAGCTTTTAAATTGTGGAGAGCACTTATATAATGCTTCCTCTTTCTCCCCATTTAACACTGCATATATGTAGCAAACATCCTTCTTGTTAGAGATAAAACCTTTCTGAGGGTCTTCCACCTCCTTTGAATGGAGATATAATTGCTCTGATGGACCAGTATCAGAAGACACATCACATGGCAATTGACAAGAAACAACATTCTGAGCAGAGGTATCACTAGATACAAAATTGAATTTAGGGTTGACAGGTGTAGCAGCCTTATGGGGAGCATTAGCTGGGCTTGACAAATCTTCAAAAACAAAGTTGAGCTTCTTTTTCACTAACACTTCCATAGGAACACCATCAGCACCTAAGGATGATACCGTAAACACAGGTGACGTCCTTCGAGTTTCTTTCCCAACTCTACCTCTCTTCAGAGAATTCTTCATGTGTAGACGAGATCCACGATGGGTATTTCGAAGGGAAAGGAGGCGAAATGCTTTCCTACGAGCTATGACGTTTGACCTGGCACGTTTGACAAGACCATATGATTGCTTAGACACTCTTCTCAACCCAGGTATGCAGTCCTCTTTTCCATCTGTTTGATGAAGTTTGCTATGAGATTCCATTAAGTCAAGCTTTTCAGGTGTAGTTGACACAGAGGGCGTTGACTGCTCAGGATCAGAATCTGATATGATGATTGATTCCTGCTCAGCAACACCACTGTCACTGTCACTTCCACACTCAGAAAATGAATTGTTATGCTCCAAATTGGACGAATTGGATTCATTGTTCAGTCCCAGTAACTTATTAAAACCTGGGTTAATATGAATCTTCACAGAGTCTTTGCTGTTTGTTGAGTTTGTTCTTGAATTTTCACCAGCCTCCTCAGAGTCTCTCTTTTCCCCTGCTACCAATTGAACTTCCTCCTGTAGCGATTCTAAGGTTCCCTCATTGAGATTCTTCAGCCTGTGTATCACCGGTGTCTGTGGGCTCCCGGTCCTGGACAGCATAGCAGATATCTTGGAGCAATCTCCATTCATCTTTTCATCTGAGTTCTCAATCCTAGACACTGTACTAGTCTGCATAGAAGGATATTCTGTTCGATCTGCAAAAAAATCCGTAAATGAAAACAGCATACAAGCTACTTAATAGAAAGTGAAACGTACTATTCTTTGCCTGACCTGCCCACGTCCTCAATTTATCCGCACTCCGGAACGCTTTCCTGCCCCTGCTTTTCTGCTTCCTTATAGCGCCCCACCTTACTGGATGATGATCCATGGCCATTGGACTTCGCACTGAAGAAATAAAAAATGTAAGTATAGACAAAGAAACAGCATGCCCCACTCTATCTTACACCAGCCCCAAACCTGTCCCCTAGGTCACTGGAGCTGCAGGCACAAACGACAGCGGCCGGTGGCAGGCCCTGGGGTCCAGGCCCAGGCCCAGATCCGACCCACCAACAGAGATTGCACCCGCTAGACTCTACACAAACTACATCCAGGAGGGCGGAAATGGCGGCCAGACTCCATCTGACTCCATTCCCCCGTCCTACAACCACTAGGCGAAGGAGATCGGCAACCCCCAACCCCCTCAAGCAAAACACAAAGTTACTGATTTCACTCGATGAATGATGATGAGGCACGAAAGTGACACCAAAGCGCACGTTAACGGAGTAAACCTCTGCCGACAAAATGACATGGGCACACACAAGGGGCGGTAGGCCGCCTCAGCAGGTGCCACTCGACGAGAATGAGACGTCGCAACTATCAACCCTAAGTCTTACTGATTGGGGCCGATGGAAAGGAGCGTCCACCGCTGAAGCTTCGGAGATGGACAGACGGTTTCGCCGACGATGCCTCCAAGAGCCGCGGGGCGTCAGAGGGAAAAACTTGAAAGTTACTGTAACCGTCCCAGGTGACCCATGTGGAAACTCAACTGCCAGATCGCGCCTCTGACCGGACAAATGCCGGACACCCACAGCATTGCCAACACAATGTTGAAAAGGGATGGGAAACACGGAGTATATATTCCGAGGTGGGACAAGACCCGTCCCTACAAGTTCACCTGCAAGCAAATAGCACGTCGCGTAGAACGCAACTGTCCCGCAAACCTGGCCACGAGTGAAATTGTTCCTACCGAGGACCCCGTGAGGTGGTAACGGATCAGTCGTATCCGGTCCGCCAGCCAAATCTAAACCAACCACCCACCAACCCCTTCTGTAAAAGGCTTGCAGATGGAACTCAGGGCTCAAAAGAATTTCCTCATTCCAACTGGTGTAAAACTATTTTATTAAATGTGATGAAAGTACATTTGGTAGGACTCTTCCACAATGATAGTCAGTTGCAAAAATACATAGTTGAAAATTGTAACATAAAACATCTAATCACATCTCTAAGCTTAAAATCTTTAGGAATGTCAAAAATTATCACTTTCCACCCTGTAGATAGGTTTCCATACTAATAAATGCACCATATTACATTCTCAAAACACTATAGTCAATTTTGTACTCAAAAATAACAACACTAAGTAACAAATTGGTGCCAAGATTAATAAGTACATCGCAAAAGCTTAATTTTTGTACATTAATTATCACTGAATTTCCAAGATGGAATTAAATAGGTCTTCAAAGATTTACGTAGTGAAATGAAAATGGCAATCAGATCCAGCAACTTCATCAATCACTTGGCCTTGGAAACAAGATCCACAATCATCTTCTCCAGTTTGCGGCAGTCAACGGCAAACTTGCGGATTCCGTCAGAGAGCTTGTCAGTGGCCATTTGATCCTCATTCAGCTCCCACCGGAACGTAGCCTCATCCATGGTCACCTTCTCCAGATCCGACTTCTGGGCTGCTCAGAGGAAGCATAAGTAAGATACTTGAAGCGTCACACTTACATCAAAGAATCAAAGATATAACATACCGGCAGCAACTGACAGAATGGGTGCCAGCTCATCACTGCTGCTCTCCAGCTCTTCCAAAAGCTTAGGAGAAATGGTGAGAAGGTCACATCCAGCCAAAGCTTGGATCTCACCTGTAAAAGGAGTCCATTAAAAATTGTAAGAAACATGCAAGTGAAGTATGCAATTTAATTTTAAAATTCATTATTACCAATGTTTCTAAAGGATGCACCCATCACAACAGTTTTGTAACCGAACTTTTTGTAGTAGTTGTAAATTTTGGTAACAGACTGGACCCCAGGATCTTCCAAAGGGGCAAACTGTTTTTGAGAAGTGTTGGACACATACCTGACAAGAAAAAAAAAGTTATTATACCAATAATGAAAAACATAAGAGGCCACATCAAAGTAAGCAAGTTAACCAACCAGTCCAAGATTCGCCCCACGAATGGGGAAATGAGAGTTACACCAGCCTCTGCACAAGCAACAGCTTGGGCAAATGAGAAGAGAAGGGTCAGGTTGCAGTGAATTCCATACTTGGATTCCAATTCCCTGAGAACGAAATAAATCACAACATGATACTGTGGACTCATGAAGTCCGGGAACAGGTGAATGTCAACTCATGACAGATCAAATCACCTTGCAGCCTGAATACCTTCCCAGGTGGAGGCCAGCTTGATGAGGACACGTTCCTTCTTGATTCCATGCTCTTCATACAGCTGGATGATGCGGCGAGCCTTGGCGATGCTGGCTTCCTTGTCAAACGAAAGCCTGTGGAGAGGAAACCAAGGCAACCATGTAGAACACAGGCCTTGACCTTGATACCGCCATCCAGTTCAAAAACATTACAATCAATACCTGGCATCGACCTCAGTGGACACACGGCCTGGAATAATGTTCAGGATTTCTACACCAAACAGTACACACAGCTTGTCCATGGCCGCATCCACAGCCTCTGCGCCAGTTCTGTTAACAAATTAGAAAGACTGCATAAAGTAACATACCTCCCGAAAATATCGTTGAAGTGATAAAACATTACATTAAGGAAAAAACAATGTCATAACTATGCTCAAGAATTTACAGATGACCTTAACTGCTTGTTCAATGCTAGTTACTAAAGTAGGCATAGTTGTGTACTTACGCTCCAACTTTCTTTCCGTACTCCACAGCTTTGGCAATCAGGTGTTTGTACTGAGGCATGTTAGCAGCAGAAAGCATTAGAGATGGGTTTGTGGTAGCATCGGTGGGCTTGTATTTCTTCATGGCTATAAGAGACAAAGTGACAGAAAGCAAAAAGTTAAGTTTGTTACTCATCAGCACATCACTATGATTCTGCAGTAATTTTTAAGCCATCAGGGCATATAGGAAGATAAAGATAAGACCGCAGGGAGCTTGATCCTAAATGCAGCCATGAGTTTCACAATATAATAGCACTCGTAGAGCCAGGCATGGACAATCATATTCCAATAAGTATTGTTTATTTAAAATGGCAATCAAATTCGATCATGCTTCACAAGGTTAGATGAAAAGCCCGGCACAGGTGGTGGGAGGGGCCGACACGCACTGTACTGTACTGGACAGCACTGTACTACGTCGGTAAAACTATCCTGCAGCCTCCAACGAAAGCAAAATCCGTAACAGACTCACCCTCGAAGTCGCCCGTGTCGGCGACGACGGTGGTCAGGGCCTTGAGGTGCGCCAAGGAGTTAGCCATCTTCGGTTTCTTGGGGCTCGGTGCACTGTCTGACATAACAGAGGAGAGATGCGGCCTGGCTGCGTGTCCTGAAGCGACTAGAACGTGATACGCTCTTTTGAGGCCGAAGCGACCGATGAGGCGACGTTAAAGTCACCTTGAAGTGGGACTGACCGCACAACTCAGCTGAGCAACCGCCGGGCCGGGAAAGGAGCTGAGAGTGGAGCGAGAGAGAGAGAGAGAGAGAGGAGCGACAGATCTGACCTCATGAACCTGCTGCGTAAGGTTGCCGGGCTGCCGGTGGGCTGCCGGAGAGCTGCGTCAGAAACGCTATCGTCCGATCCTACAGTGGTTGGAGGGAGAGGGAGAAAGGAAAATCTCTTTCTCGGAGGCAGCGTGAAGGTCAGTGCAAGGCTGGACGAGCCGAAGGTGTGGCCGGAAACTAGAGAGACTGGTCATGAAAATTACACCTTTTAGAAGGAGGAAACGAGCTACAGAGTTGAACGTTTCTGTGTTACAACATGCTCTAGTTTCTTTTAGGGCGCTAATCGAAAATCTGAATTGTGCACGGTTGGTATACAGACTGGTACCCCTGTTTCGAGCCCCGCTCAATTTGAATATCGCTGATATGCCGCGGGATTTTTTTTATTTACATGATTTAAGTATTATTAAATCTGAACGCGGACAGTGTCATTCGAAAAATATACCACCATTGGAAGCTGCCAGCTGCTTTATTGAATTTAATATTGAGCGAGAACCATTTCTGTTCAATGGAAAAGATTCGGAAGGGAAAGAATGGATAGAGGTTATTCAATGAGCGGACTGTGTGTGAGGCTAACGGAGAGGGAAGGAAACTGGCGGGAAGCACGGGAAGCAAGGGCCGCGACATAATCTGAATCTGACATAAGTCGCTGCTGTCGTATTTCACGTTTTCTCTTTTTTTTACTCAATATAGAAACGTCAGTATGAATTTCAGTTTAATCACGACTGAATGTAAAAATTACACAACGTGAATGGTGAATGCCCCTCAAGTTCTCAGTGGTCGAACGGATTGCCTACTCAACAGGCGTAGCAGCACAGCACAGAATGAGAAATTAACTGAGTAGCTGAGTCTATTTTGGTACAGAACACTTCTTGTGATTTGTTTGTGTCATTTTGTCTGCTCCACCAATTGACATTGGTCTAGCTTAATTCGAATTTGTACGGGGAACTTGCGACTAGAAACGATAATGCTTCGTTTTCCTCGTACATGATTTTCATTAAATATTACGTAAATGCATAACCTCAAATTTGACGCATTATATACATCTGTACAACGTAACAACGATGAGATTTAACGAGAAAGAAGCGTCAGAAATTTTGAACGGCACTATTGACCTCGAAGGACGCTTGAACTTTCGTAAACTCTGTCCGGGAAGCTACAGTCAACCAGGTACACAAGGACTTGACACTGATCCGACACTGGCCTTTTGTAATTCATTTTTCATTACCCATTGAAATCACGCAGGTTTGGTTTTTTCCTAACTGCCATGTTTATCTTTCCCACAGCCTACAAGGAAAGATGGTTCAAATTGAAAGGAAACCTACTCTTTTACTTCCGGATAAATGAAATTGGAAGAATTGATTTCAAACAGGTAGGAAGCAGTTGTTCTCTATCTGACTTGAGGCTTAAACAATTTTTAACAATTATTTTGCGACTCTTTTCAGCCATGTGGACTCATTGTTTTAGAAAACTGTAGTGTTCAAGCTGAAGGAAATTCTGGCGTTCCTTTTGCATTTTCCTTAACATTTAGGGATGAACCAGATAAGAAACTTGTATTTGCTGCACGATCAGAAGATCATGTTCAGCAGTGGATTAGTGCCCTAAAACAATCATCGTATGTTCAATTTTGTTAAGACCTAAAATTTTTGTCATTGTATTGACCTTTTGATATCTGTGATTAATCTCTTTGATGTTTTTCTTTTAGGTATGAATACTGGAGACAGCAGCTAATTTTGCTTCAGTCAAAAATTTGTTTTAGGACAGGCAAAGTAAGTTATACCTCATCTGCTTTGATTTACTTATGTGTACCTTATCACTACCAATATGCCTTTTTTTCTATAAAAAGGGGGGAAAGGTCAGGGGAAAAAAATCTGTAACTTGTGTTTTTTTTTCCAGGACCCATTACTCTTATATCCTCATAATCAAGGTGTAGTACGTAACTTTCAAGAATTTTTGGAGGATGATCATGTTGGGCAGCGAGAACCTAGTTTTCAAAGTCACATTCTTGTTGCATCAACGGCAGCAATATCTATAAACACTGCTCCAACTCCCACTCCTCTGGCAAGAAGTGCGAGTAGTACCAGTGCTGTGCTACGATCTATTGTACCACCCCCTCGTGCCAATGCATTGTCCAGAAGTGCAAGTAGTTCCCAAGCAAACAGGTCAATTTCACCTCCACCAAGAGCATCAAGATCTCAGTTTCATCGCCCTGTGTCACCATTAGCTCAGACCTCAGGTTCCACAGCACCCAAGCCATCTACCCTACCTCAAAATAACAGCTGTGTTGTAGATGACTCCCCTAATCTTATAGAGCTGTAATTTACTGTCTTTTATTGGAATTGATTATATGAAACGTTCTGCCGAATATGTGAAGTATGGCCATTTGCTGAGCAAGATCCTGTAGTTACACCCTACTTATTGCACCTTATTGGAGGTGGAAGCAAGAGGGGATTGATTTACTTGTGAAGTTCCTGTTTCTTTTCTCATGAATATTGTAATTGATCTCTCTTCAAAGTAATAATTCTATATCTTGAAATTAATTTGCTTAGCATATCCCACCATGTCCCTAGGCATATCTGTAGCATGTGTAAAATGTTCTTTAATTTTATCATACAAATATTGTGCTGCTTTTACTTTCTACTAGTTACCTTGATGATTATGGTTTTATGTTATGTAGCAGGTTGAGTAAAATTAGAAGACTGAATTAAACATGGTGTGGTGTCTGTACACCATGTTTTCAAAGAGATCATGGTTTTACATATTTTTCTAGCTGTTTCACCTGTTTGTAAATCTTCTTTTAGACTTTCGACTTTTGTTTAAATGCTTCTTGGGAACCCAGATATATACTCCCATATATATACAAATATATTCTTTGATAATTTTAATGAAAAGAGAGAAAAAATAGGTGCTCACATTGTGTTCTGTTAAAAAAAAAAAACTCGTAAGTCACAACAACAAACACAGGGCATCCTTATTAATATACATTTTATTTTACTACAATGTTGCAAATGGTTATCTGGTTTATCTATTTTTAAGGCCTCAACTGCATGTAATGTGTGAGCCTAGGCATATCCAGTATTATCCTAATTTAGAAAAGAACTGTACTTTTAATGTCTTCATCTGCAGAATAGGCAATAGAAACAGGGTTTTTTTGAATGGTATGGTAGAATTCTATGTGATATGTTACTGTTCTTTTACCCCCCCCCCCCCCCCCCCTTCAAATTGGGATGGTTTGGTTCAACCAGGAACTGGGATTTTTGGGTATAGTGATATTATTGTATTATCATTATTAATGAATTATGGGTAGCTCTTGGCCTCGCTAACTGTAAAGGGACTAGGTTGTTAGTAAAAACCTTTTATGGCATTTTGTCAGCTCTATATTTGGCTGTATAGTTTATCTTACGGGTCACAGTCTGCCTACATGTTTAAATAATTTGTTTCGTTTCGAATCCTTTCAAGGAGATAGTAAGTTATGCTAGGTTATCATGTTGCTGTGCACCTTTCCGTTAACATAGGGCATGATGCTGTCTGTGATTTGCAATACCTTCTTTAAGCTTCTGTGACATTCCCCTCTGCCTTGTTACAGAAGTAATTAATTACTGAATTGACCTTAAAATGAAAAAGAGTAATTTCCAGTGCTTTTAGAGCCACATCTTGTATACAAATTTTTTATTTTGGCAAGACACGAATACCAATTATTTTTAGAGCAAGGTAGTTTTAGTGAGTGATTGATTGCACTTTTACATGGATTTATTCATTTTGTGCTTGCAAACCGCTGTTGTGCCTCTTGAAGAAAGTATTCTGTGGAAGTAAAGGACAATAATCCATACTGTAAATGGTGTTTTTTGTATTTTTTTTTTAAGTTTTTAAATATTTTTTATAACCACCATCGAAATGAAAGTGAAAGGGGTTCTAGTAGAGAATGGGAGGGCAGGGCTTCGCAGCCGCCCCGAGCATGTGCCTGTCGCAGTAGTGGGCGCAGGAGGAGCCGCACTGCACCGACTGCAGGCAGAGGCACTCCGGACAGCCGCCGTCCGGGGTGGGCGGCCGGGGGGTCACCCTGCCCGTGGCGCAGCACCCCGGCCGGCACGCGTCGCACCTGCATGCAACCGTGCCTCAGAGGAGCGTGGCGTGTCCGCTGGTTTCGCTATTTTCCATCGAATTTAAAGCGCCAATTCATGGCGATTTACGGTCTTTTTTTTTTTTGGGGGGGGGGGGGAGCAAGGTGTCCAAAACCCTGCGGCGTTCTGTACCAGCAGTTCCGTTTGTGCGTGCGCGCGCTCCCGGGCGGCGGCTCGCAGACGCCGGGGCCGCCGCTGGGCCTGCACTTGGCCACGGGCTGCGACAGGCAGCAGTCCCTCCCCTTGCAGTCCAGCCTCCGGCACTCGTCCTGCACGCGACCAGCGAGGCGGTCAGTGGTGTTCAGTCAGTCCTGTGCGAGCAAGTCATTGGGGAAACGTCCGCCGCGCCGCTCGTCGAGTCGGGAAGGTTTTATAACCTGGCTAGACCTGGGCGCCGACGCCCAGCCGATTCAGCCGGCGGCGCGCCGAGAAAATTTTCTAGCTTTTACAGTAGTTTTGCTTATTTTATCCACTGGCCCAGTGCGAGGGAAGCGTCTGTTGGTCGCCGGGAAGGCCTCACGAGCGAGCACTGCTGTTTGGTGGACGCGGTCCACGCAGAGAGCCTCTGATGCTCTCCGGAGGAAAGTATGTAATGTTTGTAAGAGGCCGCGATTTTCGAAAATGTTTAATTTAAAATAGCCGTGTGAAGCGGAAAGAAGTGTCCGAACGGAAACAGCGATGCCAAATCGGCTAGCCGAAAGCGTGATGGACGTTCACGCTCCGCCCGTGGTTAGGGGTCCCCTCGGCCTAGGTCAGAGCGCGTCGGAAACGCGCGGCGCGAACGGGCGGCGGCTGCCCGAGAGCCTGCGGCAAACGTCGCGCCGCCCGGCAGGCAGGCAACCCCAACACGCGGCTGTGTGGCGGGCTGTCCGCGCCTACCTTCCAGGGGCTGAGGGGGGAGGGAGGGGCAGGGTGGGGGGAAGTACTACACAGTCCCGAGAGATGGCGCTGCCAGTCAGCGGCGGGACGTTCGCTCTCGCGGGGTGCTCCGTCCGGCGCCAGCATGACCTCCCGGCGGCTCTGACGTTTCGATCTTACCTGTAGCCCGTTCCTTTTCGGGCAGGCGCAGCCCGAGTACAGCTGACTGCCGATCAGCTCTCGGCTCCGGTAGCGTTTCAAGTCCCACGGGGTGCCGTCGCCTCCCAGATTCTGAAATTCGCGAATTATAATAGGGGAGAGACGACGCAGCCCGATTCAACTCCGGGAGAGTGAATAAATCCGGGGCGGCCGAGGCCGAGGGCACGGCGTGTGCGGGTGCCGCGCACTCACCACCGGCTCGGGGAGCCAGGTCCGCGGCTCGTACTTGACGGTGACCCTCGGGTGTTTGTTCTCGTCGGCCACCTCCAGCATGTTGGCCTTGTACCTCGTCTCCAGCACGGGCAGGCCCGTCACCAAGGGGTACGCCTTCCAGTCGATCTCGAACGGCACCTGGAACCGCGGCGGGGGAGGGAGGGAGGACTCTGCGCGGTGAGCCGGTATTTGAATCCGGGGAAAACACCGTTTCCCCTATGTTTTTTTACACCTGGAACGCGCAGGTTTAGATCTATGATCTGATGCATTCAAGACAGGAACTTGGCTCGGCGGCGTACCTTCCTGTGCCGCGGCGGCGGTATGTCGCGCCACTGCCGCCTCTTCGGCCCGCCGGCGGCGTGCTCGGGGCAGGCCTGCTTGCCGTCACAGCGACAGCTGCGGCACAAGTACACAGCCGGAGCCCCCTCCACTCCCGCACGTGCGCGCTTCACGGAGAAAACATTTTCGGCGAGGGAAGGACACCCACCAGTAATCGAGCTCCTTCAGGAGCCCTCCCAACTTCTCAAGAAGCTTCTCCTCGTGGCTGGACATTTTCGAGTCGGGACAAGAATTTTGAATGTGCAAAAATCCAATTAAAAATGTGTCTATTCTCGTATTTTGATCCCATCAAAACTACTTTAAATTTGGCCCTTTGCCCTGCCAGAACTGTCATGGCGTCCACCATTGTTACTGAGCAAACCATTATTAGGGGACGTCTAGGAAAATGTTGAACAGGGGGAAAAATAAACTGTCAACCTCTGTTTCTATGCGCCATTTGCTAAAATTCTGCATCCAAAAGGAAAATAAAGTGTCCCCTACAAAACAGAGGTATGACCCCGACGTGATTTGAACACGCAACCTTCTGATCTGGAGTCAGACGCGCTACCGTTGCGCCACGGAGTCATGGCTGGCGACGGTGTGGTGGGAGGAGGAAACATGTGCCGAGCTGAGCGCGCGTGCCGCGGGCGGGGCGTCGCGGTGGGGCGCCGCGGCGGCGGGGCGCGGGGATGCAGGCGTGCAGAGATAACGACTGCGGCCAGAATAGATAATTTGCAAAGCAAGAAGCGGCAGGCACCGGACTCGGCTGGTCGGGAGGACAGCTTGCCTGCAGAATAGGGTATTCCGCAGAAGCTCAGGCCAAGGTGACGGAGAGGTACCGAAGGATGCCGTGCGCTGCGCACCCGCGTGCAGCATCGTGCCTTTTAATTACCATTATTGTTAAATTTTAACATGGATTGTTATATGTATTGTTATAAAATTTTCAAAAAAATCGTAGTCAAAAGTGGCGCCCTGTCCCCCTCGCACTTCACCGCAGTACGTACGGCACTCTCCGACCCGGCCCGCCCCGGCATCTCGAGTATCGCTTTAATCATTTTGTTTTTCTAGGACAAGCAGGGGTGTTTTGTTTTCTTTCCATCGTTGCGCTTTCGAATAAAATCGTGTCTTTATCACTAACGGTCACTAAGCATGTACCCCTCCCCCCCCCCCTAAAAAAAAGCAGAATCCGTACCGAACGTGTCTTGCCCAAAATTTTGCGGTGATCATATCACTGTCTTAAGTTAATTCCCCATAAGTGAGGCTTTCTGTCCACAAATACCGCACAGCGCACGGAACAAGACTGTTCATTTTGTTTGACGCCCGGGCCGTACACCAAACACCATGATCTAAAATAGGACACTACCCCCTACTCCCCACGTGCACCCCCCCCCCCCCCCCCCCCTAGGGCAGCAGACACGGAAGCAGACGCAATAGTAATCTGAAACTGTGTCGGGGCGATGTCAAACCGATAGCAAACCGACATCAAGCGGGCCGCTGCTGAGCCGTTGGTGAGGCGCGGGTCTGCGCTGCGCGTCTTCTCGCTGTTTGTGACCCCGCCGTCTGACCCGGCGGGGAGGGGGGGGGGCATCACCCCGCACCCCGCGTTGTTATGTTGTGTGAAATATCGCGGAGGAGGAGAGGGGGGAGGGGGCGGCGCCACCCCTGACCCGCGGGGCCTGCCGGGGCCTGCCGGGGCCTGCCGGGGACCGAGGGCAGGAAGGAAGCAAGCGCTGCCCGTCTCCTCAATCCGATCCAGATCGCCAAACCGTCAAGACGTGCAGAAGCAGCAGCTAGAAGCAGCAAGAAAGCAGCAGACATGGCCCGCCATCTCTCCATCCTCCTCGCCCTCGCCGTGGCCGTGGCCGTGGCCCACGCCGCCACCATCGGTAAGCGGTCCGGAGCCAGAGGCCGTCAGAGGCCGTCAGAGGCGCGGCCCGCCTCGCAGCCCAGACAACTGTCCATTTCTCGATACCTATATCCGTTCTGATAAGCCTTTAGGGACCCGTACGTGCGAAGACAAAGTATTTACTAATGATGGCATGTAGACGAGTTTCCGCCCCAGCCCCTGCCCGTGGCGGTGCGGTACACCCGGCGCCGCCCCGGTGGTGTAGGTGGGCGGGGGCGGGACGAGTCTGTTTCTCACGTGGCCGCCGTGCGCCCCCCGTCCTCCGCAGGCGAGCAGTACGATGCGTGCCTGTGGGGCGGCTTCGAGGTGAAGCCGGACGAGAGCGTCATCTCCGCCAACGCCCTGGGCATGTGCAAGCGCTGCCGCTGCGAGGCCGCCGAGATGGTCTGCGAGGAGGAGCAGCTGCCCTGCGACCCCTACACCGTCGGCGCCGCCGCCGCCGCCCCCGCCGAGCCCAAGACGAGGACGGCCCGCGCCTCCAGCGCCAAGCCAGTGCAGTGCGGGGTGAGTAGGCTCCACGGGCTCCACGGGGCCTCAGCCGCTGACCCCCGCCAATGCGAGCCAACACCCGTGTCAGCCTGCGCCTGTGCCTCTTGTCGCTCTGCCGGGCCGGGACAGGCGCGGACAGATGACGTGTTCGGCCCTGGAGGTGCAGCACCTGCCGGCCACGGGCTGCCCAGTCGCCATCCACACCCCGACCACCATTCCAACGCCTAACGCGGCCCTTTCTGTTTTGATTCGCAGGACAAACTGTGCGTGACTGCCTGCATCAAAGAGAACGGCAAACACAAGTGTGCGTAGGCAGGCCCCATGGGGACCCCGGGACCCCAGATGCACCGACGGCACCACTGGGACAGCCTATACAGCCTCCAGGCCTTCTAGGACAACCTCGCAGACCACCCCGCTCACTCACCAGTGTTGCTAAACCAAAACGTCTAACCCACTTCTATTCGGCAAATAAATACTGTTCTATTTTTTTAAATTGTCTTGTCGGTTTCCCGCCATCCCCACACAATCACAACAGGGCACAGGACAACCCGTGCAAACTTTAGGTTTCGGATATTTCCACAAATGTTCGAACTCACGAAGGGCACGTCATTGTCCATCTGGTCTGGCTCTAGATTTGGTGAGAGAAAAGACCCCGACAGAGCCTTTCCCGCCAAAAAAGACAGTGTAAAGTAGGAAAGGCAGCTGACTGCAGAATAGGATATTCCGGAGTTCACAGACCGGAAGAAAGGGTGACGAAAAGATACCGGGTCCAATATGACAAGTTTTTCCGGCGCAGAAAAGCCGCCCAGACACCCCCTTCTGCGGGGCCCTCAACTCTGCCGAAAAAGTGTATTACACACTGGATGCCTGGGTCGACTCATGCGAACCCAGTCTTCTAGTCCGGTTTTCTTCTCTTTTAACCCATGTGTGTTGTGTTTGGTTGTCCCCAATCGCGTACACTGATCGCGTCTCGCGTTGCGGACTCCCCCGATAGCGGCCCAGGCATTATCTGCGAGTGCCGGCAGCGGCAGCGGCTCTAGGCCGGTCAGGCAGGTCAGAGGAAGGCTTTGTTTTGCTGACCCTCGCCGGCCGACAGCCACCAAAGCCATCGCAGTGGACAGCAAGCAAGTTCATGAGGTCGCTGGCTCGAATCTCGCCGTCGGCAGGCCGGGCCCATAAATAATGCGATAAATAAATGTGTGAATATGGTTCTATCGCGGGACGGGATCCTGCCCTGTGCAGTGTGCGTCGCCACAAACCCAACCGATGCTCCCCGTCAGCACGAAAAAGATTGACTAACTGATTCATTGGTCGATTTGTTTATGTCTGAAGGTGAGAGGGAGGGAGGAGGAGGTGGGGGGGGGGGGGGGGGAGGAGTAGGCGCCGTGAGGACAGGTCCGCGGCGGCACACCTCGCCAGTCGCAGTCTCCTGCTGGACGCGGCGGCGACGAGATGGCTCTCCAGTCAGTGCTGATCCTAGCCATCGCTGTGGCCGGCGCCAGGGCCGCGAGCACCGGTAAGACCAGACCAGCAGCGTCCTGTGGAGTGGAGTGGAGTGCCCGGGTTCAAATACCGGCTCACGCGGAGCGTTTCTTTTCTTTTCTTCCCTTCGTGTTATGTCGTGCGGGGCGGCGGGGCCCGCGAGACGCGTGCCTTGTGTAACACTCCAGTCTCCCGGCCGCCCACCCGCGGCCACGGCCCGGGGCTGTGACATCGCGCTGCGGTGCGGCGTCACATTCGTCGGAGTGTCATCTCCAATTCGTTTAAAACGCGACTCTTAAGAAGGACGTCCGATTCACGCTCCAACGAATGTGGCGAACGTGATGCCAATGTTACACTCCTGAACACCGACTGCGGTGTGCAGCGTTGCCGGAAGGTACGAAAAGCAGTTGCGTACCTCCGCCTGCCTACTAGGCAACACGCCTCGCCTCGGCTGTCGTCGGGCAGGCGGAGGTTTAGGGCTGCTTTTTGTCTCCTTTTCTGGCAACGCGCCGGGCGAGAGAGAGAGAGAGAGAGAGAGAGAGAGAGAGAGAGAGAGAGAGAGGAGCACGACAAGCAGGCGGTAGTGCGAGAGAGATGCCCGACCGAGCGTCTCCCTCGCACTACAGCAGTTGAACGCGTCGTCCTCGCACTCGGCCACTGCTGGACCTGGACAGAGGAGGGCTGTGGGGGCACCGCCGCCCTGACCGACTGACTGCCGCCCGGCGCGGCGCGCGGCCGTGACCGGCGGCAGGACGGGACGCCGCGAGAGGCCACGGGACGGACCCTGACCGTGAGGCAAGGAGAGACCCGCCCGGACCCGCCACCCGCCACCCGCCAGGCCCGGCGCCGAGCCGAGGCCGTTTGCCTGTCAAGATGCAAGAACAAAATATCAAGAGAGGAGGGGGGGGGGGCGAGAAAACAGCGTGGCATTGTCGTCGCTGCGGGGGCCGCTGCCGCTGCCGCTGTCGTTGACATGTTGTACGTCGGCGACACGGCCGCTGGAGCCGGTCCAAGTCTGGGCGGGCGCGTGGGGGACGCCGGCACACCTCTTGCAGGTGCTTGAACCCCCCGCGCGCCCGTGACTGTGACTGTGACCGTGACGTGACGTGACGGCGCCGCGGGCGGTGCTGTGCCCACAGGCTCGTGCGACCCGGGCGCGTGCGGGGCCGGCGACCTCCGGCACCTGCACTTCTACTACGAGGAACTGGCCTGCAAGCCCGTGGTCGCGGCGGGCGAGTGCTGCCCGACCAGCTACGACTGCAGTGAGTACGACATCAGCATTATTTTTTTGCCAATGTGCTCGACTGGCCTGGCTGCACCCGGTCACCAATTTTCATTGCACTCTTCGTGAGGGGCGATTTACTCCCGCGTTGTACTTTGTGTAATACCTCCGCGTTAAACCTCAAATCTGGATTTTTCGGTCCGACAATACCCCAAATAAAATGGATGTATCGTCCCCCCGCGCCACTGCAGCCGCCGCAGCTGTGCACTGTACATGTACACAGACTCCCTGGGCAGCGCCTCGACCCTCTCCATCGGCTGTGATGGCGTTGCCTCTCTGCACTGCAGGTGACCGCGACAGCCGGGACAAGTCGCGCTGCTACTTCCGGGGCCAGGCGCTGGAGGTGCGGCCCGACCTGGAGCAGCTCGACCCGTCCGTGTGCCTGGCCGGCTGCTTCTGCCGGCAGACCAAGGAGGCCGGCGCAGTGTGAGTGCACTGCTGCTGCTGCTGCTGCTGGTGCTGCTGGTGGTGATGTAGCGGCGCCCAGCTCTCTACCCTTGAGTGCCTGTCATCCGCACACAAGTCTCCTCCTGGCAGAGGGGGGGGGGGATTTCCCGGGAGCCTTGCCAGGAGCCGCAGCAGCGCCTCCTCCAGAACCCGTCCCGTCGGCCTCTCTCTCTCTCTCTCTCTCTCTCTCTCTCTCTCTCTCTCTCTCTCTCTCTCGCCGGCCCCTGTCCGGAGGTGACTAATGGGATCGGGTTCGGGTGGCACCGTGTCAACGTGCACAGTACTGTACGGCGGGCCTCGGGGCGGGGACATCACCACACGCCGCCGGCGCGCTGTTGCAGGGCCCAGCTCACGTGCGCGCACATCGAGTGCCCCACGCTCTTCAACCCGTCGCTCATCCCCGAGGGCTGCGTGGCCACCTACTCCGGCAACAAGTGCTGCTCCGACGGCGTCCTCTGTGAGTCTGTGCGCGCCGGCGCAGCCGCAGCAGCCGACAGCCGATCCCCGGCGCGGCGCCTGCCTCGGCGCCTGCCGTGCGGCGGGTAGGCCGCCCAACCTGCCGCAGCGCAGCGCTGCGTGGCGGGCTTGCCTATCCTCCGCTTGGCAGGCGCTCCCCTTGCCGAGCTGGCGGCTGACGAAGTCTCTGTGTCGTCCTCAGGCCAGCACAACGTGACGGCCGACACCGCCAAGTGCGAGTGGGGCGGCAAGACCTACCTGGAGGGCCAGAAGTTCTACCCGGACGAGGAGCCCTGCAAGGTCTGCACCTGCCGCAAGGGATACGACGGTAAGGACTCTTTCTTCTTCTTTTCTCTTTTTGATATTGGAGCGTTAGGAACTCCGGCCCTGGGTCCCCTTAATGCCGATTTGAAGCCTCTCCGGGCGGGGGGTGTGCGACGGGGTCCGCCTGTGGGAGTCGAACCCACCGGGCCCGGAGTCACGGGGACCCCGGCCCGCGCCAACGGCAGTTTGTTCCCGGCACGCCCCCCGCGCTGTACCTGACCTCGCCCGCTCACAAACTGTCGCCAGGCACCCTCGCCGGCCCGTGGTGCTCCAAGGTGACGTGCGGCCTGGAGCTGCACCACAGCGGCGACCTGGCCAAGGGCTGCGCCCCGGTGTTCCACGACTCGAGCAAGTGCTGCCCCATCGAGTGGCGATGCCGTGAGTACGGAGAGGGCCCTGGCCGCCCCTGATGTGCTGTCGAGTGTCGCCTGTGTCGGGCTCACCGTGTGGTTGTGTTGCCAGCCTCGGAGGACGACGTCGTGGTCGCCGCCGCCACCGGCAAGGCCCCCGGTAAGCGCACCGCTCAGTAACCGGCCCGTCCCGGTGACGAGCACGCCGCTGACGGTTGACGCTGACGGCTCACGCTGACGCCCCTCCCCGTGCCCGCAGGCCCAGAGTCACCGTCGGCGCCGGCCGCCACCTGTAAGTGGGGCTCGCTCACGCTCAAGCCGGGCGAGAGCGTGGCGGCGGCCAAGCGGGAGGCGTCCTGCAAGCGCTGCCGCTGCGACGTGCCGCCCCACGTCACCTGCGAGACCAACGGGCAGCCCTGTGACGGCGCCGCGCCCGCCCTGCCCGTGGCCGCCCCCGAGGCCGCCCCCGAGGCCGCCGTCGTGGCCGTGGCCGCCGACGCCAAGGCCAGCAGGCGGCGGCGCAGCCCCGGCATCACCTGCGCCGTAAGTCGCACCCCGTCGTCCCCCCCCCCCTCTCCCCTCCCCTATCTCATGACCGAGTGCCTTCTCTTTTCAGAACGTCCGCTGCGCTCGGGCATGTGTCATGGAGGACGGCCGACCCAAGTGCAAGTGACCGTCATGACCCGAAACGCCCACACTCATAACATATGTCCTCATTCGTCCAAAATAAATTTCACCCATAATCGTCGTTCTGTGCATTCCTCTCCTCTTTCTCCCAAGACAAAATGGTGACAAACACAATAACAAACGATAAATCCGATTAGCTCTTTTTGGTAAAATACTCATTTATTCCCAACACGGGCACGTGGTACGTGCAGGACAAGACACACAACAAACGTTGATTTACAAAACACACTTGGGCTTTCTACACGAAAGCTATTGCACAAGAAAGAGAGGGGGAACCTATTTTTTCTTCCATATTGACAGAAGCCTCAGGATACAGACAAGCTACCTCCTACATTTCCTACAAACAGGAATCAGTACATTTCAGTATATCACATTGTCTAGTAATAAAAACTAACACTTAATTTCACAACAGTTAAAGGCACTTCAGCGAAATCACAGGTACAAAACGTGCTCACATAAACAGGCAACATTAAGTGATCTAAAAAAAAGAGATTAAGAACAAATAAACAATAAAAACAGGAACATACGAAGGAAACTCAAGGTTCAACTGCCACGCCCTCTACGGACCTGTTCGGGAAGACTGTCCCACAATACGAACACGCGTCGAGGCCTGACAGCACAACAAAGCCTTAGGGGTCGTCCACACGTTACGTAACGCTATCCGTCTTTCTCCCACTCACACGTTCCATAAGGTGCGACAAGGACGCCGAGCGATGAAATGGCGTCACGAAATGTGTGGATGATCCCGCACAACACCACGATCGTTACGTAGTTTGCGAACGGCCCCTGGAAACCTGAGAGGAATCAGACGAGGCGCGGGTCAAAGTCTGTCTGACCGCTCTTTCTCTCTCTCTCACACACACACAAACCGAGCTCGCTTATCACTTTAAAATAATAACAAGAGATATGAGGGCTGGGGTAAGAAAGAAATAAAGAAGCTGCCATGAAAAGAGATCAGGCATGAAGACAGCCGGCAGAGTGGTGAAAGGGTGTTCAAACTGTGAGAGTGTGCGTGTTAGAAAACAACCCTTCCGTTTAATTATATTTATCGCATTCAGCGCGGCGCCGCGACGGGTTTTGGGGCAAGCTGTGCCAGAACTCGACCATTAATACTGACGACTACAGACGCTGGAGACTAGGGACGGGACTTGACTTGGACAGCTCCAGCTCCGCGAAAGGGGACACACAGCCGACACGACACGGCGAGAGCCCCCTCGGGGGACGGCAGGCGGGTTATTGGGCCGGGATAGATGACATGGGTGTGGTGCGGTCCATCTGGCCCGCGGACAAGCGCGTACCACGTGGCGGAACAGCACTTTTTACGATTTCGTAACCCGAAGGGAAAAAGGGGATGGGGTGCGACGAAGACAAGAGCGCGGCGACGGAAAACGGGAGCGAGCGAGATGGAAAGCCGATATCGGGTCGACTCGGACGCGTCCAATAGCGATCCCTGCACCAGCATGTCAGAACACTCGGCTTCCTCAACCCCCCCTTAAAATGGCCTAAATAAAATGGCAACTGCTCGAGTTACTTTTGCTCCCCGCTTCACCGCCGACTTCCCTACCACAAGACCAGACCCCAGGGACCCCGGCACGGTATGACATGCCATGTCATGTAGTACCCTGGGCCCCGAGGACCATTTGGTGGCTGCAAACTGGTTCCGGGCACCCGGCTCCGGTGGCCCCAGCGCTCGGCATTGCACATTGTGGTTAATAGCTGTCATCCACAGCACGGCGTACAACTAGTTCGATCAGACATTTTGCATGTCCGGAGCATTAAGAACAGGGCTCTAACTAAATCCATTTACACGAAGAAAAGTGTAGCGTGTTTTTGTACTTTTGAATGAAAAGGTATAATCCACACATGTGTAAAATAGATGCTCGGAAGATTTATGCATTTGTTTAATGGGTGGGTGAGGTTTTTCTTGTGAAAAAGTGATGTTGACAGGTTGTAAGGTTTTATCTTGAAATTTAGTGCTCATATGCCGGTAGATGTGAAAGAAATGTAAGAGTCATAAATGGTTTGAGTGCATCATACTGCAAAAAAATGAAAACAAGCCCACTCTGAAAGCTTAAGATGAGAAATTTCTTTGAGAAGGAAGACTTGTACCTCAGAATGGACAAACCTCTCTGAAACATAGGTGTGACCTTGATGTTTCAACATACATTGTAAAAAACATAACAAGTACATCCAACTAAAAAATGAGTTATGACCAAAATTCCATTGTCAAAAATGTTCTTGGGTGGTTAAGGAGGTGAACTAAACTCTAGCCTGTATAGTGAGTCATGACATTCAAATTTTGTAAGAGATATTACTAAAGGTTGAGTGCTATTTAGTCCAGATTCACAAGGACCAAATTAACACTTTGGAACTTATAATTGGTTGACATCTTTCTCATTTTCCATTCAATCAACATTTAAACGACATAGTCGAAACAGCTGTCTGAACAATTCTAAAGTCAAACCATGATCTGCTGAAAAAAGTGCAAACGTTTGAAAGAGAAAGAGAAATAAAAAAACTTAAAAAAACAACAACAAAAAAACTGTCGCATATGTATGGAAAGTCATAGAAAACAGGAGAAAAAACTAGACATAAACAACAAGTGGATCAGAAAGTTTCTGAACATACTGAAGTCCCTTGTTTCAAAACTTTGCTCACTGGGCACTTTCAGTCAAACAGACTTCAGTGTCGTGACATAAAGACAACAACAGCAAGGTTAAATCAGTCTCGTTCAATATTTGATTAGCAAACTTGCACTAACATTGGGCATTCCCTACCTAAAGATTAGAAGCGTAGAATAATACATTCAACACAAATGCCAAGCAGAGATTTGTACTAAGCACACTGCAATGAAAACAGAAACCCTTATTTAAGAAAGGTGGATGCTAGAATACCTGAACTACAAAATGGCTTAAATCAGAATGCACACTTCCATTGGTAAGAGATAGGTTGATACATACAAATCATAATTCTCATATTGTGTATTAGATGAAAATGACACTGTGCTGAAAACAGTACCCAACAGCATCATTTGAATTTACCACGAAACTGACCCAATGAGCACTTATAACTTTAAAATCAGTCTTCCTTGAACAAACCTACAAGCGTAGTTTGGTCACAGCTAGAAATCATGCATCTTTTCTCCCCCCCCCAATGTAAAAATTATCCAGATTTAAAAGTCAGTTTACAGCACATCAATTACAACACAATACATATTCACAAATATTGAAGAATTTTAGTGCAGTTCAGACATAATGAATACAAACAAGGTGACTTTTTTTTACAATTTTACTATTTCAGTCAAAGTAAAGAAGACAAAGCATGAATGGCACCGAGGGAAATTAGGAAAGTTTAGGGGCAACACAACTGTGACAGTTGGACTTCAACAAATCTATTTGAAGATTTAAGAAAAGGAATTAACAATAAATCACTAATTTGATTGACTGATGGGTAAAACAAAAATTCTACGAAGGCTTCTAGCATTTTGACAAGATTGCACACAAAGGTAGTAAAATTGTAAAATTATTTTGATGGTACCGTTAGGTTTCCCTTTCTACGGCCTCGCATTTTATACAAATTACATGACCCACATACTAGTTTGAGTTACTTTTCATGACTTTAGAGACATCTAACAATGATAGAAGAATTTATAAAATCAGGAGATCATCCTTGGCGTTGTAATTGTGCCAAATTCCATGCTAGAGCCTTGTTTCAGAAATTATGATCATCAACCAAGCCAGCAATACATTTTTTATCAGACAAAAATAAATTATGTTTTTAATACATATATGTATATATATTTATACTTTTAAGAAACAAACAGTTCCCCCCAAATAATTACAGCTTTTGACTGGAAACATAGCACACTAAACATTTTCCCCATACCATGGAGAAAAATCTAACATAAAATATTCTCTATCAGATACAACAAACGGGTGCTTCTGGCTTTATGAGTGCCCTCTGAATTCATGCTCTCAGCAAACCCTCACCAGAAATCACATTCATAGAAACAACAATAACAAATGATTGATTGGCTTACTGTCTTAAACAGTAGATTTTAACTTGGCTCCAGACTAGTATACTGTGCTTTAATGAAGAAAGCATTGAAGTAGGTAAAAGTGAGGAGTATTCACAAGAATTCCTCAGTGAAATTTCATTAGAAGTAGCCATTAGGCAACTCACAGCATATTGATATATACATTATCACACACCACCCCTAAAAACGCAAGGGATGAAAAAAACCACACTAGTGTGCCCTTGGTCAAACAGGAAATACTATAAATGGTGCTGAAAAGGTCTCAACAGAGACCCCGCATCAGGAACAGAGCGAGGCTGGGTGACACGAGCACACAACCATCACCAGTTTCCACCATATTGCTGACGAGGAATGCCTCTGCCTCGGAACGGACGGTAATTGTTCCACCCCCTGCCCCTGCCCATACCTCCCCTGTCGTGTATTGGGGGAGACCTCCAGTTAGGTGCATGACCACGGAAGCGAGGCGCCCCAGGGGACATCGGATGAGGGGGCATTCCCAAATTTGGAGGAGTTCCAACGCCCTGACGAGGGGGTTTCCAGGGTCGCACACCCACTGACACAGGGCCTCCACGACTGCTATGATCAGGGAAATCATTCTGACCATTCCAGTCATTTTCATTGTCTTCCATTTCACCATTGTTAGGCATAAATGAACTGAGGTCTATTTTGTCAGAACCATTGCCAATGTTTATTCCATCCACAACCTCCTGCAATAACTGAGGGTCCATGCTTGCAACCATTTCTTTGATTTCTTCATCATCAGACAGTCCCATGCTGAGGTACTGACTCATGGAATCCGTGTCCGATTCTTCCATGCCAGAGGAGTGAGCCCCACCTGAATTTCCAGAGGGAGTTACTTGCTGTGAATTCGAAGCAGGCAGTGTTGGAGGAGGGGACATTTCCAAAGATCGGGCTGCAAGTGCGGCAGGTACAGGCGAACGTAGCCCTAACAAAGGATTAGGTGGTAACGTGATGTTTGGTCCTAATAAATTTAAGCCAGGATGTCGCATTCTCATAGAAATACCTGGAGGAGGGCCAGACAGGGGAATAGCAGGTGGAGGGGGAATAGGCATAGGAAATCTATTAGGATTGTTGAAGTTTCCTATGTCAGCAAACTGTCCATCAGGAAACACAGGTCGTGGAGGCGGCGGGGGGAAATGTGGCGGTGGCAAACTAAATCGCTGTGTAGCAACTTTTGAACTAGAAGATGAATGAGGACTCTTTGCCTTTGTTGCTTCATCTCTATCTTTGACAGGAGAGTCAGTGCTCTGAGAAACACCACCTAGCTTTCTAGATGGTGATCTTGATCTTGACCTGCGCTTGTCCTGATGTCTCTCAATCTCTTCCTCGTCACTCATTTCCATATCCACACTTTCTACAATGTCCCCAGGACGAGGCTGCCTAGGCGCTGGAGGAGTACGATAATCCTGGTCCACATCGCCCCACAAAGCGGGAGGAAGTGGAGGTGGTTGCAGCTCCCGCGGTGATCCTGTTAAGCTTATGAGATTGCGATGATCCACATCTTTCTTAAACCGGCTGTTCAGAAGGCGGTGGTCTACATCTTTGGGTGAGGAAGTGCGGCCCATAAACGTCCGATGGTCAACATCAGAGTTTGCCAAGGTGCTTCTACTAAGATCTCTGTCATCGTATTCAACAGGTTCTCTGAATGGCTCCTTTTCAAAACTGGGAGGAGACTCCTGCAAATGACATAAAAGTAATATAAATGTAGTAATTTTACAGCCAACAATAACACTACAAAACAATTTATAAGGAAATAAACAGGGTGAGATGAAAATCCTGCAATATTTGGGGAGCTATAGTGTTCTGCTGAGAATCTGACTAGGAGTATATATATCCAGTAATTATTAAAAATGCAAGCGTATAAGAATACAATCTAAAAGGGTTCCTACCGGAGTCTCAAGGTTTGGAGGCAGGGATGGTGGTGGTACCTTGGGTACGGGAAGTGCCGGCATCCAGTCACCCCCATCTTGACCATCAGTGTTGTTGTCTCTTGCCCAGCTTGACTCTGCAGTGTCTCTCCAAGTAGGGAACTTGGGAGGTAAAGAGGTATTCCAAGAATCATCCCTATCTCTATCTGGAGAGTAGCTTTCAAATATGTTTGGAGGCATAGGTGGAGGTGGAATAGGTGCAGCAGATGGAGAGGGGGATAGCTGGTAGTCACTTGGAACTGGAACTGGGGGTGGCGGGACTGGAAGTGGATCCCCGAGTCCAGGTATGGCTGCAGTTGATTTCGCTTTCACAGCATTTGGGGCTCCTTGCGCCAGGTTTTTCAAGAAGTTAGTGATGTCAAAATTATCTTCTTCTTTTCTCCGACCAATAACCTCAATCGGCTTGCCCTAAAAATTATTGTAATAAAAGAAAAGCGTTATACAGCAGGAAATTGAAGTCACATTAGTGTCCAGGAATTCAGAAGACATCTCACCTCCGATTCCCTCCCCGATAAACTTAAGGTGTCCACATGGCTGCCACCATCTTCGCTAAATAAATTACCCTGCACAGCAACATTCATTTTAATAACTGTCGCAGACTCTAGAACAAGAAATAAAAGCCCTCCGGTGTGAAATTACCTGAATATCAAATGGGAGGCTACCACTCCCCATGAAGCTTGTGAAACAATTTGGTAAACTATCCAGATCGGAGCTTTGTGAAGGAGCCACTCTTGATATTTCCTTCCTCACACTTTGTGTAGGCTGTTTTCCTGCACATTAAGATAAGATAAGAAAATTACAGTATCTCAAATAAAGATTTTGTTTTCTGAAAATAAGTAGGAGTTAGAAACTCTAACTGCAAACGGGAAGAGTTCATTTGATGCCCTAAAGATCTGTATGCATTCTTAGATCTCTTTCCTTCAATTCCCTTCAATTCACAACCTTTCACTTGGCTTCAGGATTATTTTTCACATGTATCAGAAAAACAGAACATTCCTGAACAGAGCTGAGATACTTTCATGACACAGGAGAATCAAGGGAATTGAAGAAAAAAGACAAAGCTAATGCTTGACTTACACATTAATTTATTCTTCAATATAAGGTGCTTGCAAACAAATACACATGTTATCAATGGTAAATACCATTAAGAAATTTGTTCTCTATAGACATGTGAGATCACGCATCAAACTACTAGAGTCAAAACTATCAGTGAGATCATTAATTCATACACATTAATGAGAAAATGAGTTAATTCAGGTTTAGTAAAACATTTACAATTCTCACCCTCTTGACATATCCTGTACTTGTTTCAGTTGTTAGAATTAAAATCCTGCAAGGCTCTTAGGTGACAGATATAAATAACAGCTTTCGGACCCAAAGCCTATTCTCTAGTTGAGCATCCAAAACTATCCTCATCCCACGGGCCTAACAAATAAGCATAAGCATTCTTGAATAAATTTTTAAGTGATCTCACGAGTGACAGCACTGTATGAAACAAGAATTAAAATTCAATTTCAGGCTTAGACCAAGTTTGACTGTTCACATGTAAATACACAAACAAATTGTAAGATAAATTTATAAGTTAACCACATTCAACATTACATTTAAAACAAAACAATATTAATATCAAAATGCTGGAAATAGTTCCAGTTAAAGTCAACATAAAACTGATTTTTTTTTCTAAATCCATAACTTGGAAAAGTCTATTTATGCCAATTTACTATTTAATATCAATAGAAATATATCCCCAATATTTGCCCATTACTGAAGATAGAGATTTATCTAACCTGCCAAGGCCGCCCTCTATTGAAAGCAACACTCAAAACACGTTTACGGACCTATATGACTCACATCCATGTATGCTGACCTTAACTAAAAACCACATAATTCAACAAATAAAATTTAGATCACAGGACAATAGTGCACATTTCCAATTGAAACAATCACAAAACCAGTCAACAGAAGCAGACACATCATTAATGCAGGAGAAACTAGTCATAGTCATGTACTTTAAAATTAATGACAAAGTGAGCTAAAAATGAAACTTGGCACAAGATCAAGTGCTTCAACACATTCAACACAGCAAGCTTTTTACAGAATTAAAGTTTAAATTCAATGTCAAGTACCTCCAAAAGACATATTGTCAAAGGAACAACATGTAAAAGGTACGCAAGCAAGCTCCAAAAAGACAATAATAGCTATGAAATCTTTTTTCTTTCCTTTGAAGAAAAGGAAAAATACTTTAGGAAAAGACGATCTCCTTGAGGGAGTGTCTTATTAATCAGGTACTAACCAAATACACATGATTACACACAAAAAAACAGCATTTGGATGATTTCCTACAACTAGAAAGCACAAAACTTGAAAGACTGTCAATATCATTAGCACCACGAGGAACACCAACTTTGTCTATCCCAAATTCATTCCCCAATGAACAGTCCAAAAATTGTGTGGTAAGATAATTTTATCCAATGTTTGCCATAAAAGCAATGGTTAACTGGACCCTTGTACTGGAGATTCTAGTAAATCATCATCTAAGCACTCTAATAGTCCTGTCAAATCCTCATCTGAAGGAAGAAAATCATCATTTAACTCTAAAAATGTCCCCTTGGTAAGAGAATTAGGTTCAGGATCAGTGTTGGAAAAAGAATCTGGAGCATTATGTCCCTGGTTACCACTTTCTACAATAGTACTGGTACAGGTTGAACCTAATGAAGAAAAATTTGATTTTGATATCGGGCAACCATTTTCACTTGGATGAGCCAATGAATGAGGAATTTTCTTTTGTCCTGGTTCTTTGAACACAAAGGTACTACTGTCACCAGAACAAGGCTTTGAGCTTGAGGTGCAGCTTTTGAGGGCAGTACTAGGGGATCCACTACCAGCAGTTGAAGCACTACAAAGATCTTTACCATTACTACCACCACCATGAGATTGACAAGTAAAGTTTGTTGGTGAAAGAAAACTGGAGTTCTGAGCAAACCCTTTGACTGGTTCCTCAGCATCTTCAAAACTATCATCTAATTCTGTTAAATCAGAATCTGAAAAGCATGGGTCAGGCAATGGCAAGGTGCGTCTACGTATATGAATGGGCATTCTTAGCAGCTCGTAGTATGAATAGGAGGGGTTCTCTTCATCCGAACTATGATAGGAAATAATGCTCATCAAGTCATCTTCCGAATCGCTTTCCACCGCACCCTCCAGACACGCAACAATACCTGAGAGATCCTCATCGTTGGGTAGATCAATGTCGGAATCTGGCGATGGCGAAGGAGCATTGACGTCAGGTGATGGGACAGGGCTGGATAGAGATGGAATAAGTTCATCAAGCTTTCTTTTAAGAGATTTCACACGACTGCCGAAATTCCTATATGCCTGCAATACAGATGAGTGTTAGGTCCCCAACATAAAGTAAACATCAACCTTAATGCCAATACTATAGAAGACTTACATTGAAGACTACTTTGGCATCTTTCTTTTCAGTTTCATAAAACTTAGTAGCTTGTTGAAGAAGATCAATTACAGACTTCCTCTCCAAGATCTCTACTTCTAGGGCTTTTTTGTACTTTTCAACATGACAAATTGCTTCATCTAGCTCATCTGCAACACCATGCGCATGTTTTCTGTCTGAAAAAAATAAAAAAATAATAATAAGACAAAACATTAGACTCTCAAAACTGACCCCTACAGTAAGAATGCCAATACATACCTTTCATACCCAACATAGTACGAAAAGCATCCAAATCATTCAAGTTTATGAGTTTGCAATCATTTACTACTTTTAATTTGAGATCAGTATCATCCTCCAGCTCTTTGCATTTTCCCATCCTGGTAAAAAGGTTTGATGGCTGCAGGAGGAAGCAAACAGTCAAATGGTGTCTATTATGGGAACTCACATGAATACGGAAATTCTGCTACTGATATAAAATGTTACCGTGAATTCTCCTGGTGGTGCAGATGAAGTAGAAGTGGAGGCAGAAGTGGAAGCTTGTGGCTCTGGCTGCTTGGGAGTGGCCGGAGTTGCTTTCTTTGCGGTAAGAAGACCTCTAAGGTCCATGAGAAATTCTTCACTGTACACACTTCTGTCCCCCCAAATCTTGAAAATGCGCATTATCCTCTCCATTACCTTGTCATGCCTGTGTGAGAGGAAGAAGAAATGAAAGATAAAGAGCAAAAACATACCACAAAATCAGTTCATATGCTCTTTTAGTACATACCGAACCATGGTGGTGGCTTTCTGCAATGATGTACCCCAACTTTCCACAAAATCATAATTTTTCCGTTTACTATATTGGATGACATCATTTGCCAAATAAAACAATGTAAGTCTGTTCTCAACTCGTACTGAAATTTTCATTACATGCAAAAGATTGAATTAATATTTTACTACAGAAAACACAACATCTTAAGTATATCCATAGTTGAGGCTCACCTTTTTTAAGAACACTGAGCCATATAGCAACTATTTTCTTGTGATGCTGCTTGTGTTGAAGACACCAATCAGATAAAGTTGAAATACTCTCCTGGGAGTCTTTGAGACCTAAAAGCTTTTTCTCAAACGCCTGCTCGTTGAATACCGACATTGTTCACCTTTTATAGCATCACAGAGTTTGTGACAACCAAGATTACTTCCTGAAAATAAAGTATAATGAAACATTATCCACGAAAGATAGAATTCTTTAAAAAATAGGTTGGTAGAAAGGTCTTAATATCAAGATCTATAGACAGCTTTCATCAAACATGTATCAACAAAGTCATGAGAAATCAGAAATGCCCCTAAAGAGTATGCAAGCTCCCATAACCTCAACCTACGATGGGAAACGAGAGACCACGACAACCCTGCACGATAGAATAAACTACGAAAGAACGCAAACACTCAAAATACAAAATATAATATGAAAGTATTCTTATGCTTCGGAAACAAGAGGAGATTCGAGGTTTGCAAAAGCGAAGGAACTACACCGGTGGTTCTGAGTTACCACAGCTATTTGACTTCAGATGAAACGGCAACGCAACAACTGGTGTGAAAAATAAGATCGAGCGCAATGAAGGACCGACCACTGGGTACGGGTAGTACTTACATACAAATTTTGCAAGTAACTTCCAACACTCTACATTTGTGGAAACTTTTCATTGGCGCTATGCACTTCAAAAGACCAAATCAAACATTTCTGAAAGACCTAGCGTGGTACAAGCGGCCTAGGCACATTACACGAATTCGATGAGGTATGTGGAATTGCAGAGTAAACACCGCAGAAGTTCCATCACACAATCGGCATTTCAAAGTTTAGAAAACGACGCCGAACACAATTACAAAATTCATACAAACATCCACCATGTTTTCTAACACACGCAGAGAGGGAGAGGAGGGGTGGAGCGTTGTTGCCACTTTTCTCAACCAATATCATCGGGGCCGTGAGCGTAATCTTTTTCAGTTTCAATATCAGCAATAATGTGATTTTGGCAATACAAAATTTCCGTAGCATGGGTTAAACCCAAAACTCTTGGTCGCGAATCTCCATTACGCACAACGTTAAAGGGGCTAGGGCTGTCTCCATGGCCGTGGCCAAGACTTGGATCGAGCCCGTCCGGTGCTCCGGAGGGGGAAGCTCCAGTGGCTTCAGCACTCCAGCAGCTCCAGCCCAGCTCCAGCTCGAACCACATCCGATTGATTGAAGCTAAATGCCTTTCCAAAAATGAAAAATTATAGAATAACGTGTAAAATACTGAAATACTATTTCAAACATTTTCCCAGCCCTGACTGAGAAATTTTGAAATTCATGCGACCAGCAATGTGGGAGTGGGAGTGAACATGAAGATTACAGGGCAAAAAAGAAAATTAATTCCAGTAGTTAGACAAAATTTATTGGCATACTTCAAAAGGTTATAAACAGTCATATCAAGAAAAAGCACAATCTAACGAATAGAAGGACTCAATAAAAGCATATCTCATGACTTAATAATAAAACTGATGTGATGTTATAAAAAACAAAACACAGAAACAGGAAGACAATTAATTACTCAATCAATACAATAAATCAACAATAAATCTGCAGTCTTTCAACTCAAATCTTAATGTTTGAGAGTTTCATTTGTAGAATTCTTTTCTATGAGGAGCCTGATAATTGAATTTGCTACATCCATAGTTTGGTCATCAATAAGAACAACATCAAAATGGTCCATGTACTGAGGAAGTAGAAGGTTTACCTGAAATATTAGAGAAATGAATAAATATTTTCACAGTTAATACTGCGCCTGATTAAGACTTGTCTGACTCACATTATTTCCAAATAAAAATCCTATTTTGAGAACAGCATCTGTATTCGGGACTCCATCTGCCATATCCGCATCACCCAAGTTGTCGCCCATCAACAATACATTGTGTCTGCTTGCCATAAGCTGGAGAAAGAAGGAGGTATCAGAAATATAGGAAACACTTGTGGTACAACACTAGAAAGTTTCAAAAGGTTGAAACTTACATCAAAATACTTGGTGTGAGCAGCTGCTTTTCCATTTTTGTTAAAAGGGTGAACCATATCAGCAGTAAATCCATTAACACAACCATCCTTGAACTGAAGAAAGTTCGATATTACATGAATATTTTTGTTGACTACATCATGTTCCTTTAAAATTGATTCCACAACATCACCAAGGCCAGCTGAGAAGACAAGCATTGGTATATTTTCAGCATCAAGAACTTTCACCAGTTCTTGTGTCCCTGTCCTAACAATAAAAGATTAATCAAGCTGCAAATTTTTTAGCTTGTCATCATCAAGCTAAATATCACTATCACTTGCATGGCATGTGTACCTTAATTCTGTGTGAGATCCTTTAACAGCATTATTTATCTCATTTGAATCAAGGGGAAAACCTGAGAATACTTCACTTGTCTTTGAGTACCACTCAACCATATATGGAGTCTTCTCTTCTTTGGTCAAGTGTGGATCTCTCTCAATTGGTAGATACTTCTGAAGTAACTCTCGATCTTGTTCTCGAAATCCTGAAGGTATGGTACTGCAATTGCCAATGACACCTTGAGAACGATGAAAAGATATTAAAACACATAAGAAAAATTAAGGCAAATGTAAACTTTTATGACTCAAGAAAACTTACAGAAGCTCGAAACATGTCTTTCACCATTAATATGCTGTTTTGTAATGGTATGGTCAAAGTCTGCTATCACCTAAACATGAGAAAACAAAATTAATACAGCTCAGAGCACAAAACATTAATTTTAAGAATCAATAAATATCAAGAACAAAGCAGACAAAACATACTTGTAGAGACTTTGAGCCCCCCAGTACTATTTTATTTAAAAGAGTCAGAACACTTTTGGGGTGCTTGATATGAACATAACTATTTCCAAACTGAGGTACCTAGATAATAAAAAAAAAAAAAGAATAGAAAAATAAATGCATATTTTACCAACAGAAATTAAATAGAATAAGCAATTTAAATCAGGGCCAGACACTTACAAGCTCTATAAGAGCTTTCAGGGCAGAATCTTCCTCCGCAGTCTCCATAATGGTAAAAACTCCTGATGAACGGCAAAACCTAGAATGGAGGTTAAGCCAACAATTAAAACTACAGTGACGTATATAAAGTAGAAGAAGGGCTTAAACTTGGTAAATATTCGGTGGTAGAACTCAAATGGAACCGGATAAGAAAAATGCTAGAGCTTGAATTGCCAACATAAATCCTAACCAAACCAAAACCAGACATGTAATCTTAACACCATTATCGCTACTATCTACCGCAAAAGTTTACCACCATTTAAAAGAAATAAATTTAAAACAAACCACTTGAAGAAACAAAGGGAACAAATGCGTGATTCGACAACCGGCGCAACAGCAACCACACCTCCAATTTCCACAGCAGAACACAAAGGAACAGGAAACTTCGTAGGTGACGCTAACGCTAACCTTTTAGCGGAACTGCTAGCACTTAACTCCAATAAAAGCGCACTGTCTGCTTATCCCGGCAACGATTAACAACGCTGACCAAGATCGCTTACAACCGCCTGATATATAGGCAATTTGCCAGAAACCTTGCCCTTCTTCTTTTACTGACAATAGGCAAAATGCACTATTCACAGCTTAAGTAGTGTAAATAATGACCTACTCAAACCTGTGAAACAAATGAATAAAATCAACAAACAAAACCCGCCCCCCGCCCCCTTTGCTACCGCAGCCGCACCAGCCTTTACCTTCCCCGGCCGCACCACAGTTTTCAAGGGATCACCATTTTAAATGAATGATTGGAATGATGATGAGTCCTTATCGATAGGCACCACTCTATCGGGGGAAGAATCGGCTTTACAACATTTCGACTTGGCTTTTCGCAAAGGCAAGTGAGTTAATTAAATATTGATATTAGTGAGTGTTCTATTGCATGTCTTGATGTGTTTTTCTAAATTTAAAAATTAGTTCAAGGAAATGAGCGACAGTATTGACCTAGAACGTTCTTCTACAAATTCACTGCATTGTGGCAGTGATTACAAGGGTAAGTTGTTTTAGAACTCATCACTTTTTTAAGTTTATGTGTGATAACTAATATTCTTTCTTGCTAATAATAATTACAGAAGTCCACTGTGTCCAGCAACAAAGTATAGCTAAGTTGAGCAGAAGTGATTTAGAAGATTTATATTACCAGCTGCATGATGAAAATACTGAGGTCAAGAAGAAGTTCAATAATCTTGACAGCAAGTATAAAGTGTACGCATAAATCTTGTTTGTTTTGTTTTTTTCTTCTTTTCAGTGTTGTACCATTTTTCTCCTACCCAAGACTTTACCTTTACTTATTGTAGAATGGCTACGAGGGTCATGCGTCTTTCCCGGGATCATAAGTGTGTTGAATCCATTAACCGAGAGGAAGACCAAAGACAGTTGCAGCAACTCAAACAAAATGAAGCATTACTGCAAGCCAAGTTAACAGTTTTGAGAGGTCAGTTAGCTTCTCATACACGCTTACACTCGGCAGCACTCTCTAAGATGCAACGTCCAAGATCTCATCGTTGTAGCCGCAGCTGTCATAGAGGGTAGGCTGTTTCTATTTGGTCGGGTTTACTTATGCTGCATTTTTTTAAGCTTATGAGTTTTTTTTTCTTTTCAGTTCCAGTTGTTGTGCAGGAGATAATGAATCTTTCTTGGAAGTTAATGTCCCAGCAAGTCGATCACAAAGACAAATTCGCCACCGCAGCTCAAGTCGTGGTGCTAGTCAACAGGGAGCTCAACAAGGCGGCGGAGCTGTCCATATCCAAAACAACAACTGTGAGCTGGAGAAAGCTAATAGTGCTCTTCGTGAAGAGGTGGTTCTTCTGCAGGAAAAGATCAGCATGCTCCAAAAAGATATGTTGCACTCAAGTGAATTAAGCCAAAATAAAATACAGGAATTAGAAACAGAATTAGAGAAGTATATAGCTCAGGAAACTACAGAGAATGTAGAGTTGATAAAAGCCCGGCGAATGATCAAGCATCAAGAAGCAACCACAATCTCACTACAACAGGAACATCAGCTTGTACAAAGAGAGCTTCAAGCATGTAAAGCAGCACTTTCACTTGCAGCTAAAGACCAAGGTAATTTACTCAAATAATATTTTTATTAATCATTTCTTTCATGCATGCTCATTGTTTCTGAACAAATTCATAGATGAATTGTGTTCAACTTTAATGAGAGAAAGACAGAGAAGCACTGATCTGCAGCAAGAAATAGTGAAACTATCTCAAAATTGCTCTTCTATGCGTGAAATCGAAGAACAGTTGAATGATGCCAAGGTAAGTAACATTTGCTTTCAGACGGGGCCTTTCTTAAGGAGGATTTAGTCTTGTTTGATGCTCATGTCAGAAGTCCCTTAAGATTTTTACAATTTGTAGCCAAAATCAAAGCAGAAACGTAAGAATCCATTTCCTCTTTTTTGTTTTTGCAGAAAGAAAATGCAGTTCTCAAAGAACACAGTAATCGTCTACTTCAACTTTCAACTGGCTTTGTTGACACACGTAGTAGTCCTAGAGGTGACTCACCACAGAAGCAGCATATCCCTTCTAACCCAAACAATCAAGACCTATCAGCAATATCGGAGGAAAATTCAGTGATTGAACTGAAGATAAAGAGCCTGAAACAACAACAATCTCATCTTCAACAGGAGCTCAAAGAAACTCAGAGTGAGATCTCTGCCTTGCGCCAAAAAATTTTGGATGCCAAGGAAGAGAGAAACAACCTAAGAGAAGAGCACATTCAAATTCAAAATGAATGCTGCAAATTACAAACTGAGTTATCTGAGCCAAATGAGAACAGGAAGAGGTTGAATCAACAGCTGGCAGAAGCACGTACTGAGTGTGCTCATCTCACTGATGAGTTGTCCAAATACAGATCAGAGTTAGAGCAGCAGCAGCAAGTTCGACATGATTTCCATATAGCAATGCAGGTCAGGAGTTTTTACCAGTTCAAATCTCGTTTTCCGTTTGCTTCTTGTAGATCAAGTCAGTGTTCCCTTCGCCAACAGGAAAGAAGAGTATCCTCATTAGTCAGAGAGCGAAATGGTCTCGACAGAGGCTGCTTTCCTCAACAGCTTGCTGCATCTGGAGCCTCAGTGGTAAACCAGACCTACTTGTACACACCTCAGTCGCAGTCAGCTGGCCATGCCAGCCACTTCCTAGCTCCGTTCCAGTCCCACCCGCACTCCCACCCGAGCACCCCCCGGCCGCGGCCGCGTGGGCTGGGCGTGGGTGTAGGCGACGCCTGCTTGGCCCTGCTCGAACAGACGGCCATAAAGCCCTCTAGTGCCTTCCCTGGGGCCCTGGCATCTCACGGCTCGCTGCAGGAGAGGTTCCTGGAGCTTTGCATCCCTGCCGGCTCTGCCTCCTCTCCACCTGCAGCTGGTCCGCCTGCACAGTCCGTCCCAGCTGCACCTGTAGCCGAGCCTGTTGCACCTACACCTACATCTGTTGCTGGGGACGCAGAACAATCAGTGTCCAGGGTATACTAGCTCATGTCCTGCTGTGTCTGTAATCTCCTTTGTTAATTATCATATCATGGCGCATAATTTTGAACTGGACCTTTCTATCATTTACTCAAGGGATCTCAAAGTGCCATGACATCAGATGACATAGTTGCAGCCCAGCGGCAAACTCAATTTCCTCTAAAAGCTAGAGTTGGAACACAGCCACAACAAATCAGTGGACAGAACGATACACAACGTGAGCTAGATAAGTGTAGAGAAATGCTCAGAGTGCAATTCAATTTGAACTCAATTTACAAGAAAGAGGTAAGAGGTGCTTTGGAAAGTCGGTCACTTGTATATTCAATGATGAGCCATTTTCTTCATTTTTGTTCTAGGTTGCTAGTCTGAATAACATAGTACAGTCCCTCACTTCAGGAACCCAAGATGCAAACAAGTAAAGGGAAGTTCTGCTTTTCCTAGTCCAACTGTGCTAGTCATCAACATTTCAAAGATAGGTAAAAAACAGAAATAATGTTACAAAGAAATGATGGTAATTAATTTCAAAGATTGAATTTATTAGTAACTCTACTGCCATTTCCATATATTTTAAGAGATCCAGATGTACCTTACATGCCTTACTATTTAAACAAAGCTACACTGGTTCTATTTTAAAAGGGGAATGTAATGCCAAATAAACATATTTCTCCCAGTCTTGCCCAGAGCATGGCTCAACAGTGTATTCTTTAACTTAACTGCTCAAAATTAGTGTTTACGTTTTTTAAAATGACAGGCTGTTTTGATCATACCTTTACTTTTATATTTTAGCTGGTAAAGACAAGAGGTTTGTGCCTATTTTCTTACTATGTGTATCTAGATGTTCAGAGACAAGGCCTTACATTTTAAAATAATAATAATATAGAGCTCTTGCACATGTTTGATATCAAGGTTTAAAAAGCACTCGCTAAATTGTCTTACGGTTTCAGTTACCACCATTTTGTTTCACATTTCATACACAAATAAATACAATTTATAAAATTAAGATCATGTTGCAATATATTTACTAGGCCAATGGCCAAGCCATCTTTCGGTTTCTTGCAGGCAATACAGCAGATGGTTTTTCCATATATTCATGCTGCCTCAATAGAGATTGTAATAGCTGAAACTGCTCACTATCAGTGGAATTGAGTGCTGCTGCAAACTGTTGGAAAGCTGTCTGTGCATCTTCAACCGAGTGTAAGTTTAATGAATTTGCCGAGGGGGTGCTAGACCATGATATTCCTTCATGTCCAATCTTCACACAACCAAAACGAAGGCGAATCAGTGGTTGTGTGAACACAAGTCCTACTTCAATAGCAGAACATGCCTGAAACATTAAAGTAGGTAAGCATACTTTTTCACATTCTGCATAGTTCCAGGTCTTCCGGAGAAGTCTTACCTGAAAATGTGCATCCGCTGTAAAGGTGATATTATTTAATCGAACACAAATCCTTATGATTGGAATTTGAGGAATGGGAAAACAGAGTGGTGGTGGATTTGATCCTGGAATTTCATGTGCTTTAAAATTCTGGCATTAGTTTTCTTAACTCATGCATGTGGCAACTAACTTACCTGATATTAGCTCCCTGTCAATGATGGTGCGATTTTTAATTGACAGCTGTCCCACAATAGCCAGTCTCTCTTGTACGTATGACAAACTAGCACATACTATTTGATAGAGGGAGAAAGGCAGTGTTTAATTAGTAAATTCCCTCAAAACCTAACTTATTTATGATAGGGGATATGGGGATTGAGGATGTTACCTGTTAAATTTCTGCGAATGACTTCGACTCCCACACAACAAGAGCATTTAAATTTCTCACAAGAGCAAGACTTGTTGAAATGAGGAAGTAGTGGAAGCATAGATGAAAGAGTGATTCGCCCAGAAGGACTTAACTTCATCTGAAAAATTAATAATTTCGAGTATCTCTACCTTCAATTTTTTAAAAATTTACAACAACAACAGCAAAATGTTTTGTTTTTTTTTAAGCAGAAAAGCTACACACCTTGCTGCTATCACTCATTTCACCTACGAGGGAGGCAGCCTCCCATATGTAGGGGGCTACCGGGATGTCCAGGACCTCGCCGTCGTCGTGGGGGGCCTGCAGACCGAGCAGGGCACCTGGTGCGAGCCCCGGCACGGCCGAGTCCTTGTCCCCGCTGAGCCCCAGCAGGGCCTGCTGGAAGTCCAGGGAACTCGGGAGAGCCCGGGGGGAAGTCCGTGCCGCACCTGGCAGGGGGGGGGGGGGGCAGTTAGGGACATGTAACTGCCCTGTTCAAGTATACACCGAGCAATATGCCGTTTCGCCTGCGTTCGTACCCCCCCCCCCCCCCCCCCCACACACACACACGTCTCATCATGCCACAGCCCATGAAATACGCAGACGACGGGCGTACCTGCAGTTTGTAGCACCAGGATGAGCACGCTGCCCAGCACCACCGCATCCAGGGAGGACCGCGAAGAGGAGGGTGGGCGCCACCCCCACCGGGACCGGGGGCTCCCCCGGCGTGGGGCGCCGAGGCGGGAGGGCCGGTGCCACTGCTGCTGCTGCTGCATGTCCATGGCCGTGCGCCGCGGGGCCTGCTTCAGAATGAGCACGCGGGAGCCGTGCCGAAACTTTTATTGGGCCGATACACGCCCACGCCGCTGCTGGGGTTTCCCCGCCGCGCCGCGCCACGCCCAACGACTCATCATACTCCGCTGCATTCCGTTATCTAGGCACCGGCCCTCAAGGTGCCGCGCCGGCCGGCCGCCGCCGAGTAGTAGAGCCCATTACCGCTGCGCAAACACGCGGGGAGACGGCAGCCCGCGAGTGAATCGGGTCGGGTGCCGCCGACTCTGGGGATAAGGGAAGGGCCCGCAGGGGTCCGCCGGGACCCTGCCGCGCACCGACTCAGCCATGAGTCAGGGCGCAGCGCCGCGCGTCGAGCCGCCCTCTCTGAGGCTCTTCGGCGCGGTGTGTGTCTGTCGCCTCCTCTCCATCGCGATGCGATAGCGTCCGAAAACTAGCTGGCGCATGCAGTTGTGCTGCGGACGGGCACTGCGTGAGCGAGTGAGTGAGTCGTGAGTCACCCTCCAGCGCAGCCGTCTCGCTCACGCCCCGATTTGGACAGGAAATAGAGAACAGGAGCGCCAAAACCGCACGCGTGTACTGCGGGCTGCCTACCCGGAATCCCCGTAAGGCGCAATGTTAATTTCAACCCTTTATAACTTTTCCCCAAGGGATAAAAAAAGTGCCTCTGCGGGTCAAATCCTTTCTTTTGGCCTAAACCATCGATGTGCAAAGTGGCATCGCGTCAGAACGATTTGCAGGGTTCGGCCAAAACGACTGACGGACGTACACCGCCTTGCCTTACCTGCGTCCGGGCCGGTCAACTCGGCAGACTTCCGGTCCGGCTCGGGAGGCGATTCGTCGCGAACTGCGGCGTGGCCGGGGTGCTGCGCCTCGAGGCCTTGCATCCGCCGTGGGCACCCGTGCGCGCACCTACACTGCCATGGGCAGCCATAGGGTGCGCCGCATTAACGTGTCTTGTATGCGACGACAGGGACGCACTTGATGTGGCGGGCCATGAACTCGGCTGCGTCCGAGTCGCCGCGGAGAGGGGGCCGCTCGGCAACGCAGCCGCGGGCATGCACCTCTGATGCGTAGCTGCCAATTGCGCCTCGCCGTATTTCCACCCTTCCCTCTTTTGAGACCCATGGGGAAGCACCACAGCCAGCCCCCCCCCCCCCCCCCCCCCCCCGCATGGGGCACCGCGCCGCGTTCGCAAGGGAAAGTAGGATACATGAAGACCGCCAGTCAAAGGAACAACATTTTATTATCATCAAAAACGATGATGATATTGGAGAAAAACAATGAGCCATTAATAACTGACTGCATCAGAAATCAAATCTACCATGGCAACTAAGTTCATTACAATTTAAAAGTGACTGGAAAAACAGAGAGCACAAAAAAGATGGACCAATTGACAGACATTTCGAAATAGCAAACATGTGAAAGGGGATACAAAATGGAAGTCATTAAAAATCGGGTTGAGTTGGGTAGTGAACACTTCATTCAGACATTTAAAATAGGAAATGGTTTTACGAAAGGTTATTGTGACAAAGTAAAGTTCTAAATCAGAGATGTTGTAAAAATGAAGCATTTTAAAAATTGAAATTAGACTTGGAAGGTATGAATGAAATGGGTCAGAAAATTAATCAAATCAATTACATATGTAAAGAAATACACATAAAACGTCTGCATGGCTCTGGAAAATCAAATCAACAGCAGTCACTTAATTACTGAGGAACATAAAAAGGACAGTGAGAAAGCAATTATGCAATATTCTCCGGTTATAAGAGTATTTGAATAAATAATATATAAATAAACTATCAAGATACAACAAGTCACTTAATAAAAGGTTTAAATCAACAGGTATTTAAATCACTCTTTAAAAATTCATTAATGTGACATCAACATGAATGAGAAATCATGTACATATAAAGAGGTACTGAGAGGTACCTAAATTTAATGGTACAGGTCACTCAAAAACTAGGATAGTGCCTTTGGTAAGAAATCAAATGGTGTTAACACATGAGAAAAGCTGAAGTTCATTAAAGGAAAGGCATAAAAATTCATTGGTAGCCTATTTAGTCAGGCAGGAGACTGTTCTGCCAGTCTACACAAGTTCATCAGGTACACTCACAGAGTGCAGGAGAAAATAATACTGACTCTTTTCTACACAATTTGGTAACAGTGGAAAAACTTAAGGACTTATCTAAGAGCTCACAATAAATTTAAGAGCTGAAAATAAAAAGAAAACAAAATACAATTACAGTATAGGGAAACTCTGGACCACATTGGACAGCTTATTTAAGGGCGAACAAAACAGCCCAGATCAAAAACAAAGAACTTACAGCTAACAACAAGAATACAATAAGGGAAATGCATTTGAACAGTTTGTATTGAGAGAGTAGAAGTCAAGATTAATGGAGATAAACTCTTATCTCAGTTGGTTTCTAAAGATACTTTGGATTGAAATAGAACTGGGTATGTTTGCCACATCACATTACTCCAGTTAGATCAATAAAATTAAAGGTAGTCTGAAGTTTAGAAGCTGCTTCAACCAAAACAGTTGAGATAATATACAGATACAAATCAACAACGGCGATAGGCCAGTGTCCTAGGTCGGTCAGCCCACTCTTTAACAATGGGCTTGTGGAACATTTTTTCATCATCTGAATGTATTTGAGACCAGCAGAACTCACAGTAGTACTGTAAAAAAAATAAAATTTTTAAATCATGGACGAGGAAGGTGCAATGGATATAAATAGCATTCCAATAATAAGGTTGCAACTCACTTGCAGACAGATAAGGTTGCCACAAAAATAAGGCCCACTTCTTCTGCTGTTGATGTCAATACATTGGTCACACAGCTGATCATCCAAAACAAATGGTTTCACTTCCATCTGCAAATATGAATATAGTGATTGTGAATCAAAAACATGAAAACCTCATGGTAAGGGTAAAACGTTTTGAAATGCTTACACGTTTCCTCTGATCAGGCATCTGGACTTCCACAAAACGTACTTCAATGGCTTTCAAGTAGCTATCTCTAGTAGTGAAAGTAACCCGGGCTGCTCCTTTGGGATACTTCAGGTCAGGGTCTGTGTCTATGCCAGCACAGCAAACATTCCCAAACAGTTCATTCATCAAACAGGCGAGTTCGACTGAAAAAAGGAAAGAAGACACATTGTGGAGAATAGTTTCTGATATTGCTACTGCTAGACTCAGATACTACTAATTGCATCAAGTGACATGTACCTGCTTTGAATGGCCGGGGCACACCACCAACAAAGACAGTTTTCCGTGGGTCCAGAGGAACCGAATCATCTAAAGTGTACTCAGCATCTGTCAGGCTCCAGGGTCGTATCTGAACAAGTTTGTTTGGCTGAAGATGTGATGACACACTGATGTACAGTTGAGGCTGGTGGGTCAACACAGGGAGTTGGACGACAACAGGAGGCTGCGATGCCTGAATCCGCTGAGGAATACCATTGACATGAGCAACAAATGGTAGGCGGCTCCTCTCAGACATTCGTGGCATGTCTGCTGGTTTCTGAACGCATGCATCAATGAGCAACCGGACTGATTCTTCCTCCTAGAGAAGAAAAAATTAGATGTAAGACGAGAATAAGAAAACAACAGACGAACAATAGGTGAGGAGGGTGGTCAATCGACGCTTAACCCACAATCAGAAAATAGTTACCTGGAAAATGAGGAAGGCGTAACCACGTGGAGGAAAATGCGGTCTTGTCTCTCCTTTCTGAGGCCAATTGACAGTCAAAGGTCCAAAACGTCGGAACGCAGCAAAAATCTCCTCTGCGAAAGACACACAACAATGCCGTCAAGAGAGGCTGCCGCAAGCAGCACAGCAGAGCAGCGCAGAGCAATGGCTGGGCAGGTGGCGGCACAGACTCACTCTCGTTGATGTCCGGGGGCAGCCCGCCGATGAAGACCTTGCGGGAGTACTGCTCGGGGGGCTGGCTGTCCTGGAAGCCCAGGCCCATCATCATGTTGGTCAGGGAGGGCAGCTGCCCGCCGCTGCTGCCGCCGCTGCCGGCCAGCGACAGGGGGCAAGGACCTTTGCTGTAGACTACTCGCGGACGCAGGTCCCGCAGGTCCCGCAGGTCCCGCAGGTCGCGCGGGTCCCGCAGGTAGCCGCCGCCGGAGTAGTTGTTGTTGACGCTCATGTCTGGGGGGCAGAACAGGGCCGGCGGGCGTCACCACAGCGCCTGGGTTCGCAGGGCTCGCAGGGCTCGCAGGACCCGATGGATGCGTTTAAGGTTACGCGGCACAACGCCGGCGCAACAATGGGGAGGGGACGCCGACGGAGCCGGGGCAGGGGCGCGCAGCGGACGCAGCGGGGCACGCAGACGTTACTCACTCCGGCTCTGCTCCATGTCCACGGGATACCGCCACTGGGGCGACGGAGACACGACGTACGAGGACATTTCCAATCCCTGAATCACTGGATACAACGCAGATTCACCGCGATGCGCGAAAAGCCACAGCGAGTCCGGGCCAACTTTCAAACAATCCGTTGGTGGGGGGCGTTTGTCTTTGGTGCTCAGTCGGACACGAGATCCGCTTCCGGTTACACCGCTGTTACGGCAAATATGTTTGACTCAAAGATGCCACACTCACGCCGAGATGACGAGCAAATAATTAAACGGAAGCATAACGGACACCAATTACAACTAAGTTCCAGTGATATGATGCCTAGAAAAGTACTTGAAGTTTACATTTGGAGAACCGTTGTTTGCGGTTGTCTCACAGTTCTACCACCATAACAGATTGCCAAGAAACAAGCTCTGCTGCAATACCTTTTATTTTATCTTGAAAACAAAATATGAGTTCGTGTTTAAAGGTAAACGAAATGGCGTGGAAACTTATTCACAAGAATATCCTCTGCCGATTCCATCCCACTTTTTAATCAAATAATTGTATACACGTTGGTCAAACTTCTTGTTGACATTTGCATCCCGCCACTTCTGCTCGTTCAAAACAGAAACGAAATCTTGATCAAATTTTCTTGTCTTTCGTCTGCTAATGGATGGGAGAATTTGTATTAAATTTGATCACCTCTCTATTTTGATTATTGTTATCTAGCTAAAGCTATTTTTCGTTCAAATTGTAAACTTTGTTGCGGAAATCGTTTTAATATTATAAAAGTACGAGTAAAGGTGTGTAGAAGGTTAAGTTTTATGAATTTAAAATTTCGGAACAACAGCTTGTTAGCCTCCTAATGATCTTGTGACTTAGTTTGCTCGGTGGTTTACAAGGATTTCAGAAATGACCGAGTGATGTCATTGTGTTTTGTTGTTTTCTAGACTTAATTCAGCCACAATGCGTCTGACTTGTATTGTGTGTCGAGAAATGCTCTTGCCAAGTGAAGATGTCAATGGTGCACCTTGTGGCCACTTTTTCCACTACACATGTTGGATTGGATGGCTTGAAAGGTTTGATAAATTCATACATTTTTTTATTGTTTCTGTATAGCTTTTCTGTATTGTTTCTGAGAATTGAACATTTATTACAGATCAAAGTCGTGCCCACAATGTAGAAAGAAAACGTTTGAAAGCCAGTTAGTGAGACTGTATTTTAATCTTGCTGAGGGTGAAGGAGAAGAAGTGGAAGATGCTGCAGCTATAAATAACAAGCTGGACTCACTGGCTTTCAACTTGCGCCTGAAAGAAAAAGATTTGTCCAATATGAAAGAACAACTAGAAAAGGAAACAGCAGTAAATGAAGGATTGAGGTAAAGGAGAAAGTTTTCTGGTACATTTGAATTATGCTCATCACTCATTGATTCATTTTTCTATCCAGAACTGAGATTAAGAGATACAAGAAAGAAATGGATAAAGGTGACACCCTCCGCCAAGCCCTGGAGCAGAAAATACAGTATCTTCGTTTAGAAGCCACAGGCTCCAAGGAGGCGAAAGCCCAAGTACAGTCACTTCGCACTAAATTAGATAGACTTCAAAGGTAAGCTGCTTTGCTCTTCTCTGTTTTTTTCCCCCCCATTTTGTTCTCAACATGAAAATTGTAATTTTTCTGTTTCAGAATGGAGACTATAATACATGGTAATGTTGATGACGTGCAGCAGGTACTGGATAATACTACCTTTTCTCCAGAGGGAATGCGCAGTCTTGCTCTATTCACTGCCAGTTTAAAAAAGTACTATCTTTTATTTGTTTCAATGGGTGTTTCTCTTCTTTTATAGGTCTTTCGCTGGTTATTACATGTACTTATTTGTCTTTTCAGAGCTGTGGAAGAAGGCAAAGAAAAGAGAGAGCAATTGAAAGAGGCTCACAATGCAGACAAACTTGAACTACGCAAACTGAGACAGGAAGTTAAAGAGCTAAAAGTGGCTTTGGAAAATGCTGAAACCGCCAGGCAGTAAGTTCTGTTATTGATTGTAGAATGGATGAAAACTTTCTCTTTTATTCATATTTTAACTTTAATTTTGTGCTTATCTTTAGACATTTGGAGAGTGACATTCGCCACTTGGAGCAAGAGAAGAAAAGTCTAAATGCTAAAATGAATCAACTTGAGCAGGCCATACTTTCACCTAGTGCTGACAACACGCGTGACAATGCGTTGCGCAGACTTATTGCTGAGAGCCCTGCGCCGGAGTATCTCAAACGTATGCGAGAAGATGATGAAAGTGCTGAAGAGGACTCCCACTCCACTCACACTCCAGTAATTGTACGTTACCATTTTGTTTGCTTTGTCTTCCATTTTTTTCAGTTTTATTTATATTGTTAACTTAATATTTTGTTAACAGGCTGGTCCAGGCAGAAGTTTTGCATTTTCCCAGAGTGATGTTGAGAATCAGCCCTCTCAGCTTGCTAAGAGGATTGATTTAGATGGTTCTCCTGCTCTCGGCGTACGGCCACTCATTGTCAAAGGTTCTGGAGTCCCTCTTCTGAAAACAAAGTCAATGCCGAGTGCATTGAACAAAATGAGTATCTTTAACAAGCGGCTACAGCCCGCTACTCAGAACCCTCCCCGGCGTCCAACTTCTTCGTTTGGCGCTGGTTATGATGGGCTTGGTGGTCATTCGCATGTTGATGAGTTCCCCATCCCTAGTCCGAAGCCTCTGAAGAAACTCAAGCCAACAAATATTCCAGCTAAAGTGAAAAAGTTCAGTGCTCCACCAGGTGTTCCTAAATTAGATCAATTTAGTGGTTTTATCAATCTTTAGTTAGCAAGCTCTATGTATGGGATGTTTTTTTGTGATGTCTGTTAGTTGTAGGCCGTTCTGTTAACTGTTTTTGTACCTGTAATTTAGTTAGTACCAAGTCTGAGGTGTTATCTATTAGTCTAATCTAAGTGTTCATATTATTGATTTACATATTTCCTTTGTTAATCTGTTTATCATTGCTTATGGCTGTGCTTGATTTTTAAGATTTTGTGTGCTTAGGCTATGGCCTTTTTATTGGTATTAAATCAGGTTTTTTATTAGTGTATCAGTGATTACTCTTTTTTCAAAAGTACCATGTATGCCAATGTGCAAGTCTAACCTCATCAGACAACAATACCAAGGCATTAAATGGACAAACTGGGGAGAGGTATAAGGATTGACACCAAATGCTCATTCAAAATGCAATTACAGCCTTTTCATATGTATTCCACAGTACATTACAGTATTTACATAAAACAGATAGTTATTTAAATTTTACAATGCATATTTCTGCAGTCGATGTCATGTACACAAATTGGTTACTATAAATTTTAAAGCACTTACATCAATGATGACAACTCACAAATTATTGCCTGGTCGACTAGCTGTGCTTGAATATTAATCAGGGGACAAATTGTTTGAATAAGCCATCCAAGTACATGGAGCGCCGTGGCAGGCCGTGTGTAGTAGGCTATATTTGGCATTTATGAAGCAAAGTAGAGTTGGCATCATTGAGGATTTGGGGGGAATTGGTCCTAAAGACATTTATGTACAATGGCATGGCAAACACAAAGTCTCTGAGTTAATTCATTATAGATGTAATTGCTTCTATCTACAAATTACATCTCCCACAAGCATACATTTGGCAGTACAATTACAACTTGGTCACAACCTCACAAACATTCACACCAGTACTTGGAAAATATCCAAACTCACAGAGCTCAGATCACACTAACTAGTCCACCTCAACCACTCAAACATTAATAGAAATTATTAGCAGCTGGCAAGGATGTAGTGAATCAATACAATGAAAAAAATGTAATCTTTGGCACAGTCATTAAAGACAAACTTTTAAAAATACAAAATATTGTACAATGATGAAAAATATGAAAATCATAGTCATCAGTTTTAAAATGGAGCAATCCTGCTACAATTTTAAAATATTATTTACACATTCTTCACTCAGATACATAATAAAAATCAGTTCTCTGTTTGGCAAATTTAAGTTTATGCCCAAAACAATCTTAACATCATTGATTGGAAAACAACTTAGATTATTTACTTATAGATGAATAATATCATTGACTTTCAGGTGTTTACACTATATAAATATATGTACATAAGATACCATAAGTATAAATATATAATTATCTCATATATTAGAAGGATATATAACATAAGGAAACTACCGGTAACTGATGCCTAGAAAGTAAAGGGCTGAGAATCGGCAGAGCAATCAAAGTATTGACTGTATTGACTTTTGCCGAAAATCAACCACTATGCAAGTCTTTGCAGAAAAAAATAGAAAACAAAAGCTTCCAGAAACAATGAGTCTTGTCAAATGGTGCAAGTCTTTCTGTTGATTGCTACTTCCAATGATGGTGAGAGCACAACCTTTTTGCCCATCTAATGGCATGACTACATAAATGCAGGACTTGAACCCATTGCCACTAACTGACCCGCATAAATTAATCCCCAACAAACGAAGCTGCAGCTCTGGTTTCGTTGCACGCACTGGGCTCGTAAGTACAGCAGCCCAGTGACTAGACATTTCATGGTATCATATAAGCCCACAATGCATACACAGAAAAAGAACAAAGTCATTGATGACATTAAAAAAAAAAAAAAAACTGTTTGCAAGAAAACTTGATCCATCTTTGAAGACATATCAAGGTACTTTATGAAAAACAAAAACAGAGCTGCATGATATCACATTTATAGGGCTCATTGTTGATAATAACTTTCTACACAATTAAGTAACAACATTTTAAAAATTTGCAATTGCAGGTACAGATCAAATTAAATTAAACCATTCATTCAAAGAATGGGTGACATTGCAAATATAAGATACTATGATAGTCGACCAGACCCATCACAAGAATCAGACCCTGATCCTGAACTAGAACCAGACCGTGATTCTGATCTGTAATGACTCCGTGATGATCTCCTTGATTCGCAACGTTCCACTGAACCTGCAATAAAAATTAAAACATGAGCTAGGAGAACAACTCAACTCCACGCCTAGGTATCTAAAATCTCTAGCAGTAAATGTTTACCTACAGAACAGAAAAGAACTTACTTGATAGAGGAGTATGCAACTCTACTTTCACTTTAGCAGTTGCAGTCACTTTAGTAGTGTAAGAGTTGGTTTGGCCTGGAGCAGGACTTGACCTAGCTGATGAAGTTGTTTCACCACCACTTCCACCCTACAATTAAAAATACAACTCATTAGTTTTTGCATGATTTACTATGTTTACCGTTACAATTTCTTTCTACTGTACTTACATTTCCATTGTTGTGAGTCGTTGTTGTTGTGGTTTCAAGAACAAGTTCTGGCTGAACAACAATTGTCTCATGAGCCGAATGGCAAGAACCTGGCTCTTCTGTTATTGTTGTTAAAGAGGGTTCCGCATGCATTCTATTACAGGCTTCTCTACTTCGCCTGGAAGAATGCGAAGGTGGAGCCTTGCCCACGCGGCAAGATCCAGCCCTCACTTGTACAGGTGAGGGCTCGGGTGATGGAGTGGATATTCTGTCAGGGAATTCATATGGTACAACTTCTGCAGAAGGCCCAATCAGGGAGAGCAAAATTGGGAAAAAGACTAGACCGTTGATCAATCCTACAGCAATCAGTGCCAAGAGAACATAGAAGAAATATCTGCAAAAATGGAAATAAAAGATTGTGTTAGAGGTGCAAACTAATACACAAATTATGCAAAGTCTGTGTTCTCTGGGTCCTCACCTTACAATGAAGTCAAACTCTGAGAAAGCTAACATTAGCACTGCTAAGAGAGTTGTGAAAGCCCCGTGAACCACAGGTGCAAACATTTGCTCTATGGCAAGTCTTGTGCGTCTGTCACGCCCTCCGATGCTTGTCACAAAGCCCAAGCAAATGTGCACAGTAAAATGCACACCAATTCCTACAGCAACAATGAGAAGGACTGCGGGCACTGCACTCAGCTTGACCCCCAGGATTCCCATGAGGCCCAGTAGCTGAAGGACCATTCCTGCCAGTGTGATGACAACCAGTATGGCTGCCCACAAATTGAGCAGTAGAATGGATAGAACTACAAACACAGCTCCAAGGGCACTTGCTAGAGCAAGTCCAAGAGCCCAGCGTAGCCCAATGTATTGTTCCCAGAACAGAAATGGGATACCGGACGGATAGTTTGGAAGCCCTCGCTCCTCAAACCTTTCACATAATGTTCTCACTTGTCCTATTAGTTTTGTTATGCTCTCAGTATCGCCCAGACCATGCAGATAGAATGGCATCTGAGCATAAACAAGAGGTGCTGACTTTGGTATTTTCAGTTCGTAATCATCAGCTGCATGGAACCACTGTCTTGGTTCTGGACGTAAATTGGCATGACTTGCTCCATAAGCCAAGGCATCATTTGAGGCCCAAGCGCTGAGGTAGTTATAAAAGGCCTTAGCATTTATCATCCCATCAGCGTCGACCAGCCTTACTTGAGTCACAAGACTTTTGTCGATTGGATTATCAACATGACCAGTTTGGACTAAAAGTTTGTAAGCTAGTATGCCCTCATCTGAAGCATTTGAGAACCACCTCTCTTGAGTGATGCTGCCTCGGGCCCAATCACGGTCAAAAGATTTCTGGAGACCTGAAAAATAAGATATTAATTAGAAATTCCAATTACAATTAAGAATACAAAAATGTTAACAAAAGAATATCTTGTGTATAAGGATTAATTCCAATGTAACTTACTCATAAGCCAGTCTCTGAACATACTGAGCCAAAAATCAGGCAGGCCACCATCATCATTTTTAATGACGGCAGGTATTCTCATGAAGGCGTCATGGTATTCAAAAAGCATCTTTTGGTTGGTTGGGTATTCAAAATCACCCATCGTGACAGCATACATTGAATAAAAACCAAAGTACCGTCCTTGTGCTGACAAGAAGGCATGCTCATCTGAATTCTTTGGCACAATGTCAGTCAGCTCTAGACCATCTGTGACTTTCATGGCTCCCCACAAACTTGCAGCCAGCACAAAGCAGAAACCTATCATGGCAAATGCTTTGATGGAGGCGCGAGTAACAAAAGGAGCAAAATATTTGGATGCAATAGATGTCAGAGACAAATTCCAACAGTCTTGTGGCTGACATTCTTGACCTTGCAGACTGTCAGTTTCACCCTTTTCAACATCAGCATTCTCATTTTGAGAACCCACCCAGCACTCCTGTGCAGACTTGGCTGCCTCAGCAGCAACTGTGTGCTGTCTTCCGGGGGGCAGGGCTCTTGTGACAGGCTGGAGCTTCCGAGGTTGGCTCTGAGCTAGCCTGGCTTGTTGGTAGTGCGGTCTAGGTGGAACAGTTATGGCAAAACAGGGCCACAGGCTTTCCTCATCCTCTGCATCATTTGGAGGCGGCATGGCACAGCAGAGCAGGTCCACTCTTTTGGAGGCTCTCCTACGCAGGTCGAGGCTGACAATGGCTGGGAATACGAGCAGCATGGCCCCCAAGTTGAATAGGACGAGCACTGCTGCTTGCAGGGAGAAGACTCGCAGGGCAGGAATGGGGATGATTGCAGCAGCGAAGAGGGCGCACATAATACTGAGCGACGTCAGGAGCACACTTAGTCCAGTACGTTTCAGCACGGTCCCGGTCCTCTCCTTTGAAAACAAAAACAAACCAGTCAGTATCATTTGGTATGTAAATGAAGGGCTCCAAAAAATCATATTGGTGAAACAAACAACTCACATGTGATTTCACTTCTGTCATGTCCTGTTCCGCATATGAGGCAGTAATGAGGAACATGTCATCCACTCCCAGGCCAAGTGCAAGGAATGGCACGATTTGGGTGGTGGATGCGTTGAAAGCGATGCCCAACAGTGCACAAAAGCCCAGACCAGCTGCCACTGTGATTGACACCAACACAACACCGGCAATGCCTACTCCAGCCTGCGACCTGACGGGATCCTGCCACCTTATGAGTGATACTCCTGCGTACACGAGCTGCAAAGTCACACAAAAAAATCGTGTTTTAAAAGAATGGCACAACAATCACTTTTTTTTTACCAATTTCTTTGTTAAAGACGCACTTCTGTATGTCAGATTAACATGCTCACCATGAGGACGTATCCGATGGCGATCTTGACGACGTTGAGCTCTGAGAACTGGCCCAGAATGTCGTTGAGGGTGGCGGTCGAGAAGGCGTACACGTTGTACGGCGAGGGGACGCCCAGCTCGCGCTGGTCCTTCTTCATGGCCTTGCGAACCTCCTCGGAGAAGCGGCGCTGCCACGCGTCCAACACGATGGCCGCCTTCTCCTGGGTCCAGTCCACGTGGTGCACCTTGTAGGTCTTGCTCCAGAACTCGTACAGCTCCCGCTCGCCCATGAGCTGGATCACGGTCTGCAGGGCCTTGCCGCGCTGGATGTGGCCCGTCTTGTTCTTCTTGGCGCCGCCCACGACAAGGTCCTCGGCCCAGTGCATGTACTTGGCCGCGAAGCCGTAGCACCCTCCCGTCAGCTCGGCGCCGATGTCCGGGGCCTGCAGGCACACAGGAAAACACACGACCTGGTCAGAGTCTGCTCGGCCCTCGACGCGACGGGGGTTGAACCGAGGCTGAAACCGCGGCGTTGACCGCGGGGTGAGGGAGAGAGAGAGAGAGAGAGAGAGAGAGAGAGAGAGAGAGAGAGAGAGAGAGAGAGAGAGAGAGAGAGAGAGAGAGAGGGAGGGGGAGGGAGGTGCAAGGTCTGAAGGGGCGAAGAGGGAGAGAGAGAGGAGGGCGGGGGCTCCAGGCAGAGACCAGAGACCACACCGAGGCGAGACAGGCCGGACGGGACGGGAGGGTGAGGGGGAGGGGCTCTGACTAATGAGATACGACTCCGGTACCAGTTCCATAGGGAGACAAGGTCCGCCAATTGCGGGATTATTTTTAAGAATGAAATTACACGTGGCCCGCTGCCCGCACAGGGGCAGCGCGGCCTCGGCGGAGGTTGGCGCATTCGGCGGCGCCACAAGTTTTTAGCAGTGCACCCCCCAGCTCCCCGCACATGCACGGCACGGCACGGCACGCCGGAGCAGGAGAGGCGGAGGAGAGGGGCAGGCCGGCCGGCCAGGCCCGGACCGCACACGCACTCACACTCACACACACAACGGTTGTTGCCAGGACCGGCCGGCCAACCGAGCGAGAGAGTGAGAGACAGAGGGAGAAGGCGACGCACATATCGAGGAGGTAGGACGTATCATTCGAGTGTGCGTGCGTGTGTGTGGGGTGTGTGGATTTTTATGGTCTATGCAATAAACATGTGAGAAAATGCATACACGTTTACTTTGCCCTCTTCGTACACTAAACACTGATTCCGACTCCTGCACGCCAGGGCGGGCCTCTCTCTCTCTCTCTCACACACACACACACACACACACACCGACAGGACCACACACGGCGACGGCTGCGTCAGCTGTCGCCGTGGCCCTTTTGCCTGCCCTGATCTGCATATCACCGACATCTCCCCTCCTCCTCATCTTCCCGCATGAGGAGGCCGGAGGGAAGCAAGTGTTGTTGTTGTTGTTGCTGTTTCGTATTCCGGGAAGAGTTCCGTCATGAGGATGACGGCCGCTGACGGCCGCTGACGGCCTCGGCCGGACCGTCATGTGGCAGGTCAGGTGTGGCAGCCGGCTGCCATGTGGTGACATGTCAGTGCTCGCATCCGGCAGGTCAGGGGCGGTGGTGGTCAGTGGCAGAGCACCCAGTCAGGTCCGGCCTCCCTTTGCTATTATTTCCCTTTTCTCGGACTGGCGCGCAGTGTATACTATATATATAGTGTGCCACAGCGTGCCACAGTGTACCCGCAGCCCCCGGCCTCAGCCCGCCCCAGCGGGGGGCGCCCCCACTCCCACATCCACACGGATGCCGACATCTCTTTCACACACACACACCAACTCCCAATCCATCTCCCTTCCCCATTCTTCCACCACCACCCCAAGCGGATGGAGTGTGGCGATATATACAACTGTGAAGGGTGATCGAGGACCGCAGGCAGGGGGGCCCCCAGCCACGCCGTATGCCGGCCTTACAGTATGGCTGATTAAGACCTAACGCAAAGAAGAGTTGGGCGGGACGGGGGACGGCTGCCTACCCGGCGGCGCTCACATGGCATATGGCCTGCATCTGTGTGTGTGTGCGCGGGGTGGAGGGAGAAGGCGGAGCACCCCCTCCCCTCCCCTCCCCGACCTCGCCCCCTGAAGCTTAGACATAACAGCGGACATAAAAGCTATCGCACGAAGAAGCGTAACATGATCGGTTTCAGCCGTCCGGGGCCCAGAGGGGAGTAGGATGGCTGCCGGTGCCGATGGCTGCCCACCCACACACTCCCCCCCCCCCCCCTCTCTCTCTCTCTCTCTCTCTCTCTCTCTCTCTCTCTCTCTCACACACACACACACACACACACACACATAGAGTCGGTCGCGCCGGCTCCAGGCTCTTTATGGCAGTACTGTACCTATCGATACATTCCTCCTCACTGGCAGCGCTGGTCCTGGTCGGTCACCACGGCCACCCGTTGTTCTCGTTGCCCGGCTGTGCCCGCGGCCATTCCATGCCATTCCCGATTCTCCCCGCTGGCCGACAGGCCGACAGCGTCCCCCCCCCCCCCCCGACCCCCTTTCTCCTCACCTGTCCTCACCTGCCGAGGCGAATCGAATCAAGCTGTCACTTCCATTCCTCTCGATTCAGGGCCGCTTCCTCCGAGCAGAGCAGGAGCCGCAGCAGCCGCGGGGCGGGCAGCCCACCGCCGCTCCGCAGCGCTCTCGTAGCTCCGTCTCTGCCGCACTCACGCGGCGTCCCGTAGGGGTGAGTGGGACGGAGCTACAGCTACACTCTGCGAAAGCACCGCTCGGAGGCGGCCGGCGGCTGCGGATTAGCGAAACACGCGCCGCGGGGGCGGGGGGATGAGGGTTGGGGGGGGGGGGGGGGGGGAAGGGAGGGAGGGGATTTGCCGTGCCTGCCGCGCCCCGGCTCCCCGCCCGTGTGGAACGGACCGGAACCATTTTGTTCCCCCCCGTGCTCAATTACAATCTCCAGGATCCCGGAGCGGAGCGGAGAGGAGAGAGATGCGAGGCTACCGCGCGGCTGCTGGAGGCGGAGGCCATGGGGGGGGGGGGGAGGAGGGGGTCCGCTTTGACGTTTGCCGCCTCGCCGCCCGGCCGCCGTACACGTTCGGGGGGGTCTTCGATCGGTCCCGGCCGCCTCGATGGCCACCGATAGCCGTCGATAAGGCGGGGCCGGGCCGGGAGGCGGCCAGTACCCGGTAGCCCCGGACGCGGACACCCGGGGAACCCGGCGACACACGGCGGCGCCGGCCGAGGGCGCTGCGGGGGGACCCTGCGGGGGGACCCTGCGGGGGGACCCTGGGCGGCGGCAGGGCAGGGGCACCGCAGCCGGCCGCCGACAGGAAGTCCGTGTCGCGCAGGACACAGGCGGGACGCGGGGCCGGGCGCGGCCGCCGGAGTGTGGGCGTGCGTTCGTCCGGGGAGGAGAGGAGAGGACCGTCCGGGGAGACTTGGACGCGCGACGAGCACGGGAGCGCCACGCCGCGCCGCGCCGCACCAAGCCCGCTGCGGTGCGGCCCAAGTGGCCAAGGAATCCAATCCGTCCTCCGCGGGCGGCGCGGCGTGGCGGCCCCACAACGCCACTCCCTGCCGGACCGGTAACCCGGGCGTAAATGTAGTCATAAGCGGGGCGGGACGGGACGCGACGCGGGCCGCCTGTCCTGTCGCAGGGCCGCCGCCGCCGCTGCCTGCGACATGGCCAGGCCCAGGATGGCTGGACCACCCCACGGACATCTGCGCGTGTGGCCGCCGCCGCCGCCAGCCGGGGCCGGGAGGGGGGGCGGGCATCCGGTCCTGCAGCCCCACGTCCACGTCGCAGTAGTACGCACCGGCGGCGGCGGCGGCCGAAGCGGGGCGAGGCGAGGAGGGTTCCCTGCCCTGCCGGGTCCCCAGGCGCCGCCCCGCCCCGCA